>CAIGQW010053631.1:9420023-9478791 GCA_903798125.1 Danio choprae
ACACACACACACACACACACACACACACACACACACAGTCAGAAAGACAGAATATTGGTCGGTAGGGATTAAGGTATGGAAAGAGAGAGTGAACAGGCATGGAAACTATGCATCAAGAGCATTTAGTGGCTAAAAATGGACCTTTCCAAGTCTTACGTGTTCTTCACAGTGTTCTGTGTGGTTCATACACCCAGTCACAAAGCCACTCAAACATGCACATGCACACCCCCCCTCCCACTCCCCCCCTTCTGTTTTCCAAGTGCTGCTGCTTCACATGACGTGTTTCCTGTTGCCAGTCTCAGCGAACCTGAAGGAGATCCAGCTGTAGCTACAACTTTGCGGGTCTTACAAATACATACAAAGCATGCATGCTTTAAACACATACCCCCTTTAAATGTGAACAATGTAACACTGTACCCCTAGCAAAATATGACCACCCGATTAAAAAGACTTGATGTTGGCATTTCCAACGGTACAGTATGGAGTTGCTAGATGTCCATCGGTTTGGCTTCAAACTGCAGCTTTTTGCAATCTGTTTACATGTCCTGCAAACTATTCATTTAGTTATGTATTCCATAGAGATCTCAGCAGATTTTAGATATTGGAATAAGAAAAAAAAAAATTATAGAAATTTATGATGGAATTTATTCAGTACAATCAATATATTACTAGACAATAATATAGCCCATTTCTACTTAAAACATATTGAAATGTTATTTATTTGTGTGATGGCAATGCTCAATTTTCATCATCAATAGACTTTAATCTCACATGATCCTTTAGAAATCATTCTAATAAAATTGGTACACAAACCAAACATGGTAACACTATAGTTTAGCTCAAAATTCACGTTATTAACAAACCATTAACTTACACTACTAGCTTTAGCAAGATAGAAGTTAGGTTTAGGTTTTGGGTAGGATCAGGGATGCAGAATAAGATCATACTTTATAACTACTAATGAACAGTTAATATCTTAATAATAGGCAGGTAATAAGCCCCCAAAACATTAGTTGTTACTAGAATTATGTTCTTATTATTATTAGTTCAATAAAGACACTTGAATAAATAGAAAGTAATAAACAAAATAAAACTTATTTTAGTCTTAGAATTTCTTTATGGGCACTTCGGATGAAAGCATCTATGTAAGCAAATAAATAAATAAATAAATAAATAAATCGTACTGACACCAAGCTTATGAATGGTAATGCAAGTTCATTAACCTTGCACAAATAAACAATTGCAGTGTGCTTGCTGTTACAATTCTGCTCTTTATAAAAAGAAAATAAAGTGGTTCTACAGAATAAGGCTGAACAAATCCACAAATAACAGCCGGAGTATAAGTAGTTTTACAGATCCAAGTTATGCAATTCCTCAGGTTAAGCTGACTCAGAGTTCTAGATCTGTGGTTCGGTGTTTCAGCTCTACTCAGTGTATTCTGAGACTGTCAGCCTAAGCCGCGGTCAGATCACATACTGACAAGCTGGCTCTGCCCATATGAAATCACTCGTCTTTTGCTGTGTCCAGTGACGTTGTGTTACTAAGCAACCCTAATAAATGATTTAGTGAAACCGGTACCTGTTATAATAGGTAGTACACCCAGGGGGTCACAGACCTCCTACTCAAGAGTTTGGCAAGGTCTCCACAGTATAATAAATTATATAATATGAATAATAAATGAGTATTATTCTTAAGAATAAATGGCTTAATTCCAAACACTGTCTGCAGTGTATGAATTTATTCATCTGCAGGCATATTACAGACACCAAGCATATAAGATGTCTTTAGCTTCTACTGAAGGAGAAAAGAAAGACTTGTAATGGCCCACTGTAAACATTTTTTGTGTAATATCCTTTTGTGTAGGACATTAAATAATTAAAACATAAATATGTGATTAAACCAATGTTATAGGGTTAAATAAGCAGATTTTTTGCTATTCTTAGGTTTTTAACAGTTTAGCTATACTGTCAGTTTAAATGCCAATAAATCAATCAATCAATAAATATAAATGTTCACCAGAATAGAAAGTAATATTGCATGCTGCAAAATATTGGATGACAACATCATTTTGAGCCTGAGTATTTAAGAAAATGAATCCCAGTGAAATGCAGTAAAATATAGTTGGTGAAAATAAGCCACTGACATTAGTTTACAAAACAAAGAACACACATTGGGGAACTCTTGATCTATATAGCAAAAGACAAAACAAACACAGAGAGAACAGAGTGATTTCCTGAATATAACAGAATTAGAAATGTTTGTTTCGATTTGGTTATATCCGGTCAGAGGAACAATTGGATGCATGTGGATGTGCAGGGACTGAGACTACAAACATAAAGAAAGATATTCTTGATTTTACTTTGTACTGCCAGACACACCTGCTTAACAATGGCAGGTCCAAAGCTGAAATGAGACAAGCCTATAAATACACACACACATACACTCTGTGGAAAGCTGACCATTTCACACCAGAAACCAAGTTTGAGCCAGAGTCATGCAGACTCAAATTCATCTCATGAGAATTAAAGATGTGAGTGACATGGATGTAGTTGTTTGAACTACAAAAAACTATAAACAATATTCTGAATCATCTGAATCTTCGGAATTAGTCTAATTATTACAAAACAAAATCCTATGAATTCCCTTTTCTCATGGGCTTACCAAATTTAAATCTGTAATAAAAGCACAAGTGACCTCGTATGCATTTGTGATACGATGTGATTTGTGTCTTGAAACGTATCTTAACTTTTTCAAAACTAAAGCAAACATGAAGTTTAACTCCGAATGAGATTGCACAAATTCATGTGACTTGCCCCTCAATTTACCAAAACATTAAAGAGCCCCTATTATGGGTTTTTGAAAAAGATCTTCCATGCAGTGTGTAACACAGCTCTAAGTGAAGTGAAATATTCATCTAAGGCTTAAATTTGAAAGTGCACCGTGTTTAAAACTATTGATTCATCTATAAGAGTTGACTCATAGTGGTTTGAATGAATCGCCGCTGTAACGATCCGTGCCGGCGTGACATCGATACGGAACTCAAGCCCCGCCCATTTGCTGCACGCATACCCGGGAAAATTGAAACCCCCGGCCCCGCCCACAAACACTGTAGCAGATCCTGGTTGAATCATGTTGCGAAGACGCTGTGCTCTGAAGTGTGAGGGAAAGTTAGTATTATTTTGCCTACACAAACATGAATCTGTGAACAGTCAGTGGTTGAAGTTTATTTTTGCAAAAATACCTCAGCATTATAGCCCCAGCCTTGTGCTGTGTTCCTGTCATTTTTCTGACGAGTGCTTCAGCAATCTACCTGCTTACAACGGGGGATTCGCCGGCTGTTTGTTAAAGGAAGGATCAGAAAAGACTATTAATGTATGGGACTTTGTCAGAGCTTGACAGCAACTTTACAGTAGACAGTTCATGGACCAGTTTCTTCCTCCATTTCACAAGTGTAAGTAAGTATGATTAAAATGGTTGCCTCCTTGCTTTCTCTAGCTTGCAAATTATGTATTTAATTGTGTTTTGTTACTTGTAACCGCTTGTACTGTATCTGGTTAACTCTGTATATTCTCATATCACGTCTAAAACGTGCCGTTTTGTTTACGAATTTAAATGCGTTTGTGAGCTCGCGATCCACTGCCGTTTGTCGTTGCTATGGCCACCGTCAGTTGTTCCTACACAAGTGCGGCGGTCAAGTTTCAAAACAGTTCAGCTTTTGCCACTGTGTGGATTAATACTGAATGTGTGTCACTGTTTTTACTCATGGTTAAGAATAGAGCAATATGCTGGTGTTAAACTGCATTGCTTTAATGCACTCCTGCATTGGGCTCACACATACACTCTGCACTCTGACTACATGTTGATAAGCCGTGCTAGGCATTTCTCTCTGTCTCACGCTGAATGCAGTTGACCAATCAATCCCAACAGACTGGGTCATCAGACCAATTAGCGCAGATTAGCATTATGCTAAGGAGAGGTTTGGGAACAAATTAATCGCTGAACGAATCATATGGGAGTCGTTGGGATAATTAGGTAAAAATAAATGCATATTATAAGACAATGAAAGTGTTTTTTGACCTTGCATGCATATCAGACTGTTGTTGGAGACCCCCAAAACCAAAATATGACCTTTTTAATGCATAATAGGGGCTCTTTAAACAGTTACAAATTGCCTTGTCGAGTGTGTTGGCTAAAATCAATTGGTTGTTTTTAAAATCACATACTGTCTGAGAAGGTGCTTATTTAGCAATAATCCATAACCACTAACAATATATTCATTGATTGTAATCTAAGATACTTCATCATACTGTCATATTATCCATCATATTATTATGTGACCAGCATCAGTTGCTTGACACTACTGACATTCAAAAAACATCTCCTGTGGCCTCATGGGAGTATACTCCCAATCCAGTATTCAGTGTAAGTTTTAGCTGCCGTTTCATGAGCATCATTGATGTGCTGATACTTTTTATGAGCTATTTTTGCTTAGTAGGGAAGTGTGTGATTTCAGACATAAAGTAAGCCAGCGTGCCCCACATCCCAATGTAGCAGCTAACATCATCACAAACTGAAACAAAGTTCTAACTTCCTTATTCTTAGGTCAACAAACCAAAAACAAGTATTTAAGTCTTGAAGCATGTCTTTCAGATGTAAAAAGCCAACTCTTTTCAGGACAGAGAGCATCAGGATTATTCAACATCAGTCATCACTGTCTGATGACACCACCAGGAAATAAAAAAACAACAACTAAATATAGCATTAGAAAGGGCACTTCTGAAAACACTACCCTTTGTCTTTTAAAAGTTAATTCTGAAAGCATTCAGAAAACATCTGAAGGAAACAGATTCATCAGTCTAGTGTTGCAAGATTCTCTTATCCAGTCTGAACGCTCTATCATTATAAAGCCAGCGTTCCCAGCGTCTGTGACTAATGTTGTCCACTCCTTCCCTCTGGCCTCGCTAAGAATATCTGTGTGTGAGTGCGAGCGAGTACCATTCACCTTGTGAACGATTCTCCCAAATTTGGTTCTAGAATATGACTAAGGACTCTGACTGACCCAAGAATGGAAATATTCCTTCACTTTTACGGATTTTTTCTCATGTTTTTCCAATTCGTTAAAATTATAGGGAGGAAAAGGAGGAGGCACACATGTTGAAAAGTCTCTGAAATTAAATCTACAGTCTTTCAAGACCAAATCAATAGAAAAAAATTAGACAAACATGTATAAACCCCCCCCACATGACTATAGCCTCTATTATGACTTAATATTTATCAGACTAATTAGTTAGTCTTACATCAATGCCATTTTTAACAGGGTATTTCTGAAGTATTATTTTGATCTTAATTCCCATCTCAAACACTTTATTAACAGTTTATTCATTATAATTTATTACAAGGGAAAGGGGAGGACTTTTTCCCTGCAAATAAAATAATTGTACTGAGAATTAATTTTGGTTTTCATGACTGATTTTATTTGAACAATCTCACTTTTTTTCTTAAAAGTCTTTTTTGTCTCAATTATGAAACTCAAGTCAGTTGTTTTCAGGTCAAATAGAGTCTCAGATGCAAGTTTCCATCTCTGTTGAGCAAAGACAACTATAGGGGGGAAAATAAATGGGAGAAAGAGAGAAAATATGTAAAATCCATTCTTACTCCACGTCATCATAAAGCTGCTCCACATCATCTCTCTGTTCAGCAAGTGATGAATCCAGATCCAGGTAGTTTCCATTGGAAGCCAGCTGCAGTGCACACTCTTCTAGCTGAGAAACAAAAAAACAGAAACAGACGAACATCACTGCCTAGCATTATTCCATGGCACACCACACAAAAACACATCACAGCTTCATATTAGCCATGCATGGTTTCTGAATGTGCACCCAGAAAATGGTTGGATGTTGAATCTTGTAAGCAACAAAACATAAGCTACTTGAAAATCCAGTTTCCAACACATTCGCATTACAGTTTATGTAAATGCACTCAAACACAAACAAACCGCCACCACGAACAGTCAACTACAGCAAAAGAGAGGTTATTGTTACTGAATGGCAGTATTTGATGCAGAGTCACGTCTGAAGCGGTGCAGTAATAATGGGTTGATTGAGGAGCTGAGCTTATCTTTTGTTTACAGATCCCACCCTTTCCGCAAGCATCAACTCACTCTCCAGGCATTTCTGGAGCTCAGGCATTGGCAACCCTCTCAAAGAGGTACTTACATTCACTCAGAGACTGTGAACAGGGAGAAATACTCACACATTAATGCATTTGGAAAAACAAATCTCTGTGTGCAGAATATATTAACCTGTTTTTGCAATATTTTTTATCAATACATTGGTCAAAAACCTATTAGCTATTTTTCAAGCAACTGATTTACTCATTGTGAAAATAAAATGAAAAATGACACAACATTTGTTCTGACCGGTATTTATTAAAATATATAAAAGAATAAGTGATCATATTTAATTGTACAATATCTTACATGACTAAAATATATTGCTCACAAATGGGTTTAAAGGTTAAGTTTCAAGGTTTAAACTGGCAATTAGGTAACATTGTTAGTATAAAAATATTTAGCATTTTTATTACATTAAAACAAATGTATGCCATATTAGACTTGAAATCAAATTGATGTATGAAAACCCACTGTCATCTTTGTTCAATATTTGTAGACACTGTACCTATTCTAATACCCTGGCAATGTTTTAAAAATTAAAGCTCCAGCCTCATGAATGACATACAGTTCTGGTGCTATCAACAATCTACATCCCTGAAACACTGTAATACATAGGAGACATAGTCCATGAATACATTTTTGTATGTACATTCGTTTATTGGCATAAATACCATGCTTTTGGTTGTGTTTGTTACAAATATGTCAAACAACCGTGTCTAAAATAAAATGAACTGTTTTCAGTTAGAAAAAAAATCATACATTATAAACGCATCAATTGGTCAAATGTTGGAAGATCAAAAACACCTAATATAAACAGAACCAATATTCCTGTTCTGGCTAAGTTAATACATTATTAAGTCTGCAAAATATGTGCTAAATAAATGATGATTTTCATATGTAGTCAATATGTAAGAATGTACAGTGTTAACCAGACTTAAAGAATGAAAAAAAAAGAAACAGTATCATTTTAAAAAGAGAAATTGAGTGCATATTAATATTTTAAAAATCTGCAGAATCACTTACTCAATATTTAGTTTTGAAATTGCTGCTTGAAATTGTTTACAATATAGATTTGTCACATATTTAGCTTGCAGTCATATTACCACATGATTGTTTTTTGTGATTAAGTAACATTTCTTTCACTTCAATTTTTATTCAGCTTTTCAAAAGTAGGCTTGATAGTGTTTAGCCCATTTGAAATTGTGGTTACACGTGTTGATTTAGATACTCTGGTGACAACTTGCAACCACGTCAACTACCAGTCATTTATGTTAGGGTTAGTAGAATAATGATGTGTACAAACAAAGTTACTTATGGTCAATAGAGTATCTCTTGGAGAACCATCAAAACAAAGTGTAATACTCAGTACTCAAATGACTGGTAGCTGACTTCTTGTAGCAAAGTTACTTACAGTAAATTACTATTAATATTATATTTATTTATTAATGTAATTTTATTCATGCATGCATTTTTTAAATACATACCTTAAATAACGGTACAGTAAAAATAAAATACCAAGCATTACTAGTTTGATCTCAATGTTGCCAGTCAGCATTTTTACTCATCAACACTTCAGATATGCGGACTCCGTCCCTCCCTCTATCCCAGTATAAACTCCCACGTACCTGGAGTTTACCTTCTAGATTATTACAACATTAACCTAATTTTTCAAACATTAGTCACTATGTCTGACGTTACTCACAGCTTTAAAGCCACTAGACACGCTGACACTGAGCACTGCAGCAGGTAGGCACAGGTAAGGCACACCTTTATGAGGGAAATAAATGAGACTGACCTTCAGCGGCGCTTCCAGCAGTTTGTGGACACCGGCGATCTGCTCGTTGAGCGGCAAATGCTCGTTGAGGTCGTACTGCGGAGGTCTGCGGGGCTCCGGAAAATTTGAGCACACAAACGGGTCCGAGTCCTCCAGGTACTGCACTCGACACGTTATTGTAGCCATGGCTTATCCGTGGTCACAAAGTCTAAAAGTGAAGCTCGCTTTCCAGCGCAGTTTTCTGTGTTACTAGAAGTCATCAAAAAAAAGGAAAAGGTCAGCGTCCCACCACGCGCCGCTGTCAACACTGACTGATATGAAACTGAGGCTGTACTAGTCAAATTAAAGTACAGGGCGGTGACGTCACCAGGAAACAGACCGAGCGAACTTTAGTGAGTCACACGACTGGAAATACAGCAGCTCACAGTCGTCATGTCATTCCTCACACAATCATGGGAGCAATACGCACATATTTTAAAATGAGACTCATCTGTGTATGTTATGTAGGCCATGCACTGCCTTGGTAAGCTCGACAAGCAAGAAGGTGTTGTTTATGAAGAGGTATTCAGTCAGTGAGATATGGAGTAAATTAGTGTTATGGCTCCATCTGCTGGTGAGTTGAAGTTTTATTCGTGATGGGTTAGTTAGTCTTTCGTTCAAAATTTGCAAATCATGCAAAGTCAAAGGGGTCCTCCTCAGGCAATAAAAAAAGAGAGAGCGAAAAGTTTTCTGTCACCGTTCATGACAAACTGTAGTCCCTTAATTTAATAAGTACATACGTATATGTTAAATAGTTATGACTATTATATCAGTTGCAGCTGTGGTCAACCTGGTTAGGGCGGATAGACCACCTTTTTAAAGATGTTTCACCATGTTAAAATACAGCATAAACTGGTTTACCTTGTTATTTAGTTCAGAAGCATGTCTAAGATTTCTTCAGGTTTTCTAAAGATAAATTTAAGATTAGTTTGAACCCTCCAGTTGTTCCATACCTGTTTGAGTTACTTTCTTTTGTCAAACACAAAAGATGGCGTTGTGTAAAAAATAAAAATAAATAGTTAAAAAGCAGTAACTAACATGTTCTACTGTTTTTCCCCCCTACTATGGATGTCAGTGGCTACCAATTTTCAACATTCTCCAAAATATCTTCTTTTGTGTTCAACAGAAAAATTAATAAATACTAGGTTGAAGATACATTGGCCGAATAGGCCATTTACATTTTTTGAATGAACAATGCATTTTTATGTATTAGATGTGTAATTCAAAGTTAAAAATATATAACTTGTATGAATCTCCATTAGATTTTAATTCATAATAAAGATTTTTAAATCTAGATCCATTTACTGTCATGAAGCAAAAAAGAAATTGATTTATATGTGTGCCTTTAAAACTTATATTTACATTTTCTAGATTTTGCTTAAATCTTTTCAAATGAATATTTACTAAAAGCTTCAGTAAAGCAATTGTATATTACCCGGTCAGGCCTTTTAGACACCATAAAAGCATTTTAGATCAAGATAATTTCACCTACAGAGAACAAACCATTGGCAATACTTTACAAAATGTTTATTGGTTTTTAAAACCACTTAAAAAAAATCTCAACATCAGTAAGCACTTTCAGTACAAAAGAATGAAGAAATTCTTGTTGAAATGTCATAACAAATTTATCAAACTAGCATAAAGAGACTGTACATAAACAATAACAACATGAGAGAATAGCAAAGGTAAGAAAAACACACAGAGAACAATTAATTCTACCAGGTCAGAGAATAGAACAGTCACAAATCTGGCCTGCCTCTTCATTAAAGTAGAAATAGTAGTGCTTGCTCAAAAAAAAAAAAAAAGTTAACATACATAGTATGAGGAAGGAAACTCCTCATGTTGTAGACATTTTAAAATAAATAATAATATTAATAAAAATGAACATAGGTAATTTTCCGAGTCGTCAAAACAATGCAAAAGGTGAATTTCCTTCTGTTGGACAAAAACACTTATTTTGCTATAAAGATTCATGACATTTATGTACAGTGAAATAAATGCATATTTACGCTTTTGATCATGTAATAAACATTGGATTACTTAAACGTTTTTTGATTAAACATTTCAATTGCTTTTACTCATTTACAAGTACTTCTCAATTGTCTCTTAAACATAACACAAACACTTTTCCTCTGACCACCCCTAAAAAGTAGTTCAAAACAGTATACTGGGGCTTCATGTATTGCACTAAAATTCTCAAAGCTGAAGTTCATTAAAGAAATTAGTGCAATAAAACGAACTGCAAGAACTTTGTGAATTTTCAGTAGTTACATTTCCAGTATTAACTGCTATTTCCCTGTCTATCACAAAAACGATATGCAACCTGGTAATATAAAACCAGAACACATTTTAAAATTCATGCTATATTCACACAAAGCACGCTTGTCTGCAAAAAAGGCAAGATGCTATTAAAAAAAATGGAAACCAGTGAACATTAAATAAGTGGAAAAAATGCTTTAAAACTCACACAAGCTATATCTATACAAGAGCTGTCTAGTTGTGAAAACGATTAATTGTAACAATTAAAAACAAAAACTTTGTCAAAGACCAGTGATAACCATCAACTTGGCCAATATGATTGTTAGTAAAACTGGTAATACAGTGTAACTTCTTACCCTTTACAAATGGAGCTTATTTACAAAGCATAACAACAAGGTTTCCTGCTACAAATACCAGAAGCATGAAGTCTGACATGTCCTGTAAATAAAATTCAAGTGCTACAGTGGTCAAACAACACTATGCATTCAACAAAACAAGTTCCCTTTTCGACCCCACAATATTGGCCCCTTTGGAGCCTAGGTGACGTTTCCACAAATGTTTAAAAACATGCATATTAAAAGCAGAATTTTGAAAGTGGTGATACTAAAATGTAGGATTCCTTTAAACAATTTATTTTCTCAGTAAATACAAAACTTGTCTTTGGTATGGAAGTAAGGCTAAGATGGACTTTAACAACTAACCACACTCCACAAACAATGTGTCTCATGTTCTGAAAGCAGTCTGCTAATCAAGTACTTCGGTACAAAATGGTAGAGTAATGATGCTTTAAATGTCTTCATTTCAGCTCTCACAGCAAGTGGGAGTTGGGGCGGGATTTTTGATGAAATTAGCAATGAGCTCATTTATTAGTAATGTAATCTGGGTAATTTCAGTTTTCCTGATGTTTTTACAGCTGGTAAGTTTTTATGATTAAGGGGTACAGGCTCTTTAATAGTGCATGTTACAAAGAAGTTCCTGAATGAAGTGCTCAAGTAGAAAACAGTCACTGAAAATGCCAGAACGAGGCACGTGCATGACAGCATATATACTTCAATCAATCTCATTTACGCAAACTGCTGAATTACAAGCATCAATTTAGGAAATATTCATGAAGACTCAAAAATCTGGCTAATCAACTATTTCTTGACCTCATTAATGCATAGTTAACAATACAATAGACATTTGGGATAGTTTTACACCTTTTCTTTCCACAACTATAACCCCCTTTGGCATTTTGGTTTCACCGGTTACTAATACCCCCAATATTTCCCTCAAATTCTTTGACTTAAAATGAGACATTTCATTACCATATATTCAATTTCCAAATATAATAAAAGGTGCCAGCTAGTGCAATAACCAGTGCTATAATTATTCAGTGATTGCGTATTAATCAAACCCAGCCTGTCCTGCTGGATAAAATCTGATTGATCTCTTTAAATCTACAGGCTGGGAAACCTGAGACGCAGCTTAGGGAAGCATAATGCCAAAAAAACAACAAAATAAAACCCCACATGGGATCTAATTTGTCTTTTATAGACTTCAATTTAGTTAAACATTAGCATATATGATGTTAAACCCCAAAAGTGCTGTCATTTATTCACTTTGAACATCATTCATCTAACATAAAACCTTTTTGTGCAAGTAAATGCATTTTTCCCAATTAACATAGTGGTTGACAATAAGATGAATTGGCTTATTGGCTCGCATTACAAATTTAAACAATAAGTTATTTTCTGAACAGCTGCTGCGGGTTTAAGCTCTTTAAGCTGTTGCATTTCAATATTAAGCATGACCTGAAAGCTTAACATTGCTGATGTGATCTCTTGTTCGGTTTACTGTAGGAAATTACAGTACGTTCAAAGCTTATTAGAGTTTTCTGCACATGGAAGCACCGATTTTGTCTTCACAGAATGAAAAGCTAATTAGAAGAGGATCCATACCTCATATAGCTGGTGTGACATCAAAATACAAATTCTTAAATTCTCAAGATAAAGGGTTTAAAAGAATTTCTCATTTACCAGTCTTCCATGCAATACCCTTTGAACGCAAAATATTCAAAGGTTTATATAAAAGTTGCGTAACTGAATTCACAAAACAGTGTAGAGGCATAGAAAGCTCTCCGATGAATACTTATGTAAAGCTCTGACTGGTGGGAAAGAGGAGAAAAAACGTGACAGCACTCCTCCTGTGTTGCACTAACTACTGGAAAAAACAAACAAACAAACAAAGAAAAAATGGCAGTTTTGAAAGCGCAATAATTTCTGTTCAGCCTGATACTTCAGTATGGGCCTGTGTCATGACATACAGGGACTTACTGTAGTAGGTGCCACACAACAATGAGGTGATTACATAGAGTGAGGAGATTTCAAAAGTACATACATAGAAAACTGTACAAATATTAAAACGAGCTCAAATTAACCCAGCATTTCCACTGTTGTCTGGTCTTTGCTCTCCAACCAGTCAAAGCCAGCAGAATTCACAGTCTCACTGCAAATCTGTTGAAAAAGTGGGTCATTCTTCAGTTCTTCCAGTGTCGAATCTTCATATTGTCCTTGCTGTTGACTGGGGTCAAAAAGAAGGTTGGTGTCCAAAGTATTTAAGTCATTTATGCTACCAGTCAGATCAGAAGTGAGTCGCATATTATTGGGAAACTCTGAACCTCCCACACTGAGTTCTGATGCTTGACCCACAAGCTGTGAGCCAGCATTCAAGCTTTCCTCATGTAAAAGATCTTTAACAGTTCGATCTAGATCCAAGGGCTGCTGGTGCTGATGTTGTTGGAGGTTTTGCTGTAAAGGCAACAGAATGGCCTGACTCTGCTGTTCCTGCCGAAGGAGTTGCCGTCTACCCAAGTGCTGCTGCTGTTGTTGTTGTTGTTGTTGTGGTGGTGGTGGTGGCTGGTGCTCCACTGAGGCTGATTGTGCTTGGCTTTCACCTACAGAGAAGATCATCGGCTCCTCCCTGGCATTTTTCATGAGGTAACCAGGCTTCTGGGACTCAAAGGCTGATGAACAAGGTGAGATCAGAGCTTGGTGGCTGGCACTACCAGGGAGGCTGGGCACTGTGGTGGTCTCCAGAATCTGGGTGAGATTCATGCGGGCAGTATAGTTGGACGGCATGTTGTTGATTCCGAGGCCACGTACTGAGTCATCTCCATCACCATCCATTTTGCTGATGAGGACATTGGTGATGTTTTTGGTATTAATCTGCTGCTCTGCTTGCATGTGCAGCACCTCAGACTGCATCATCACAGTAACTGGAACAGACTGACTCCTCTGTGCCATGCTGCTGACGTTTGCGTCAGGGTCACTGTTAGAAAATAAGCTTAGCACTTCAGGTGTTACAGGTGAGTTGAAATGAGAGACCATGGTGTCAGGAACATTTGGACCTTGGGTCCCACTTAGGTTGCGCTGCCTGACTGCCGGGCTAACGCTCCGGCAACGAAATGTTCCAGAGGAAGTGCTGGCCTTGTTATCAAGGGGTGCTGGGACTGCAAAACCCTCTTTCTTGTTGAGACTAGCCATACTTGCCACTTGCTGTTGGACAGGTGAAATGGGTGTCAAGCGGCTGATATGAGTGTCATGATGCCTGGTTTGCGACTGACAAGTCTGGCCTGGGATGGCGAAAGCATGAGGCTTGCGAAAGTGGTCATCTACCAAGTCTTGGTAGCTGGGCAGAATGCTAATGCCATTGTTGGAGTTCCCACCATTGTTATTGTATCCACTGTTCATCCAGTCCAGTTTAGTCTTCCCTGGATGTGTGGCCATTGGTCTTTGCATGGGCTTTACAGGGCTTGAAGAGACGGTACTTCCATCATGGTATCCAGTGATGCTTGAGTTAATCGGAGTAAATGCAAAAGGGTTCCTGCATTCCACAGGGCTGGGTGGGACACTACTGCTGCAGCTAGAGTGTGGAGTGCCAATAGGCGTTTGTCGACTACTTCCAAGAGCACTGTCGACTGGAGTGGTAGGAACTAGGCGTGAACAAGGGCTTTCGTGCATCAATCCCTGGCCACTTCCCATCATCTCAGAAGTGGGAGTTGGTGTTGGAGTGGGTGTTTGGATTGGGGTACCCCTGCTATGAGCAGAGCTGTAGTACAAAGTGTTGGTCTGTAGGGTAGACATCATGGTAGTCTGCATTGATTGTTGCTGGCCTTGCAGTGAAATATCCACACAGTTGCTGAAATTTTGCATGCTATTATTAATTTTCATCTGCTCCTCCATTTGTACAAGTTCCTCCACAATGCTGTCCTGGGTCATGTCATCATCATTAAATGTGAAGTAGCCGATGTTGGTCTGGGTGCCATAGTCACTCATTTGAGCCTCCGGATTGGAAGGAGAAGGTTGAGTAATTGCAGGAAGGGGGTCCATCACTGGGGTGGACATTTTCTTTGGCTCAGGCACCATTTGTGCACCATAAACATCTTGATGATGTTGAGTGCCATCTTGCAGCTCACTGTCCCAAAATACACCTTTCAGTTCACAAACTCCAGAAGGGTCGGACTGGTCTATAAGCAAATCTTGTGAGATTTTTGTAGCTTGTTGTAGCAAAGCTTGACCTGGAGCACTAACAGTTCGGGTGACCACAGCTCTGCCTTCAATGCCTGTTGAAGTTCCTTCCCATCTTCCTTGGGAGATGCTTCGAGGCCTGCAAACAGACTGAAATATAGTGTTCTCCAATGAACTATCCTGACTTGCTGTAGAGGTGACAGGAACTCTATAGTCCAATCCTGATGAAGCTCCTTCTAGGCCACAAATCATCTCACTGGTTTGGGAGATCCTTTGTGGCCTGTGAACTGTCTGAAAGCCAGAATTCCTTACCGGACCTGCGGTAACTTTGGCCATAGCCATGAGGGGTGCACTTTCTAGCCTTACTGGAGTACATGATCTTGAAATTTGCTTCACCATTATATCTGACTTTTGTCCATTCGATCTAATGTCTGGTAATATAGAGATATGGGCTTTTTTAACAGGTGTTGGGCTCAAATCAGTGCATAACCCAGGTCTTTTGTGAGGGCTCTTAGATGCCAACACTGCTTCTTTGGGTGATGTCATTACCTTATCAGTCACTGACTGAGTGGTGCCTGGGATCTGGTACAAAGTGTTTTCATTAGTGTTGGACATATTATTGCTGCCAGCAGCCATAGTATTGACTCTAAGAAGTGTCCTTCCATTGCATTTGGTCCCTGTGCCTAATCCAGGAGAGGCCTTGTCATGAGGAGTGGGTACGCTAGCTGCTCTGGGTTTAAACATTACTGACCTTGGTACACCACCACCAACAATATCTGGAGTGGCTGCCAGCCTACTAATACCACCCTGCTCTTGCCCACCTCCAGTTATGGCTTCTGTGTTTATTTTAGTATCGCTGATAGGTGTTATGGTTGTTGAGCGCCCTAGCCGAGCCAAAGCAGATGGCATTGCAGCTATAGAACCACTGCGGACACGTGTAACTGGCTGTGGATCGTCGCTGAGACTAGAAACTCCAGCAGATGCAGGTCTGGCTTTGTTGCTGGTAGGAGCATCTGCTGGTGTGCTGGTCCCACTGCCATTAGAGCCCAGAGATATAGTCGTCATCTTGACTACATTGACCGAACTGACGTGTGGAGTAGACATTACAGTCTTTATGGGGCTGTTGGTGATTAGCAAGGTTGGTGAACGTAGGGTTATGCCACTTGAAGCAGAAGGCTTGGGCAGAATTTGGGCATACCGGTGACGGGCTGACCGGTCACTTACTGGACTAGCTGAGATATTATGAGGTGTCTTGGGGGACTGTTTAACAGGTTGAACAGACTGAGTAACCACTTGAAAGTTTACAGGAAGAACTTTGCTATCTGCAGATGCCATGGGAACAGGGCTAGGAGACATTAACTGCCTACTTCTCTGAACCTGCAGGAAATTAAAAAAAAGGAGAGGGAACCATTTTAAAAACAGGCGTTATTACTAAATACATTTTTACACTTAAAAAAATTTAAATAGTTACATATTAGTACTTTTGTGTAAATATTGTAGTTTACCGTGATTGGGCTGGAAACGGCTGCAACCACAATGCCAATAGGTTGTGGCGACAGAAGAGCAGGACTTCCACATGGTATACCCGTCCCTGCTATAGGAGTTATGCCCCCATCTGCCCTCCTGGCCTGAGCCTCTACAGGTAGTGGAGAATGCAGTTTTTGTTCTTGCTGCTTCTTCTGTATCTTACGTTGTAGCTGCTGTTTGGCATCTATAGAAGGTGAGGCCAGGGTTTTAACCTGAGGCTGGAATGAGTGTGAATCGGTTGTGGGGGCAAACGCAGATGACTGAATGGACATCTTTGCTCCTGTGGGGGGGGGGGAGCATAAGTTTTAGAATAACACTAACATTTAGAAAAATAATTAATTATTTTGTAATTTTGAGCAATTGTGTTAATAGCCACAAGGTGGAGACATTTCCAAGAATAGGGTCAGGCTGTTCCAATGTTACTGTACCTGAGGGGGAACCGGTCATCACAGTAAGAGCAGCCACAGACTTGGTTCCTATGTAGTGGCTGTTCAAAAGAAACCGAGCCAGATCTTCAACGTTGTCAAACTGCCGACTCAGCACCTTTTGTGCCCACTCGCACACCAACCCACACGCAGCCATGCGCACCTCATCTTCAGCACTGGACAGTTGACCAGTAGACTCAAACACTTCACACTGACAATGAAAATAATGTTAATCAGTACGATTTTGACACATGCCATTTCTGGGTATTTGAGTGACTTCTAAAATGAAAAAAATACAAAAGAAAGGTTTAAAAGAAAAACTTACAAGTAAATGAGAAAGAAAACTAGTAACTCACCCCATCACCCGATTTGTGAAGATCTAGGCTGGGAAGAGATGGCATGTGTACAAACGTCTTCTTCCTAAGTCCACTATAGCAATATGTTCACAGAAGTCAAGGAAATAATATCTGTCCATCGTACTTACAATATGAAAGCAAATTGGTTTGAGGCAAAGTTGAGCTCAATTGTTTGTTAACATTATGTAATTAAAGCAGATATTTTATATATGTCAATATGTAAAAAGTACAAGTGAGGTTAAGCCAGCATAACAAATCATGCTGAGCTGAGGTGTAGTTATAAATACAGACCATCATAAAGCTATCAGGCTGAACCAAAAATACAACATCATAGTATTTAAATGTTAATTTATCTCCTCTCATGTATGTAATGTTTGGGTATGAAAAGAGGCAGGATGTATATGTGGGTTTCCATCTCTTAAAATTCAACAGTAACTTTAACCTCATTCCATTACAGAGTATTTCACATTGTTCAAAATGGAAGATGATATATTTGCAAATGTTTTTTTGGTATGTCAAGTTCATTATTATTTAGAAAAATCTAAATCACAAAAAAGCCCAAAGTCAATTCTCTTTCACAAGAAAATACAAAGTGCTCTGCTAGAATGAATGCTTTTGCTTTCTTATGCATTAGAGCTTGTGAGGATTGAGTTTCTGTTTCAGGGGCAACCGTCAACAACAAGCATGGTTTATTTCAGTGACGCGCCACTCTGAAATTAAAAATACAATTCACACTCACAAATGCACTTTTAACCCTGAGCAAAAATAACCATGACAGAGTTATACAACATAATTTCTGAGATTTGACGCAACAGCTAAAGATATGCTGTTGTTATGTCTATCACTCTTATGGTAGTTCCTAAAGATAATTTTATTATAAGAAGATATATTCCATATCACCTATTAAAATCTTCAAGGTAAAATGTAGCTTCCTTTTTTCCTATAAATTGTAAACACTGTTCAAATGTTCAAAATGAAGCTATCAAAGGTCTTATAGGCTGCACTAGATAACGCAGCGCAAATAAATCATTACAACCATACAGAATTAACGGGCACTTTGCTAAATGTCTTTTGAAGATCAAGTGTTTGGCAGCCAATAGTAAGTGGGTTTGCAATACATCAATAGTCTGCTCAAGGACTCAAGGAAGTTTTATTTGATTCGATTTCTGATCTATATTTAGCGGCGACGTGAATTACAGCAACAGATGTTTAGTACACAGAGTTCAGGGACGGGAGGTGAATATGTGCGTGCCTGCTTTGGGGGCCTGGAAAGAGGGGGAGGATGGGATTGTCACAAAAAGTTCCACCGAAGGATATTTGGATTTGCCTCGCATGCCAAGTCGACGTGCCTTCATGTTGGGAAAGACGTTCTTCATGATCTTTCCAAAGTCCGCAGCACTGAGAGCGTGATACCCCAGACTATCACAGTAACTCCTGAAAAATACACACATGTAATAGGAATCAATTACAATTTGCACAAAACAAAGGCCTCTCAAGCCCCAGGTAAAACAGCTTGCCAATTTACATTATATGTATTTATAAAACAGATAGCTCTGGGCCTTGATCCTAATTGGCTGGCCAAATTCAAAGCAGCCATATATAAGACAAACATAACAATAAATAATATTCACTGTTATAAAGGTATGGGAAAAAAATTATAGACCACTTGAAAATTCTCAGTTTCTCTGGATTTATAGTTATGTGTTATAGCATATACATATAGTTATGTGTTGGAGTAAAGCATATTTTTTGTTTTATTCTGTAAACTACAGATGGCACTTCCCAAATAAATAACATAAAATGTTGTCATTTGAAACATTTATTTTTTTTCTTTACATAAAATTACATAAGTTATGCTTCAGATATTTATATTCATTTTTAAACAACACAAAATCAGTGCTTTTATTATGATCAATTATCATTTTTTAAAAGAACTAAAAAACATTTAAACCATTATAGAATATCATTATAGAATAAAATATACTATTATTTCACTTAAACCCATATCTAATAAATACAGTCAATCCAGAAAACCTTAAAAAATTGTAAGTGGTCTATTTGACACCATTTAAGTGGACTTTTTAAAGTGAAAATCCATGATGGTGCAGAATTTTTGCTTACTTGTACTCATCGTAGACTTCCTGTTTAGGCAGCGACGTTTCGGGATGCTCCTCGAGATGGTTACGAATCCAGCTAAATGCATGCATCTGCTGGGCACGACTTGATGTCATGGAGCTCTGCTCACTGAGGGAAAACGATTAAATGATCCAATTTCAATTAACGAAGAATTGTTTTATGGCTATGCGTCTCTTACCATTATGTAATATGGTAAAGGTGATAAAATGATTACTGAAGAGTTGCAATGCCTTCAATTTGATGTGGATGTAGTTTCGTAGAGTACAGTAAAGCTCACTCACTTTTTCTCATTGCCACTGCTGGGTCCAGAAGGCAGCTTGAGATAGAGGTAGAGTTTTTCAATGTCTGTAAGCTTCTCCACATCTTGCTGTAAAACAACAGAAACACAGAAATGTGTCTTTAATATTTAGCAGTTATAATGCCATGTTTTAGGAGTGTAAAAGGCCAAGCAAAAGAAACCAATAATAAAATCATAAAACAATAGAATGACATACTTCCTAGGAAAAATACAAACAAGCAGTCAACTACAAGAAACAAAAATCCTTCAAACTGCACAACGTTAAATCCATTATAAAAATATGTAACAGGTTAACATTTTACGAGTTAACAAATTAAAAAACAAAACACTACTTACACTACTGTTAAAATATTTAGTCAATATCATGTCCTTATAAGAGATGCATCGGAAACACCAAAAGTGTCACGTGAGTATATAGTAAATGAAACTGTGCCACTATGCCATGCAGATCATGCAGAGTTCATATTTAAATAGTCTTTTGCAATTTAATATTCACAGTAACTAGTCCACATCATGATTAAATTAGGTGGCTGGAGCCTTGTGGGCTGTGTGCCGACATATAGTGCCATTGCGCTTAGGGCATCCCAAGTTCAAGTCCCGGCTCATGGACCTCTCACTCTCCAACTTCGCATTCTGTCTAAATACCGTCCTATTCTAATAAATGCAAATCCCCCCAAAAATAAATCGTTAAAATTATTTATTTAGGTGAAAGCTTTTATTGATTCATCCAGACCTGCCAAATTCTACGACATTCAGTGCAACTTAGTTAATTCCATTTTCATGTTAATTCTAGTACGAAAGGGGAAATCGATGTTCGTCATCGTCAACATCACTTATCCAGCCTAAATTATACATCACCTACACCATCCAAAAATAAAGTACATAAACAATCAAATGAATATATGCTCCCTTTTCCACAAACAGACAGACGTGCATAAAAGATGTCATTGTGATCTTCAGGTCTCTCTCTTACAGCTCTTGTTGAGTGTTAGTGTAGTAGAGCAGTGAACCGCTCTTCAAAGAGAATGTGTAAGATGTTTGGGTGGGGCAGAGCTGATTTAAATTCTGCCCGAGTAGAGAGCAGCAGACACGAGTCTCTCGCTCCAGGCACAGCTCCCCATCTTCACTTAAATGCTCTTTCTCACTCAAAAACATGAGCTTAACACAGATTTGATAGAGATTTAATAGTGATTTCTCAAGATTTTTCTGCACCATGAGATACAACTGAGATCAAAAAAGACCCTGCAATTTCTGAAATTTTGAGGTCACTGCTTGGTCTTACTTTTAAGCTTTTAAGTTATACTAACAAGAGCAAAGCAAGTTGAGAGAGAGAGAGAGAGAGAGAGAGAGAGAGAGAGAGAGAGAGAGAGAGAGAGAGAGAGAGAGAGAGAGGAGAGAGAGAGAGAGAGAGAGAGAGAGAGAGAGAGAGAGAGAGAGACGTTAATCATATTGACGTTAATCTGGCACATGGTAAATTCCTTCATTATTTGACAAACCCTTTTTAACTAGCAAGCTTAATTTCACATTGATAAAAATGACAAACCTTTCAGCAATAGCAAGAGAACCTGGTCGTTCTAAATCTGTGATATCTAGAATATTGTGTCTTTACAATGTCACCAACTCATTCAAGACTCCCAAAAAAGCTGATTGTCCACAAAAGACAAATGTAGGAGTAGAATTATGATTATAGGTAGAATCTCAATGTTCAATCAGTTCAACAATACAGCTGGAATTGGTCAGCAGTTCAGCGGTAAACAGGGTAAAGACTGGGATGGTCTACCAAGCTTACGGTCGGCCGTTGAGCTGCGTTAGGCTCACATCGAAGGAAGTTTGCCTCAGCATGTAGAATTGGTACCGAATTTTGGTGAATGAGAGCAACAAAAACTAAAGTGATGAAACTAAGCAAACTACGCAAGTCACGACAGAACACAAAGGAGGCAGCTGTCATTTTGTTGCATTTCCCAAATATTTGTAAATATCAGATTTTCAGACATATTTGCAGAGTAAATTCTTCTGTGGTGAGAGAGAAGTGCTTTGAGAATGGTACGTAAACGCTGCTTTGTATGTCTGCAATAGAGCTGAACGTTAAATTGATAAAAAAATTTTTTATAAAAATTGCATTTGCGATTTAGCAAAAGCTGCGATTGTTTTGAACATTGTGTGAGGAAAGTTCGTTGATGTAATCAGTAGTTAATCTCCACCAGAAGGCCAAAGGGTGCTCTCGAAACGCAAGAGGCAACGGTTTGGAATGGTTTGACAAAAAGCACAGCATAAAACATGAGGGTATCCTGAGTGGGTAGCCACTGAGCTGTAAACAGAAATGCTGTAAACTTGCAATGCTTGCCCCGCCTCCTAGCTCTTATGATTGATCCACTGCTGTGGAATTGACTGTGATGAGCTGTGCTGCGTGTGAAAGATTAAGTTCTTTTAACTTCACGTGGCATCTAAAAAAAACGATGTGCTCACGCGAGTGGCACTTCAACAGGAATGCGACGTGAATGTACTGGTCACACACATGCATCAAGCGTGTGTTTACAGTGGAAAAACGATAGAAATGTAGTTCACTGGAGAGGAACAAACGCATTCTGTGTGAATTGTGTGCTTTAGTCTGCAAAAGAAGGCACATCATTTCACAAAAGGACTTATTTTAAACACTTAAGTGAAGCTATAAAGTGAGTTTTGAATACAAATGTCATTATATGTGGTATTTTTGCACATGCTTTTAGGTTTAACGTAAGCAACATTTACTACAAAGGGTCTAGTTCACAGCTGTCAATATCGCAGAATGATTATTTGGGATTTGACTATCGCATGATGATATCGATATTTTCTGTAGTTTGGCAGAGAGCTATGGCTCCTAGAAAATGTTGCTCCAGCTAACCAAAGGTGCTGAAGATTCACAACTGATTAATAATAAGGATGACAAATCGCATGAGATTTATTATTCAACCGTAGCGTGAAGATGCATCCTCTCAGGCAGCCAAAGAACATACAATTTTGTTTTAGTTGGATGTCTGTTTGATGCGTTCACAAGCAGCTTTTTTGGTCCAGACGCGAGGTGAAACTAGTTCTTTGATGTTGGCTTGATGTGCGCCAGGCTTAAAAGGGTCTGCATTCAGTGTCTCAAAAATTCATGTTCTCTAAATTTGATCTAGCATGGTATACCCACAACAAAAATTTTGAAGGTTAACTTTAAACAAAGATTACATTACAAAAAACTGAAGTGTTAATTGAACTTGTTAAGCTGCTTTGACACAATCTACATTGTAAAAAGCGCTATATAAATAAACTTGAATTGAATTTATAAACTGCCTATTAATTTTGATCTCCACTCTACATGCAATATTAAAACCCTGAGACATTTACTCAGCAACCTGAGCTGAGACCTGGAGAGCTGTGAGCAGCGAATTAAAATAAACAGACTTCAATAGGATTGTACGGCATAACCCCAAACAGGAAGTCATCCAAGGTAAAAATAATCCTGAAGAATACCTAATCCCTCAGCGATCAGAGCAGTCGGTTAAGCCAGCATAAACAAGCCTTTGTTTTCATGGTGTCTGCCTGTGGGAGGAATGGAAGGGGGATCTTCAAAAGTCCCACAACACCACACCAATTATATGTCCAAATTACCTCCTCGGAGTACAGGCCATGTGAACATCAACACAGAAAGCGTATAAAGCTTGAGAAAACGGTCAGAAAATGCAGCTGTCACCTAAAAATCTCTTCATCAGCGAGGGCATCATCACACTTTGCTGAATCTCTGCCCTCCCCTTTCTGCTGAATTCTAAGAATAGTTGTGTCTGTCTTCTGTATTCGTCTCTTCGTTGCTAAGGGAATGATGGCTAGTCAATAGCTAAAGTTATTAACCACTGAGTGTGGCTACAGTTAACATTGGAGGGGGTAAGAAAGGTAAGTAAAAATGGCACAAGAATGCAGACGTCTTGGAGCCAAGCGGACAACCCTATTTAAGAGAGAACTCTTAAACTGGGGCCATTAAGATTTTTCAAAGAAGCTTCATGTTCAGATTTATATGATTCAAAATATTTAAAAAAAAAATGCTATTTCTTTTACAGCATGTGCGCTGACAGTGTACTTGAATTAGTGAGGTAAAATAAGATGGTCACTACATGGCTAAGGTTAGGTTTAAGGCTAGGTTGAGGGTTAAGTGTCTTAAGTTATAATATATAATATTGTAATAAATATTGTAATTGTATTGTAATTATTACTCTAACAGCAAAATATTATTACAATTTGAAATTGCTGTTGTTAGTTTTAATATATTTTATTATATTATTATGTTTTCAGTGTCACAATCCTTGGGAAATCATTGTAATATATAGACTTATATCTCAAGAAAAAAATGTAAGTGTGAAAATAATTGCACTTGTAATTTTTGGGAAAATGTAACAATAAAAATTTCAGGATTCTTTAATAAACAAAATTATTATTTTTTAATCTTTTAACTTTTGATTAATTCAATGCATGCCTGCTAAAAAAAAACATAATTTTTTGGCTATGGAGGGTCAGAGAGCTCTTGGATTTCATCCAAAATATCTTTGTGCTTTGAATAGGGCTGCAACTAACGATTATTTTGATAATCAATTACTTGGATAATTTTTTTTGATTAATCCGATAAAAACAAACAAGACTTTTTTATTTGGAGTTTTGCTTATAATAACTATATAATACCAAAAAATAAGGGTATTACGTAAAAAAAAAAAAAAGCCATGTATTGCATTTATTGATCTTTAATTTTGACAAGTTTGTTTTTTGAACAGTAAAACTTCTCTAAATATAAAAATATAAATAAACAAAAAGCTAAACAAGGGTTGTTTTCCTATTATATTTACATTATGAAATTGCGACATAAACACAATGACAACAAGATATTAAGAAGAATTTGTTGAAATCTAAAAATTATAAATAAATATTGATTTTTGAATCAGAGGTGGAAATGTCAGTGCACAAATCTAATGTTATTGGTCTTCTGTGGAAATCACAACATTGACTAATTGGAATATTCTACTGCTGCTGTTGTTTGCTGATTTTAAATATGTGGTGTCTGTCTATTTGCACCGCTTAATTTAAGCTAATCTAAAGTAGCGCCATTTAATTAATCATCACTATGGTGATGATTATAGATGAAAGCTCTATAGTGACTATAGTCACTATAGGTGAAAGCTCAGTCTTGCATAGTGGGCAGGTTACCGTCATATAAGCATTAAATGTAAAATTCTCCCATGCCTTGCAGGACTAGCTGTGCATGCTTCTTCCTGCAGCGGGTGTTGTCGAATTCAGCTTTGTGGGCAAATACAGTTTCATCTTTTACAGTTTCAGTTTACATCACGTGAGCAGCCCAACGATAATCAATAATAGCAGTTGTTGCAACCCTAGTTTTGAAGATGGACAAAGGTCTCAGGGGTTTGGAACGATATGAGGGCGAGTAATTAATGACAGAAATTTCATTTTTAGGTAAACCAACCCTTCAATTTTATTGAAGAATGTAGTTGTTACTCCAATAAATGAATTAAATTTAATTCTGTAAACTGCAACCACATGACAAGATTAAACACTAAAAGATTAACTGACAGCAAAAAAGTACCTGCAGTAGACTTAGATATAGGACCACGTACATCTTTGTAAAAAGCACTTTCAGCACTTTCACATTCATCAGATTCAACTCTGAGATGAAGAGGACAATGGCAAGAAGGTCATGACCACAATAGGAGTAACCTGTAGCTCATCATCACTCAGCTCATTCATGCAGGTGTAATGTCCCCTGAGTAGTGTGCGGGCCCCTTACTCAGCACTGCTGAGCCTAGTAGACATGCGTGAATAACTCATGCATTATTCAGAAGGACTCAACCAACGTTGCCCAATTCATACTGACAAGCCTACAGAATTTATTACAAGCAAATTCTTCCAGGCCAGATGCTGGAACAATTCAGCACTGGGACAAAGTGATGATTCAGTAATAGTGGAGTCCTCAAAAGTCTGTCAGTACAGTGAGTGAACATAATCAATTGAATTATTGTACAATCTCCAGCATGTGTTACAGATAGCTGCTTAAAGTGGCAGTTTACCTAAAACGTATGCAGCAACATTTACTCCAATTCATGTTGTTCAGAAACTGCATTATTGAAGTTGAAGGAACTCAGATTCTGAAGAATGTCTTTTTGCAGTACAAATCAAAGGAACTTTTATTAAAGAACAAAAGCTGTTCAAAATACCTATATTCCATAAAATAAAGAAAATTATACCAGTTTGAAGGGACAGCTTAAAATGTTTCACTATTGGGTGAACTTACATTACATTACATATATTATATTATGTTCATAACTGATTTTTTATGCATTTGTCATTTACAAGTGTGGTAAAAGTGAAAGATGATTTTTAAAAATGTAATTAGATTTTTTTTTGATTGACATTGTAAATATTAATGTGAGGTAATAGGTGTTAAACAGCAGGGCTTTTAGAGATACTACTGTGGAATGAACGTTTGATGAGAGGAGGCTGATGCAAGACTCTGCGAGAGCCGGCAACACCCAGCAGAGGTCAACAGGGGCAGACTAGAGGAGAGGACAGAGGAGGCGAACGGTGGACACGGGACACACTGGCTAATATCTGGAGAGGATTTCGTGTCACTTGTTACCTTGAGGGGCCATTAACAGATCACCGCCACCATTTCTTCTCCTCACACACCACAAAACACAACTCAAAACACTTAATGTCTGCAGTTGTCTGGTTTGAAAAACTAATTTAAATAAACAAATTATGCTCGTAAACGCAATCCATGAAAAAAATACAAGGGTAACTGTTTAATCAGTTAAAAAATAGACTTTAAAACAGTTAATTGGAGATGTACATTACCGTTTAAAAGTTTGGGGTTGGTTCATACGTCTTTGAAAGAATCGTCTTAAGAAATACTGTATTTACAACCCACAACTAAGCAAGTAAATAACTCTCATTTTACACCTAAGCAAATAAATGTCTATTTTTTTTAATCCATTGGCAAATAAACTGTTAGACTTCACTCACTAGTAACTGAGTTGGAAGCTAATAATAAGTTTGTAGCAGATGTGTTTTCAGCCAAACAGCTTTTGAGAGTTTCTGTCTCTGTGTCTTGACAGCAAAGTGAGCGCACTATTTCTGTTCATATCAATACTTGCTCAGTGTATCTGATACTCGGTAAACTAAGTATCTAATCACAACACTATGACGTTATTTTGTGTAAGCAACTGATTCACTGCCAACTAAGGGCACAGTGTTTTTTTCATGCCTTGTTCTTCAGACTGTTTATCCAACAAAGAGAACAAGAGTTTCTCATACCTTGAAGATTTGACACTCTACGTAATTCATATACTTTGTTTTCGGTTTTATTGTATTGGGTGGGAGCAGCAGCAATTCAAAGGCCAGTGCTCATTTATTACAATCTGCATTTTGATTTCAGCAAATCAATTAAGCCAATCCAGACAACATGATTAATATTGAACAGGCGACTGATTACTAGTAGTTTCGCTAATGATCAATTATGTGTCAAGTTATTTCATAAAATAGAAAATCAAAAATTTTATGTTTTGTTGAAAGTTTTATTTTTATGATTTCAAATAATGTAACGAATATAAAGAGCTGTTGTTTTGTGAAGAGAGACGCATATAATGGATATAAAATAAATAATGACAACAAAATTTCCTGCTTGCATTTTCAGTGCTGCTGAGTGGATTTTTGGGCACCGCTGTTGAGCATCTGAGCACAATGAGTAATTAGGTGTGTTTAAAAAACCTGCTCAACAGCACCTAAACTTTAGTGTTTTCCTTTTTGACATCCCTAACACTTTCAATCACTTCTAGTAGTAAATTATATGTGCTTCTCCTATAATAACCAGTGGCTCCAACTCCCATTGTTTTCACCACAACAAACAAACTGTTCTGAAATACTGAACTGAAGTTAATCCACTGGGTTTATTATGCCATATATAAAGCAGTGTATCAATAAAAAGTATTCCGTTCTATGATATTTTTATTAAATTTAGACTTTTTATGTGAGAGTCAACTGCTATAGTACTCTTGAGTCTTACAAATGCTGGGATGTTGAAACCCTGGGTTATTATTTGTATTAAATTTAAATGGCACTTTTTAACCCGATGTTTGGGTTTGTCTTGATTTGACCTAACGTTGGGTTAAAACAACCCAGCATTTTTAGAGTGTTTCAATGCATTTAATATTTTATATGAATATACATTTTTTACTGATAGCAATTACTCACCAAAATGCAATCCACCTTCGATTGTACAGTTTTGCTGAAAAAAAAAAAAAGAGAAGAGAAAGAATCAGTGCGACACAGGGGTAACTTGAGAAACATTCATAAAGCTTATTTTATTAATAAATCAATGGCATTCAAAACATCTTTCCATCCTCTAACCCGTCTGCCCTGTCCAGCTCGGACCAATATATCCCCAGGAACACATGTGCTCATGCACAAAAAAAAGTATCTTGCATTAAAGTTCCATAACACTGGAGGTCTATAAATATTCCTGCCAATCAGAATGTGTTGACCATAGAGATGTTTGAGACCAGAATGAACCAGTATGGACTCTATATACAGGTATGAAAAATAGGTGACAGGATCAGATTTTCAACAGGAGTAATGTATAGAGACTCAGAATCATTTTAACCTTCAAAAGACATGTCAAAGGCACTGTTGATCTGCATTCAGGGTGAGATTTACAAATGACCACTTTTCTTCAACACCACAAGAAAGGTCATGACAGGCAATACAGTAATGGTATAGACTGAGATCCAAAAGCAAATGATGGCAGATGCAAGCACTACAAGTACCAACTACATGAACCAACATCAACAATTTAGTTTTACTAATGATAACAATGATTTATAAATGCTGGAAAAATCCTGCATTGTTTCAAATTCATCAAATTCTGGATCAGAAACAAAAGCTATAAAGTTTTTAATACAAGTCAATGGGTACCTGGATAGGAATAGAATAGGACAGGAAAAACTAAATAAATTCCTGATCATACATTAAGGTCTTATAAAAGCAAAACAATTAGGTTTTTGACATCCTTGTTTGTCAAAAATCGCCAAGGACCACATATGCAACTAAAAGCACATAACTAATGTTATATGAAGCATTTTTTTTTAAATGCCCTACATCTTGAATTCAATGAAGGTGAGTAAATATACTGCAAATTTTCAACAATCACTTTAATGTTTTATGAAAAAAAAATAATAACAATAATAAAAGAAACTATTAAAAAATGCATAAGTACTCAGTGACATTATAATAAAAAAATTATTATAAAAAATATATAAATTGTAAAAACTATTTTTAGTATTCAACCACAAAAGTATTAGCATTTCCCGCTTTGTGAGTGTTTAGTTGAAATCTACGTCTATCACCTGGCCCATCAGTGGATGGATCTGATATACATGGCTTCAAATGCTCAAGTCTCTGTGTAATTGCTCAGTGAAGAGTGCCAAGCGATGATTTTCTTACCCAATCACAGTCATTTCTGTTGAGCACACGAACACAAAGGCCAATTAGCTTAACAGTGCTCTAATGTTAGTGTGAATTTTTATTTTAATTATAGAACCGATTGGTAACGAAATCTGTACTTTTGACAACTCCATTGTCAAGACATAAAAGCATGAACTGAATGACCACTGAATTTAAAATGTGGCATCAACACAGGAACCCAGATCTCTTGGGAACTGGTCCAGAGTCAGCAGGAGTCATCCTTAATGTTGAGCCCTGATCTGCCAAACACCTAAGATACGTTGCATACAATAGCTTTTAATTATAGGATATCCAATCATGCATCGTGTTGCTCCAACATTCTGACTTCTTAATCCAATATAAAACCTTTCAAGCTTATGCCACAGGCTAAAGCCAAATAACGTGTGTTCTTAGAGAGTCAGTCATAAGACTGTCCCTATGACCCCCCAGAGGTCAGAGAACTAATGAACTGTTACTAGGCGAGTTTCTGTTTGCCCCCAAGCGGCTTCAGGCCAGGTAACCCTCATTAAACTGTATCTAGGTAGTCTTGAAGCAGGTTAACGATTGCACCCCTGTTGTCAAGGCAGGCAGCAAAAACAGGATTTGCCGTTAATGTCACTTCATGTTGTTATTAGGCTGTTTCAAGCAGACGCCTGACTTGCTTAATGAGCTTTCATCAACAGCAAAGTTTAACACTATTAGTCTGATGTTCACCTGATACACAGATAAAGAGTCCTAATTTAGAGGGAAGTACGTCTTAAGTGCATTGCACCACTATACGTCATAAATGGTGTGAAAGTGGCCTGGAAATGTTTGTGTGGTGGGTGGTAAGCCTAGACATAAGGGAGTTGGCAAAATCTCATGTGCAATGCATGAATAAGTTGGGTTGTGTTATGCAACAGACCAGCCCATTCATAAGAAGTCGGTGGTGCAAATGCACTGCAAAACATACTATTGGTGTCTATTATAGTGACAATAGGTTTGCTACAGCACTCGCTTCTTATTGGGTTAGGTTTAATAAAGCATTATCTTTTGTTATTATGGATATGATTTTGCTATGTATCTAAAGATTACTGATGAATCAGAAATCGGGAAACAATAGTGATTTCTCATGTAACACTAATTATTTTTTTGAGCTTAAATAACCTAATATCACTCTTACAAACTAGCAGTTATCGAACTCCTATATAATGACCAGAGACTAAACACGAACAACATGCTTGTCTTGTCTCCCTTTACACCATTAGCATAAGTTCTAAAAAATTTGGAAGTAGCATTAGTAAGGTGGTCAGGGGGATTGGTCTGCCTCCACCTAAGCTCCATCCACAAGAAAAGTTACAATGTTTACCAGCTTAAAAAGGTTGGGATGTCTAGGCTTCCTTTTTTGTCAGCTGTCATGCAGATCCAGTGATACAAAATGCACCTTTAAGTGTAATGTTTAGAGATAAACAAAAAACCTTGGAGTTACTACCAGTATTTAAGTATTTGGGGACATATGTTGATTCCATTTTTTCCTTTTTAGAGAATAACGTTGAACCATTATGAAGTGAGCAAGAATAAACTTAGAAATGGTCTACAAAATATTTTGTGTAGAGTATTCTGATATTTAACATGACTCTGCGGTATGATAACCAGTGTTGTAAATCAAGCTAAAACTGTTGAATGAGCTAAATCAAGCTAAAACTGAATGAGTAGAGTAAAGAAATTGGTAAAACTCAAAGACTTTAGATCTTTACTGATCTAAAGTTAAGCAAAATACTTTAAAATATAGTTGAGGATGTTTCTCACCCCCTTCAAAATAGCCGCTTTTCCTCTGTTAGGTCAGTACAAGCCAGGGCTTTCATCAAGTCAACTGAGGTCAATATCTCCAGAGCTTGAACTTGAGCAGTTTCCAATGTAGGGCCAATAGCTTGCAGTGTGGCATGAAAACCACATCCTATGTGCACATGTACACACCCCATATCAATTGTCACACAACCCACCCAGTTCAGTGGGAAAAAGAAAGTCAAGTCAAATCAGAGTCCACACGTAATGCACTATTGCATCATCATCAGATGATCAAGGTGGAGACAACTAAAGCGAGCAAAGCGTAAACAAAACAGCATTCAGTACCATTCATTCATTTTCTTTTTGGCTTAGTCCCTTTATTAATCAGGGGTCGCCACAGCAGAATGAACCGCCAACTTATCCGGCATTTGTTTTACACAGCGGATGCCCTTCCAGCTACAACCCATCATTGGGAAACATCCACACTCATTCACACACATACACTACGGACAATTTAGCTTACCCAATTCACCTATAGCGCATGTCTTTGGACTTGTGGGGGAAACCGGAGCACTCAGAGGAAACCCACACCAACACGAGGAAAACATGCAAACTCCACACATAAATGCCAACTGACCTTGCTCAAACCAGTGACCTTCTTGCTGTGAGGCGATCGTGCTACCCACTGTGCCACCATGACGCCCCCATTCAGTACCATTATCACAGTAATTGTCACTCACCACAGAGAGATTCGCTGCCAAACATACGTCTGATAATCTAACAATCCATATATATAGTTTGCAAATATTTGATAAATGTAGCAAAATTACATTCAGCCTCTTTGTGTTCCTGCTTGGCTTGAACTGTTTTCTTGCTACATCACACTCTCGCTCTGATTTGTTGCTGATTAACCAGTCAGAGTGCTCTCTTCAGCAGACAATGATTCTATATTCTGAATCAGGCAAACAAGCTCCGATGTTAACCCGACAAGAGGCAAAGTGTGGAGCACACCAAAATCGTGCTGCTATGTCTGACAGGAGGATGGCTGGACCAATTGCGTGCCTGTCAATTGAAATGGGTCACTGTTTGTGTACATTTCTAATCTTTTTGATTGGTTTTATACAACATTTAAACACCAAACTTTGAGAGCACAGATATTGACATTTCATGAAATACCCTTAATATAGAGAAAGTGATGAGAGGAGTTTTCCAGAGAATTTAGTAAAACTTTAAGTAAACTTTAATAGTCATTGAAATACCTTTACTCAATGAACTGGACTAAGAAACTTTGTGAGATTATTTTTGAACGTCGAATATTAACTATTAAAAAATAAATAAATAAAAAATCTGAATTTTTTTTTTCCAGATTTTTGGCCTGTATCTTAAAATAGACCGGTGTAACTTCTGACTAATTTCGCCAGATCAAGTCACAATTTGATGTAAATTAGCTTAAGAGTAGACGCTTAAGAAATCTCACTGTCACATATTAAACATCACTGCCAGAAAAATTACATAGTTGTTAGTGAATTCAAATGTCTGATGATAACATTCAAATGTCTGATGACATTTTTTCACCAGTCACTGATGTGATTTTTGGAGTGCTCGTGGCCATCTCTCTGAGCTCAAGTTTAACATCAGAAAGGGAGCTGTGAGGGGTGACACTTCACTGTAACACGGATTAACTCCCACTTACATCTCATGTAATCATCAATCCATATTACTAAAGAACTACAATTTAACAAAACCTCATAAAGCAAATACGTTATAGTCCATACCTCATTAACTTTTATTTATTACAAAAAACACACAAAAATCATTCTTTAAAAGAAACTATGGTCTGTTTTTCCTGTAAACAGTGGCCTGAATTAAGCCACAGACTTTTATCCCATCGGCCAGTGCCCCTCCCCCTAAGATCCCCTCCTCCAGCTGGCTGCATGTGCTCAGATCATAACAGGACGTAAACAACCGCCTGAGAGAGAGAGAGACAGAGGTGAGGGGTCATTGTGTCACTGGTTGGAAGAGATAGCTCCGACATTTCATATCATTTGCTCCCTATAGAGGCGTCCCGGGAAGAGGGCAAAGGCCTGTGAACTCCTCGGCTAATTCCACTTGAGCAGAGGGCTGAGCAAGAGCAGCCAGACATCACAACACAGACTATAACACTACTGCTAGTCAGCATGACCTACATGTGTGATATTTGTGTGTCAGTGTGTATGAGAGAGAGAGAGAGAGAGAGAGAGAGAGAGAGAGAGAGAGAGAGAGAGAGAGAGAGAGAGAGAGAGAGAGAGAGAGTGGGGAAGAGAAAGCGCTCTCTCTCTCTCTCTCTCTCTCTCACCAACACACTGGAATCAGCATTGAACCTGCTGAACTCAGCTACTACTAAACCTCATGTGTGCATAAACATACACAAGCCATTAACACTGAGCACACGGTCATGCTACATTGGCTCATCAGATACTTTGATAGATTGGATATCGGCTTCGATACCACAATTTTTGAAGGATCGTGTATAAACCAGATGGGACCAATCCAAATCTAATATTGCGTGATAATTTTCGGTGATATTGCTAAGCCCAACAAAAGCCATAAACAGATTATAAGGCACCATAAAGATTTCATACACTACATTACAAACAATCTGAGGCCATTCGATAGTTCATTGTGAGGTAAAGATGAATATTCAGCCTGTGTTTGAAATATCTAAATGCAGAAATCCAATGCAGAAAGTTATCATCTAAAAACTGTAATTGATCTCTGGAGGTAGCTTCTTCTAATCAAATTTGATGGCAGCATAGACTTATCCTTCACTGCTTTTGATATTCCACAATCATGTGCATTGCATTTCAGCTATAAAAAAATACAGAGTATCTAAAATATACACTTTAGAGTCATTTTGTGTGTAAAAGCATGCATTTGGACTAAGTTTTCCATTTTTAATTTCTAGCAAAAAAAGGAGAAAATTTGTAGTGTAGTAATCAAATATTTACTTAGTTATCACCAAAGCTCTCTATGTTGTTGTATATAAATACTTATATTTTGTGATGTGCCTTCTTGCACAAACGCCGCCTCCAAATGTAACTGGCAGATAGGGCAGATATGCAACAAGTCAGCTGCCTAAGCTTTCAAATGCAACCTTAAGTTTACATCAGCACTTCCCTCTGCTGCGCCTGCCAATCATTATCCATTAATTACCCATTCAAACTGCATGCCTTGTTCGGTTATGATGGGAAACATGACAAAACTTTCTCCAAAAAAATTTGTTTATTTAACCAACCTTCTGTCTTGCTACAATCCAACCCATCCTTTAAGATCTTAAAAATTAGGGCTTCTGGTAGTACCCAGAATAGCAAAGTCTACTAAAGAAGGTCGAGCTTTCTCATTTATGGCCCTTAAACTCCGGAATAGCCTTCCTGATAATGTCCGAGGCTCAGACACATTCTCAATTCAAAACTAGATTAAAGACACAATGCAGCACATAACGGTATTATGCATGAGTGTGCTCTATGCAGGTAAGTGGGCTTGACAAACCACCTGTAGGACACACTCCTCATGTCTTAACGCACCAGGCATTTTGTTAGAAATACATTTTTCAGCTTTATATGTTTGTTTATATAACTCCTATTTTCATTTATAGCACTTAATTTTCGCATTGACCATTAATATCTTGTTCAAATAAATTATGAACAGCAGCTACGCTAATTATTTTCTTGTTCTTTATTTCCACCTGGGGATGCCCATCCTGAGGCCTCTAGAGATTGTGCAGCACCACTGATGGGATCCAAGACCTGTAAAGAGATGATGCCAACCATCGAGGACTTCAAGGACAACACATACGAAGAGATGAAGAGATGACCTTGCTACATAATAGGGGCCATTTTATTTTATAGCCACAGGTCTTCATCTTCATCACAGCAGTCATTTGTCACAAGAGTAAAAGGTGCAGCTGTCAATCTTATTGTCAAGAATTATCAATCGCATGCATGTGCTTGTTTGGAAAATGAAATGAACCGCAGAGGTTGTGTAAGATTCAATTGCACGTGCAAACGAATTTAAGTAATGCAGCAGACCACTGATTTGACAGTGGTTTGGTTTCATTTTGTAGTACGTAACAAATGTGCCTCCCGGACATGTTCCAAAGTAAAAGTATAGAATTTATTGAAGAAATGTAGTCAAGTGAAAGAAAAATATAAACTACTTAAACTACTTTAAAAATACTTAAGTACTGTCACAAAGTATTATTACTTCATTACACCACTGCAAGACTTCATGTTATTTGTGTATTTTACTTTCATTTTCCCGAGCCTAAGGGTTACATGTTACCGGATGGGTATTAGGACCTAGCTGCTGCTGGCATGCTACACACGGGCCTGTTTAACTTACTGCGCGATATTGTATTGCAAGTTATTCTTTATTCGCAGTTTCAAGCTGGTGATTCACAGTTAATCTAAATCACAGGTAAATTTTACCTTGAATTGCAGACTTGCACTACAGCAAAAAACTTAACACAGTACAACATCAAAATCCCACACAAAACTAACCTTTCGGCTATGTAAATTTGCAGAGCAATGCAGACAAAATACAAAACTGTAATTGCTCAAGATGGCTTTGGCTGCATGTGCAGCTTATGATAATAGTAGTAGAAGTATAAACTGGTCTTAAGTGAAAGGCTTCCTTCCAGCTGCTCCTCTGACAGGAACTGTCTGGCTTTCCTGACTGCTGTGGGCAGAGGGGTGATATAAGGTCTCAAACACACAGCTGCTAAATCACTAATATCTACGAGAGGAAAGATACAGAAGTACGCATTGATATCCACAATGTCATATGACTCAACATAGGCCCTGTTCTCACTTAGTATTTAGATGATCTTGTCAATCTAGCCACAATAGGACAATGATAAATATAGGTGCAAAGACAGTCTAAAACATTTAGAGCTTGTCCACTGGTTACAAGTTATAAGCCTTCTTTAAAATATCATATTTTATGTTCTCCAGAAGAAAGTAACTCATAAAGGATGGTAAACTGAGTAAAATTTTTGGCTGAACTATCCCTTTAAGCCACTTAAAATTACCACAAGAGAAATTACTGACATCACCACTTCAAGTTTTAACAGTTGGTGAAACTTTAACTTAAATTTGCTATAGACTGATTATAAGATAGCACAACTAAACAGTCTTAGTCTGTGATGATAACTCTTTATCAAAGTAACACACTTCAGAAGGGTGGGAATGAAGCACAAGAGACTAAGTGACTAATCCAATGCTCAGACACTGTTCCAACAGTTTACTGTAAAGGGACTTGTGCTATCTATCACATAGCAGTCAGTGAGCAATGAGCATGGTAACAGATGACATCAAATCTAGCGGGATTCCACAAATAAACTACACAGAACACCACTTTTCGCCTACACAATGAATAAATTCAGGCAAACTATAACATACAACTTCTTTGGACAAATATGCGTGTAAAATGAAAGATGACTCAACTTTAATACCGTGGAAAATAGCATTTAATACTTTTTAATGGCATAATATGGATAATTCCCCCAAAAATGAAAATCTACCCACAATTTACTCACCATCAAGTGGTTCCAAACCTTTATCACTTTCTTTATTCCGTTGAACACAACAAAAAAAAACTGAAAACATGTAACCATTGAAATCCATAGTAGGAAAAACAAATACTATGGATGTCAAGGATTACATGTTACCAGTTTCTTCAAATATATCTTCATTTGTGTTGAACAGAAGGAAAAAACTCAAACAGCTTTGTAACAGGTAGAGGGTGAGTAAATGGTGATAGAATGTTTTTGGTGAACATTTAATTTTTCTAAATGCATCAACTTTGAATACTTTTAAAGACAATTTATTACAATTAATATTAAAATAACAATTCTCCATTGCAATACATTTTTACATGTAATTTACTCTTCTGTATTATAGGATCCTTCTGAAATCACCCTAACATGTCTTACAAAATATATTTTATGAAAACGGTCTTTTAAATGATTCTTTGATGAATGAAAATGTTAATGCAATTGTGATTGGGTTATAGCAAATGTGTGTGTAAAACTGTGAAGACAAGACATACAATCAAACTGCATTTTCCATTAAACTGTTCTGGTCTTTCATCTGTGTGAAAGTGTAAAATTGCATGCAAAGCCAAACATCACACCTTCCAAGTAATTCACAGAAAGCAAATGCCATGACACACCACTAGATGTGTTCTCAAACAGGAAAACGGTAACCTTTAAAGAGACAGAGAGAATATTGCAGGCCTAATAGAAAGTTTATGCAGCAAAACCACAAACACGGATCCTTCCATTGTTCAAGCATCAGACTAAATGTAGGCTAAACCAAAACAGAATTGTCTAACAGCGCCAAAGCTGCAGTTGTGAGCAGCTTGGTAAAAGCAGCTGGGCTTTTTGCCAGCGGTGCAATGGCTCATTTTCATTTCTCTTTGAAGGTGATTTCCACCATTGTGTTTGGAACTATTTCCCTCCTCCCAATTTCATCCTATTTCCCTTCATATGTTGATGAACAAAGATTCACAGACGCTGATTTTTACAGCCATGTTAAAATAAAGTGACTTTGTGGGGCATTATGACGATGAACATAAAGCCTGTTAGTCCAAAATCACCTGACAAATTTGGTGCAAGCCAACAACCACAAGACAACATCTCAGAAATTAACTTAAAGATCTAAAAATCACAATATCTAATCACACTAATTCTTAAACACAGTCTTAAACAAAGTCTGTTAGTCTAAAATGATTACCTGACAGCATCTCTGAAATTAGCCCAAAGATCTAAATCACAACTGCAAGTATGAATCATTCTAAAACTACCCCCTCTGCTGGTCTGTCAGTAAATTATTTTTCCTTACAAGGTGAGATTCTAGTAATTCGTCTCCTACCAACATAATTTCAATTTCTATATATGCATCAATAATCTTCGTTACCTATGCATAAACTACAGGACGTCAGTGACAAAGTAGTTACTATTGGCAAATCACAATCTCTTTTCCACAAGGCTCTCCAACACCATCGCCAAATGCCCTGATCTTTTCCACAGAGCGCGTAGCATGTGCCAACCAGCATGCCAAATGCAGATCAGGGGTATCAGCTATCACATCGACAGGCCTAACCTTTAGAGCTCTGCTCAGAGAGAAGGGCAAGCAACACCCGCTGAGACGGTACAATCATCATATGCTCAATCCATTCAGTAGTGCTTAATGAACAGCACAATCTGAGTGTGAATGACGCACATCTTCAAGCTCGCATTCCAGAAAGAAGTGTGGTAACTTTAATCAGTAATAACAAAGACGACACGTAAGAGAGCGGCAATGCCGATGCTTTGATTACAACCACACACAGAAAAATTCTAAAAATCTAATTAAAAAAAAGAAATTGGTAAGGAAATTATTTTTTCTTGCCTGTAAACCATCTGTCTTGGATTAAAATATTAACAATAAATGAATATTGAATTCAAATAATGTTAAATATTAAATGTGTGTATTTTGTCTTTATTTAGCTATTAGGTAATAGATTATTAAAATACCCACCAATTTTCTCAATTCTAGTCCAACTTATAACAGTCAAGTCCACCATATGCAACTACATCCAGACCCAAAAATAAATAAAATAATTCAAAATTATAATTAATAAAAGGTGTTTTAAAAGGGGAAAAACTTTGACGGGTAAAATATGACGTCTCCACAAAAATACGCACAGCAGCATATTATCATATCAGAATTATTTCAGATCATGTCACATCGCGGACCTGAGTCCTGAAAATTGTTGTTTTAAAATAAAATTATATTTCACTGTATTAATCTGATTATCATATTGACTTTTAATCTCTGATTAACTTCAGTGTACTTGGTAAAAATTATATTATCTTTTTTTTCACTGATATCTGAAATTCTGAAATGTAAATTCTGAACAAAAAAATGTGCAATTAACATTGAAAGCTATCAGCAGAAAATCAGCAGCAGAAACCAATATTGCAATATTTAGATAAACAATCACCCACACACATATATATAATGCACGTGCAACTGAATCTATGTCCCAGGACGTACAGTGGGCTTAAAGTCGCTGCTGCAGATGCACGTCGTTGAAAGCATGTCTCAACATGCAAAAACAAGGGTGGTGGAGGAGAGGGGGATGGAGGCTGCAAAATAATCGTGTCAGCGTTTTTTATTTTTGCTGCCACAAGCACTGTCCACATACAATGATCAATTCCAGGTAAAACTACTGACCTAAAACAATACTGGCTTGAATGACTATGCACGCAGACGTAACATAATGTCCTTACAATAAATACTTAGTAAAAACAACAGCATGCAGAACGCATGCGCTGCTGCGCTATAAACATCATGAGCCCCATGGCTGCATGCTCCACGATGTCTTCAGTTAAGCGCTTACTCGGTGAATGAATGAATACAAATCCACAACACAAACCAAAAGATAAAGAGAAGCAGAATATCATATATCTGTCGGATGCAGTAGTGTCTGCAAGGAAAGCATGTCTATGCACGCTGGCCGTTTAAATGCGCGCGTCTGCTACTGCTGCGAGTTGTTTACCATCGCAGCGCGCCCACTGAATCTATGGAGAGCGCGTGGTCGCGGGAAACCATTCGCCCAATCCACGACCCAGGCTTTCCGCTGTCTTTACAATGTCACGAAAAGGCAAAAACAGCTCGTTGCTGATAAATAACGCTTCTACTTTACATGACAACCAAATGTTAGGTAGTCCACCTCATGTTTTAATAATCTGCTCAGGACCAGACCAAACGCCCGTGTCCAAAACAAACAACTTTGATTAAGATAACTTATGGTTTTCATTATGAAGAAAGAACTGGTCTGGTTAATTTTATACACGTACTGTACTGCATCCATAAACCACTGTCAACTGGAAACGAAGGACCGTCTGGAATAGAGCTAATTAGGATGGAGAGCCTTCGACTCCATTAACCCTTACATACCCAGCAGCAGCACCCACATAAAATGGGCAACATTTCGGACAGCGCTTACCAGATAGAGTTCTTTATTTTCAGCTGCAGCGCACTCGCCTCGGGCCCTTGCAATCCCTGAACCGCGGAAGGTAAAGGTCCAGCTCCGGGTCCGGACTGCTGCTGGTCATCTGCCATCACGATATGACTGCTGAGACGAGGATGGGGATCTAACAAGTAGGCCTTAACCTGAACCTGGAGAATGCAGCTTTCCTCCGTAAATAGCACATCACGATCACCGCCTGTTGACTTCAGGGACTGTTCGGATTCGGCTCTGCCAGATCACGTTGGTCATTCATGGTTTGGGGTTGCAGTTGAGCTCCTCAGAATCCCTGTGGGTGCACCAGGAGCATGGAGACACTTCGAGCTGCAGCAGGTTGAGAGTCACACACACTACCTACCTACAGCTTGCTGCCTGCCTGCCGACCACTGCTGCTGCTGAGAGCGCGCATGCGCACTGCGCCGACAGCGGAAACCCACACGAGGGAGCTGCAGGCAGCACTTGAGTTCATGTGGTTCAGAAGAATAATCTCTCATTTGCTGAAGCATTACTGGCTGTCAGTAAAGATTGATAACATCTTTCTCGTTGTTTTACAAGATTCCTATCGCGTTCAGTTGTTTTTTTCTTTTATGGCTGTTTTATAGATTTGATCTCGGAGGTTGTGTTAGAATTTCCCCAGTCATGAGCTCCACATAATAAGTAGGCTAAATAAAGTAACCAATGATCTCAAACATACATTAAATATAGTTTATCTATTTTCTTTCTCACAAATAAAACAGGCATTAAACAAGCGCATTTTATTTAAAAAAAAGGTAAATGGAACCGAATCAAGTGTGTTCAACATGATAATTCACTCAATGAACTGTAAAGTGTTTTTAAATTATAAAAGGTTTTTTTCGTGGGTAGATTTTTTCAAGGTTTATATGTTTGACATATTTCATAACATTAATTGATTGACTATATTAATTTTACAGTAAACCAGTAATTATAATGTCCTTAAATATGAGCACATTATTACTGTGTATTATTGTTTGTTATGGACCCTTTTCACAAGCCTGTTATGACGCGTTTAACGGTCAAACAGATTTTGTTTTTAAAAACGTATGAACATTTATATGCATTTATGTATGTATTATATCATCTTTGCGTCAAATTACAAAAAAACGAATTACCGCTTATGTGAGGTGTTTGTAATGCAGCGTCTATGCGGCTGAGAGTAAATTTGACGTTATTCTCTCCTCCGGTTGTCGTTATCAGTCTCACACAATTTATTTTTCCTTTTTTTAAAAGTCTTGATAACACCGTCGTGGAGTTTTTCTTTTATTATTTCAGCAAATAGGATCGTAAAAAAATATTTGTTGTACTCTTCCATTCACTGCGCTCTGAGTGTGTGAAATGTGAAAAGGGTCTATTACTGCTAATATGTTAATTATAGTGCTAGTGATTTTCAAGTTGTATTTGTCTATATATTGTTGGGAATAAGAGTGGCATAAGTTGAGTTTTAGTATACGGATAATCACTGGGTGTGTTTTGGGCTATTTTTTGATTAGCGTTTCAACTGATTTTGTTACACAGACCTGGCAACCCTAATAGACCTTGTTGCTCAGCAACGGGCGTCTTTCCACTAACAAAAATAAAACATGGCAGACAGCGCACCCAGACCTGAGCTCCGTCCTGTAAGTGTAACGAAATATAACTCTTTAATGCTCTTTTCGAGTGATCCTGTGTTAAATAAAAATTCCCCTTAAGTATTCTCTTGTGTGTTAAAACAATTAATTTACGTTAGAACAAAAATTTACAAGAAGTTGTTTGTTGAAACAATTTAACTGTTACTTTGATCTAATCATGGTTTCTGGTGGTTTATGGAAATAAAGATGTGTGTGTGAATGAGAGAGTGGGTGTGTGTTTCCCTGTGCTGGGTTGCGGCTGGAAGGATATCCGCTGCATGAAATAAAACATATGCCAGAGTAATTGGCGGTTCATTCTGCTGTGATGTTCCCTGATTAATCAGGGACTAAGCCGAAGGATAGTGAGTGATTTATTAAAGACCTTTCAAGACCAAGAAAAGAAAAAGAGCAAGGAGCAGTTTGAAGAAAGCATAATAACAAAATGCGTTGATAGCTGTATTAGCTGTATTATAGCAATTCCCACCGTATTACCAATCACCATTATATTTTAGTTCAGTAAAAACTGCACAACGAGGTTCAGATTTGAATAACTCTCACTCTAAACACTGAAACATGCAAACAGCATGACCAAAAAAATTGTCCCATATGATCAGATGAACTGCAAAATGTGATGCTCTTTCTCTGCCTTTTAATTTTTTTCTCTTTTTTTCAGAGCAAATGTCTGAAGGTCCTAAAATAAAAAAATATCAAAAAAATTATGCAGTTTTATTATTAAGAATGTTTATATGCTAATGGTCTCAGGAAAATGAGTTTAACGCAAATGGAAAAGTAATTTTTATATCTTGCTGACTGTATATTTGTTCTGTTCATGTTTCAAGCATTAACTCAGTTAACTTTGTTCAGTTTTCTAGAGTATAGTTCACCCAAAAAATTAAAACTCATTTTGTTCAGCCTCCATGTCTTAGTTTCTTTCATTAAAACAGAATAAGATGTTTTGATGAATGTTGGGAACTGGTAGCCATTGATATTTATTCTATTCTTCAAAATACCAATAGACTAAGACTTTTAACTCTTAAAACATAATTTTTATGGACTGAAATTATGCAAAGATGGCGACACGGTGGCTCAGTGGTTAGCACTGTTGCCTCACAGCAAGAAGGTTGCTGGTTCAAGTCTCGGCTGGGTCAGTTGGCATTTCTGTGTGGAGTTTGCATGTTCTCCCGGTGTTGGCGTGGGTTTCCTCCGGATGCTCCGGTTTCCCCCACAATCCAAAGACATGCGCTATAGGTGAATTGAATAAACTAAATTGTCCGTAGTGTATGTGTGTGGAATGAGTGTGTGTGGATGTTTCCCACTGCTGGGTTGCTACTGGAGGGACTTCCGCTGTGTAAAACATATGCTGGATAAGTTGGCGGTTCATTCCGCTGTGGCAACCCCTGATGATTAAAGGGACTTAGCCGAAGGAAAATAAATGAATGAATTATGCAAAGATTGAATTAACACAGAAACCATTTATGTTGAATAAGAAGTAGAATGCAAAATACATTTCTGATAACAGAGAGAGATTAATAATTGCAGTAATACCGATTTCATTGTACTCAGTTTAAAAAGCCTCAAATGTCTAACACGGAAAGACCTTCCAGACCCAGCCTTCAAAGCAGGTCTTCCTCCACTCTTCCAAAGAAGCCACCACAAATGGACCTTTTAGCCAAAGAAGAGGAATACAAGTATTTGTGGTTTTATTACTTAAATGAACATTAGCTTAAATAGACACTGTTGTGTTTAGCTTATACAAGGGGTGTCCAAACCTGCTACTGAAGGGACACTGTCTTTCAGTGTCTTTTGAAGTCCCACTATGCCACAACACACCTACTGTACCTGGCCATCTCTGTGCCTAGTAAGATGTTGTTTAGCTGGTTATTCTGATGTGTTTTGGTGCTAGTGCTGCACAATATATCATTACAACATTGATATATCAATGTGCGCATTCCACAACAGTCATATTGCAAATCTGAGGATGTATAATCTGGGGATTATAGTTGATCAGCACCACAGTTCAGAGCATTGTGGAGGCATTGTGAAGTTTTACCTTAATAGAGTGAAAGGTTTTCATCTGCTTGTGTTTTTAAGGCCTGCAACTGTAAGATTTCAAGCTAACTTAAACTATTTGTGTATTAGAAATTATATATTTTTACTTTAACAAAAATGTTTGACTTTGTATCATTTTATACAATGACAATTATTTTATTTACATTTGATTATTCAATTTATGTTCCTGAATACAGTGCTCAGCATATATAAGTACACCCCTCACAAATCTATCTTTTAAATTCATATTTTTAATAGGAAGCTATACAATATTATATTTGTGCATATACATATTAGATTAGTCAGTACTGAAGCCAAATCTGGAGCTTATCTAACAAAATAACTTACGATAACAGTCCAAAAACTAGTACACCTAAATTTATAGAAAAATATTAAATACAAATAAAAAAAAAAAAGGAAAAATCACGAGAAGCAAAAAAAAAAAGTACATTTTGTTAAAAATTGTTGTAGGTTGTAATTTTTTTTTTTGCAATATTTTGCTTGAATTTAATTGTATTATCTTTCAATTTCTAAATATGTTTGGTGACTAAAATATTATTTTAATAAATATATGTTTAATAAATCTGTTTTGTTTAAATGCACCAAAATACATTGCCTATATTCACTGAGAAATGGCTAAAAATATTCATTTCCAAAATGGGGTGTACTCAATTATGCTGAGCACTGTACATGTCTATTTCTGTCTATTTCATTTGTGTCTCTCCTTAATTCTATTTATCTCTACTTGTAATTTGTTGATTATTTTACACAGATGCACTGCCTTAAGAAATCATGCAAATTAGTCTAAAATCAGGACATCTTTTCAAATAGAGCTATTCAATTCCTCTGGTAAAGTTTTTTTCATATCTCAAAAAAATAAAAATAAAAATTGCAATGTCCATTGTGGCTCTCCAGCAGCAGGACGGGACACCTCTGGCATGAACCCAGTGACTATAATAGGTCCTATAAAGACTTTGGGATTAAAGATTACATAGAAGTATGTTTAATATCTAACTCTAATACTCCTCAGGCGTCTCAACGCAAAACTAGAAGCGAAAACAGCAGACATTGTTCGGGACGCAGAGAAAATCATGGTAAGTCTATTCAAAAATATTAAAAACAGCTAAGGATGCTTTTAAGAAACCCTTGAAAGCATATAGACTGTACTTAATGAATAGTTTATGACATGTATTTATGATGTTACAACAGACCCTGATACTGACACTCTTTGTTTTTGACAATGGTTTTCAGAGGGATCAAAATGAGATGCTCTCCAAACCTATTTTCACCCGTATCTCCATTGATTCTGACAGTGATTTTGAGGTTCCTGGGTAATGAATGGTTCTAACAATATGACATAAATATAAGTGACATCACTTGCTGTCTGTTAGCGGAACACTTTCTTTGTCTTATTAGGAAGCCAGATATTAAAAAAGAGCCCACATCTAAGCAGCCCACTATGATGGTACAAGACAAATAAATATCAAATCAATGCAAATGTGGATTAAACACAAAACCCTGATTGCTTACAGGAACCCTTTTCTGTTGTGTTTCATAGATCATGAAAAACAAGAGCATCTCTGCAAAATCCTCAAAACTGAACAAGCCAAGCTCAGGGAATAGAAAGATTCACCAGTACGTGTATTTTAATTTGTATATACAAGCAAATGTCTTCATTAATTATCATAAAAGTGTGTGGAAGGTGTGTAATGAAGTACCATAGATCCGAATCATTTTCCAGTCTAAGTTTCTTCTGCTTGTAGAAAAGCACCACAGACTGCGGTTGATGATGTTGCTATTCCTGAGGACTTTGGGGATTTCTCACTTGCTAAGACAATCAGCAAAATCGAGGACAGGGTTGGTGATGATCTCACCGAGGAACCCTTAAAGGATGACATCATGCCCAGCGCTGGAGATGAGATGGGCGCAGGTGGGTTCAGAACACCAAATACTGTAACTATGCTGTTATACTGTTTGCATTATGGCTTATTCATTTATTTCTTATCTACAGAAGCTCAGATCAGATTTTTGAAGGCTAAACTTCGAGTAATGCAAGAGGAATTGAACAGACTCTCTTATGCGTGCAACAAGAAGGCAAGTCATTTAATTTAATGTTTTTAAAAGGGGATAGTTCACCAAACAATTCACCACTTTCTCTCTTCTGTTGAACACAAAAGAAGATTTTTTGAAAAATGTTGGAAACCTGTAACCATTGACGTACATAGTACTTGTTTTTCTTACTATGGAAGTCATGGGTTACAGGTTTTCAGCTTTCTTCAAAATATCTTCTTTGGTGTTCTCAACGGAGAAAAGAAACTCATTAAGGTTTGAAACCACTTGGGGGTGAGTAAACAGTGAGTAATTTTTTTTTGGGTGAACTATCCCTTTATGTTTAGGCTAAACAATTCAGTCTGGTCAATTTACTCTTTATCTCTTTTGTTTGTCCTGAAGGATGATGAAAACAGCGCTCTAACAAATAAATTAAAAGACTTAGAGGAGGAACGAGCGAGGCTGCAAAGGACTACAAACATCCAACAGACTCAAGTTGAGAAGCAAAAAGCTTTAGCTGAAGAATCCAGCAGGAAGTGTGATGGTCTGCAACAGCAAATGACAGCACTGCAAAAGGTACTGCAATCATTGGAAATTATCATTTAGAATTCTTTTCACAAGCTAAAGTGACTTCATGACAGAACAAGTCGTTCTGATCCAAGCACACATGTTCTGTATTGATCACTGCATAGGGAGCATATACCATATATAGCATAATAATTCATGTTAATTAAAGCAGTGCCAGGTTCCAGAACAGCGGAATCCCTGGCATGGGCCCTTTAACCTGATTAGTCGTCTATGTGTAAAGTGAGACTATGCCACAGCTGCTCAGACAGCACTTGGGCTTCTGGGACAGATATCTTTGGAACTCACTGGTCCCCTTATAATAGAGATATGGAAACTGAATAAGGAGAGAATAACAGTACTGGTAGATAAGCGAAAATCAAATCAAGATTGCCTGTATTGTGTAAAAAAAACATTCACTGTCCTCTTACTTTAAAAGTTTTGCCTGTGCAGTGTTTAGACTCGTTGGGGTTAAAAGCTTTTTTTTAGACTTTCAAAGATCCAACATTGTATTTGTAAACCCATTCTACACCGTATGTTGTCTAAATGCCTGTGTCTCTAAACTTTATAGGAGCTGGAAAGCATGAAGAGGACCCATAAACAGGCAGCCAGTACCCACAGTGCAACAGAGGTGCGGTTAAACAGAGCTTTGGAGGAGGCTGAGAAGACTAAAACTCAACTCAGCAAACTCAAACAGAGCACTAAGGTACCCAAGTGATGTGTATTATGATACTGATATAATATTATGATGTATATTATGTAATTTCTTAGTCTAGAATCATTTTCAGATTTAGATTTCTATTCTTTTCTTATGTTTTATTGTTCTACCTCAAAAGGATTTAAGTAGTCAGGAGCACCAAAAGATTGAAGCCCTGCAAGCTGAAAACAGAAAACTGGAAAGACAGAAAGCTGAGCTAATTGTGGGTTTCAAAAAGCAACTTAAACTTATTGATATTTTAAAAAGACAGAAGGTAAGAAATTTGTATTTTCATTATTACTTAACTGTCTATTAACTGTTAACTGTCATTTTTTTATATTATCATACCTCACTAAATGCACTTGGTAAAAGTATTTTATTTTTATTCTGTTCTTAAAGATGCATTATGAAGCAGCTAAGCTGTTGTCTTTCACTGAAGAGGAGTTCATGAAAGCACTGGATTGGGGAAAAGATGGAGTCTTATAAATGTCTATTTGATATTTTCTATGTAGATTTAAAATATATGAGATCCACATCCATTGTTTGACTATTCTAAAACTTGAAGAATCTCATGACGGTGTTTATTGACCCTGCCATATAAAGTTGTATTAGATCAGATTGCCATCTAGTGGTGGATATTGAAATCACAATAAACATACAAAAGTTTTAATGTATCGTTTAAACTGTTGTTTTTATTTTTTTATATACAAAGATTACAAAAATATCTCATTCACAGCAGTAAATAAATGCATTATTGAGAATAAGGGACCGACTCATTGTTCTTCATTAGTACTAGTAGTCCACTGTAGGAAGTGTGACCATTCTAGTGAACTCCTCATAGTGAACAAGTCCATCACGTCCAACATTTGCTTCTTTAAAAAGCTCATCCACTGAAAAATAATGCAAATAATACAAAATAATTACAAAACTTAATTAATTACAAAAAACTATTTTTTGGTCTATTGTTAGTGTTAATATACTGTTATCCTACTGAATACATGAACTAAGTTTTAGCTCATTTCTACCTTCTTTGTCTGTGAGCTTTTCTCCTAAGCCAGTGAGTTTGGCCCGAAGCTCAGAGGCCTGAATGTAGCCCTTCTTGTGTTTGTCCGTCATACGCATGGCCTCCAGGATTTCAGTCTTAGGATCCTCCTGCTGCATCTGTCTGTGCATCATGGTTAGAAATGTAGAAAAGTCCAGTTCCCCTGTCTTATCTGTGGAGGGGATACAGCAAAAAATTGGATACACTGCAAACAAACGTACATTACTCCATTTGCTCCTTTTTATTAATAAAAAATTATTAATAAAAAGGAGCACATGGAGTAATAGCATGATGAAAACATGGAAAAATAACAAATTTAATTCACATTCATGATGTACTCTGATCAGATGTACTACTGTTTTAGTTGAATAATATTATTTTATGTTTTATAAAAGAATGATTATTTAAGTCCAAAGCAACTATTATATGGAACATTGCAAAGATTCTGAATGAATTATAAGGGTTAAAGAAAGTAAACAAATGATTTAAACTAAATTAATTATTTTACTTAAATCCAGTGCCTCTTATACTTCAACAAATCATATTTGTAATATATACAGTGCTCAGCATATATGAGTACATCCCTCAAAAATCTCTAATTTATGAATTCTCTAATAAATATTTCCTATAGGATGTTTTACAATGTTATATTTGTGCAAAAACATTAGTCAGTGCTGAAGCCAAATCTGGAGGTAATCTAACAAAATAACAAAGAGAAACAAAAAATATATAAAATTTTGTTGAAATTTTTGTATTTTGTAATTTGTTTTAGCAATATTTAGCCTGAATTTAAATGTATTACCTTTCTATTGTATATATATATATATATATTTTTTTTTCCCTGGATTGTCATCAGTACTATAATAGCACTAGTCCAGGGTAAATTGCTATTGGCTACTAGTGGCAATCTACAGGAATCTAAGGAAGAGTAGAGAAGGAAGATATATTCACAATTCATTGTAATGTGCAAAGCAAACAAAATGTTACCTATTTTGTGGACTTGCAGATGTCTGTCCACTTCATTATATGTGGGGCTTGTACCCAGACAGCGCATGACTGTTATAAGGTCTTTTGCCTCAATCTTCCCCTTTCGCTTCTTGTCATAAAGCGAGAAACATTCTTTGAACTCTGCATGAGCACAATAAAATTTTACAAAAACAGTCACTAGTACCAATACATATACTTCACAAAGATTCAATTTAGTTACGTTGACTATATTAATTGATTACAAAATTCGGTATGCCTATGTAACAGCTCACCATCAATCTGATTTTGTGATAGGAATTTTGCCTGTAAAGGTATAAACAAAAACAGGTAAGTTAACAAATTTACCATTAATTGGTGAAAATCAAACATAAAAGGGATAAAAAAACAACACCAAACTTACCATGTCTACTCACGTTTGGGCTGTTCAGGAAGAGTCACTCCCTTACCTGGAGAAACCAAAGTCCACTGCGGTGTTGACGTAATTGATAGCCTTGTTGTCATAGCAACATTGATATAGGATTCCAGCTATCATGTTATATTGTCTGCTACAGTATAGGTGCAGCTCATGATCGCACTCACTGACTCATAACAAGGTATATTTAGGGTGTACAAACTTTATTTAGATAAAACAAGAACATAACAGCCATGGTTTTCAAGTAAGTCAGTATACTGTAGGTAGCATGCAGCTCATAACCACACTTACGGAGTACAAACCAAACAAGGGTATAAAAACAACGATTTGACATAAAGCCGCAATGAAGATATCTCTTCATTTTTCAGTACACTAAAATAGCAAACATGGCATTGTCGTAAAAGTAACAGTGGTCTTTAAATTTCAATACATTTTTTCAGTGCCATTAAATTTGGTCAAAGAACCATTTGTTTGAAATGCAGTTGAGATTTGATGTTAGTAATTAACTGCCTTTGATGTGTAACGTATAGAAGGACCAAGGCTCTGGGACGTAGATGATACCGGGATACTTTTTGCGTAAAACTTTATCATTCCACAGATATGCAACCCAAACCAGAACCAATCCCAGAGTAATGATGAAGTTATAAAAGAGGAAACGGCCGTTGCTATCTAGCACAAAGCCCATCCGCCTCTGTCGCATCACAGTGGCAACCATAGCAAAAAAGGTGAAGACATACAGGACAAAGATCTGCCCCTCAGTAATCAGATACCTGAAGAAATAAGAACACAACATTAATGTTTTCATTTACCGATCTGATGTATTGTTTCACTTGGAAATACGTCACACCGCAGAAGTAAAATGACTTGATTGTGTTCTTTCCCATGAACTTGAAATTCTACCTCTCAAAGAAAATGCTAGCAACTGACGTGAATAGCTGACTTACCAATAATACACGGCACTGGGGCCAAGCAGCAGCCAACCTGAGGTGGTCATCTTCTCATCTTTAACTTGTGTAAAGCAGCCAGTGAAATACAAGAAGATGATGAGGAAGAATGGGATATACCTAGAATGATAACACAGTGGAGAAGGGGATGTTTAAATTAAAAATAGTACAAAAAAACCTACTAAACAGCATTTTTTTTTGGACTCCCCTGATACATTTTCATTGTTGTCTGTGCTATTTGTAGCGCATTACTATATTAGCATGTGTTGTGAGAATTTGCTTGCGTGTATTGTTAAAATGATGATGATGTTTCCTCAATTTGTTAGAGTTTTTATATTTGCCATTTGTTTTCTTAACCTGCAGCACGTTTGAGGTCTCTTGGCCACTGTACTTAATGGACACTGTTGCACGGTCTTATTTCAAAAGGATTGGTATAAACATTACCATTGTTGGTGGCAATTAAATGTACCACAGATAAAAACATCAAATCATAAAGATAGATCAACACGGTAAATGTTGATTCCACCAGTCCTGAACTGAATCCTCAACCAAAGAGCAATAGTTTGTGTGCAATAATAGCTATTAAAATGTTTATGCTTTGAAAATCTATCCAAATGGTAGAATTTCAGCATACTCTTATCAATGTACTATGATTTGGGACACACTTATTCTAATCTCATATGCTATTTAAAATGGACAATATGCACACTGTGACAAGGTATGGAAGAGACCACCCATGCTTCAGAGGGCATGTGTTGGAGATTACAAGATATTCAAACCTCGGTTTTAACAAATTCAGAGACATTTTTATACATCACAATTGTTGGAGTGAAAGTGCTGACACTTGGAAAACGTGAAACTTTCTAGTGTGCACACTTTGTCAATGCAGTATAATTTGAAAGGCTGTGAATTCACCTGTGTGTGTATGCTAATGTACATGTAACAAAAAAGGAAGATTTTTGCGCTTTAGTGATTATAATTGAGAATAGAAAATACACTTACCACATGGAATGCCCTAAGTGTTCATCATAGTAATACAGAAGTTCAAAGGAGTCAATCTGTAAACCATATACAGTATGCGTTATTATTATCATCATAAAAAACTAATATATTCAAAGGTTTTTTTCTGAAAAGATGATAAGTATGATCTGTAAATCGAATTTACCAGTGAAGCAGGCTTCAGATCCTTGATAATGGGGTTTTCTCTGACAGATAGATGAAGCTGGTATCCGCTGAGGATGAGACGATGGTTGATAGAGTCTCCCACCAGGTGTATGCTTGCGCCCATGACAAAGGTGATGATGCTGAGGTAAACAGCAGAGCGAGGAAGGGTCGTGGGACTCCGCTCAATCAGCTACATAAATGAACATCAAAACAACACTCTACATTTACTGCAGCATAATAACTTAATGTACATTCATGGGGCGTATAAAAACACACCCTGAATACATGCGTTTGTTAGTATTTTAAATCATTGAAGAAAGTGCGTACCTTGAGTAGTAAGAATGGCGTAATGACATTGTATGCCATGTGAAAATAATCTCCAACACTTGGCTTATTAAGAGGAAACCATTCCAGTGGGATTATGATCTATATAAAGGATAAACAAAATTGTTTTTAGTATTAAAAGAAGAAAAAAAAAGATTATTTGATGGATAGATAACATCTCGTTTTAACGTGTACCATAGCAATTGGCCTTCCAAAGTCCAGTATCCAGTTTTGCACAGTGAAACAAAGCCATAGATCTGTGTGAAACTGGGAGTGTGATGTGGCTGCTGCTGTAGTTTTCTCACTTCCAGCCCTGCTTTTATACAAAAGGTGTTCTTTTAAATCATAAATATTGAATTATAGAGTTTGTGTATTAAAGATTATTCTGAGCTTTCGAGCTGCTAGCCAAATGACAACTTTGACACTGCAGCAAACATCCTGACTGTGACATGTCCGAGTAATATTACATTGTTAAATGGTTAAATTTTTACAACTTTATAAAGTACATTAAACTACTTATATAAGACATTAAAATCTTAACCGTTAAGTTTGTTCGGCTGCAAATAACGGCGTTAATAATAAGACAGGAAATAGCCCGACCTCAGAAATGCCGATGTGAACGTTGCAGACTGTGGTCTTCTCCGCATGGTTAATCGAGATCTTCTTTATAGCAGTTTTAAGATTGTTTACTATCGGCGAGCTCTACTATAGTTTAGTAGCCAAGCTTATTCATCCATCAGTCACATGCCAGATAACGTTACTGCACAGAAGCAGGAAAAGGCTAAATACATTTGTCTTCGCATATATCACAATATACAAATGATTCATACAACTTATATCTAACTTAGTTTGAGTTCGTTTATATACCGAGTGAATTTACTTCCTTAGATGTTTTATTTTTTATTTTTGTTTATCTGAATCACGTGATGCATGTTTTGACCGGTTCTTCTTCAGTTACTGCTGAAGCGTAACGTGTAGGACTCTTACTGCCATCTGCTGGACTTTCCGCACATCTCTTCACACAGCTAATATTTACTTTTATTAATATGTTTACACATTGGAATAAAAAAATAACATGATTATATGAATATTTTAAACAGATAATTTAATTTATTTTTAGGACTAAGTGGTTAACAGTTCTTAAGTGGATTGCAAATACCCCCCCCCCCCCCCCGCCCAATTTTTTATAAAAACAAAGCAATATTTGTGTTTACTACCCAGTAATTTCATTTAGGTGATTTTATTACTTACAAGCTCATGCTATCCCACACAATGACTGATCCCACTACTATGACGTAAATAAATATACGTCGCAATCAAACGCCTTAGATACATTCTTCCTTGCGATGTTGTTTTTGATCGAATATTTTTTAATCATTTAAAATTATATTTACAATATTTTTCGTCATTACTTATAAATATTAAATCGTCAGTAACATTTATAATAGAAATTCGTCAAATATGTATCAGTCAAAATAATGCGCTTGTCACCAAGGGACTTTTATTTTGAAGGCAAAAGACAATAACAGTCCTGTGATTGTATGTAGCCATCTTAGAGCTTTCTCTCTCTCTCTCCACGGCCTACCTAGGCGTTTCTCTCTTCACATCGCCAGTGTAAAGTTCTCCGTGCTGGATTAAAGATCTTCATCTTCAGCAGAACAAGGTATCAATAACAAATGACCGTCATTTGACTTGTCACCTCTCGAGAGAGTTTACTTCCATGAGTGTTTACACGGTGCAGTGAGTGGTCTCTGTGTTAGTGATGATGATGTACATGTTAGCTCATGTAGCTGTCATGATAGGAGATACGACTGTCAGTGCTCAGTTTAATATAACGCTTGTAAACAGCCCCGATCAAGCGAAAGTGGGTTAACTCGCCTAACGTAAAGTTATCAGGTGTGTTCTGTCAGTGTTCACGTAGTATGTCGCAGTTGTTGTTGTTTATTTAGTTACATCAGAGTTATTTTAAAAAGCAGGCTAACAGGGTGTTTTGGCTTGGTGATGAGTACTACCACGAAAACTGCTGTTCAGTACAATTTATTTATTGTAATGAGTCGTAATCTGCCTTGTTGATGTCCTGGGTTTATTAAAGGCTAATCCTCAGAGGTACAGTATTTGGGCTGAAGTGCAGGCTAAAGCCGGTTAACTTGCTCAGAACTGAGTCCTTCACAGACGTGCGTGTGAAATTGCAGTTACACAGTTGTTTATACGAGTGCACCAGTCTCTGTTATGACAGGTCGAGTTACCCAACATGTGCGGACAATTATGAGTGTGACAGCAGAGTCACTACGACGTATCTGTTTTCATTAAACGTATTGTGTGACTTTCGTGTCAGACAAACGTTTCCAGTAGCTCTAATCGGGTTTTTATCTCTCTCTTGCTAGCAGCAGGTATAAAAACATGGACTGGTGTTACGGAGTTGGACTGCAGGATGTCTTTTCTCAGTTGACCCTGGGTCATTCTAAATCCCGGGTAAAGGGAATCCTGGGCTTTCTCCTTTAACGTTGTTTACACTGTTCATACTTTTACACGAGTAGCAGTTAATCCTGGGTATTCATAAACGCAGTTTAACATTGTGCATTTTTAAACCCTGGGTTAATGCCTCTTTTTTGCCTGTTGCAGCTTCTTTGATTAAAAAAAACAACAAACTAAAACGAACAACTATAGAGACTTGTTTATTAAGCATTCTAGCATTGGGCATCCTGGTATTGTACATACTTGAAGTAAAGTGAAGTAAAGTTTGTAGCATCAGACTCTTGGCTCATTAACCACTTGGGCACATTTCCCCCTCAAACACTTAAACATTAATGCTGTACATGATGTTCCAGTATCTGCCCCAAACAATGTAAATGAGGCAAATGACTGGCTGTTTGTTGTTTAGCCATAATATCTTACACAGCATTGTTTCACACTGCACGTTTGACACCTCAGTGTGGGTGTAAATACTGCAAAAGCGGTGCTAACGGCCCTGAAATGTAACTTTACAACTTTACAAAGTTACTGTAAAAGTGGGTTTTAGAGTGGTGATAACCCACAATTCAACATGTAGTGTCACAAAGAGGGCTGCTCTAGTGATTACCTAAAGTGACAATAATCATTGTCAGTAATGTTGTTTTTGAGTAAAGGTTATGTGTAGTGTAAATGCTGCCTATTTTCTGAATACATATTATAGATCTTATTGTGAAAAATGTACCCATATTCATGTATTATTTCTTTTTAATCATACTCCTAACTCAGCCTTTTGGCAAAGTCAACAGACTTCTCTAATAATTTAGTATCATTAAACTTCTTCCTGCAAGTTCACCTGCCTCTAATTTTGAGAGCAATGTCAACATCTCAAAATCCAGTTAACACTAAATGCAAAGAACCTGCTCTACATTTTTTCTGTTCTGATCATCTGTTACATTCAGAGGTACACTCATCTGCCAACTTATTAGGTACAACTAGCAAGTATTGGGTTGGACCATTTTTTTGCCTGTAGATCTACCTAAATTCTTCAATGGCCAATGTGTCCATTCAATGCCTTTGCACCATTACCACATCTCCAGCAGCCTTAGCCGTTGATACATGACAAGATACATCAATGTTTTTCTATGTTCATAGCCAATTTTTATCCTACCATCTAAATGTTACAGCATATTATGCAACGTATTAGACCAGGCAACCTTTTGTCTGCTATTGTCCAATTTTGGTGAGCCTGTGTATATTGTAGTTCATTTTCTGTGAAATCCCAGAAGATCAGCAGTTTCTGACATGCTCCGACCAACCTATCTGTGCCATGTTCAAAGTCATATTTCTTCCCCTTCTCATACTTATTATAAAGTTGAAAAGAAAACTTTTGTCACCCGTTCTGTTTAATTGGGTTGTTAATATAAACAGATTACCAGCATTTAACATGTCACTACTTATCTTAGCAAGGTTTTTTTTGTATGTTGATATTATTTCAAATATGTTGTTACATATTCCGTTTGCCGTCTAAAATGTTTATTTACACTTTTGGGGAAAATTATGACTTGACCACAAGGATGACAAAATGTTCATATATTGTTCACACAAATGTACCGCTCGCTCATCATTTACAGCCTACTCCTCTTTTTCTCTTTTGGTTTGTTTTTTTTGCTGATTTTGCATATTTCAGCAGCAATTTGGTTATTTTTAGTACATAAGAAGTAGCTCTTTGTTGAGGGTGTAAACCAACTGTACCAAGTTGCCTCGCATTATGATTCTGTGACCTATGTATAGTAGGGATTTCTTCCTCTTAATTCTCATGACAAATTTAGAGGAAGCTTGTAGAGAATTGGAAAACGCCACTTCCTGAAACAAGCTGAACATAAACTTTAACCTCTATCTGCATTTGAAATGTTCTAGAACATTGTGATGAAACAAACTGCAGAGTCAAGAGTAAATTATGCCAGGGGCCATGAACTGGCTTTTTAATTATTTTATTCTGTTGTTTAAGGTCCACTTAGGATGTTTAATGTGCGCATCAGAGTTTCTGACAGGCTTTACAGACCTTCTCTTTAAACAACTTAAAATGTTAGTCAGTTTTGATGTTATAGATAAATTGAAAGTAAGAGATTATTAAACACCGTAAAGTTTTTTTTTTTTTCTAATATCTCATTAAATGTGGTGTGCATCACAAAATTATACCCTACAGTACTTATTAACATGGTTATTTCTTTGTTTTTTTGTTGTTGTTGTTGTAAGTAAAGCATACTCATGTACTGTCAGCATTTTCATTTTGTCCATTGTGTCATATAAATAATTATATTGTTCCTTTAACATAAACACAGCAAGTTTAGGCTGCTGCTATTTGTACAAATAAAATTAAACTCTTGAAAATATGCTATTTTAAATTGCTCAAACACAGTCATTGATTGTAATTTTAGTTTATTCAGTGTGCTGCTAAATGGGGATAAGCACTCTTTATCTGTTCACTAAATCTATTTCATTGCCTACTCCTCCTGTGAACTCTTAATCAATAATAATTGGGAAATTGTGAATACAAATAAAACATATTTAATGTTTTCTGATTTTAAAATGACGTATAATAGCCTAAAAGATTACAATAGAATATTTTCAACCCTCTCCCTCACTTTGACTCTGTGTTTGTGTGTGTTGTCTCTGCGCAATGATTTTCAATCTCCAACAACATGTTTATTACTCCATTCAAGGATGTCATGCTCGAATCAGTGGGCAGAGCTACAGAATCAGGATAGTCTTGTAGTATGATAATCTCTCTAATATCAAAAGCTCAAGCAAAATTCTATTTCTCAGTTTATGACTCCTTTAATACTTTCCACTGAAATGAATGTGTCAGAGCGATGGCCTTTTATTCTCATAACTGTTGCTCATTCTCACTATATCCAGCTATCATATCTGCCTGCAGATGACCCGACTCTTGATCGGGCAGATGTAGAGCAAATTGGTTTACAGGACAAAGGTAGAGGCCCACTGATAAGTGCAGAACATTGGACATTGAAAGAAGCTTTTCATTGGTTTACTTCAGGTCACATTCCATGTAATTTTAGTGTTTCATTTTAATAAAAACATATAAAATAAATTGAACAAAGTGGAACTGAGACAATGATGATTCTTTCTCCAGTTTACAACTGATCCACTGTCTTATCTTACAGCTGATAGGATGTCCGCTGATTATCATGCAGTTGTTTTTTATTAGCAACATCTGTATCTTGAGATTCTTGTGAATTGTATATAACTTTCCAGCTTAAATGTTAGAAACGGATTGATCAGAAAGTGCATTCTTGCTCACCTGGAGCTGCTTGTTATGATCTTTATAGTTGCAGTTTTCATTTTATTCGTTTTATTTTTCGAAGCTTTATATGATCGGTGACATAACCTGGACTTTGGTCTGTTCCTGGCGTAGCTGTAACAGCGCAGCAGGATGACTCAACATCAGGGTCATCTCCAGCTTCGCTTTATCCTGACTGACTGTTGAAGCACATATTTATATAAAGTCTTGTGATGAAACTCCCATAATTGCTTATTTGTAATTCAATAAACAATATGCAGGCTAGGCAGAATATCATGGTTTGAGTACTTTCTTTAAGTGACCTCTCTTTGTGCTTCATTGAGATGTTTATTTATTTTTTATTTTTTTTATGCATCGCTGTGGTGATTCTGAAACCTTCTGTAATAAATTCCAAGATGTGTGACAGATGTGTTATGGGAAGACACGTTTACTAGTGGAATAGGCTCGAGCTCGGGCCTCAGTGGGGATTTCACAGCCATGTGAACGACCGATAGTAACCTCTCATGTGCCCTCTTGCTCTCTTTCTCTCCCTCCTTTTTCCTTCTCTTCCTCTCTTACTCACCTACCTTTTTGTCTGTCAGTCTTTCCATTGGCATGTTTTCTCTCTTTCTTTCTTGTTTGTGTAAACTCCGTTTCAGCGCTTCACCTTAGGTGCTACACAACTTCCAAACAGAAGTCATACTGTTGTTGTTTACTCTCCCTTTCTTTCTTTTGCCATCAACCAGAAAGCTGTGACACAGAAGAGGCTATTATAGGAGAAAAGTTTCCTCTGATGGCATCCAGGCTATTGAAGAGGATAAACAAGATGTGCTGCTAGTGACGCAGACAACAACAACATGGACAGACAATAACAAATCGTCACTCAGGGGTAAGTGGGCCTCTCACTCACAATAACACGTTTGAAGTGTTTTTAATGTATTTAATGTGACGGATCTTCCAGATGTTAGGGTGTGGATGCTTTTTGTATCAGCCTAATTCATTGATGATTTTTGTCTTATGTTATGACCAATATTATAAATCTATCTGTCTTCTACTACTGAAAGTTAAAACTAACTAAATAATCGTTTTACAGTTTTCTACAACTGAATCCATTTGAATTAGAAAAGTTCTCATACAATAAATTAGGGCCACCTGTACTCTGGCTAGATATTAAATAGTTGGATATTTTATGTAAATGTGCCTAACATTGACATTATAGTGAATTGCTTCATGCCTGTCGCCTAAATAAATTTGACAAGGAACAAATATATTTGGCCTGTCAGTTTAAGTTATTAGCATCTCATTCACTAAGTGTGTGTGTGTGTGTGTGT
>CAIGQW010053631.1:9489655-9513537 GCA_903798125.1 Danio choprae
CTATCTATCTATCTATCTATCTATCTATCTATCTATCTATCTATCTACCTATCTATCTATCTATCTATCTCTATCTGACTGTCTATCTGACATAATATATGTGTGTATTATATATTTATTATGTATAAGTGAAACACACACATAAAAACAAAACTATACATACAATTTGGTTAGAGATTTAAATTTATATATAATTTTTATCATGTACATAAATATTTTATATCTAATTATAAATAAACATTTTTTAAAATTTCTGCATGCATGTGTGTATTTATATGTACATTTATATGTATGTATATTTATATGTATAATAAATATACACAGCATACACACATATATTATGTCAAAACAAACTTTTATTTTGGATGCGGTTAATCATGATTAATCTTTGCCCAGCATTAATATATGTATTTTTTTCTGTGTAGCTTTCATTTTCAAACTGAATCATTAAAATGACTAGAAATAAAATACTTTATTTCAGTTCATTCTACATCCAATATTTAGATTTGATTTATTTCTATTTTATTTTTTAATTTTTTTAAAATGAAGACCATTTTTTAATTGTTTAGTTTACTTTAATATATATAATATATTGGTAATTACTATGCAATTTTAATCACCCACCATCTATAATCCCTGCTAGGATCATCTGATGTTTCCCCGGATGCTGATGAAGCTGGTCAGCCTACGCACTTTGAGCAGCGTCCACTCAGAGCAAGTGTTTGCTCTGCGCCTCCAAGACAAAAAACTTCCGCCTCTACTTTCTGAAATTTGGGATGTACACGAGTGAGCCGGCGCTCCGCCAGGACCGAATGAGCCAGTGTCAGGGAAACATGGGCGGACAAGAGTTCCTCTACAGACAGAGCACAGGGTCATGATGTCCTCCCACTGTCATGAGAAGCCTACTTTTACCATTCTCTTCCTTGACCTCTAGATTTTGGACCCAGTGGTCAGTGAGAGCTGCTTCCTTTGAATGTGCTGTTAATAGACTGTATGGCCAGAAGTAGCTCAGGGACCGATCAGAGCAGGTAATGGTTACACGACCATCATTCGAGCTTTGGGGTTTTGAATGGGTTTGGATTCAGAGACTTGCTATAATGAGCGCCTGCGAACATGTGGTCACAATTTATTATTTTTTAAGTTGTTTATATCTAATGTTTCAGCACCAAAAGCATCAAGCAGGTTTTGGCGAAGCTTTCTACTCTCTAATTCATAGAAGAGGTTTTCTTGAAGGTTTTTCATCACAGAAATATAGTTTATTTACAGTGTTTTATGATTTCACTCTGGCTGGTTGGTTAGAGACGTCTGGCAGACATCTGATATTTTGAACATGCATAGATAACACACAGAATTGAGGACCATTGTCTTCTGTTGGTACAGGCTAATTTGCATATTTGTCCTACATGATGTTTTACATGTATTTAGTCTTGTAATTAATGTTAAAATGCAATCTTCTCTTAACACACAGTTGTTGTTTTTTTGGACAAAATCAATCAGCGCTTTACTAGTGCAAGCCATAGTGATTCAGAGCCCATGTTACACTGATCGTATCACAGCTTTCACAAGGAATTCTGTTTTCTGCTGGTTGGAAAAAAGGAACTGAGAAGCCAAATGCCCGTTTTTATGAGAATAAATATATTCTGAATCTGTAAGAATCACTGGAGCTGTTGAAAGCATATTTCATCAAAACAACAACAACAAAAATTGCTGCTACTTTACTCTCACTCAATCCATTCAAGATATAAATGACTTTCTGTCTTTCAGAAGAACATTAAAAACGAATTTAAGAAGAAACTATGGTCCCTGGTGATGAATAAAATGCAAGTCAGCTGCTACTGACACTTGGAAAGTCAAAAAAAGCATATAAAGGCAAAACAAAATAAATGAACCCGTGATGTTATAGCGAGGTCTTATGAAGCAAACGGTGCAAGGAACTTTATATTATTTATAACATTATTACCTTTAATCCAAAGCCTCAGAAAATAGTCCTGAGCACATTCAGCTGAAGCTTTCTGTTGCATAATGATGTGGATTAAATGTTGGGAGTCTGTGAAAAGTCAATCTTCCTGACTGCAATCACACAAACAAACATAGTCTTGCTTTATGTAAACTTCAGCATCCAGGATTAGCATGTACTATTTAGAGTGACAATGTAACTGTATGTTTCTTTTTTTTGAAGTGCCATTAGCATTGACTTGTTTTTTATATAAGGCATCAGTTTCAGCTAAAAGAAAATTCATGTGTTTTACTTTAAAAGTCATCTACATCTTGAATGGCCTTAGTAAACCTAGAGTAAATTTACATTTTTGGGTGAAGTATTCCTTTAGCCTGAATCAGTGTGCTGCTTGGCTCACAGCGACTACTGAGATACATAGATAGCTAGATAACCTTCTTGCTTGAAGCATTCTGAAAATGTAATGCAGACTATAATTATTCCTTTTCCATTAAATTATCATGTTTAGCTACTTTAGTCTGTAAGCTAAACATGATATACTTTGTTTTTTTGTTTTTTTTTTAAACTTCTAATTGATGGAGGCCTGGTATGATATTGTTGATCAAATCAGTTTGTTATTAACCACGTCACTTATGCCCCAGAATTTAACTCAAGTGAAAATTAGTCAATGATATTGTCATTAAAAAAAATAACACGTGCAATTAATGTTGTATCTCATCACCTCGTTGTATTTTTTTTTGTTTCAAAATGTTATAATTAGTTCTATATAAACCCATTCAATTAGGCGAGTTTTTTTTAATTTGTCATTTTTTTTATTTTCACATGCTAATTAATTCAACTGACATCTTTAATATTCCTTAGGTGATTTGCAGTTATATAGCATAGTCTGTGCTAACATTTTTTGGACCTCACTTTAACAGTATGAAATTATTCATAAAGTCTGAATTCACTCAAAACAAAACCTGTCCCATTCTCCTCAAGATATTGATCTTAAACTGAACTACGGCTCTGAAATAAGGGACTAGGCAAATGAGAGCACTTTGTAACGTCTTACTACGCTCTGTAACAATGCAAATATCCAGTGTGAGCTTGTACAATTCAGGTTTTACTGATCTTAAAAACCACTTAATAGACGACAAGGGTTGTTGTGAATCAATGCATTATAGAAACTAACATTGCAAAAAAAAAAGAGCTGAAAGCATAATTTCTGTGATTGACTAATACAGTTTGTTTGCTGTGGCATTATTTGCCCCGACTGTGCAGATTAAGAATATGTTTGCTGCCCTATGTTTTGAGAATATGTTTGATGAAGTCGTATGCCCATTTGTATGTTTTTTGTTTTGTTTTTTTCCCTACCAATCTTGTGTCAGGCTGTCAGCTAGTGAAATCGCTAATGCAGATTGTTTTCCTCAAGCTCTTTTTTTAATGAGAATTTCCAACCTTTCACAAGGGCTTGAAAGTTCAAGTGTATAACTGCAGGTGTCTTTTACCTTCTGTCCGTTCAGATTTCAGAAACATCCCAGCAGACTGAACAGCCAAACTCCGACAGTTCATACGCTGAATCTTGGTTAATAACAATCCACTGAAAGGCATAACCTCCATGATCTTCCTGTTGAACAGATATTGGAAATGTGACGAGGGCATATTTGATTTCTGGTCATCAATAATGAGCATTTACTCTTGCTGCTCTAAGCTTTATTTTCTCCGAGCTGAAATGATGGAATGATCTCCTAGCAGAATGCTGCTACACGAGGCAGAGTGTAATGCAAAGTTGATTGTAGATCTAATTTATTTTTTACCCTCAGCCCAGTGGACCTCATTACTCTGATTAACGTTTGTCTTCAATAGAGAGTCATGGAGGGGTGACATCATAGAAATGCAACCTTATGTTTTAACGCCTTAAGTCCTTGGATGTATACTGCTTTATATGTGTAAATTAAAAGTAGACTAAATTTATTGTTCTGTGAGAGTATATATTTATCTGATAAAAAAATGCTGAAAACTTAGATGACTCAAAGCCTATTCTTTATACAGAAATACATTTACCTAAAACAGGGAACCTCCGTGTTGTTTCTGTCTTTTTATTATTCTGCTGTTTTTTAATAGATCAGGGTTGACCCTGGAAATAAATACTGAATCTGAGCTCACAACGTTGGTGTCAGTGATCTGTCTATTAGCATATGTTATGTAAGCATCTCTCAGCATCTTATTTTAAGAAAATATGAGCTTCCGACGGAAGCAGTGTTGTGTTTGTTTATTCAATCAAATCCACCCTCCCTGACCAATATGCAAATAACCAGCCGCCTACGTCACTGGACATCAGTTTACGCTTCAGAAATAAAATCTTACCTTTTGAAGATATCTACTCTTTATGGCGGTTTCACGCTCGTTCTAACCTGTCATTGTGAATCAAACAAGTAAACGACAGGAAAATACAATTCACGTTTCTGGATGTGTGTGAACGTGAAAGTGTGTCCCCTCTGAAAGAATAAATGGTTCAGTCCAGCCTCCGGCTGTATGCGGAACTCACGCTCGGTACAGTAGTTGATAGGGAAATTCGATTCTTCTCCGGGAACCGATTCTTTTGAACACTTCGTTTCAATGAATCAGGTCTTTTTTATTTTCGTCTGAATTCTTTGTACCTTAATCCTACAATGCAATGAGACAGTCCAATGTTTTTTATTATTATTATTGTATTAAGTATGATTCATATTTTTAAGCCAAAAGACAAACAAAATATTTAGGATGTTTACATATTTTATTGTAAAGTGTACCTTAAATAATAGTCTTACAATAAGGGTAAAGAATAAATCTGCTCAGAAAAGTGTAAAAGAAATTCTTCACATCATCATGCTGTCCATGACAAACTGCCTATTGCTTGTATATTTTCAGTATTCAATTCAATTCAATTCAAGTTTATTTATATAGCACTTTTTACAATGTAGATTGTGTCAAAGCAGCTTAACAAGTTCTAGTAAAGTCCAGATTTCAGGGTTTAGTTCAGTTCAGTAAAAGATGATTTGGGGCAAATGTCTTTACACAAAATAAAACTTGATCATGTCAAGCATAAGCAAAGGAACTGTATTTTAATTTGGACTATAGTTGGATATGTGAATGGTTTACATAGGTTTTTTTTAATTACATGACCATGCATTGTGTTCTTGTGAAAATACCATATCCCAGCAAACAAGGAATGCTAATTTAACTTTGCTTTCATTTGGTTCCTATTTATTTATTTTGGGCACCAAAACATCCTAAACTTTTGGTAACAAAAGAGAACATCTTAGGAACAATCTCGATTCTCCAAACCTACAGGGAATGTTTTATTTACATAAAGACAACTTTTGGAAAGTTCATTTAAAATGAACTAGACTAACATCAACTAATTTTCCTGTGAACCAAAATTAGCTGGCTTGTGCAAACGTTTGATGTTATAGCACTTTTTGCATCAATATGCATGTGCATTTTAATACAAACAAGACATTTCAAATTTTGACTTTACTTGCATATAATATGTTTTATTAGCTCTTTAGAATCTTTATTACTTAATTTTGCTGTAGTAGGCTTCATAGATAATATACAATTATCTTTTTTTTAATCATAGTTGTTCAGGTAAATTCAAGTAATAGTTTGCTCCAAATGCCATTAAAGGGATAGTTCACTCTAATTTTGAAACTCTGCCGTTTACTCACCCTTGACTTTTTCCAAACCAGCTTGAGTTTTTTTATACTGTTGAACACAATATATTTTGAAGTATGTTGGAAACGGGTAACCATTGAGGCCCATAATAGGATAAACACATACTATGGAAGTCAGTTGTTACAGGTTTCCAACATTTTTCAAATTATCTAATTTTGCCTGAATAGAATAGAATAGAATAAATTGCAGCTTTTTCATTTTGGGCTGAACTATCCTTTTCAATTCAAGCATTCATTAGAATTGAGACCGATTCACGCAAACCATGAACCGTTTAAGAACCGGTTCAACTGATTCAATGAAAAGAACCGACTCAAGCGAACGATTCCATCACGTCGCTATCGTACAGTCAGTGTGCAGACAGAGAGAAACAGGAGAAGGACGAGCAGCGTTTATCTACAGACACAAGCACCACCGCATCACTGACTGGGCTGCTGCTGTTGCTGCAAGACACGGACGCGCGGTCTTTGCGTCGCGTCGCGCCGCGCCACTGTCACATCATGAGCTCGTCATCGTCACAAGCGAGCAACGCGCTCTGAGACGCTGTTTCGCCGCAGCAGGGCCACAGAAACACGGCTAAAGCGAGTAGCGGCGGCGTTAGCTTCTGGAGGTCAGTATCTGTTTTACTCTCGTCTCCGTCTAACCTTATGCCTTCTAACTCGTAACGTTCATGTTATGGTTTGCTCTGGAGCAGCGGATAAGTTAGTGATGAAATGGATGGAGGTGTTTTCGTTGTAACGGTGTGGAAATGTACGCAGCTGCTTGTATAAGCAGCTTTGACAGCTAGCTATTTGATCCTGTTAGCCACTGCTAGCTGCTGGTCTTTATCTTTCTCAGTATAAATGTGTGTTTCGCTGGATCTCTGCTTATAATATATGATCAAAGACTGTCAAATGTCAGGAGTGCCTGATAACAGGGCTGTCGATAGGCAGGGCTCTCATCATTAATTGATGCCCTCGGAGTCAGTGCATCTGATGAGGCTGAATGACACGACAGAAGGCTATAAATAACTCACAAAAAAACGACCTGCACCCCTATTCGTCTAAGATCCCGAACAGATGTCCGTGTGTGTGTGTTTGCTCTCCAGAGGTCATAAGGACACAGGTTTTCTATCCTGAGGGTGTTTGGATGTAGTGCTGTAGTAATGTCATCATGTTGTCATGATGATGATGATGATGACGACGATGATGATGATGTGATACAAGAAAAGCATGGCTCTATCGTACAGTTTGACCTCTCTGAATTTGTTTGAACAGCTTTTCTCTGTGGGGACACTGGAAAAGCTGCTACATCAGGCCATGTGTAAGATGACTTCAGTGGTGTTGTTTCTCTCTTGGGTGAAATGTGAGATGGCGCTTTGCTTTTGTCAGTTCATTTTTTTTGTGTTCTGTCATTTGTTTGCAAAATATTCTCCTAATTCAGTCTTTCATGGATGAATCCATTGAGTTTAGTTTATAAAATAATATATTATTTGGTTATATATCAAATAAGGTTAAGGTTTTATCTTCGTATATTGAAGTATCGTTTATGTTTCTTGATATAGTTCATCATTGGATGGTAAAAGGCAAAGGGTCTGTTAAATGCCAAGTAATGTGTTAAAAACACAGTTCAGGATTTGATATGGACAAGGTGGGGGATGCTAAATAAATGCAAATCTGGCCCAGATTATTTTTTTTTTTAAAAGAGGTTAGTTCACCCAAAAATGAACATTTACACACCACTTACTTACCCTGCAGTGGTTGTACACCTCAATGAGTTTGTTTCTTCTGTTGAACACAAAGGAAGATGTTTTAAAGAAAAATGATACCTGGAACCATTGACTTTCTTAAAATATCTTGCTTTCTGTTGAACAGAAGAAAGAAACTCAGACAGGTTTGGCAAAAGTAAAGGGTGAGTATATGGAAAAAACAAAAACACCTTTTTTTTTAAGTTTCTTTTGTATTTTATCCATTTTTTGTTCATATGCCACTCTCCTGTGATGGCTCATATTCTAGGTTTTAGGTCATCATCAGTGTCATGACAGTGTCAAATGTCGTCATCATCAGTATCAGCACCAGAAGTAACTTCTAGAAAATAATACAGTGGGGATCGAAAGTTTGGGCACCCCAGGTAAAAATTTGTATTAATGTGCATAAAGAAGCATTTACACTTTCAAAATAACAGAAAACAATAAAAATGATGTCTGCAAAAGTTTGGGCTCCCTGCAGAGTTAATATCTTGTACTGCCCTCTTTGGCAAGTATCACAGCTTATAAACACTTTTTGTAGCCAGCCAAGAGTCTTTCTATTCTTGTTTGAGGTATCTTTGCCCATTATTCCTTACAAAAGTCTTCCAGTTCTTTGAGATTTCTGGGCTGTCTGTCACACACTGCACTTTTAAGGTCTATCCACAGGTTGTATTGCATGGCTGCAATACAACCCTAAAGCATGATTGATCCACCCCCATGCTTAACAGTTGGACCGAGGTTCTTTTCGTTAAATTCTGTGCCCTTTCTTCTCCAAACGTATCTTTGCTCATTCTGGCCAAAAAGTTCTATTTTAACCTCATTGGTCCACAGAACTTGTTTCCAAAATGCACCAGGCTTGTCTATGTGTTTATTTGCAAAGTTCAAATGCTGAATTTGGTGAGGACGTAGAAGAGGTTTTATTCTGATGACTCTTCCATGAAGACCATATTTTTACAAGTATCTTTTTATAGTGGAATAGTGTACCACAGCTCCAGTGTCTGTCAGATCTTTCTGGAGGGATCGTGCAGTCAAATGTGGGTTTTGGCTTGCTTTTCTCACAATCCTGCAAGCTTTTCTGTCTGATATTTTTCTTGCTTTTACTTCCACTGTTCCTGATGACTGCCATTTCTTAATTACATTCCGAACAGAGGATATTGGCATCTGAAAATGCTTTGCTATCTTCTTATAACCTTCTTCTGCTTTGTGAGCGTCAACTATTTTCAGTTTCAGTTTTCTACACAACTGCTTAGAAGAACCCATGGTGCTGATTGTTGGGGCAGATGAGTCTGGGCATTTAAAACCTTTGAGATTGACATCACCTGGTCTTTCCAGACTGTGATTGAGAACAATCCATGACACTTTCAGGTCTCAGCTTTCCAAAGGGGGTAGTGCATGCTATAAAATCTGCAGGGTGCCCAAACTTTTGCAGACACCATTTTTTTGTTTTCTTTTTTTTTGAAAGTGTAAATGATGGAAATAAAATCTACCTTTTTTGTGACATATTATAAGAATGTCTAATCTGTAATTTGATGCCTTTTGCAGGGTTTTCCATCTTTCCTTGGCTTCTTTAAGCACATTAATACAAATTTTTACCTGGAGTGCCCAAACTGTCGATCCCCACTGTAGTTATTACCATGGTTGTATTTATGGTCTGGTAGTTGTGCAAATATTAAATTACAGGGACTAGCTCATCCTCCAGCTCACAGTGTTTCTCCCAGTGGTGTTGTGTGAAATGCGTGCGTGCGTAAGCGTGGAGTGGCCAGACTGAAATGTCTTTGCTTTTATCTGGTTTGGTCACTGGGGAATGTTGGGTCCTCAATTGATCCCCAGTTAAATTGAAATGGCCTCTCCTCTCCACACTTAATCCTGATTGATGTTTGGGTCCAATCTTAAACCATTCATCTGTCACTGGGTTCGTTTTTCCTTCCTGACAGAGTTTGCTTTAAAGGTACCTGATGGAAGTCACTGGAAAAGAAACTAATTTTGTAGGTTAGATCAATTGTACAGCCATTTCTCCTCTTTGGGTGTGGTTCGACTGAAAGATGAGGGGGGTTTTTTATCAGTTATTCCTTAGCAAGTCATATATGATTGAACATTATGTGAGATTTCACTAGTCCCAGAAATATTCAGTAGCAGCTGTCTTTTAGAAATGCAACTCTGAGACTCTTTTGTGTGGGTTTTAGTTATAGATTTAACGATGATCAATGTAAAAAAACCCAATCAAATTGCAGTATAATTTGTTTCTCTGTTATTGATTGGCCGGTGTAATGGCGCTGCCAGAAAGGCTTATTTTATCTCCATCGCAGCAGTAGCATGAGGGGTTTGCTGTGAGCATGTGTGCAGCCGACGGGTGGGATGGCTTTTGGAAATCTGCCTCTCTTCTACCGCATGAGCAGGTCAGAGTAACGTGTCTCCACTGGCTTACAGTGTATTTCAACACAACTGGAGCTGAAATTAAGGGCGCATAATACATCTTGTTGCAGAATGTGCAAACATCATGATCATGTTGCATAACACAGCTCCTTGGCTCAATGCATGCATGCATGAAAAAATAGGGTACAAAACTCTAAATTTAGGCAGGTTGTGTTTCATGAAGCTGCTGGCCTTTGCTTTTTTTACATTGATGCAAACAGAAATTAAAACTCTTTAAAAAAAACCTTTTTTTTTTGCAGCATAAATGCAGTTTCTGTTATTTATTTTGACACTAAAGCCATCAAATACATGTGTCTGTGGCAGAAAACAAGTAGATGGGATTTACACTGAGTATTTCTTCTAATAACTGCAATAGTTATACAGAATAGTGTTGTTAATTTTCCAGTTATACAAAGAAGTGGTGTTTTTTGTATTATTTATAGTCTCTTATACTATTTGTTCACATTTATTTGTCAGATTTGGTCAGAACTTTGTCTTTTTAATTTATTTATGAAGTTTTTATTTATTTTTTTGTGTTTCTGTTTATTCTGCTTAATTTATTTTTTTGTATAAAAAGGTTACTACTTTAACTGGGTTGCTTTATGTCAGTGTTTTTTGTTTTGTTTGACTAGGGTAAAAGAGGTTAAATTTTTTATTTTTTTATCTTTAATAGTGAAATAGTAAAACATTTAAAAAATATATATATATACTGTGACTGTTCTGAACTGCAATAAATTATATAAAAAAGTATTAATGAATTGGATTTAATCAATTATATTTGTACATAACTTTACCTTATTTAGTGTGTTTCCAAGCTAAATGTTTACATTTTTATTAACATCTTTGGTCAAATGTTTATATTGTATTTTGAATTCGTTAATAATGAGAAGATAAAATCTGTTTTAGCCAGCTATAGTTTAGTTTTTGTCTGATGTCTGTCACTGCACTTAAATTGAACCAGGCCTGGCAGAAATATGTATTTTAAACAGTAGGTGAGCAGGGCACTCAATTGAGATATGCTGCTTTATATATTAGCCTATATTTTGTTGATAACTAGTTTATTGTGCAGTTTTATGATTATGAGCATCATTCTCCTCTGGGTGAATATGCTCACGCCGGTGATGTGAATATTGACACCAAAATAAATACATGCTGCTTATGTACCATAAATAGAGGCCATGTTATATATTGCTTTTTAGTCTGTGTTTGTATTTAGCTTCTTATAACCCTTTTGTACCTATTAGCCTTTTGTTACCTTGTAGCCAGTGCATTGTCTGTTGACCATCAGATCAAGCTTGTTGTCAGTGTTAATCCATTTTAAGTGGCTCCTTAACTGGACGTAAAGATCACACCATCTTAACTAATTTCAAAAAAAAAAAAAAGGCTGCCGCAAACCAGTTGTGAAAAAACCATGGATGCAAAACCTTAAGAGTCTTGAGAATTTAAAAAATCCTCAGGGCTGTGTTAGCCCTGAACCCTGTGATGTAACATGAGGTCTGTATGAGGATTGTTGAGACATGGACTCGCTTGATGCTAAGTTTCTTCGAAAAGAAAATTCTCATAGATCAAAGTAAAATGTCATGTTTAGATTGTGTCTTTTTAGGGTTTCAGGGCTGTGCAGTATAACAATATATATCGTATGGACAAAATAAAAAGTCTGTAGTTTCATATTATGCTATATTGTTTATATTGTGGTGTCACAAAAAATACATTGTTTATGGTAATACTTTTTCACTTTTATGAGCGCAATATTACACGTCATTACAGTGATGCAATAAGAGAAGCATGAATAACAGCATCATGAGAATGTTGCAATCTTGCAAATACTTTTAGCTTAGCATTTAGTTGACATTTAGCATTTTATTTAGCAATATTTTATCCTTGGCCTGTAATCATTACTTTTTAATATTTCTTTGATATTTATTTTATACTTTAATTTTTTTAACATTTTACATTTCAAACATTTAACCTGAAGTTCTAAATAAATTGAGAAATATGATCACATTTGAATAAGTAGATATAAGTATATACTTATAAAAAAAGATATCATCCTTTCCATGTGGTCAGTGTATTATATCGTGATGTATATCGTTATCGTGATATGAGATTTGTCCTATCGCCCAGCCAGGAGGACTGCACAGTATATATTGTTTCAGCCTTGATATTTCGGTTTGTGCACATCTGCAATAGTCACAGTATGTCCAGTTGCGATTATAGTTAAGCGGGTATAGTTCAGAACACATAAGATTTGTGGAGTCATTGCAAAGTTTAACCATAATAGAGTGAAAGTCTATTTACATGTGATTTAAGGGCTGTGACGGCGTTTGAGGAATTCAGGAACAATAAATTTGATCTTTTGTAGAGTTAAGAAAGATTAACTGCATTTAATTATTTATATAATGTCTGTCTCTGAATACTGTAGTACGACTTAGAAAAACTTGACGCACTTTTTTCAGTTGCATCTTCGCCTCTGTTCTATTTATTTCTATGCTTATTATTTGTTTATTACATTTTATGCAGATGGACCCCCTATAATATAATTCCAATCAATCTAAAATTATGAATTCTTTTCAAATAAATCTAGTCAATTAATCTGGTTGAAGTTGTATTTATGTTGCAATATATAAATCTCAGGAAAACCTTTTCCTAGTATCGTGCAGCCTTAGTTTCAGGATAAACCGGCTCCATCCTGAGACATCTCTTGCTCAGTTACAGTGTACCTTATATTATGCTGGTATGTGTGTTTAAATGGAAAAGTGTTTGTCTTCTAGGTGGAGATATAGTTTCTTATTTGCTTTAGAATCTTGAAGCACATGTATGGGAACATCCTGCATGACTATTGTAAACCTATAAATTTAAAAACAGACTTTTTACTCTATTTTTCTCTATGTTGTCTCTATTTTACATTTTATAGTATGATTTTTGTTGTTATATTTCTTATAGATTATTTCAGTAAAATCTTTACTCTTCCATTAGTATTGTGATCATTATACTTCAGTGTCATGTGTGTATTAATTGTTGTATTAATATTTGAGTCCTTATTTGCATATTTACAGTGTAGATGTCATTGCTTGGACAAATGCTGCATGCACCCTGAAAGATCCTCATGTTATATTTTGTTGACTGCTTGTTTTTTTTGTTGTTTTTTTTATAACATTTTTGGACTAAAGAGGTTGGAGTGAAACAGTCTCTTCTCACAATTAGACTCCTTTGGCATGTTTCTATGTCCATGTTCAAAGCATGTAAAGATGAGACATGTGATTGGCTGTCAGTTATCAAACATAACCATCTAACACATGATTTCACCATGTACATTTTTGGCCACATTTCAGGATTTAAGGGATGGTTCCCCAAACAAAAAATTCTGTCATCATTTACCCCTGACTCGTCACAAACCTATTGAGTTTCTTTAATCTGTTCAACGAAGGTATTCTGAAGAATGCTGAAAACCGATAATCATTGACTTCCATAGTGTTTGTTTTTTGAACTATGGACGTTTTTAGCATTCATGTCTGTGATGCCAGAATATCTGTAACCCATAAAGGTTTGGAACCAATTGAGGCCAAGTAAATAGTGAGTCATTTTTCATTTATGAGTAAACTGTCACTTTAACACTGCAAAAGCATTGCATACCTTGCAGGGCCAGGTTTCAAACAGCATTGATAACCCTTCTAAAAAACGATGTGTTTGTTTGTGTTTTGTTTGGCAAGGCATGCTCTGAATCTCATATAAAAGAGCACAGAGCCTCAGGCGTAAGAAAAAGCTTTTAAGAGACAAGTCCCTTTAAAAGTAATGTTGTTACTGAAAGATACATGAGGAAAAACATGCTCTGGGTTTGAGGTGCACATTGTCCTTTTAAAGCAGGAGACTCAAAATGTGATTCTTGCTTGTTTAGATATGGTTCTCTGTAATACACAGCAACATCTTAAAGTTGGCATGAAACTGAAGGTAAGTTTGTATTTTTTCCCCCTGTCGTGATGTACGTCTAATTGAATTCGTCCTGATATGAGAAATAAATGTAGGATGGTGTTTGGTTTCATCCTTTGAGAACCGATTGGATCATTGAAAGATGGGCGTTGCTAACAAAATGGAGGAAGCGAGACAGGCATGCACTGATATCCCTACCCGAAAGGCATTCCATGTGACCAGAATTGAAGAAAAGTTGTTTTGAGGGTGGAGGGAAGGTTATGGTGTTTGATAAAAGATTATGGAGGCAAATTAATTTTTCCAAAGTAATGAAGTGCACAGATAAATTGTTTATAATAAGCACAACTATATACATAGTAAAATAAGAAGAGTACATTTTGATTTTATGCTGATTTTAGTTTGTGTGTGTGTGTGTGTGTGTGTGTGTGTGTGTTTGTTTGTTTGTTTGTTTCTGTGTGTGTATGTGTGTGTGTGTGTTCGTGTTCTGTAGTAATACTACATAACAGATCAGTTGTCAACTTAAGTTCTGATCATTAAAGGCAATTTTTTGCTCTGACATTCTGGAACGCGTGAAAAGCCCTAAACCTCACTCAGATCCTTCATAGACAATGAAAGGTTTTCTCTGAGTGCACTACTATGGAGAAGCGAATTCAATAACTGATGTATGATTAGCTAAGGCGTTTGTTTGTTCATTTCTCTGGATGGAAAGAACCAATTAGCCGTGCTCATTTTAGTTTTGCTCATGCTCGTTTTATTGGCCAAAGGCTGTTGATTGTCTTTCTGTGTGTATGGTGATTGGGACAGTGTATTGTCTGTTTAAAATAGCTGTCACAGCTGTGCTCATGAAAAGAGGCAGTATTGGTTTCCACGGCGACCGTGTGGAATCTCATTACCCAAGGCTGATTGTTGAGCCATGAGGCGGGCCCTCTGTGATTGACAGGGTACCAGATCATGTCACGTTTCCCGTAGACGATGACACATGTATGTTCTCTCGAGGTGAGGAGGTCTGGGATTTATTCCATGCTGCGTAATTAACCAGGAAGTTAAGTGAAATGTAGACACATATCATTACTTTTCAGCTGTGCATTATTAGCTTTAGATTAAAACTGTTCTCTCAGATGCTTCAGGTAAGTTTTAATGCAAGCTAAAAGAAATGTGTTTCTTGTGTGTGTGTGTGTGTGTGTATGTGCCTGAGATGTTTTATTATTATTTGATGATTATTATTATTTGTTTTAATTAAAATATTTTTGGGCCTCGCGGTGGCGCAGTGGGTAGCACGATCACCTCACAGCAAGAAGGTCACTGGTTCGAGCCTCGGCTGGGTCAGTTGGCATTTCTGTGTGGAGTTTGCATGTTCTCCCCATGTTGGCGTGGGTTTCTTCCGGGTGCTCCGGTTTCCCCCACAAGTCCAAAGACATGCGTATGGGTGAATTGGGTAAGCTAAATTGTCCATGGTGTATGTGTGTGAATGGGTGTGTGTGGATGTTTCCCAGAGATGGGTTGCAGCTGGAAGGGCATCCACTGCGTAAAACATATGCTGGATAAGTTGGTGGTTCATTCCGCTGTGGCGACCCCAGATTAATGAAGGGACTAAGCCGAAAAGAAAATGAATGAATGAATGAATAAAATATTTGTATTAACATTATTATTATATGAAAAAAATATATATAATATAATTTATATATAAATAATCTTTTTTAAACAAAAAACAGCATTTGATATTTTTTCTAATTTGTTGAGTAGATAAAGCACTGATAAAATACTGAAACATTATGCTTATAAATAATACATTGTATTAGTTTAGTTGCGTAACATTTGAATATAGTCAATGTCATATTAGTTTTATGAGTCAAATACATTTTAAATTTACGAAACTGACTTGAGGTATGAAGAAAATGCAAGTGTATACTTAAATTCGTTACTTTTAGTCTTTCAAAAAACTAAAATAAAATAAATTGCCAAAATGAATATTAATAAATCCATTTAGTGGCTATATATATATATATATATAAACAATTAGTCTTTTTGGGACTGAACTTCTTAATCCTTCTTTTAATAGGTAATCAAATGATTCTTCCTGTAAATTCATTCATTCATTCATTTTCATTTCGGCTTAGTCCCTTTATTAATCTGGGGTTGCCACAGCGGAATGAACCGCCAACTTATCCAGCATATGTTTTACGCAGCGGATGCCCTTCCAGCTGCAACCCATCTCTGGGAAACATCCATACACACCCATTCACACTCATGCACTACGGACAATTTAGCTTACCCAATTCACCTATACCGCATGTCTTTGGACTTGTGGGGGAAACCGGAGCACCCGGAGGAAACCCACGCCAACACAGGGAGAACATGCAAACTCCACACAGAAAGGCCAACTGACCCAGCCGAGACTCGAACCAGCGATCAGCGACCTTCTTGCTGTGAGGCGAACGTGCTACCCACTGCGCCACTGTGAGGCCCGATTCTTCCTGTAAATATGACATGTATTGTAATTTGAACTTTTTTTACACTGAAGTACTGAATTTTAGTGGCTGTGTTCTGTAAATCATTGTCAAAATGTGTGATAGTCATAAAAAAAACTTAATGGCTAAAACGAATGAGAGATATTGATGGTTTGGGGGAAAGTAAAGCTATCAGAATATGTTCACAATGTTGTCAAGATCATCCAGTTTCAGTAACATTTTAAAACTGTACTGAAAAAAAAAAGGTTTAGTTTACAGAAGTGGTTATTACAATTCAAACAGGACTGTATTTTAATTATTTCAAAAGATGTTAAATTTTAAATTACAATGATCAGCAGTGAATTTACATTGGAGGTGTTAATACATTTCTAAAAACGACTTTTTTTTTACATTTAAAAATTTAATTAAGTTTTTAGTTTCAGCATTTCCAGCATTTTTCTCGTAAAATACAGATGCCCCTGAATAAACACTCATTTCTACACCTCTGTCCCACATTGAATCTGTTTATAGGCACCTCATAGCTTTTAGGAGCCTCCCCTGCAAGTGCAAGTGATTCATGCCGGGCCAGTTGTGAGAGCGTGATTTAAGAAAAGAACAGCAATGGAGGTCCTGGTGTCAGATAAGCGGGGTGATGCTCAGAGGAAGAAACAGAGGCGTTATTGATGTGTTAGTCACAAACCATCTGTCTTGTGTTCTCTCCTCTCTTCCTCTCTAACTGTTAGAAGTGACGGAGTAAAAGCGGAAATCGCCACTCCAGCAGAAAGAAGAGGCCACTAATCATGGTGTGAAGCCTTCAGCTCCTCTCCCACCAGAGATTAATACATCCTATCAGACAAGGCCAAACTTGCTGACTGGACTAGTCATTCAAAAGCAGTTTGTGTCAAGATTTGAGATGAATTTATCTAGAATTGTTCCAGAGGAGCCGGCTGAGTCATAGGATAGCAGTATATTCGTTGATATTTTTATACCATATAGGGCGGCATTCAGTTAAATCGTACTAAATAGGTTTGACATGATTTTGTACATGTCATGCGTACAGTCAGAAACTATTAAGTAGTGAATGCGATCAACTAGAAAGAGATCAAATGAATATGCTTGTAGACATCTTATACCTCTTTCTCTCTCTCTCTCTCTCACTCTCTCACTGTTTCTTTCTATGAAAAATCTCAGCATTTATATTTAACTAGAGTGCATGAATCTTGACTAATGAACTTCTTGAATCTGTACTATCGAGTGGACACCTGCTCAGTGGTGACCCTGATGAGCTGCTGCTTGCTCATGGCAGAAGTGCTTGTTTTCGTGAGGCATATGCACTTGTATAATATTGCATAACACCATCAGTGCTGTAAAGAGTTCTGCTTTTAGGGCCACATGAATTTGATTTCAAGGGCACCTATTATTCTTTGTTGATTTTACTTTTCCTTTAGCGTGTAATATAGCTGTTTGTGCATGTTAACAATCTGGAGAGTTAAAAAGCACAAAGTCCATGACACATGGAGTTTCTTTACAATAGAAACCTCTTACCTGCCTTAATCAAAGTCCTGCTATTATTTTCATAATGTTTTCTTATGAAAAAAAAAATACAGCTCTCAGTTAACACATATTTTATAATACTGTTTACAGCTCCTCAAGAAGCCTTTGGAGCTATTAGGGCACATTGTTAAAAATAAAGGTTCTTAATTGATGCCTGCAGTTCCATTCTTTCTAGTAAAAGGATCTTTAGATTATTGAAATGTTCTTTAAAATAAAAAGAAAGTTATTTTAGGAACTTTTCACTGAAAGGATCTAGGAACAACTAAAACGGTTCTTCTATGAAAACACCCTTTTGGAAACGTGACTGCAGACTATTAAAGGGATAGTTCATTCAAAAATTGCCCATTTACCCATCCTTTACTTGTTCTGTTAAACACGAAGGAAGATACACTGGTGTTGTAAAAAATACCATTTGAGAATACCAGTAAAAAGGCGGGAATATTTTGGCAGCTGCAGCATGCCAGAAGTAAAATGGAAAATAATGGAAAAGAGCCATCCAATAAAAAGAAAACAGGAATATTCTGTCAGCTGGGTGGGCAAAAATTAAATAGAAAATATTGGAAAATAACTGTCTCGTTAAAAAATGGCAATACTCCAACAGCTGCGGTGCCAAAAATCAAATGTAACATAATGGAAAATAACCGTACCATAAAAAAAAAAAAAAACATAGGGAAAAAAACTAATTTGTTTTTATTATTTTTAAATTTTGACATTTACATTCAAACATACTGAAAATCTTTTCAAACTAGTAACAGGATTACTACAGTACCAATGTAACAGTATAACACTATATAAAGAGTAACAATTTAATGAGAACGCAAGTCTGCATTAAAAACTTGACGAAAAGAAGCTTGACATAAGAAAAAACACCTGATCATTTAAAATGATCAAAAATACTAATAAAAAATGTCCACATGATGTCTAATGACAAAATCACCTGCCTGAAAGGGATGGTTCACTCAGAAAAATCACTTTCAAAAATTAAAATACACTGTAACTCCAAGACTATCCAAGATGTAGGTGTTTTTTCATGTAGTATAGAAGATTTTTTAACTGAAACTGCGATTTCTGAAATTGTGTTAATGCAAGTCATATACTAGTGAGAAAATGTTCATTTTTGGGTGAATATTTGGGTTTTGATTAAAAGAACCATTTTCTGTCATAAAACAAACTTTTGTGAACTGGAAAATGTCTTCAGATGTTTAAGATTCTTTATGGAACCAGAGTGTAAGAGGGATTAAGTTTCTAACACATGCTCTGAACAACTACTCAATCACAACAGACTTGGCCAGTTCACCAGACGACAGAGACTGGGCTTATGGGAAGGCTTTAAAGAGACAGTAACTAAAACAGACATTTCTGATTCTTTTTAACACTAAATAATGTAAATATATTAAAACAAACTCCTATAAAGAAATAACAAACTTAGAATAATGCGGGCCTTTTCATTTCCACTATGATGGAAAGAAATGACCTCTGACTATTCATTCATTCATTCATTTTCATTTCGGCTTAGTCCCTTTATTAATCTGGGGTCGCCACAGCGGAATGAACCGCCAACTTATTCAGCATATGTTTTACGCAGCGGATGCCCTTCCAGCTGCAACCCATCTCTGGGAAACATCCATACACACCCATTTACACTCATACACTACGGACAATTTAGCTTACCCAATTCACCTGTACTGCATGTCTTTTGGACTTGTGGGGGAAACCGGAGCACCCGGAGGAAACCCACGCCAACACGGGGAGAACATGCAAACTCCACACAGAAACACCAACTGACCCAGCCGAGGCTCGAACCAGCAACCTTCTTGCTGTGAGGCGAACGTGCTATCCATTGCGCCACCGTGAGGCTCTCCTCTGACTATTATTATTATATTATACTATTATATTATTAAAAATGCTGGGTTCCACACAATTCCTTTATGCTGTCCCATAACAAATCGATTAAGTTAATTTAATTGTTTAAAAAAAAAAATAAAATTTGAACATAAAACAATATATATATTTTTTCCAGTCCAGTCAAGTATTACGAGATGGTCACCTTCATCAACCTTTGCACCACCTCCACCTTTTGACAAAAATCTGCCAGTCTACTGACAGACCCCAAGTGATGCTCAAGCCACTGGTCATGCATTTAAGTACATTTAACATTAGCCTTTTTAAATAAGAATGTTTTATTTGATAAGATTCCAAGAATAATGCAAAACGTGTTTGTTTCAAGTAGCAAAAATTTAATGATCGGGATACCACCACCGCTTTATTTTGAGGCAGGATAAACCATGAAAGATGATGTAGCTGTTTTTCAGACATAGGGTGCAGGTGGCTATCTGTGTACGAGATTGTGATGGAGAAGGAGAGCTCTCTGCAGTGCAGTGTGGTGGTGTATCCAGAACTTCAGATAAGCAGTGACCCAGTTTCAGGTCAGCACAGACTCTGCAGTGAGACAGGGGCAACCATTTCTCCATTCGTGTTCTGTTTACAACCTAAGTGAATGTGTTTATGTTTGCTTTACATTCATCCTGCATAAATACACTGCATTTTGATATATACATAATAAAGTCCTTTTCTTGACGATTAACAAGTTTAGCCAGATATTGTGCAAGGTGTGTGTTTTTTTTCTTTTTCTTGGATGAAATTCAAGCTTGTTTTAGTTTGTATTGATGCAATGTTATTGTGCATATGGGCACTAACACACGAGGAACGCAAATGGCAAATCCATGCAGCGAGTACACAGCTGGGCTCCAATCCCTGTAGCTTATCAGAGTGTGTGTGTGTGTATGTTTGCTGCTGAGCCTCCCGTCAAGATGTGTTAAAGAAGACTGTCGAGGCTTGGTTTGTAAGGTCTGTTCTGTTTTGACTGCATATATTGCTGTTAGTACTGGTAAAATAATGGTTTAATAATGCAGTGTAGCTGTAAGTTAGAGTTTTACATCCTCCTAATTGTTTGTTTATGGACATAACATTAACACATTTATAACTATGCATCTGAAAAATAGAAAATGCATTACTGAGGTACATTTTGCAGCAAATATAGAAATAGGCTTCAGCCAAAACAGTGTTGGAGGATCAAAATTCTTGGTCAAAATGTTTAATTGGTGTTTCTCAGATTTTTTTTTTCTATAATGTACATTTTCTACAGCAGATAAACACATTAGAATTATGCACACTCTTTATCATAACTAATAATGAAGCTGAGGTAGCAATTTGTTTAAGGCAGGTCGTTTCTGAAGAACTTTATCATGATTTATTTAATTTATGACCTAAGAACATGACTTTGGGCCAAGCTTTTTTTAGTTGACTCCACTTAAATCAAGTCAAGTGCAGTTCTTGGGATAAAAATTGAGTCAACTCAAAAAGGCTGTGCAGCAGTTTGCCTTTATATACTGTAAAAAAAAGTTAATCTAAATGTAAGTGTGTTGCCTTGTGATGTGCGTTATGATTGATGGACAGAAATCAGCTCTAGTATACAAAGAATCTGAATCATTTTTGCAGTTTATAAAGCCTAGGGTTGTCACAGAGATATTTCAGAACTCCTATTTCAGTGATTCTGCCATGAAATAAGCATATTTGCTGTGTGCCGATCTATTAAAAATTCACTAACAGCACCTTTAAGCTTCTCCGCTGCAGAAGGCTTAATTTCACCGCAGAGCCTTTTGCTGTGTGATGGATTGCTTCTATAATGTTCACGGTTTCTCTTTTTCAGACCTCATTCCTGCGCACCACAGGCCGAAATGATTGGACGCTGCCTGCCTCGATCTGCCAACTCCTAGTTCTGCTGCACCTGATTGGACGACTGTCTGTCTGAGAGCTACTACAGTTGCCATGACTTAGAAACACTCCTGATATAGAGATGGAGAAAAAGAAAATGTGCCCCCGCCTCCTGGACTACCTGGTGGTAGTTGGAGCCAGGTAAGGAAAGCTGTTCAGTGATGTGTGGGTGTGTTTGTGTGTATATGGCTTGAGTAAACTGCAGATAAATGAAACAGCTGAAGTGATTGTGTGTTTTGTTTGTATGTGACCTGTGCGGTTGCTTTTCAGGGGCATGTACTCAGGTGTACATTGTTAAATGAGTTGTGTATTATCATGAATAAAGTTTGGTGTAGTTTTGACAGCAGGTGATGATATGATTAATAGGAAAAGTTGGAAGCTATTGGAAATACGTTTGTGCAGTTTTCACAAAGCCAGACTTTCAGATAGACAGCAGAAGAAGGTCTGGACTCATCGCAGCATGCATTGGCTGAGGACTGCCTGAAAGATCAATGTAAAGCGACCAGTCATAATGAGGTTCAGCATCATGTTTAGGGCTGTGAAAATGCCCCTACAATAACACATTCAGCTGTCTTCAGTCATCAAGAGTTTATGTCCTGACCGACACATTCCTTTTAAACATCTGCTGTTTATTTGACCACGATAAGTACTTATCATGGTCAGATTATAGCTCGGAAAATTAGCTTATAACTGGATTTCCTCATGAGTGCCTTCAAGAATTCATGAATTGCAAACTCAAGTAATCCAGGGTTTCGCAAACAGGTGTTTGCAGAAGTATTAGTTTCATATTAATACACACTGTCGTTCAAAATCTCTTTTATTAATTCAGAAATATATAACATATAATTACAGTTTAAAATGTTTTCTATTTGAATGTATTGTAAAGTGTACTTTATTCTAATAATGTCAAACTGAATTTTCAGCATCGTTGCTCTATTCTTCAGTGTCACATGATTGTATAGAAATCACAAGCCATGATACATTAACAATTTGCATTGTTAATGTTATTGCATTCTTTACAATGTAAAATTGTTATTTATTCTTAAAAAAAAAAAAGACCCCAATCTTTTGAACACCAGGTTATATGTATATGCATGCATAAAGTGACAGATTATCCTTACAGGAGTACAAGGTTTTGAAGCAGATTTTAAAGCATATCAAACATATTCTGAATCATGGTAATAAAAGCTAAATGAGATGTTTGAAAAAAGAGAACACTTTCTAATTCCTTCCAGTTAATCTGGCAGCTGGTGGCTGGAATAGCTGATAGAAGATTCCTGTCTCTCACTTTATTGTTTTTCCCTTTCCTAATCAGGCAACCCAGCAATGACAGCGTGGCACAGACACCTCAGCTGTTGCGGCGCTATCCGCTGGAGGACCACAATGACTTCCCCTTGCCACCTGATGTGGTCTTCTTCTGCCAGCCTGAGGGCTGTCTGAGCATCCGTCAGCGGCGGGTCAGTCTCCGTGATGACACCTCTTTCGTCTTCACTCTCACTGACAAAGACTCGGGCATAACCCGCTATGGAATCTGTCTCAACTTTTACCGCTCTTTTCAAAAGGGCCACCACCGCCCACGAGCTGAAGGAAAAGGTCAGCAGTCACTTTGGTGCTGTTTTGTACTATTTTAATCAATCTGTTTTTACCAATTGTTAGGCTGGTGTCAACAAAACTGTTTAAAATCGCAAATGAGTACATAACCTCTTCCCAATGTTTTTCTTCATACAGGAGAAAAGCCTGCTCATACAGACTCTGCAGTGGAGGTCACAGAGAAATCTGACCCCTCCACTTTAACTCTTTCAGGGGAACATTCGGCGCCCCCTGCAGGAGATGGGACTTTGTTGCCAGGCGAGCCGAGCAGTAGCGGGAAGTCTCCACGATCCAAACACAGTGGCCGAATAGCACCACAGAACCGCAACAGCATGTTAACGTCTCTGTGTATTCTGAGCCACTACCCTTTCTTCTCAACGTTCAGAGAGTGTCTGTACATCCTTAAGCGTATGGTGGACTGCTGCAGCCAGCGACTCAACCAGAGACCCGGAGCTCCTAAATCCACACAACGGTAAGAATAGGCTTTTTTTCTTCTTCTGTGGATTATTCAGTTATGTAACTACACCCTGTGATTGAGCAAGATAATTATTGTGCACGGAAGCGTTGCCTAATAAGTGCAGTGTTTTGCAATATCTGTGAGCCTCAGATACCTTATATAGTAGATGTGTGAGAGTGTCAAATACTGTGATGGTGCTGCTAGAAGACGCTATCTCTTCCTCACACCATCACAACTGGCAACATTCTGTGCTATTACTATTTGCAATGCATTTTGTGTGTGTGTGTGTGTGTGTGTGTGTGTGTGTGTGTGTGTGTGTGTGTGCGTGTGTGTGTGTGTGTGTGG
>CAIGQW010053631.1:9513937-9529111 GCA_903798125.1 Danio choprae
GTGTGTGTGTGTGTGTGTGTGTGTGTGTGTGTGTGTGTGAGTCCTAGTGATGCAATGACATGGAAATTCTTGTCAGAAAAAAGTTTTTCTACTGGACCCACTAGATTGGGGTGTGCAATACAGTTCTTTCCAGTTCAGCTGAAACCTTGATTAAACGCACTTTCCTTTAATTACCAAGATCACTTGAATTCTTCAGATTAGGGCTGCACAATATATCGTTTTAGCATCGGTACCGCAATGTGCTCATCCACAATATTCACATTGCAGGAGAAGAAATTATAATGTTTGTTTATCGAAATATTGCCATATCGGAATATTGCTATACTCTTAGCACTGTTTATTTCACTTGCATCTTAGCTCTAGTCTACTAAATTTATCAATACTTCTGGTTATATTTTATGCAGATGCTCTCCCTTACAAAATCCTTACAATCAGTCTAAAATTTTGACTTCTTTCCAAATAGAGCTATTCCAGTCATCTTGTGAAATTATACACAATATCGCAATATGTATTGCAGAAAAATTAAATATTGCAGTGTCATTTTTTTTTTTTTTTACAATATTGTGCAGCCCTGCTTCAGATCCTACTAAAGCCCAGCTCACACTGTGCGATTTTTAATCATCCTTAATGATTGTAGCATGCCAGACCTCACAAACATGACTTCCATGTTACACTGTAAGATCTTAGCTGTCATAATGTCAGACTGAACGGCAATGAAGACTGGAAACACGGAAGAAAACTCACCTGGAGTTTGACGTCATCCATCGTTACACTTTCACTATCCGACGTTCTGAGATGATTTCTCACAGCAAACATAAACAATCTGTTGTGAAAGTGTGTCTCAATAAAAGCAGTAAGAAAAAAAACTGTTTTGACATTTCGACGCAATGGTTTGAAGTTGTCGGGTGGATAACTTCAGATTCAGATTTGGCGCTCCTACTGGTTCTTGAATTGACACTCGTCGCAGCTGTTGTCACACTACAGGAACTAGAACTTCATCGGACCAGAACTGGACCAGAACTTCATCGTAGGGAATCTGATTGCAGCTGTCTATGAACATCTCAAACCAACAATCAAAGATCACAGATTTTAGCCTAGGATTTCAGGAGTCTTTTAGGAGTTCCCAAATCGTGGCTGAAATCTCAGTGTGAGCAGGGCTTAAGTTGGTTTGGTTGTGTCTGATCAGTGTTGGAGCTGAACTCTGCAGGAAGGTAGATCTCCAGGAACAGGGTTGAGCACCCCTGCACTCGATTGTAACGTAAAAACCCTTTGTTTGTAATTATAAATTTTATTTTAATATTAACAGCTTGACTTTACAGTGTAAAAAATTAAATAGGGTACATTTTGTTTCAATAAATGAAATTTAGATTTTATAGGCAATCTGTTTACTGTAAGTAACTTAGCAACTACATGTAAATTAACTTACTATTATTAGTTATGAAATAAGTATTATATAAAAATAAAACAGTAGAATGTTAATGTTAGTAGGTTGACCTTCATCCACAATTGCCAATAGTCAATTAAATGTTGGCTGTTGGATGATAAATAAAGGGATAGCAGATATTAAGCAGACAGTCTACTTATACATTGATGTCTGCTAGTTGGGATGCAGTTGCAAAGATACATATTAATCTAATTAATCACACCTAATCAAACGGAGTCCTTTAGGCTTGTTTGAAACCTACAAGTGTGTTGAAGCAGGGTTGGAACTAAACTCTGAGGGGCTGCAGCCCTCCAGCAACTGATTTGACACCCCTGGTCTAAAGGGAGCCATAAAAATAGTGTTACCTATATGCAAGTGTATATAGATTGACAAGTGCACAGTAAAATGTCAATAAAAATCAGTGCAGTATTGGCCCAAAACAATTTGTGTGCAATATGCTTAATTTATTTAGTTACCAGTGAGACTCATACACACACACAATTGCATCTGATGTCCATATTATTATTAACATTTTTTTTTATTTTATTATTATTTTATTTTAATAAAAACAAAAAATAAGAAACTGCTTAAATTTGAGTTCAATCGGTGGAATTAAATGATCTTTAATATTACTTATCTTCTGTGTTTTCAATGTGGTATGTCATGATGCATGTGAGAACCGACCACTTCTCTTTCCTTCTTTATGTTAGTATTGCACTTCAACCAACAAAGAATTCTCACAAATGTGTAATCTAGCAACATAGATAATGAATGAATGTGTGTTGCCACTTTAAAAGGTTTGTTCACCCCAAAAAGATTTTTTTCACCTTCATGATTGTCATTTTAAACTTATAAGACTTTATTAATTTTATTTTAATACATTTTCAAAACACAAATGATGCTATTTTTAATCAAATATAATATGTTTACATGTCAAAAAAGGCCAAAGATTGTACAAAATGGTAATTTCTCTTCAAAAGATTTAAACCATTCAGTGCATACTCATTTGTTATTTTGATTTCATTAATAAGGATGTTGCATTGTGGAGTGTGATGCTGACAAAAAAATAAGAGACATCAGCCTTTTTGGACCTTCAAAATTATTTTGTTTGTTTATATTCAAATGGCAGCTTACATATAACAATATTAACATTCACAATAAATTTCACACATCCCTAATTTTGAAGAGTCTGAGTTTTGGCTGAATAGACTTTACATTTTGAGGTCTTTTAGATTTCATTAAAATGTCTTCATTTCTATTTCTTATGGGGTGAAAATGAACAGAATTTCCATTTTGGAGTAAACAAACTCTTTTATCGCATTGGCTTTGATTAGAATGATTTAATAACAAGGTGTTGATGGTTATATAAAAGGAAATCACAAGCGGAAGGATGTGACGGCCCTTGTGACGAGTGAGAAGGAAGGAAGGAGTGTGAAGACGCGTGTAGGAGTGACAGAGGCTGGGATTGTGTGAAGGGGAGAGGGGCTGCTTTTTTTTCTCCTGAAGGCTTGTGCTGGTGGTCTTGCCGCACGGTGCTCCACACTAGAGGAGTTTTAACTAGCGCTCATTCATACATCACAGACTGGTAACTAAAACCTTGAGTGTCTATTGGTAAACAATCTGCAGTCGACACGGCTGCCGATCAATAACATTGAGTGGAAGGATTTTTTATCTCTGTGATTTCCTCAGCACAGTCTTTTTTTCTTTTCCTTGCGTAACCTAGCAACCACATCCATCCACCATCAGCTACAGTCGCGTTTGCAGGCCTCAATTTGTTTGCAGTTGAATTGCCCTGCCAAGCCCCCTTTATTTGCTTGGAAGTGTGGAGAATAATTTAACCAGTACAGCAGCTTGAGTGCTCAGATCTGGAGTAGTTCATATATTCAGAATAGATGCAATGCTTTTTTCCTTACACATTTAATTGAATTTTTCAACACATTAAGTTAAAAGTGGAAACTCTGTAAAGCCTTACATGTAAAACAAAAGATCTAATTTGATTAAGCTGTTTATTGAGTGGGGTGTCACAGTGGTGTAGTGGGTAGCACAATCGCCGCACAGCAAGAAGGTCGCTGGTTCGAGCCTCGGCTGGGTCAGTTGGCATTTCTGTGTGGAGTTTGCATGTTCTCCCTGTGTTGGCGTGGGTTTCCTCCGGGTGCTCCGGTTTCCCCCACAAGTCCAAAGACATGCGCTATAGGTGAATTGGGTAAGCTAAATTGTCCGTAGTGTATGAGTGTGAATGAGAGTGTATTTCTCAGTGATGGGTTGCAGCTGGGAGGCCATCCGCTGCGTAAAACATATGTTGGAAAAGTTGGCGGTTCATTCCAATGTGGCGACCCCAGATTAATAAAGGGACTAAGTTGAAAAGAGAATGAATGAATGAATGTTTGAGCCTTAAGCCAAAAAGTTGGCTCTTAAAAGTTATTCTTATGTTTTTGTTGAGTAAAATATCAGGGTTTTTTGTTTTGTTCGAAGGCCCAAAATGTTCAGTTTTTTTTTATTTTTGGTGAAAAGGTAAGATGAAATTCTGATAGCTTGTAGCAGTGCAAATAAACGCAATGGTATAATAGAATTTACTACGCATATAAATATCAGCATAAATATCATGCATATTTAAAGAATATTTAAAATACTTAGATACTTTTTTAATGTTTGTTTTTTTTTATTATGGGCAGTGGTGATTGAGAGATTTGCTAATAAACTTCCTCAAAAGCATGATGTGTTATCTTTGATGCACACTATCCATCTGTTCGTCCATCCTTCCTTATGTTAGATATATAGATATAGTTAAATAGATATGGATGGATGGATGGATAGATGGTCTGCAGTTGTTGTCAGTTCATAATTAGAAACCATCCAAGATTATTGCCCATTGTTGGGCATTGTTATGGCTGTGACCTAGCATGAATGGTTTGGCTAATGGACTACATTACTTTGTGAAGGCATAGTTTATTTTTGTGTCATGCCTAAGTACACTCTAACTTACTGTTTCAGTCAACACACCTACCTATTTGGCAGTCTGAAGCTTATGACCTTATGTCATTATGATGAAAATAACAAAAGTAAATGACTCACACTATTGAAAGTTTACAGTGTGTTTGTATGCTATTAGTGGCTTTGCAGTAAGCGCGTCTATAAAGGCCATTTCTGACTCAGTCATCATGTTCTCTCAGTACTGCATTGACCTTGGCTTTACCCACGATTGTAGCCTTTTTAGCATGCACGACTCAACCTTGTAATGACAAAACACTCCATGCGTCATACTGTTCTTAACTTGGCTACTCTACGTGAGAATAACCATATGCCAGAGCCAGACCAGTGGCCTGATAGACAAACCAGAAATCAGCTTGCACTTTCAGTTAGCATATTCAAACCACTAAACCAGCTTGGTTTGATCTTTGTCCCCCCGTAAATGAAACACAAGGCCTCTAACCTAAAGCATAGTAGGATGTCAGGTTTTTTATATAAACCAATACATCTATTCAATAAACATTCAGAAAATTGACCAAAAGTGAAATAGAATCTTGAAAAAAAAAATGGTTTTCACAATAATATCAAGGCACAATTTAACAGACGCTTTAAATATATATTAAAAATTAATTATTAATTCAGTCTATTTTAATCAAATAATTGCACCAGTATACAGTATTTACAGCTTTATCTTTTTCAATATATACGTTTTTCTGGACCAAATTTGTTTGGATGATATCTATAATTCTTTTTAGGTCCTGCCCTATTTTTATTTTATTTTTTTATTTTTTTTCATTTTACTTTTTTATTTTGGAATCTGTATTATACTTTGGATCCATATCTTGTCATTTAAATACCAGAAAAGCCATGTTAAATGTACAGTGCTCAACATATATGAGTACACTTCTCACAAATCTCTCATTTAAATTGACATTTTCTATAGGAAGCATTACAATAATAAATTTGTACAAATACATTAGATTAGTCAGTACTGAAGCCAAATCTGGAGCTAATCTTACAAAATAACTTATAATAACGGTCCAAAATGAGTAGCCCAAGTTTATATATATATATATATATATATATATATTTTTATATTTTAAGGAAAAATATTAAATAAAAAATTTGAAATGGGCATAATTCAAGAGAAACAAAAAATGTGTACAATTTTGTTGAAATTTTGTAGTTTGTAATTTTTTTTCCTAATTGTTTATTTTTCTAAAGCTGTTTGGTGACTAAAATATAATTTTAATAAATAAATCCATTAAATAAATCTATGTTGTTCAAATGCACTAAAATATACTACCTATGTTCACTGAGAAATGGATAAAAATATTTATTTTCAAAATAGGGTGTACTCATTTATGTTGAGCACTGTATGTCCAAAAAAAAAAAACGCATTCATTCCACTATTTTGTGTATTATGATATTACACAAGTGTCATATTTCAGAGCAGAGCTTTGTCTGGCTTGAGAGTCAGTATTAATTAGCATTCATCTCCCTAAACAGGCTTGTTTTAATATGCAACAGTTGTACTATCCAGCCTCACCACCGATTAATAAAGATATCTCTGTGGTTTTGACACGGGAAATCGACAGTAGAGAGAAACAGAGAAAGACCGGTAGAGTGCGAGAGAAGGAAACATGCTAAGAGCTGGAGGGAGCGTGTGGAGCTGGTGGAGACAGGCTGGATGACAGATTGAGGCCACTGACTGTTCTCAGAGAGCAGCTGTGAGAAGTGGGAGTTCTCAGATCAACCAATTATGACTTACTGCAGTACCTCTACTAGGCCCACACAACCGTAGTCTGGCCTGACTGGAGCTTTAGAAGAAGACACTGTGGCAGATATAGGCTTAAATGATTGGCCTTAAAAGCTTTGATTTAAAATGAAACGATTATTTTAAGCAAAAAGAGGTAACATATAACAGTATTGCACACGTAATTTTGATGTATTTACTAACATGAACAAATGATGAACAGTATGTTTATTAAAGTATTTATTCATGTTAGTTAATGAAATTAAAATTGTTAATTGTTCATGTTTACTTGCAGTGCATTAAGTAATGTTAACAAGCTCAGTATTGGATTTTGTAAATGTTGACTATGATTAATAAAAGCCTTGCTCATTATTAGTTCATGTTTGTACATTAACTAACATTAACTGTGTCCTGTATGGTAAAGCGTTACCTAAAAGGGTAATAGTCTTTGCTGGTTTACATCATTAAATGTAAATTAGTCTAATGTAGTGATTCTCAACGTTGTTTTCCTACAAGGTATTCAAGTTTAAAGTTTGCTTCTTATTTTAGCTTTATTTTTAGATTAAATTTACTTTGGAGCTATCTATGTTGTGCAGTGGCTAAAGGTGGGTGAAAATTAAAGTCTATGATAATATCAAAAGTATTGATTTGACAGTGTCTGGGGTATGTTTGCAAAAAAAAAGCCTTCAGTTCACGTAGCCTTTACTATCTGATGAAGCCTATTAGAATTCAGTTATAATATCTTGTTTTGGTTTTTGTGTTATGCTTCTGTAAGATTCATTTCTTAAGAATTACTCGCAAATATGGCCCAGTGTCTGTCAAATAAAGTATTCCCAACACCACCAGCAGCCTTATTTATAGCATTAATGTTACAGTGACATTGTGCTGTCCAGCTTTGGTGAATCCATGTGCACTACACCTTCAGTTATGTGTCATTTGCTGACAGAGTTGGCTGACCCTTGTGGTCTATTTCAGTACCTGCCTCTTTCTCTCAAAACCTGTTTGACCACCATCCTCTGGCCACTTTCAGCAAACCATTTTTACCTACAGAAATAAAATGCAATGTTTATTTTATTGTTTTTTTTAAAGTCATTTACATAAATAATAATTCAATAAATAAATGTCACTTTTCTCTTTGAAAATTGTTTAAATCAATGTAAAAAAAAAACATATGAATGAAAAAAATCATCATTTATTAATATAAATATTAAACAAAACAGATATTGCTACTGTAATATTTTTTATTGTTAAAAAATAATTACAATAATAATAATAATATTTATAAATGGCAATATTTAGCCTGACATAAATATCTGTCTTCATTCCTAAACATGCAGTTCATATATTTGTTTAATTAAAGCTCAGCCTTTGTGATTTGCTCTGTTCTAACTAAGGCATATTGTAATTTTGTTTTCATGTTGATTAATTGTGTAGCCGTATTGTTTTATCTTAATGCTTGGTTTGCACAGTTTAATGTTAAAATCTGCCTAATTATGCATTGATTTGTGGAGTGTTGCAGTGGCCTATTTGCATTATTAAGGAAAATATATGGTGATGTGAACAGGGAAGAGACCACCGTGTGTATGTTATAGTGTAGTCTAGTACTTGTGGAGATTTTGCCTGGTCACTCTGCTACCATCATTTTACCTAAAGTGATTAGTAGTTTAATCCTGCACAGTAGATGCCAGCTGCCACTGTTTTTTGTGCTAATTTTGTCCTCCAGACACTAGAACAGAGCACTGAATCAAGACAATACAATTTACTGGACAGTGTGAAAACCCATTGATGAACCATTTATTTTTGTCAAAGTTCTAAAAAATAAAAATAACAACAGAAACGTGCATCCACATGAAGAAAGATTCTTTGATACTGTACTTACTCATTGTTGTGCTTTTGATTTCTGAACCCTGATTTCTAGACCACTTGCTGAGCAGGTTAAAAATGTTTTTTTTAAACTGTTGATTTCTGTTAAAAAAATAAAAACGTCAAACAGAAATATGCTTCAATGTGAACATGAACAAACACAAAAGAGAAAAGAGCTTGTCACAGGGTTCCCATTGGTGCTTGAAATCCTTGAAAATCTGCAGGGAAAAAAGGCCCTGGGAATTTTTTGAAAACAAACATGCATAAAAACAGGTCCTTGAAGGTTTTTTTTAAAAAAAAGGATTTCATATTATTCCCTGCTGTTTGTTTATTTGTTTTTTGTTTTTTGCCAACACTTCATCTTCTATGCACACTAGTTTGCTTGATAGTTTACATTCTAGTTTGTAAAATACACAGTAAACATGACTAGTGTACATTAGCTATGCTCATTTATGTATTACGTTAAGTGTTTCCTCCACGACGAGTGTACATTTTGTTGTATGTTACCATGACATCCTCACATGCACAAAAAAACAAAGATGCTACCTCAACATTTTACAGACACCACTGAAAGGTAATGCCCAGAAAACGCAAGTGTCAAAATATATGGCTCATATTTAACCTTGGTCTTCACTTGAAATGTGTCCCCACATGAATTTGAGGGTATTGGACCTGGAAAGTCCTTTAAAGTTCTTTGAAGTCAACCAAAGTGTGGGAACCCTGTTGTCATACTTACTCCCTGTTGTCCTTTTGAACCTGAACCCTGACGCTAATGGTAAACTTTACACTATACTATATGTGTGTATTTTTCTCCCCCAGGGACACCATGTGGCGTGTGTTCACCGGCGCTCTCTCTGTGGAGGAAAAGGAGAAGGGCAGTCAGGTGCTCCAGGACCTGAGGGAGATCGAGTCATGGATTTATCGGCTGCTGCGCTCACCGGTGCCTGTTGCAGGTCAGCGGCGTGTGGATGTGGAGGTGCTGCCCCATGAGCTGCAGCCTGCTCTGACGTTTGCCCTTCCAGACTTGTCCCGCTTCAGCATTGTAGACTTCCCGCTCCACCTGCCGCTGGAGCTGCTGGGAGTCGATGCCTGTCTGCAGGTCCTGGCCTGCATTCTGCTGGAGCACAAGGTACAGATGGCCTGAGGAACACAAACATAACTTTACAGATGGGTTAGATCAATAGATTACCATATTTGTGGACTGTTTTATTAGAGCAGTGAAATCTGATCTTTTTTAGGATGCATTAACAATGCTTATTTGTTTTAAAAATATTTCCTGTCGGCGTCCATAACCTAGTGGTAGTGCGCTGACACATAGCACCAGCATGCTCACGGTGACCTGAGTTCGATTTCTCTGCTCCAAATGCTTTCCTGTCTGAAATCTCTACTGTCCTGTCATAATAAAAGGTGAAAAAAACCCTAAAAAAATAATTATTAAAAAAAATAGTTCCTAATGTCTGTATTCACGTAAATAGGGTTTATTAAGTCTTACGTAAACAGTTAGTTTGTACAATTTCTCTATTATTTATTATTTTAGAACAAATATAGTACAATATACAAAAAATTAAAGGAACTTTTAAAGGAAAATGACAAATTTTTGTCCAGAAAAAAAGGAAATTTTTGTACTGGCAGTGAGCTATGAGTTAGATGTTTCTCACTGTAAATATACATCTTAAAAGTTTTGAATATATTGATGTCAGTTATTATTTGATACTAAATGGTGCACATTCATTTCCTGCGTTTTTACATTTAGATTAAATTTGCCATCATCTGATGCTCACTTAGAGTTAATCTTTAAAAGCATTTTTAAATGTAAGCTTGTGCAGAACTCAAAATGAATATCCATGTTTCGTATTGTGCAGTGTTATGTTGTGAAATTGATATGCAAGTTAAAATGGCTATACTGATAATTTATCATTAAAATAATTACCAGCCTGATATTTAATACTGGTATATAAAATAAATTCAATATATTGTGTGTAGCATGTAAAACCATTGATTTAAGCCTTTTAATTCAATATTTTTATTGAGGAAGCAGAACTAGCTTTTAAAAAATACACCACTGCTGTGTCATGCATTAGGTTAATGGTCGTCTGTAGATCTGCTGTTTCAAGCAGAGCTATTCTTCATTGCTTTGCCTATGTGGGTCACTCTGACAGTCACTAGGAGACTTCCTCTCACCCTCTTCTGTGTGCAGGTGGTACTGCAGTCTCGAGATTATAACGCTCTCTCAATGAGCGTAATGGCGTTTGTTTCAATGATTTACCCTCTTGAGTACATGTTTCCTGTCATTCCGCTGTTGCCCACCTGCATGGCCTCTGCAGAACAGGTAAATGACACATCATCTCTTTTTAGTCATTTAGTTAAGTCAGTATGTATATATATTTATAAAAAGCTCTCCTTATTTCTGTCTTACCATCTTTCTTTTTTCTAGCTCCTATTAGCACCCACTCCATATGTCATTGGTGTGCCGGCCAGTTTCTTCCTGTACAAGTGTGATTTCAAGATGCCTGATGATGTTTGGTTAGTGGATCTGGACTGCAACAAGGTATTATCATCCATCTAAATTCATGAGGCTTGTGACGGTATCAAATTGTGTTGTTGTGATTAGTTGCTGATGTTTTAACGCATTATACAGTAATATTACGGTATTGGCCTAAGTTGCAAAACGGTTATTTTACAGCTATAATAGCAAGAAATACTTAGTGTAATGCTTTATAATATTTACATGTTCAGTGTAAACAAATTAACCAAATTAAATTGCAAAGGTTTTAGGTACAATAGGTGATGCTTTAGAATAAGGTTTCATTCATAAATGCTAGTTAATGGAAAAAGAAACAACTGAATTTTACTAGTTATTACTTCAAATAAAAAAAAAGATTAGGACTTGTAATCTGATTACAACTACAAGTTTAATTGCATTAAATCAGAGATTAAAGAAAGATTAATCAACGCTTTTGTAGTTTTCATTGTGAGTTTGGTTAAATTAACTAACTTTAACTATTGGTGCCTTATTGCACAGTGTTAATGTGCAGTAGATGGTTAGATAATTTTCAATTAATATTTTAGCACGTAAAAGGCCAGATTAACATGAGGAAATGTTCATGTTTTAACTATTAAACAAACCAATTAAATCTCAGAGTTTTCGCTGTTATGAAGACCACTACAAATATAATATGAATATTATTAAGTAAACACTTTATAAGTTTAAATAATACATAATTATTCAAAATGTTTTGAAGTGCCCAAAATTATTATATTCTATATATTAAATTATGGTGGCACGGTGGCTCAGTAGTTAGCACTGTCGCCTCACAGCAAGAAGGTCGCTGAACCAGTTCCCGGCTGAACCAGTTGTGTGGAGTTTGCATGTTCTCCCCATGTTGGCGTGGGTTTCCTTTGGGTCATAGTGAATGTGAGAGTGTATGGGTGTTTCCCAGTAATGGGTTTGCGGCTGAAAGGGCATCCGCTGCGTACATATGCTGGAATAGCTGTCGGTTCATTCCGCTCTGGCAAACCCTGATAAATAAGGGACTAAGCCGAAGGAAAATGAATGAATGAATAAATGAATATTAAATTATTAATACTATATATTGAGTATCGGCATAAGTCTATCTGGACTATCTGTAAGTACCCATTCCATTTCTATCATGTTGTAAAGTGCTGGTCTTTATCTTTATCCCTGTAGGTTATTGTTCCAAGCAACGCAGAACTTCTTCCTCCCTTACCTGAACCCGAGGCCTCTGAGCTGAAGAAACACTTGAAGCAGGTAAATGCAGCAGATGTTCTCATCTCTCTAAGGAGCCCTACCATTAACTGTGCATGTAGAGCGATTACTAACTGGATTCCAGAAGCAATGAATAGTAATTATACTGTCGTCTTAACAGATGCTGTAAACATTGCTAATTATAATAGTGCAGTTGAACCAAAGAGAAGGCTGACAATGCAAAGATAATAAGGCCTATCGTTTGAAGCCAAATGCAGACAGATCATGAAAAGTTTAATGTTGACTGATTCTTATTTTAGATGATCACTTATGTATTTTAATGACTATATATTCTCCCCCTTTTTTTGTTCCAGCTCTTGGAGGTAATAAGTTTTGAGTTTCCCCATCTATAGTCTCAATAATGGTTCTAGTTCTCTCGCTTAACCCTTTACAATCCCACATAGACCCTTATTTAGAGCTTCTGATTCTGAGCACCTCTGAGCTTAATCAAACCCCCTTAACATCAACTGTTAGAACATTTCACTGTGTTGCCATCAATCACTGTCATATACTGACCTTCCTCATGTCTTTTTTGATGGAGACACATTTGATAGCAATCTGTTGTTTTTGCTAGTCTGCTACAGAATTTCTCAGCCAAATTGATTTAACGTTTTTCATCGTTTATCAAACATAATTAACATGCTGTCATTGTAATAACTCAAGCCAAAATAGTCAATGCACTGAATCATCAGTTGTGTCTCACAGACTGTGAGTCATCACTCTTCGTTCGCCATGATGAATCACCGTGAATCAGGTCCTCATCTTCAGATCATGATTGTTCTGAAACCTGATTTAAATTGAAGGTTGAAGGTCATTGTGTACACATGTACGGTGTTGCCCTATCATTCAGACACACATTAGATCAAGAACATCATGAGCCAATATGGAAATTGATGCTTTTCTGGTCACTGAATGAGTGGCGTTCAGTGTTATTTCCCACTCAGTTGAGCATCACATTTTAAGGAATATTTTGTTTAACATTTTTAACGTCAACCTGAAATTAAATTTCGCTCCGCTCACATTCTTAATTCATTTTCACGGTCTTATTGTACTTCATCATTATTAAGGAAAAAATCTTCACAGTATGTTTCCAAAATCTCCTCCTCCACGTCTTCAACAACTTCTTTTTGGGTGAAATGACCAAAAAGAATAACTTGTTTCACTTTGTTTTAAATTCTGTTCAATATTAATGAAGTATACTTTAAATAGGCTGAGAATGGAATTTTACGTTGACTAACATCTACCAAATAAGGTTTAGATTCTTCAATGACAATTTTGTATGAGATCTGCTTCTCTGTCTACATTCATTACCCACTTGTATCTTAAAGGTGCAGTATGTAGGATTGACACCTAGGGGTTGAACTAAGTATTGCAGTACACATTCAAAATATTGGATTTTTTTTCCACATTGCCACATTTCCACATTTTTCAACATCCAGCGAGTAAACTAGATCAAGTGATGCGGTGCTCCATGTTTGGTTTGAACTCTGCATTACACTGTAGGCTGTTCTGATAATGTTTACGCCTTACTTCTCATTTTGGAGGTTGTTATTGTCCTGCAGAGGTTGCATTTTTGGCCACACTTGCATACATTGACACAGCCTTCATGACTGTAATCAAATGTGCTGTGATTTCCACCAAGGAAACCTGGAGTGCTGAAAATATAATTGGGTAAACTGGCAGTAGGCAGAGTTACACAGACAAAAACAAATACAGACATTCTGAAACGGAACGCACGTTTTCAAGGGAGAATAACTAATTGTATCATTGTTTTTCAGATAAATGTTTTTTGAATATCTGCCAACCTATTATGGTACTTTTATGCGTGAGAAGAGTCAAAAACGTACATACAGCATCTTTAAGATTGTTTTTTTTTTTTTAATTCCCTGCCCTCATACTCTCCACTTCATGATGTATCGTGTTCTTTGTGTCTTTCTATTTGTCTTTCTGAAGTATCTCTCCTTCCTTGAATTGTCTCTGTTCACTTTTAGTCACATGATCTCCTAATCTTTCTCAGTGACAGGTAGTCATGTGACATTTCCTCCATGTTCTCTTGTGTCCTTCAGTGTCTGGTAAGGTTGACTCTGATCACCCAAAAGCAGATCTTCGCCTCCGATTCCAAGGTTCACAAATCTTTGCATTTTGAATGTGCACGGAAAAATAACTCTTCCCCCATTCCCCTGCAGCCCTACTCAGACACTTTCTGTAACCAAAACGTACAGATACTTCTTTATTCCACACCCTTTGAGTAAACATACTCTGTTTGCCTCCATAGCCTCTAACTCTCTACTCTGTTTCTGCCCTTATATCTGTGTAATGAAGGTCTGACAGAAGCCCCATGTTTCTCATAACACTATGTTTGGCTTGAGCATGTTTCAATGCAACTTTTCATTTACATTTATTCTCATTAACGCAAAGCAAAATATAACTGTAAGCCGCAGGAGCCGATGATACAATTGGTTAGGTATCGTGCTGGCCAAATGGCGTGGCGAGCACAGGGACTGATGAAATGCCAGCTAAGAGGCATTGAGTGAGCAATGGCAAAATTCCCAGGGTGCTTTGTTAATGGCTCTGCGTGATGACCACACCCTTCCCTCTAACATTTTGACTATTAAATCTTTAATGTAACACTGTCACTTCAGGCAATAGATTAATTTATGTAAGCTATGTAACATTTTAGTGTACGTTTACCTAAAAATGAATATTCAGTCATCAGTTATTTACCCTCATGTTATTCAAAACCCATATTCCATCTTCTAAATACAAATGAGTATAATATTCATAAGTACAAGAAATTGCGGTTTCATTAAAGGTCCAATCCAGCAAAACTTTAATGCTTCATAAAGTTCATAATTACATTGTGAAAGCAATTAATGTGAATCATCTGAGGAGACATGATTGCTTATATTATGAACAGATTAAATTTGCTCGCATGTAAATATTGATTAATGCCCTCAAAGCTCAAACATGCTTCATTTTGTCATGTGAGGATCGGTGAGATTTTTGTGTGCCGTATTTGATGTGCTCTATTATTGTGCATTAATCAGTGTTTATAATGCGAATAAAACCCTAAATTAAATGTGAAATAAAAAAAGATAATGGTTTTGGAATCACATATGGATGAGTAAACTAATTTTCAATTTTGGGAAAAATATCCCTGTAATTTAACACCATTCAACCACAATTAAATTGAACAGTGACTTTGCATTCACCTATACCATTTGGTTGATTTTCAGAAGCTTATGAACCTAGACACAATTGCCTGAGGTGACAGTGCTCTTGTTTCAGTCTTCCCTGTCAGGAGGATTCACTGTTAAAATGATCTCTCCTGTATCCATCTTCCTCCTCCACCTTCCTCCTTTCTCTCTCTCTCTCTCTCTCTCTCTCTCTCTCTCTCTC
>CAIGQW010053631.1:9529211-9582126 GCA_903798125.1 Danio choprae
TCTCTCTCGCTCTCTCTCGCTCTCTCGCTCTCTCTCGCTCTCTCTCTGTGTTGTCATCTACTTGTTTATGCAGGCTCTGGCTAGCATGAGTCTAAACACACAGCCTATTCTGAACCTGGAGAAGTTTCAGGATGGACAGGAGTTGTCTTTATTGCCCCCCGGTCGTGACAAAGCCTCTCCTTCATCCACCGAGTTCAACCCACTCATCTACGGCAATGATGTGGACTCAGTTGATGTTGCCACAAGGTATGAAGTATTGTATGACTGGCCAGTAGAGCTGCTCTGTTTAATAATGTGTAGAGTGTATCAAACAAAAAGAAAGTATAATTCTTTTCTAGATAATGTAAGAACAGAAGTCATAACATTATTTATAACCTTTTATATTTGCATTTCTAAACAATCAGTAAATCTGATTCACTAACTGTGCATGCACACATCTGCAATTGTGAATTAGGCAGAAATTTTCTATGAGAAATCCACCCTTTGTACTGTATAAACATGAATAATCCAATGATTGTTAGTCAAGTGGACCCATTGTTTTCGTTAGTGGTGCAGAAAGAATTAAATGTTATTTTAATAAAAAATTAAAAAGTTTGTTCTGCTCTTTAAGAACATTTAAAAAATGTTTTGTTATTTTGATCTTGTCGTTAGGGTGGCAATGGTGAGGTTCTTCAACTCTCCGAACGTGCTGCAAGGGTTCCAGATGCACACACGCACTCTCCGTCTTTTCCCTCGTCCTGTGGTGGCATTTCAGGCCACATCTTTCCTAGCTTCTAGACCACGACGAAATGGATTCACAGAGAAGCTTTCCCACACTCAGGCGGTGGAGTACTATGGAGAATGGGCTCTCAACCCCACCAACCTGGCTTTCCAAAGGATTCATAACAGTGAGAGACATAGATATATTTTAATCCTTCATCTTTTAAACACTTTTTCTGTGACCGCCAGGTTTGACTGTCACAGTTCTCCCCCTAGTGGCAATTTCAATGATTTTTCATGTTTTGTTTGTTAATAAACCAACATTAAGAACAGAGATTTTTTTCTTTATTTATCGAGGAGTAAATGAATAATAGCTGTCCATGTGAGAAAATTTAGAAGGAGCATATTGTTTGCTGCACAATGCTAAAATCAAATATAAAGAATTATTCATGAATTTTTTTTTATCTTTAATTAACAGTTATTTATGGAAATGTTCATATGTATAATTAAGAAATAGCAAATTTTTGATGATTCTCATCTTATGCAAATAGCCTGGACTAAATCATGTCTCTTCACATTGTCAAACCCCTTGTTTGTTGATGCAGTGTGTAGAAGTTGAAACGCATACGTATATTAAATAATCCTTCTGAAATCTGTATGCAGAAGTTGAGATCTGCACACAGCCCCTTCTTTAGTTTGAAGAGTGTAAAGGCAGCTGTATACTTGTCTGGATATACAGTTTCACTCTATAGACTGTCCATTATGTATTTCCCATTTTGTGTGTAGTCAGTAATGACACTGTGTGTGTTTTTCAGATGTCTATGACCCCTCTCTAATAGGCGATAAGCCTAAGTGGTATGCCCACCAGTTACAGCCAGTATTCTACCGTGTGTATGATGGAAACTCTCATTTAGCGGAGGCGTTGAGTGGACCCCTGCAGGATGAGACCAATGATTCAGACCCAACAGATGACAGGTTGAAAACACCACTTGCAGCGCTCACTAACATGCATAGGCATTCACAGAAACTCATGCAAACGCTATTGATTGTTTTATTTACAAAACAAATCAGAACATCAGAAGCTTATAGACAGTTTTGACTTTTTTTTTTTTTACTTTTACTCAACATAAATGCATTCAAACTGATCAAAAATGACAATTAAGACATTGTAGTGTTACAGATATGTTTTCAGTTTCAAATGAATTATTTTTGAAATATATAGACAATTTTAAAAAATTATGTTTGTACTTCATTTTTGGTCAAATAAACTGGCTTTAAGAGAATAAGAGACTTCCTTATAAACTGACCACAATCCATTGAAGGGTAGTATATGAAGCATTTTTCTGTTTAATTCCATTAAATTTGATTTATTGGTTTACATTTTTATTTCAGTGGCAGCGACAGTGAAGCATATGATGACTCCAGCTCTTCCTACTCGTCTCTTGGAGACTTTGTGAATGAAATGATCAAAGGGGACATACAGGGAGACACACCAAGTTAGCATCTCCATTTTTAAGCTCTTTCCTAGCTAATGACACTTCCAGCCTTTTTTTATCACTGTACAGAAATAAATCTAGTTTAAACTAGTTTAAGCTTAATAATATTTATCATGTTTACTTTCTTTCTTTAGATGTTGACCCCCTGACCCATGCTGCACTAGGAGATGCAGATGAGGTTGAGATCCATGACTTCCAGGAGTATAAGGGGGACAGCGGTGAACCAGAGCCAGAAGGCCCCACAGAGGCGGCCGACAGTCAGCCCCTGCGATCCAGCTCCAGCACCACAGCCAGTTCCAGTCCCAGTACAGTCATACAGGGGGTCAACCATGTCAGTGCTCAAACTACATGTGTTGTCTGAATCTAGTGCAAGGCCAATGTGTAAATTACCTGAAGTGTGTGTTGTTGTTGTTTTTTTCATACAGGAACAGAAGGAACCTGTTGAGGTGGAGCCCACAGCAAATGTGACCTTCCCAAGCTCTGCCCCAGTATTGGGTCCTCCACCTTTTACAAGACCCGCCCCTGATCCAGCCCTTGTTGACCCTGCCAATAAGAAGCGAGAATATGACAACCCCTATTTTGAGCCCCAGTACGGTTTCCCTACAGAGGAAGATGCCGAGACGGATGAGCAGGAGGAGAGTTACACACCACGATTCAACCAGAATCTCAATGGCAACAAGTATGTACTCAGTCAATAATTGGAGGTAGTTCAACACAAACACACAGAATTTATACCTCATCTGCACAGACCAGCACTAAACGTCCTCTCCCAAAATGTGTGTGTGTGTGTGATTAGGCCATCTCGTCCACTGAGACCCAGCAGCCTGAAGCTTCCGGGTGAATCTGATGGAGAGGGAGACTCCAGAAATAGCTCTCCCAACTCAACTATCTCCAACAATAGCAGTGATGGCTTCGGGGGACTCATGTCCTTTGCCAGTGAGTGGCCAGTTTAACATAACCTCTATTTATTCTTTAGTAGTTTAAGCTCACATTGCAAAATTGGACGTAAAAAATTATTAAAATCAGCATAAATGTTTAAGTGGATAAAATAAGAGATGAAAATGCACTCACCGTTAATTTGTTCTAAACCAATTTTAATTTCTTTCCTCCTGAACACCAAAGAAGATATTTTGAATAATCATGATAACTGGTAGCCATTGACCTCCAAAGCTTTTTTTCCCTACTATAGAAGGTTTAGGATTGCCAACATTTTTCAGAATATTTTCTCTTGAGATCAAAAGAAAAAATTTAGATTCAGATTTGCAACCACTTTGCACTGTAAAAATTCTGTAATCAGTAAGTCATGACAGCATACGTTTTAATAACCTAATTAATTTGATTAAACTAATTTAATCGACTGTTTAACTTATACAAGCTGTTTAATATACAAGTCAGTTTAATGTAATTTAAGTTAAAATGACTCATACATTTAATTTAATTTAATTTAATTTAATTTAATTTAATTTAATGGGAAAAAAATGGTTGCCTTAAATTTTAAAATGTAGGATGAGTAAATAGTAAATATTTTTTTTCTATGAACTAACACTTTGCATTTTTAACTAGATTCAAAAGAAAAAAATTGTGTTAACATTACCATAACTAAGAAATACTTGAAGGTTATCAAAAGGGATAGAGATATGTCACAAAATATTAAATTTTTAATTCTCCATTCTGTAATGTGCACTTTATTCATTAAATAATCCTGAAAAAATATATACATTTAGTCCACACCCACAACCACGGGTGGAAAAAAATCCAAGCCTCTCCAAAGTTTAGTTCTTGGCTTTTAGCTTGTTTGCGGTACACCATGTCACATAGCAGTTTTTAGACACTCTTTTTTTGTTATATGTCAGAACATTGACAAGTAAGCAGCTTCTCCAATACTAAGTTAATGAAGAGGGTTAGATTGTTTTCCAACCCATTGGGTGTGGTTTTCAGATTATGACGCATATCACTCTGTCTATATTCATTATAAAAATATATTTAAAAAAAATGGAAATTCATCAAAAAGCCTGAACATTATTTGATGTGCATAAGAGACTAAGCTTTTGAACAGTTTTTATATTAATTTATATTATTCTCTTTAACTTATAATATTGGAATCTTGGTAGCACTTTTTATTAGATATTATATTCGATTTCGTGGTCCATTTCTAATGTTAGTACACTCCAAGTACATTAATGCAAAATAAAGTGCAATCAAATGTTGTGCATTATCGACTGCTGAACGTTTGAACATTGTAAAATCCCACTAGTATTGAGACTGAAATTTTTGGTATTGTAATAAAAATGTGTTCTCCCTGTTCTTGTGTTTACAGGTAACTTGTATAAAAACCACGGCACCAGTTTCAGTCTGTCCAGCCTGGCTCTGCCTAATAAAGCGCGAGAGAAGAACACGCCGTTCCCCAGCCTCAAAGGTACACACATTCCCTTGGATCTTATCCCATGTGACCTCCTGCTCATCCACCCATCTGACCGCCCTGTCTCATTCCTCCAGTCTAGTCCAGTTATCTTCTCTTATTCTTCTCCTTTTTCTCTCCAAACCCCTTAATCTTTCCTTTCCCTGTCTGTAGCTAATGCTTAAATCTGTTCTGTTAGACTCAACTTTTAATAAGGTAATTTAAGGGACTTATTATCAGATGTCAAAATAAAAATAGACCAGAATTAATTAATATAAATAGCTTTTCTTTAAGAAATGGTAACACCATGTGCTTTTAGTACAACCATTAGGTTTAGGAAGACAGTTTTACTTTAGTTGACTGTTTATCTTTTTCTTTTTTCACTTTTTGTCCTCTTTTTCCATTATAATTTGTGTTATGTATTTTGTTTGAAGAATATTTTAATTTTGATTTAGCAGAGGACACAGATCAAGGTTTGTGGGAATGTTGCCTGATTTCTTTTTGCCCCAACCCACATGTCTTATCCAGTGTTGCTGCCCTGAAAGTGACAAGTGTCATGCCTCTCTTTTCCACTATGAAGATGCTGATTTAGTGGAAAATGGTTACATTGACATATAACATATTTTCTGAAATATAGGATTTTTGGTAAAAAAAAAAAAAAATTTAAAACTTATACCATATATAACGTAAAGCAAATAAAATGTCTTGAATGTGAGTTCTATGCCAGTATTTAAACAAAATAATTTTCTTTGACTTTTATAATAAATGCAGTTTATAGTAAATCCCACTATAATTTCTGTCTGTTTTATAATTGCATTTTTATTAAAGGATTTGTTATAGAGTGACGGGAACTCATAGTTGTTTATAATGTTGTTAAAGGTTGTGTTTTATGACTTTTAAGTAGCCTCTATTTTGCATTAGTTCTGAATTCAATCGTATAAAGCGTCTGAAAAAGTTACCAGACTGACCTATCTATGCATTTTTTTCCTCTCTCTTAACAGTGCAGTTCTTATACAGCATGATTTATAGCTCTGTGCGACTTATTTTCCATAACACAACAGAAGTCACTTTCTGAGCTAGCAACCCATGGTTCTTATTAGTGCCGTTGTTGTCATTGTTGACCTTATTTTCTGTTTGTTTATGATTTTGGATGATGTTTGCATTGCTCAGACGATGCTGATGACAGTCCTGAAAGTCCTGGTATGTTTCTTATCTGTAGCCTGCCCTAATGATGAAACCGATTGCTGTTTATAGAAATGTAGACCCTTTGAGAGAATGAGAAACTCTTCTGCCCTCTTTTCTCACTCTTTACCTGACTGACAGACTTGCTCTGGTTCCCAACTCCTGTCCTACATGCTTGTTTTTTTACACCCCATGAATCTGAACTGATAATGTGTGCTGTTTCAGGGTTGGAAAATAACTTGTGTGGGGCAGCAGTTTGGAAACTCTACGATAGAGGATATATCTGTGCTTACATATATCCGCTATGCATTTCCTCCTCCTCCTTCCTATTCTGTGATAGTTAGTAATGGACAAAATAATGATGACACACCTTTTTAATTAATTTAACATTGTAATGATTCCATTCTGATGCTGATGATACACAGGGAAACTTTTTAAACAATTTATCAAAGTGATGTTGCTTTGGTATTTTTCTATTAAGAGTGGTCAGCAATATTGTATCTCACCTGGTTGCCCATTTATGGCATCATCTCCCAAAGTTGCCCAGCAACGTTGCTCAAAATGTTGCCTTGTGTGTCATCAGCATAAAACATTTTATACAGAAAGGATATTTCTGTAGGCATGGAATAATATAATATTTGACTGCTCTTTGTGTCGTGTGCGGTGTGTTTTTGAAGTAATCTTTCCTTCATTTGTGTGTCATCTTGAATGGAGACAGAATTGAGGTCTGTTCCATTTCAATTCCACCCGAACTCCCCGGGCGAATTGAAGATAACAAAAGCAGACTGCAAAAAGAGGAGTCGCACAGAACATTTCAAGCTCTGATCGGTGTCAGATCTGAAATGTAGTTTCCTGTAAACATGGCCGATGGATTTCTCCCTGTTTTAGTAATGGAGCCTTTGAAGTCTGTGGTGGTTGTGGTGTAGGTGTTTTAAAAGAAATCGATGAAATGTCAAGGATTGTAGTGTAGCTCGGGCAGACAAATATCATGCAGGTTTAAGCAGAGCAGTAGCAGTGGTGATTTTTTTAGAGCTGGGAACAGGAGAAAACCAATACAGCACTGCAGGAGACAAAACCACTCTGCATTCCTGCTAACATGTCGACTGGTAATGATTTTTTTCTTTTTCTTTGAATGTTCAGTGAGCACACCCTTTTCACCATCAAAACAGAGACACAATAAGTGCCCATCTCAAGTGTCTCTATTCAGCAAAAAATGCCTCTAGCACTTTTACCCTAACAGTTTGAACAGGGTGCTGTTGGCCTTTTTACTTCTTACTTAATAAAAGATCTATTTGATGTTATGCTGCCCTCTTTAATCCTTTTTTGTGCTATATTCTTGTCAAAAAATAAACAAGAAAAGAGCACAGTGTCAAAATACACAGGAAATGTAAACACAATTGATACACGTTGATACATAACAATGGGTTGTAATGGCAGCTTACACTGTGATCTCAATAGAAACGCAGCACTCGGCAGATTTCAGATTTCCTTCTGATTTCAGCTATGAATATTTGGATCACATTTCACCTATACGGCACCCCCGCCAGTAGTCATTAAAAACAGTCAGGTCCCTAGTGCCAGAGCTCCAGTTAGGAGATGTTTACATCAATCTTGTGGAGAATTTAACTTTACCTGCACTTAGCAGCAAATTGGAATAGGGATTGTAAAAAGTGTATAAACGTAAACTGTAGTTATTTTAGATCAGGATGGGTCAATAATGCTGCTGTTTGGCACAAATACAGAGATTCATTCTTTTTGGCTTTTCTTTCTCTTAAGGATTTCTGTAGATGCTTGTTTCCTGCTTGGTTGCTGTATCTTATTGCACAACAACTATCTGGTATTTTAGCAAAAAAACAAAAAAAAACAACGTCACCATTAGTTCCTCTAATGGCATGATGTCACGTAAAAGCTATCAATAGTGTATTACAATTTCAGACAATTTTTCTGTGATTGATTTATTTGTTTTTAAATTACATCTCAGAAAAGTAAAGACATTGCTACATGGAATGTAATTTTATGTTAAGTTCTGATTAAACGAAAGTAGCAATAGTAGCAAGCAATTTCTTTGGCATTAAAACATAAATCTGAATGTGAACGTTATTGAGAAAAGAAGAAAAGTTCTCATTGTTTGATTAGATTTTAAGATGTGACCATAGTATTTACTGCTGAAACTATCTTTTAAAATATTACTGTCCCTTGTTTAGTTTTACCTCTTTTTATGAATGGAGTTTTGTAGAACAACTTCCTTCTTTAATTATTAACACACAATCACTGTTAATCAAGACTTCTTGGGTTATTCTGTCCAGATTAGCCGTCTTGGAATACTCAACAAAAGAAAAATCCCTTCTATTTCCTTGACTTTCTCTTTCTCCCTCTTTTCGTCATATCCCATGCTCTCTGCTGGTTTTCTCTGTTGTATATGTACATGTGTCCGGTGCTTGTGGTTGTGGGTTGATGTTTGGACTGGTTCTGTCTGGGCCGGTGTTGTTCTCTGTCCCTTCTTTGACCCCCTGCACTAATTCTGGCTTCTGTGTCCAGTATTTGGGCTAAATTCTCTAATGGAGATTGTAACAGAGATCGGCCCGGGGAGCGGAGAAGGTGGGTTTAGCCCTTTGCTGCGTGAGCTGCATGCTTCTCCAAAGCCAGTCAGCTACATCTCCCAGCATCCCGATCCATCGTTGCTTTCTCATTCCTCACCATGTGTCCAATGTCAGTCGCTGTGATCATAACCGTTCTGACTCTTTTGTTCACATACGTCATGTCTTCTGTTGATGCACTGGGCCTGTAATGTAAGGAATATGACTTCTAGTATGTTGTATAGGTTCTTTTGCTGGGGAGAGAGAGATTGATGATGTTTGTGAGACTTGTAGGTGGTGTGTATGCATTATTTATGAGACCAGACAGGGAAGGAAAAGCCATAAATTATTCAGAATTCCTATTAATATTATTTACAGTAAGATGAAGTTTCTCATAAAGTCGGTTGACAGAATGTCTAGAATCTGCTAATCTGTAATATAGACAGAAAATCGTTACTTTGAGTCTGTTTGAAATTTGTTTAAAAATGAATGTGCTGATTTTTAACAATAAAAAAAGAGGTGAAGTCATCTGGTTGTTTTTATCGAAAAATAAATGATATCACACTGATGTCCTGATAGTCCCATCTGATTTTTTAGGATAATGACCAGCTGTTCACTTTAGTTTGGGGCCAGTAAGATTTTGGAAGACACTTTTAGTCTTTAGTGTCTTTAGTGTCACATGCTCCTTCAGAAGTCATTCTAATGTCATAAGAAGCATCTATTATTATATTCACACTGTAAAAACATTTTTTTTTAATCTAAATGATTTTCAGTTATGTTTAGGGTCATTTTCTTCAACTTCAAAATACAACAAAAAGCAATGTAATAACTCAAAATATAGATAAAATGTTGGTAAAAACATCATAATGGACAATTCTTATGGGCCTTAGTTTTACAAATAGTTTGTTTTAAAAATAAAAGGTTTTGTTTTTGAAAGAAATTTCTTATGCTCACCAAGGCTGCGTTTATTTTAATAAAGGAGTAAACACCTTGTAAAATGTTTAGAATTTTTTGATAAATAGAAAGTTCAGGGGGGTAAAAGGATACATTTAAAAATCAATTGAATGTCAGTTTTGAATGTTAGTATATGCTGGCTGTATATTATATATTCTAATGTATAATCTGATCCCATTAGTTTTATTACAAAACACCAGCAGTTTATTGTGCCATGTGACTGATGGGTCTCTAAACAGCAGCTGTCCACCACATATCAAGCCTAAATGTAGTTTATCTCATTAAATAACGATGGAATTGTCTGTTTTAAATGACTGGACCCTCTTCTAAGCAGTCTTCAGTTCACAATTCATGCATTTCCTCTGAGGTGTTTCATAATGTGTCTTTGGCGAGTTCGTAGTGACACAAACTTTATTATGTGGCATGTAAGTAAGGCTTGCACAATCTAACATGTAATAAGCCACACACTGTGAAATATGTGTGTGTGGAGAGGTCCATCTGTTAATGACTTTATATGCATTTTACACATGTAAATGTTCAGATGCTTGGATAGGCACACATGCTGAGTTTGTGTGTGTTAGTGTATGTGCTGTTGCCATACACTGCTAATTGTCTGCAGTGTAATCATCTGAACGAAGAAGGCTTTTTTTTTTTAATTATCTTTTTTTATGTTATGTCTTGTCATCATGCAGTCTGTTTGTCACTCACTCATTTTCTCACTCTGTTCCCTGCCTGTGTGTGTCAGTCATTGCTCATGTAGCTGTTCTTTCCGCTCCAGTCCTACAGTCGCCCTCTAATTGTCAACGTTAGCGTCATTAGTCATGCAATACCCCTGATATCCTGAGGTGCAAAGGAAAAGTTGCTTGATTGTGTGTGTGAATCTGATAGAAGCTACATGTGTGTGTGAGTGTTTTGCCCCCTGTATTGATTCTGTACTATTATTACCAGACAGACACAGTATGAAAACATCTGTGCAGAGGCTTAAGACTGCACGGTGTGTTTTAATGCTGTCGTCATTGTGTTTCTGCTGTGGTGTTTTTGAATTCTTGTGGTGATGTGAATTCTTTAGTTCACATTTTAGGCTTGTTGAAGCTGGTTCATTCATACATGTACAGTCTGAATATCCTGTATAATGGAGGGAATGGTCTGTTGTAGGTGCTCGAGCCCCCAGAGCGCTGGTAGATCAGAAATCCTCTGTTATTAAGCACAGCCCTACTGTGAAGAGAGAGTCTCCGTCTCCTCAGGGCAGAGCCAACAACACCAGGTACTGCAACTCGACGTGTGCAATTTGAATAACTTTCTATTTAATAATATTTATCAAATTCTTTTGGTGTCAAGATTTCTGCCAGTTTAATTTTGTCTCTTCTGATACAGAAATGATTCTAATATTATTGGTTGTATGATTTGGTGCTCAGACTGTGATACATGTGGTTTGAACAGCATTATATATATATATATATATATATATATATATTTATAACTTTAAAAAAAGTGTTAAGTGTCATTTTTGAACATTATATGCATGCTTGCTAAATAAAATGTATATTTTTCTGTCAGATTTGTAAAAATGTATTACTGGCCTCAAACTTTTGAATGGTCGTGCTTATAAAAAATATTAGAAATATTGAATTATCTACTGTATTACATATTTGCTTGAATTTGCTTAAACACTGATTAATTAATATCAAAGAAAGTTTTTTCATTTCGTTTCAAAGAATCTTTCTTGGAGAAAGTGAATATGTATTTTTGGTCCCACTTTATATCATGTGGCCTTAACTAGTATGTACTTGCATCAAAAATGTATTTACACAATAGATACATTGTAACAAATGATTAATTTCAGTGTAGATACATGTTAGTTAAGGCCACCAAATATAAAGTGGGAACGTATTTTTGTCTGTTTTTACTTTTTGTTGTGCTCTGATGAATGACAGTGAAGTGAATATGTGGCTCTTTCACCTTTGAACCTGGTATTTTATGCTGTGCAGTGAGAACCAGCAGTTTCTGAAGGAGGTGGTCCAGAGCGTGCTGGAGGGGCAGGGTGTGGGCTGGCTCAACATGAAGAAGGTGCGTCGCCTGCTAGAGAATGAACAGTTGCGAGTCTTTGTGCTCAGCAAACTCAACCGTGCTGTCCAGTCAGAGGAGGACGCCCAGCAGGAAGTTATAAGAGATGTGGTGAGTTAGAAATGATAAGTCAAACAAGGGTTCATGTTGAGCTAAATCAAACTTTTAAAATTTTTTATGTCATTTCATATTCATTTTGTGTCCTACAGGAGATAAATAGAAAGGTCTACAAAGGCATGCTGGACATTTTGAAGTGCACAGTGTCCAGTTTGGAGCATTCATACACTAATTCTGGCCTAGGAGGCATGGCCAGTGTCTTCAGTCTGCTTGAGATAGCACGAACCCATTACCAAACCAAAGGTAACCTTCGTTCAAATGTCCAAACCAACATGGTTTCTACTTGCATTTAGAGAAATGTATGCGTACCAGCACAAAGAGTTTCTGCTTTCTAGAGGATTCTTTTTCCTCTTCTTCACAGCCATGTGGAGCTTTGTGTCAGTCACTCTATGATCTGTCTTCATAATCTTGGGCTTTTTTCCCCCCATACCTTATTACAGAAATCATCATCAATCTACCTTTAAATTTAACTTCTATCCTTTTGTCTCCATGTGTCTTCGCTATTTCCTCTTCTTTCTGTTTGCCATACTCTGTTTCCTCGGTGCCCACGTGTGGCTCACAGACCCAGAGAAGCGGAAACGGAGCCCCACCGAGGGGCTTAGCAGTCCAGGCAGTAAGGAGAGCCCATCGGGCCGAATGGAGAGCGCCAGGGCGGCAGGGGTGCTCCTGGTACCCCGTATCCAATTGCCACCACCCTCCTCTGGGAAATCATCACATCAGTTTGATACCCGGAGTCTGAACGAGGAGAATTTTATTGCCTCCATTGGTGTGTAAACCGCAGTCCCCATTGCATGTCCCCCCTTTTCGCTGCTTGTTACGTTCCCTGAGCTCTCTGGGGACCACGTGTCCCTTAGAGCCGCATCCTTTATTTCATTAACTGTCTACATCGATTTTGTGCCAAATATTAAGAATTCAGATGGCTCAAGTGTTCCCTCATTTAAAAGTGAAGATTCTGGCATTGTATACTCATCCAAACCTGTAAGACTTGAAGCAAATTAGGTTGTAATACCCATTCCAGACGGATGACTGAACTTTTTTCTGCAGAACACTCAATGTATATTTATTTTGAAAGTCAAGGGGTACAAAACACCCACTGACATTTAACAAAAAACAACATTTAAGACAGATAATATGTCCACTTTTGTGATTAACAGAAGAAAGACAAACAAGTTTGGAACAACATGACAGAATTTTCATTTTGGGGTGAACAATCCTTTTAAAATTTCAAATTCTTTTCAAATATTGCTGTTCTGTTACCTTATGAGCCAACAAATATTTTAATGGCATTGGTTGGTGTAGACGCATTACTGGAATATTGGGATTCATTTGAACCCAGTTTATGTAGACTCCTTCTGGAATGTTCAGCGTGTGTTTTTTAAAATCCTGTTTGCCAGTCCTGAATACCCTTAAATCCATTGGATGCATGTTAGTGAAAGACCTGCAGCTCTGTTTAGCCAAGAGTGAAATAGTGGGACGGTGAAGGTCTTGGACTGTACCACTACTCTCTATAAAAGGGTTCTGAGCTGTTCTCTCCCCTGTTAACAGTCCTATGATGAGCCCTAAATCTAACCACAGACACCTCACTTCATTTGAAATACCTCAAGTGGCTTGTGGATTTACAGGTCCAGGCTTCTGATTGGCGGTCATATCTGGGTCTGTGTACAGGGGATCGTCCGCCAGCCCCTTTCCAAACCCCTACCCCCTTGAACTTGCCTTGTCTCTCCTTCAGTAATAATGCACCTGCAATTCTACGGAATGTCTTTGAGACTGCATCCCTTGCTTTTGCAACACCTCATTTCACCCACCAGCTGTGAGGCTGATTTGTCGTCCTCATCCCACGCCTTTTGCACCTCCCAGGCCGTCCACCCTCGCCTTGGAGAGCCACTGCCCATTATGGATAATATGAATGGGGAAAGAAAACCTAGGCATGAGGCTGATTTTGTGTAAAATCCATCGTTTTGGCTCTTCAGGAACAGGGTTGCAGAGCTTAGGATGTTTTGTAATGGTACCCCACTAGCTTTAAATGATTGGATGGTTTTACATGATGCCAGATCTTTCATTTAGCTTGAATTATGGCTGTGTGAACATTGCAAAACATCCTTGTTTTGGAAATTGAGACTTTGCACTTGTTCGGTTTTATGATTTGTTGTTTTTTTTTAATTACTATTCTTTTTCTCTACAAAAAAGCTCATCCTCCATATCTGACAATTCAACCGGCTCTCTGACTCTCTCTCTGTCTTTCTCTCCTTGCTTGCAATGCATCTTGGGTAGAATTGTGGAGCAAGCACCAGGATAACAGAAAGCAAAAAGCTTTGGAAAAAGAACAGAGTAAGATCACTTCCCTCAGCACCCAATTAGACTTTCCTTTGCAGAACTGCAAAAAGGACTCTACTTGCACCAGTCCTCTTCCCTTAAACCATATTCTATCATGGGTAGAAACCGAATCTGCCCCCAAATATGCTATTTCTCAAAAAAGCCCATTTAGACATGTGGCCCAAACCTTTTGTCTAGGATTTAACAGATTTTTTTTAAAAGGAGTAGCTTTTATAGATGCAGAGTTTTGCAATTGATGCAAAGTAAATTTTGAGGTACAAAATAAGCCCTGTACACATTCAGATTTAGATCATATTGAATTCAAACCAGTATTTGGGCCAGTATTTCTAAGTGTGCGATTCCTGATAATGGCTTGAGTACTTGACTTATTTTGGGGTACTTGAGACAAAAACAAAATAGCTTCGTCAGAGCTTCACATGTGCAATCACGTGTGCAATATGTGGAACATGTATGGTTTTGGAAGATTTCAGTATGAAACCCATGTGAATGAAGGTGGGTACGTGGACATTTCTGATCACATCGGATTCGAGTGAAAATGTTACAAAACCACAAGTGTTTCAAATGTTTTTCAATGGTTTTCTACTTATTTCACATGTGATTTCACGTGTAGCTTATGTGTTTTTTCTGTAAGGGTGAGAAATCTTTATTTTTATTTTTTTAATCTCTTGCTGCACGTTTTAAGCAGCTCACACTATGAGAGTTTTTATATATATATATATTTTTTTTTTTCTTACAACTTTTTTCTCTAATTTGAAGTACTGTAGTTCTTCAAAAGCAGTGCATTGCAAGACTCCTATACTAGAATGGATACCTGTTAATACACTGTGCCATTGCTTTTGTGGACTTTAAGTCAGGTCTTTGTATATTGATGCCTTTCAATCAAAGCAATCAGAATGCAAAGTACCACTCAATGTACTCTTGTAACCAATCACAAAATCATCATTACTTCTTTGTGCTCAGGTACTCATGCCTATCCCTACTCTTGACTGTTTTCTTCTGTTTTTTTTTTTTTTCTTCTTTTTTTACTTTGGGTTTTTACATTTATTTCATTTTTCATTGCTATCAGGTGGTTTAAATAAATGGAAATCAGGTGATTATTTTTTAGCAGTTATTTTTACAGTTACGTCTCAGTGACTGAACACAGGCATGTGTTGTTTTTTTTCCATTTTCGTCTACCTTATCTTACTACAATGAGAGTATGAGAAGTGAGATAAACCACATGTCGGTTACTTATTTTAGTCGAGTATTAAAAGTTTCAAAGACCACATGTCGCTAAAGAAAAAAAACTGCTGTTAAATGTTTTGCTTTGCTAATTTTAGTCCAAGCTTTTTTTTAGTTGATGCCTCATACGGTGTAATCAGTTTTGACCAAGTTTGGTTTGCAACTGCATAATGGGTATGTACTTTTATGAAGCAGTGAGTGCGTTAGTTGCAACCGAAGCTTCCTCCTGTCCGACTGGTTGACTGTGTTTGCCTGCATGTGTGACTGCTTCTGTCTGTGTGTCTGTGATACCTAGCGCTATACTGTGAACTGATCTGGCCCACTGTCAGCTGATCTGCTTCTGTGAGTTTCCCCCGATTTGACCGCAAGCATTATTTGTTTCTTTCTGCCTGCCCTGCAGTCTAATGAGTGGCAGCCGGCTGAAATGACATATTTCACTCACTGAGATCGACGCAGAACAGAGATGGTTTCAGCTCGTTGTTAGTCATGTGACCTCCCAGAATGCGGTTCAGAGAGTTAATGGATGGAGGAGCTCATTGTGTGTTTTCTGCAGGAGCGGATGGAGTAAAACAGCGTCTAGAAGGAGGAGACACTGAGGAGAAGAAATCACAGATCAGTGCAGACAGTGGCCTCAGTGTGACGTCTGGCTCACAGGTACAGTAGCTGTTAACATGATATCACATAAAAGTAAAATTAATCTCTATTTCAAAACTTGATTTTACAATTGAATGTATAGAAATAGGTTATAATACCTACAGTGCATCTGGAAAGTATTCATAGCGCTTCACTTTTTCCACATTTTTTTATGTTACAGCCTTATTCCAAAATGGATTAAATTCATTTATTTCCTCAACATTCTACACACAATACCCCATAATGACAATGTGAAAAAAGATTTTTTGAAATTGTTGCAAATTTATAAAAAAATCAAAAACTTGAAAAGTCACATGTACATAAGTATTCACAGCCTTTGCTCAATAATTTGTTGATGCACCTTTGGCAGCAATTACAGCCTCAAGTCTTTTTGAATATGATGCCACAAGCTTGGCACACCTGTCTTTGGGGAATTTTTGCCCATTCTTCTTTTCAGTACCTCTCAAGCTCTATCAGGTTGGATGGGAAACGACGGTGTACAGTCATTTTCAGATCTCTCCAGAGATGTTCAATAGGATTTAGATCTGGGCTCTGGCTGGGCCACTCAAGGAAATTCACTTCACTTCAGTTGTTGTGAAGCCACTCCATTGATTTTTGGGCGGTGTGCTTTGGGTCATTGTCCTGCTGAAAGATGTACCGTGAATGCTAGTAAAAATCTTTGTTGACATGAACTCCATCTATGGCAGTGCTGTGTGTTGCTTATATTGTGCCTTGGAAAATGCAACATCTTAAACCCAAACACCTTAACAAGTTTATTATAGTTTATGAAAAATAGCAACTGTTTATGAATGCTTTATGAACCATTTGTGATTCTGTTGTCAGTAAAGCAGAAGCATTTCAAACACTCATTTCGAACATTCAAAAAATGAATTTCTCTCCAGTTTTGTGCCAGTGTAAAAGGGGGTTCAGCGTATATACGCAATGAAAAAAATAGCAATGAATACATATTTGGGAATTTCATCTCTTTATCTCTGTGAAAAACTGAAAATGTCAAAAGACGTGTCTCAGAAGAAGGCAGTCTAGTGTTCATTTGTTCATCATAAAACTCCACATTTATAATTCTCTTAGTCGCTGACATTCTCTTCAGTAGGTGAAAACTCTAATGGTGGACGGCTGCTTTCACTAATGGCTGTTTATTCTAATGAGGGAGAGATTGTCACTAATGGGCAGAGCTTTACTCTCTGATAACATGTACAAAGGGAGAATGTCAATCAGAATGCTTCTTTTAATCAAGTGTGAAAAATAGAGTTAATTAATTTTTTACCATTAGAGCTTGGCTATATCCACACACTGTTGCCACACAACTGTGTTTAAACCACTTATAAAAGAAATGTTTGCATAATAGGTCCCCAGTATGTCACCAATGCCAAATGGCAATATGTTTTGGGCTGTGCTTGGAAATATGCTTTAACAACAGATTGTTGTATTATTCCTTTTTTTTATTTTTACTTCTCTGGACCTGCTGAAGAAGAGTGATACGGATTCCCTGGCTAGCTCTGAACCTCCTGCTCTGACCAGAAGCACCAGCCAGGACTCAGAGGCCAGCACAGTGGTAGGGCACGGCCAATATAGAGAATATAACCACCTCATAGCTTTAACAGGCTGATTCTCATAGCTGTGTAAAATATGTATTTATTTCTGTTTTGCATTTTAGTTATGTATGTTACTTTCTGCTTGTGCTTCTGATAGTTCCCTCAAAAATGTGTCTGTTGTCATTTAGTTGCCTTTTTTTTTTTTGCTATAAATCCTAATTATTTTTTTTGTTGTATAGACAACCAAATAAGATTTTATGAAGAACAGTCTCACCGGCCATTACAGTCAAACCCATATGACACATACACTATTGTAAGATACAGCTTAAAGTGATCTTTAAAGGTCCTGTGAAGTGCTTTGAAATGTGCATTTTTATTCAATGTTTGACGTAATCTAAACTGAAGCTTGAAGAGAGGGTGGGACGTAGAGTAGCTCCTCCTCTTTAAAAAAACAACAAAAATAACAGCCGATATTGTTTGGTTTTATTACAGCTCTGCCAGTGAGAGTGGTTGAGCTCAAGCGCATCAACTGAAAAGCAAATGAGAAGCGTCTTGAAGGGGGCGGGGATCAGATACTAGAAAGCATTTGATTGGTCAAGATTTCATGAGAAATTTAAGTATTAGGTGACATGAAAAGAAATCGTTGATCCATTTAGATGCAAGTGACAAACTGCAAGCTTTGGATGTTTATATTATTTTTATACCTTCTAAATACAAATTTTTGTCACTGTTTTGAGCACACTAGCTTATAGATATCCTTAACCTTTAAATGCTTAACTAGATTAATTAGATTAACTAGGCAGGCCAGGTTAATTAAGCAAGTCATTGGACAACAGTGGTGTGTTCTGTAGCCAATCAGGAAACAAAATTTTTAAGTCGGCTAATAATATTTACCATAGCTTTATTTTTTTACTTTAAAATATTTGTTTGTATTCCAGACAAACTAAAAGAAATAAGTCTTTCTCCAAAAGAAAATATAATAAGAAGTATTGTAAAAATTCCTTGCACTGTTAAACGTAACTTATTTGAAAAATAATTAGGAGGGTTAATTAATTTGTCTTTAACTATATTGTGTGTGCTTTGTTGAATGTGATTTTGTTGTTTAAAAGTGATATGACAGCAATGTATTTTTACAATTTCTCTTACTGTGTAAAATCAATTTTGCTTCATTTACTTTTTGCTTCACAGATCATGCAGATTTGAGCATTTCTGTCTTTTTGTTTTGTGGTGAAGTACCCGATTAATTAGTCACACAATTCCTCTCATTTGCTATACTGTTGCTGATCTCTGCTGTTGGATGTTTAGGTGAGTAACAGCTCAGGCGAGACGCTCGGCGCAGATAGTGACCTGAGCAGCACTGCTGGAGATGGCCTGACAGGAAGACACGCTAAACATCTCAACCTGTCTCGTGGCACACTGTCTGACAGTGAGATTGAGACCAACCCTGCAACCAGCTCAGTGTTTGTGAGTATCTCTCCACCATCCCTATCCACAGTCTTCATTAGTGCCTCTTAACTTTCACTGTTTTTTATACTACACACTTCATAACAGAATAATATTAAATTTTAAAAACTGAAACATATTCTGTACAGGAATTTAGTAATAAATTGAAAAAATATAAATAAAAAATATTTAAGTAATTGTTTATATAAATTTTTTAAGCGGTTAAAATTTCAGTTGAAATTCGCACCATTAACTACTGGCCTATTACTTGCCTATTATTAAGATATTAAAAGTTTATTAGCACTTAGTTTATTAGTATCTTATTTTACATACCTAATCCTACCCAATACCTAAACCCAACTACTATCTTATTAACTATTAATAAGCAGCTTAGTAGTAGTTTATTGAGCTTTAAGTCTTAGTTGTTGATGGTTTGTTAATAGCGTGAATTGTACATTAAAGAGCCCCTATTATGCATTAAAAAATTTCATATTTTGCTTTTGGGGCAACAGCAACAATCTGATATGCATGCAAGGTCAAAAAAACTTTCATTGTCTTATAATATGCATTTATTTTTACCTAATTATCCCAACGACTCCCATATGATTTGTTCAGCGATTCATTTGTTTCCAAACCCCTCCTTAGCATGATGTTAATCTGCGCTGACTGGTCCGATGACCCAGTCTGTTTTCATTGGTCGACTGCGTTCAGGGCAAGACAGAAAGAAATGCCCAGCACGGCTTATCAACAAGTAGTCAGAGTGCAGAGTGTATGTGTGAGCCCAATGCAGGAGTGCATTAAAGCAATGCAGTTTAACACCAGCATATTGCTCTATTCTTAACCATGAGTAAAAACAGTGACACACATTCAGTATTAATCCACACAGTGGCAAAAGCTGAACTATTTTGAAACTTGACCGCCGCAAGTGTGTAGAAACAGCTGACGGTGGCCATAGCAACGACAAACGGCAGTGGATCGCGAGCTCACAAACACATTTAAATTCGTAAACAAAGCGGCACGTTTTAGACGTGATATGAGAATATACAGAGTTAACCAGATACAGTACAAGCGGTTACAAGTAACAAAACACAATTAAATACATAATTTGCAAGCTAGAGAAAGCAAGGAGGCAACCATTTTAATCGTACTTACTTACACTTGTGAAATGGAGGAAGAAACTGGTCCATGAACTGTGTACTGTAAAGTTCCTGTCAAGCCCTGACAAAGTCCCATACATCAATAGTCTTTTCTGATCTTTCCTTTAACAAACGGCCGACGAATCCCCCGTTGTAAGCAGGTAGATTGCTGAAGCACTCGTCAGAAAAATGACGGGAACACAGCACAAGGCTGGGGCTATAATGCTGAGGCATTTTTGCTAAAATAAACTTTAACTACTGACTCTTCACAGCCTCTTCACATGTTTGGGTAGGGAAAATAACACTAACTTTCCCTCACACTTCAGAGCACAGCGTCTTCGTGACATGATTCAACCGGGATCTGCTACAGTGTTTAAATTTTCCCGTGTTTGCACGCGCAGCAAATGGGCGGGGCTTGAGTTCCATATCGACGTCACGCCGGCACGGCTAAAGACTCGTTACAGAGGCGATTCATACAAACTACTATGAGTCAACTCTTTTATAGATGAATCAATAGTTTTAAACACGGTGCACTTTCAGATTTAAGCCTTAGCTGAATATTTCACTTCACTTAGAGCTGTGTTACACACTGCATGTAAGGTCATTTTTAAAAACCCATAATAGGGGCTCTTTAAAATAAAGTGTGACCATTTTTTTGATGTTCCTTCAAATTATTCTACTTTAAATGTTCATAAAGCTTTTAGCTTGCAGTTATATATCTCTCACCGAAATGCTTTGATTTATGGTGATGTGAAGGCTTGTCAGAAAATGGCCACTGTTATGTTTTTTTTTTTTATTTAAGACCATCAACTAACTAAAAGTGTCAGCCTCTCCTCGCTGCTTTGCGACTTGCAACATGTTATGGTACATTATAAAGACTATATAAAGATATATAGATATAAATATAAAAGATAAAAAAGGGGATTTCTCATGTCACATTTAAATTTAAGCTGATATTAGAATAATTTGAGTATTAAATTAATATTTAAAAGAATTAAATTTATTTCTTTTATGCTCGATCATGTAGGGCAAGACACACAAGACGAAGCCTGGAGTGAAGGAGCCTGTTGGTGTTAATAAAGCAGCACCAGCTCCACCTGTTGAAGATGTTAGCATGAGGATCTATCTGTGTGAGGGGCTGCTGGGTAAGAATATATACTCCTCTTTAATCCTATCAGCTTTCCTCTCCTTTCATTCATTTTATTTTGTTCTTGCGTTCTTTTTTCTCTTCTTCTTTTATGTCCACTCTTCTCACTGCTTTAGTAATCAACTTTTTCTCAACTCAATATTAATTATAAACGATGTGGTGTTTTCAAAAATGGTCTGTTGGCTTTCTGTTACCTTAATATTTAAAATATGTAATAATGTCCTCACAGGTTAATCTTTTATAACTGTCTTCATACTAATGATGGCATCAGATTATTCAGAATATAATGCTTGAGCACTACGGCCTTCAAAATCCTCTGTTAATTTGCTCATTAACTCTTAATGTCTTGTTTTAACCCATGTTTGATGACTTATTGGTTTGCATATCGATGGCAGCTTAAAGCTTTGCTTCTAACGCTTTCTTTCTAACACTTTCTGTGCCTTCTGCTCTGCGGCCACCTCCTTTCCCCTCTTTTTTTCTTTTATTTAATGCCACAAAGGCCGGGATAAAAGCTCAGTTTGGGACCAGTTGGAGGATGCTGCAATGGAAACCTTTTCTCTGAGTATGGCAGAACTCTGACCTTTGACGTTTGAGATTTGTGTGTCTGTTTATGGGATTGTGGAGTTGTAGTATTAGACATTACGTGCCATGCTATGATCATGTGTTTAAATCTTAGAGGGAGCATGTAGATTGTGTTTCTGGTTATTATTATTTTTTCAAGAAATTTGATACATTTGAGCTTATTTGTGTGTGTGTGCGTGCATGGTACTGTTTGCATGAACTTATGGTCCATTTATGGTGTTATTATATTAAATATAATAAGTGAAGTAAACTAAAGAAACCAGATGGACCTGATAAATCAGTTTTATTTTCCAGTTCAGTGTGTTTGTGTGAAATTGAGTGGCGACAAAACTGTTTGAGAGAATGCGAATGCTGAAACAATAAGCAGATGTGTGTAGGCGTGTGTTAATTTTGTGTTAAAATTAATTTCATAAGGTTTGATAGCACCTTTATTAAAGCATGCTGTGCAGTCGCTTTGTATGGAAGCCTGTGCCATAAAAAAGGTAATTGCTTTTTATCTCTGAATTCTGACTTTTCTTTTCTTACAGAAGAAACTCAGAGTATAGAATTCTTGTACAAATGTCAGAAGTGCATCATATAAACTCAATTACATTTGTTGTTGTTGTTGTTTTTTTACAACTTTACATCTTGCTAATCTCAAAATTTTAAGATTACATATAACAGTACTTTTTTTGCTCAGAATTAGAGAATTGGAGGGGAAAAAATGTCTTGCAATTGGAAATTTACAGTCTATAATGTGCAATTGAAAGATACAAACTCACAGTTCTAAGAATAAATGTCTGAATCGTAAGTTGTAAAATTATAGTTGCAGGAAATAAAGTTAGAATTGTACGATAAAAAAATTGTAATGACCTTTTTTGTTTCATGGCTGAAACAAGCTTCCATAGCATTTGGGTGCTTGAGGTTTCTTTGTTAATTCATTTTATAAAGGGTGTTTTACTGTAATAATCTACATATTGTCATTGTCTATCCTGGCATGTTGAAATGAAGTGCAGTTTTCCTCAAGTAAAGAGTGTAAATGTGTGTATGTGTAGGTAAGGAACGCTCAACTCTGTGGGATCAGGTGCAGTTTTGGGAGGACGCCTACCTGGATGCCGTAATGCTGGAAAGGGAAGGAATGGGAATGGATCAGGGACCGCAAGAAATGATTGACAGGTTTGTGTGTGTGTTTTTAAGTGCCTACAGGGGTGTTCACGCCGAAACGAAAGCAACAAATAACCACGAAATGGAAAAAGCCCAACATGAAGTTGATCATTCATAATTGTCTGCTTTCAAAAGTTTGCATACCTTGATGATAGCGTACTAAAGGTATTACAGAGTTCATACATACAAATTACAGCCATCTGACAATGTTGAAATATTTTCCATATGTTCTGTTCTTCGGGAGAGTAACGGAGCGGTTTGATTTAGCCTTTAGCTATAAGCTTTTTGGTCATGCTAGGGTTTAGAGGTAAACTGTGATGTTCTGTTTTGATTACTCTGTCCAAATACGACTGTGCTGTTTTATTTTCTCGCAGGTATTTTTCTCTGGGAGATCATGACCGCAAGAGACTGGAGGATGATGAGGACAGACTGCTGGCCACGCTTCTGCACAATATGATTGCTTACATGCTCATGATGAAGGTATCAACAAACACTTAGTCTCTTTTCTTCACATATGTTTTAATAAATCTGGAGATTTTTATATAAACTACCATTCAGAAGTCTGGGGTCAGCAAAATGTTATGTTTGTAGAAGAAATAAATGCTTTAATTTAGGATGCATTGATTTGATCAGACTTTTCAATGACATTTTTGATGTTTTTGAAATAATTTCTATGTGAAACAAATGCTGTTCGTTTGAACTTTTCACTATTTTTAAACCTTTTTTTTAACATTGATAAAAATCTAAAATGTTTTTGAGCACTTTTCTTTATCAGTAATGAATTGCATTGTTAAATGTATTAAAACAGTCATTTTAAATATGTTTTTATGTAGCATTGGGTAGCATAAGAGATTTTACATTTTTATAATTTAATATTATTTTTATTTAAAAAAGAAAACAAACATGGTTAATGATGATGATAATAATAATAATAATAATAATAATAATAATAATAATAATAATAATAATAATAATAATAATAATAATGTTTCTTTTAGAACTAAATACTGGAGTAATAATACTGGAAACATATTTTTCATTGCAGATATTAAAATAGTAAATTAAACTAATATTTGACAACATTTCACAACTGCTTTTGAAGCAGTGATTTCAAACACATTAAAACTTTTACTGACCCCACACATTTGAACATTGTAACTGTTGAATATAATTTTATATAGTGTAATTATAACTTTTATCGTTACACTTTTTTTTATCTAGGTCAGTAAAAACGACATCAGGAAGAAAGTACGGCGTCTTATGGGCAAATCCCACATTGGCCTCACACACAGTCAGGAGATCAATGAAGTCCTGGACCGCCTCGCACATTTAGTAAGAACTTAATAAAGAAGTAGTCAAACCCATTCTGATGAAATAATGAGTGTTTGACAGATCATGTAATTTTGTTTCAGAGCGGTCGGGAGCTTTCCATCAGGCCAAGTGGCAGCAGGCATATTAAAAAGCAGACATTTGTTGTGCATGCTGGGACCGATACAACTGGTGACATATTCTTCATGGAGGTACGAGTTTTGCATCTCTTTTTTTTTTTTATTATTCTTTTGAACTGTTCTGAATAAAAACATATTGTAACTGAGGACTTTTTTCTCTTGTGTGGGTTTAGGTGTGTGATGACTGCATCGTCTTGCGCAGTAACATCGGCACAGTCTATGAGCGCTGGTGGTATGAGAAGCTCATAAATATGACTTACTGTCCCAAAACTAAAGTGTTGTGTCTGTGGAGGAGAAACGGCCAGGAGACGCAGCTTAACAAGTTTTACACTAAGAAGGTAAGATGCACATTAGTCACGTCAGGCATAATGTAGTACAAATATACACTGGAACAATACAATATACGTCAATTGAGACTTGAAAGTGAAGTTACTAATCAGTTACTGTACTTAATTGTCTCTTGCTCTGTGTTTTTGTGTGTGTGAAGTGTCGGGAATTGTACTACTGTGTTAAAGACAGCATGGAGCGCGCTGCTGCTCGACAACAAAGCATCAAACCAGGTACATTGTGGGTTTTTGTACACTTTCAGATAGGGCTGGGAGATTAATCGAAGGTGATTTTTATGCGCATTTTGTCAGTAAAGCCAGTTCTAGTAAACCTTCAGCACGTGCATTTAGATGGAGCAGAATTTACTACACAAACACAGAGGTGTAGTACACTGAGATAATCATTATGTGATAATGGCAGATGTTTGCGTTGCTTTTCAATGAACTTTGACTCTGTGTAGTAAATGGTGAATGTGAAATTACCACATGCAATACCACATCCACGTGTAAATAAATCATTATGTTAGATGATTCCATAGTCATGATTATTAGTCATGCTTAATCAACAAAAGCGGTTTAAACTTCTGTTTGTAATGCAAGGCAGTGGGGATTTCCTGGGTTTCTTTTTTGTGACTGTTTGGAGTTTCCGCGCAAGAGCGCCCTCTGGCCTTTGGAGGAGATTTACTTCTGATTACACCATGCTTCCTTGATAAGATGTTCATGACAATTGCAGATTTGCTCAATTGCAGATTTGCTCAATTGCATTTACGATTTCATTTTCAATTAATCGCCCAGACCTACTTTCAAATGTTTGGAGTTTTGATTTGTATGTTTGTCTATAATTTCCATAAACAAAATTAATCTTACTGACCCAAACCATTGAATTGTATTGCTAAAATGTAGGTGAAATAGACCATTAAATAAGTTTAATGGAACTAAGACAATATGAGCAGCTTATGAAGGGTTAGTTTATACAAAGCTGAAAATATGATCATCATTTAGTCTAGACAAGTTTTTTTTTTTTTACAAAAAGATATTTTGAGGAAATTTGGAAACCGATATCCATTGACTTCCATAATATCTGTTTTTCTACTATGGATGTCAGTGGGTTACTGGTTTTCAACATTTTACCAAAATATCTTCTTTTGTGTTTAACAGAAACTTGAAGGTGAGTAAATTATTATTTTGCGCGAAGTATCTCTCTAAGATATTTAACTGATGAAATTATTTGCAAAAAATAAGCTTTTACATTTGTAATGCAGAGGCAGAAAAAAAACGAATACATTGACTACAATAAAGTTATGAGTGATTAATTGACTCGCATTTGTTTTTGATTCTTCAACACGTTCCTTAATCACAAATGAAACCACTGACATGTGGAGCACATACAAGTTTTATCCTCGCCAAGAACAACAACCCAATATTTTTTTTAAAATGACATCAACATGACATCAATATGTTTGAATAAAGGATAAAGTACGAATTTTTTCTTGCCTGGACATCAATTTTGGCAACTAATCTATCATAATTTTCTCATAATTTTAGTTTGTTTTTTTCTCCTTCCCATGTGCAGGTCCAGAACTTGGAGGCGAGTTTCCAGTTCAAGACATGAAGACAGGGGAGGGTGGTCTCCTTCAGGTCACGCTGGAAGGCATCAACCTGAAATTTATGCACAGCCAGGTAGGAGGTGTTGCCTTTCTCACAACCATGACAAAGTGCTTGCCAAATTCAACACCACCGTTCCTGTCATTCACAATCCATCCAATCCCCTGTTTCTCTTTTCTGCCACTTCTCGTCTGAATTCATCTCACCATCTCTCCATGTCTCCCTTCCTTCCTCTCACTCTTTCTTTCTACTCGTGCCTTAAATTCCTCTGAGAATTTTTTTGGAACATCTAACAAAGTAATAAGAATGTAGCCTAAGAATTACATGCATAATCCGATCTAAAATGAATATTTAAATAAAAAGCTGACTTAATCTGTTGTTCCTGAAGAATCTCTGAGAGGAATAGCTGTTTTCTTTTTTTCATTGTTGTTGTTGTTGTGGTTGTTGTTGTCGTCGTTTGGCTTTATTTGCTGGATGTTTGTTTTTTTGGTTGCATAATCACAAGCAGAGATTTACTTTTTCAAATGTCAGAACATTCCACCCGCTGTGTGTGTTAGTATGACGTGTTAATGGTCACGGCGCCCAGCTCTGGTCCTTACGGTTTGTGAATGTTGGTGTGATGTCGGTTTATTGTGGTGTGCCAGAGGTAAGATGTAGAACCTTGTGCAAAACATACTCAAAGCAGTAATGTACAAAATACATTGTTGGGATTTTTCTTATTCAGAACAATATTAGTGGGCTTTAGTGCTAAAAAAAAACAATTATGCTGTTAATTTACCTACCTTCAGGCCGTTTAAGGTGGAGGGGATTTTGTTTTACAGGTTCTGATATGTGCTTAAAGTGCTGATAGCACTGACTTGCATTTTATGAATCACCAATGACATCACTCTAAGCTTAAAATATTCTTTATTACATCTTTTTGCTGGCCTGGGGCGAATAAATTTACAGCTATCAACAGCTTTATTTAACAGCTATCAATAGCTTCTTTTTGGCCGTGAACTATCCTTATAATTAAGTAGAATTAAATATGCTTTATATTAGGTCTAATATAGGAGATAATGAGGAAATGGGTCTAATATAAGCTACTTTACATAATTAAGCCGCTTTTTGTTCTATCTGTTCTTGAGTTATTTATTTGGGGTTATTGGACTATTTAGCTTATTCGCTGTTCATAAAGAGTAGGGAACTGTGCACAAAAAAGCTTGTGTTCATTTGAACTGAAAAAGTCTTATTAGTAGCTCCTACCAGGACAAAAGCATTAGTTACACTATATACTATTAGTAACATTGATTCTATAGAAGAGACTGGAATATGTATAAAAACCATACTGGAAAACTGGAAAACCATACTGGAGACTGGAAAACCATAAATAGGCTATTTATTTTTGTTCTAACTCACCCTTCATCAAATAGTTCTTTAAAACATTTACGTCTGTCATCTGTGATCTTCTAATCCTTACAGTATGTTATTCCAAACCTGTATTAAGCATGAAAGAAGATATTTTGAAGAGTGTTGGTTACCAGACAGTTTTGCTTCCCATTGATTTCCAATGCATTTTATCCATACAATGGAAGTCAATGTAAACCAAAATAGTTTTGCATAATAAAGAACTGTGCACGGGTTTGGAAAGACATTGTGTGTGAGTAAACTGTGAATTTTGAAACCTTTAAAATATCATTATATGGGCCACAAAGGCATTTTCAAACATCAAACCATACATTTTCTGTATACAATCATTTACAAATCATGTTTAATTTTTTTTTCTGAGCAAAATATTGCGAATATCATACATTTTTACCATGAATTGCAGAAGACAACTATTAAAATCTCAGTCCATGTAACATATTAACAAAAACAATTATTTGATGACATATTAAAAGTCTATTTGATTCTTATTTTAAATTAAAGGTTGGCACTTTTCTTTAAACCAGTACGGTTTTTCCCATTTGTCAGCAAGAAGTTTTTCAGTTATTTAAAAAATATATTTTGTATTTTAGTATTCATACGTTAGTTCGTAAAATATCACTTATTCTTTTACATATTCGAATAAATACAGAACAGAACAAGCACGTTTCATCATTACTCATTATTTCATTCAAATTTTATTTTCAGAAAAATCTACTTGAAACATTAAAGCAGTCACATTTACTTGCATTTAAAATGCATGTAAAATTACTTTTGGAAATTTTATTTACGCTCATCATTGACCCTTAAACAGGTATAAATATACTATAGTTGCCTTTCTGTGGTCAGTAGTTGATTACTTGAATGCCAAGAAGAGGTCAGTGTTGTTGAAATGTGCAGATTATCCATGTAGCATAGCTGTGTGTGTTGTAATGGTTTGGCTGTAGGCATGTGTGAGGGAGCTGGTCTTCATTGCTGGTGGAGGAGGCATGGAGGGTAATGGGGTGGGAACAACATCGGGACTTCAAAACTAACATAACCATATAATGGCAGACATTAGCAGTTAATGCAACAAAGCCTTTGTTCTTTCTGGAAGGAATCAGCGGTTGCAGTTTTAATACCGTAAGGGTGGGCTCGTAGCACCAGAGGGTGTTTTGTGCTCTTTTTGTCCAATAATAATCCAAACCGTTTCTCTCCCATGCTCTCTCCCCCTGCAAGGAGCGGAAGGTACACACAACCTCTGCAGTCTTTGCTTTTTAGCGTACCATTTTCATTTACTTTCTCCTTTCTTTTTCCTTGTTCTGTAGCTTTTCTGGCAGATGTCACTCTTGTGTGATTTTTATTTTCGTTTAATGTCTTTTGTATTATTTTCTCTCTCTTTGTTTCTCTTTTGTGTGTTTTTTTTTTTTCTTCTGATAATGGAATTTTCCATGGATGTCTTTGCATGGGCCCTTATTTCAGCACATCAGAGGATCAATGCCATGATTTCGTTCCCACTTTTTGGTGCAAATGGTAACAGCTGCGGATTCATATTAGTGTTGCAGAAATACATCTGTTATACAAGTCTCCAGTGCCTCAAGAAGACATCATATCTAGTACCGTAAAATTAAAAATGTTCCTAAAACGAGGCTCTTTTATAACTTGGGGTGTTGACTTGTTGATTCATTTAGTACGATCCCCCCCTAATGTTAAAATAGGAAACTCTGGGGTTATTTTTATATCTTATTTTAGAATATGAGGGTCTGTAATGTGTTGCACATTCTTTCATGGCTCTCCATTTGCGACACCGGCCCATGTAATCCTGTCAACATGGAAACTTCTCTTTCTGTGCAGTCATTATTTTATTTTTTTTTAGTTCTGATAGCCTTTCAACAGCTTGCTTATCATGTTCTTTCTTCGTTTTCTCCCTAGTTTACAGTTACTAACTGTCCAGATTCTCATCTCTTCAGAAAAAAAAAACTTTTTTGTTTCTTTCCCACAAGTGTGTGATTGAGTTGGTAACAGTGTGTCCTGTTGTTTTTTTTGTTTGTTTTTGTTTGTTTTTAGGTTTTCATAGAGCTGAGTCACATTAAAAAGTGCAATACAGTGAAAGGAGTCTTTGTCCTGGAGGAGTTTGGTAATTACCCCCATTTTGATTCTAGGCCTGTACGCGACACAGCAGTAACTCAGTCACATGCAGAGCAAAGCAGCTGTTCAGCACTGTTAGATGTGCTTGTCTCAATCACTGTATGAGCTTCAGGAGCAGAGCTTTTATACAGGACATAAATCTGGCAGCTGTAATACCAATGCACAATGTTTTAGGATGGGATGTTCTATGAAATGTAAATCTAGAGAACAGCCTATGAGGGCTCAATTTCAAACAATAGTAAAATATTTTTTATTGAGTGTTGATTGTTAGTCATGAAAATATATTAATGTACATATAGGGATGCACGCACTACCAGAACCATATTTGTAAGCGACCATTGATTTTCAATTTATAACATTCAGTATTGTAGACTGAATTTGATGCTCATTTTCTTCACCTTTGTCTTTGCCATCATCTAACGCTCACTCCTTATTATTCTGTAAGAACTCAATGTGGTTGTAGAAACGTAAACACATTATTTAATACAATTAATTAACATCTGAATTTTATTTGCATACTCTACAGAATAATAATGGTTCTGATGGTGGAAAAGATCGTCAGATTTGAGTCAGATCGGCTCAGTTTTAGATTGCAGTTGTTTTCTCGGATGCTTCAGATTTAAGATTAGTTTTAACCCTTGAATAATGTTCACAATTGGATTTGAACTGCTTTGTATTCAGTCCAAATCCTCAAACATCACACAAAAAGTAAACCATTAATATTAATAACTGTCAACTAATTAAATAATGAAATTGTGATTATTTTTTTAAGTTTATTTAAAAGCCATTTCCAAACATTTTGTCCCACCAAACCTAGTCAGCATTATTTATTTCTGCATATTCATAAACTGATACAAAATATAAGCCACTGATCTGCATAAACTTACTTGAAATTAAATCAACCTAGCAAATTCATCAGTGTAAATCAAAAAATGTGCTGCTTCCTTAAAGGGGTAGTTCACCCCAACTTAAAAGCAATTTAATATGCCCATTTTGTAATGCATTAGAATCTCCAAAGATTAAATGTACGTTTATGATTCTAAATAAAAACCTAAACTGGTCAAATTTATTGTAGTCTTCATACAGATTTAATACAATAGAAATCTTCATAGAGCTTACATAGTAACTGCACCTAGTACAGATTATCAAGCTGGTTGTTTTGGAGATAAATTCACAGTTTAGAAGAAGCTGTAGTAAAATCTCTACTATAGTCATATAGGGTCAGCTCTGGACTGGGTTAGTGCTGTGTCTTTGTGCTTCCTTTTTTGTAATCCGCCCCTCATCTTTGCTGCTATGAAAACCTTCATTCTCCAGCAGGTAAAGTGCTGTCACCTTTATCTTTTCTTCTTCTTCTCTTCTTGAACCTGTCCTCCTCATTTACCTCTCCATCTGTCAACATCTGTCATGACTCCTCTAATGGCTGTGGACTGCTCATCTGCACTGCACTGCCTTGATGTCAGCCGTCGCTTCTCCTAAACTCCAGTTCATACACTCATTCATGCCTGTAGTAAAAGTCATTCCATGAGTGATGGAAAACCCAGCAGACCCCGGATTTCCTTCCAGCTTCGACTTGCAATGATATTCCTTCTCTTCCTTAATAGCTCTCTCTATATATATTTCTCTCTTTGTCTATTGCTCTGATTTTTCCATCTATATAACTATAATCCCTCACCAAACTTGGTGTAAATCTTTTTTTTTTCTTCTCTCTCTGGCTTTCTTTTTCCTCCTTGAGCCTGCCTCGATTCCTCAGTGCATAAGAGTTTCTTTCAGTCTTTTGGGAAACGTTTACTGATGATGAATCCTGTTCAGTCATATGATCTCTTCTCTTCTGTGGAAAGATTCAGTGCTCTGTAGCTCCGTCTGAAATGTGGCGGGGTCAGCTACAGATATTAATATTCATTTTTCATGGGCCGTACAGTACTGTATGTATGAATTCCCCTCTTTCTCTGTCTATCGCTCTTTCTTTCTCTTTTTCTGCTCCCCCCTCCTGCCCTTGAATATTTGAATTTGTCATTCCACTGCTGTTGAACTTTTTTATTTTGTGTCTTCACTGGGATTTGCAGTTCCTGAAACTAAAGAAGTGGTGATCCATAAGTACAAGACTCCTATGGTAAGATTTCAGCATCCATATAGTACTGTATATATAGTTCACTATATAAAATACCCATAAATTAGCAGTTTTCCATATTTTCATGTTTTTATTTTTCTGTTTATTTATGCTTTTGAATTGCATTATGAGACCTTAATCTTTCTTCCAACAACTTTTACCTTGAAATAAAAAAAAGTGACTTGTATGAACATTTTTAATAGTTTAAAGTGATATATTGTCTGGGTTGGTGTTGTATATCACAGGTACAAACACCTTGTATTAAACTGCCAGTATATTTTCTTATTTCTTATTTCTCTATATATTTTCTCTTATATATAATATTATTTTAAACTACTTAAATGTCAATAAAAGTCACTTTGTTAAACTGTAGAGTTGACAGAGATCAACATCCCATAATGCAATTGACAACCATAATTTAACGGAAAACACAAAATACGGAAACCGTTAATTAACAGATATTTTTCACAGTGCCTAGAGCTGGGACTTAACTTGTTAACTTAACTTAACATAGACTTAACTTGTTTTAGTAACTGTTTTTTTTTTGGTTTGTTTGTTTGTTTGGTGCATTTTATTAATGTTTAGGTGCATTTATGCTTGAATAGCACACAAACAGCTTATTACAAAAAAGCTCTCTAAAGCCTGAAGAATACTTAGTTTTTATATGAACACTACTGTTTTTGGGTCCAATGCATGCCATAAAGATTTCATTATAAGCACAGTATGCTCTTATTGTACATTTGAAGCCAGAATTTTCTACCAGCACATGCGCTTCAATAATATAATGAGGTCAATATAAAGAATAGTGTACTGCTTATAACTTGAAAAGAAGAAACGCAGACACTAGACAAGGATTAATCTTTCTGGTGTGCATGCGTTCACCATTTTTGATTGCTAACATATTGCTTAACTTGCTACTGATTCAAATGGAGTGCATTAGTTTGTCCACTTTTTCATCAGCACTGGTTCTGCAAGTATTCCTATAAGAATTTATTTTCTTTTATTTTTAAGTTTTTGTTAAAGCATTAAAAGCCATGGACCAAATCAAAAAGCTGGCAAAATATGTGAAATCAGACAGTGTATCAAGAGGAAACAAAAAGATACAAGAATGCTGTTAATGAGGATAAGACTCATTCAATTAAAAAAAAATATTAATGTAAAGTTGTTATTTGCTCAGACTTAAGTTGTTCTAATCTTTAATGTGTTTCTTTCTTCTGTTGAACACAAAACAAGACATTTGCACTACTCATTTAGCAGACACTTCAAGTCCAAAGTGACTTACAAGTGAGGATAAAAGAAGCACTTCATCATCATCATCATCAGAGTCGCAGCATATAGCTGATATGATAAGTCTAAGTTTTGTTTATGTTTCATAAATTCCTCTGAGCATATGGAGAGAAATCCCATAGAAATCGATTTTCCAAATATCGTCCTGTGTGTTTAACAGAAGGAAGAAATTCAAAGTGGAGGATGTGTAAATGACATAACAATTATTTTTGTGTGAACTATCATTTTATAATTTGACCCAGCTCTACAACATGCTACAGAACACTCTTGATTTATTTTTGGTGTAAATACAACTGTGAACTCTTCTGTCTCTACCAGGCACATCAGATCTGTTACTCGGTGCTCTGCCTCTTCTCCTACATGGCGGCGGTCAAGGGGAAAGAGTCAGAGGGCAAACCCAAGATGCTGTCCCCTCGTCCACTAGCGAGCTAGCACACTTCTCTCCAGTGTTTTCTTCAGCCCTTGCAATACACTCCTGCCGAGCTCCACGTAGATGTATTCGCATTTTCAACACATTTGTTGTCAAATAAATGACCTGTCCAAATAATATATCCAGTCACGTACCTGATGTTAATATTCCACTCCACGGACACAAAATGCTGGCATTTCATTCTCATAATACGGACTAACCAGAATAAGACTTTGTCATCCTAAACAAACACTTTTATTTATTGCAATGGGAGTTGCATGCAGGCCTCATGCGCAGCTCTTGTGAGTTGGCACCGGCATGCAGAATTCAGGCGATACCCCTCTGATATCAGTCGACAGGCTGTGTATTTAATATTTATGTGCTGAGTCGTACTGTAAATTCCAGTCTGTTCTGTCTGTGGTGGGTGAAATGTTCAAGTCTTTACGATCTATCGCTGCCACGTACGAGGGGTCCGCGAGCTGTCCCATTGGTAAATGTCCCGTTGGCCCTCCTCCACCTGCTGTAAGTGTATCTCTTTAGCTCTGCCACGTGACGCTCAAAATACTGTACTCGTTCTGCTGTAAAGTTCCCTGTCTGTGAACTGCTGTGTTAAATTGCATGTCACTTGAGAGAAAAAATTCAATATTTAAAAAAAAAAAAGGATGAAATCTGTACATCTCTGTAAAAGCAAACAAATGCTGAAAAAGCATTGAAAATGTTGATGAAAAACTAGTTGTTTTTTTTTTTTAGATGTGCAATACTATCGATAGTGGGTATCAAGAACAAGTCCAGTCGTGTTCTCAGAGTTCATCCACTGTCCTCCAGTGTTCATGAGAGGAGACCAGAGAGTGGCTCACGCATCGCTATATAATGTTTTCTGTTTGTTTGTTGGTTGGTCGGTTATTTTGACAGAGCAATGAAAAAGCCACTTGGAGATTTTTTGTCTAGCGTTGGGGAAAATCATGTCCAAAATGTCCCGTTTGAAGTGTCCTCTTCCTGCTGATGTGTGTCTGTGTGTGATTGTGTGTGTTTGTGTTAGAAACACAGATGGCAAGAGAGTGTGTGTCTGTTCTCAGATCATCTCTTCTTGATAACTAGATTGGGCAGTGCAGCTGTGGCATTTACATATTTTAATATTATTCTTTTATGTTTTTGCTCAGATTTTTAATAATTTCTCATATGTTAACTGTTGTTTTGCGTGTCCATTCAGTTCAGTTGTTGTTTGTGGACTGTAAATGGACTTGAAAAGCCCACTCACTATTGGTTTGGATATGTAAATAGCACAAAAACTGAGTCCAAGTCTGCCGAAACGAAAGTTTGGACAGTGGATCAGGTCTGTTGATTGAAAGTGTGTGTGCGTGCGCGTGTTTGTGTGTGTGGGAGAGATACAGTTGCACATTATTTGGGCTTTCATTTTAGTCTGTGTATTGTTTAGAACAAGAGGGAAAGGAAAAAAAATAAGAGACATGGATGTAAATATTTCAGCATTTAAAAAATATTTATAGAACCTGTACAGCTTTGGCAATATGAAAATAAAATATGTCCAACCCAACTGTCTGCCTGTTGGTGATCTTATTGTGTGAAATGCTATTATTATACAGCGGTCATTTATTAACTTTGGATGTTAGGGGAGAAGATTTTCATCCTGGAATTGATTTCATTCTCATTTGAGGTCGAAAATAATGCGGAACATCACTTTTTTCCCCAACCCACAGCTGCCTCCTTTAGAGCCAGTAGAAGAGTGCCACAGGGCTGTTATCAGATTTGTGGTTTACGTCCCTTTTCCACGGTTGAGTCCTCATGGTTTTGTTGCCGAGCAATATTATAGAGCGATGTTGAATGGGTTTTCTATTGACAATGGGCAACAATATTGTACTAGTTACCCAGAGTTACCCTCTGTCTCTCCTGATTGCCTATTGGCTGCATCATTGTCCAAAGTTGCCCTCTTTATCATCACGTTCTTTACTTTTAAGGCGCAATAACAACAGAAAGACACAAGGAGAAAGTACTGAACTATAGGTAGTTAAAAGGCTTTGTTATCCATCTTTTATCCAGTCGCATGGAATGTTTAGGTGTTGTTGTTTTCTCCCTCAGACTTCAACAGAGTCTAAAATTCTTGATGGTTCTGTGAGTCTCTATCAACTCAGATCATTAGTTATTATCTTTTACTGGATTCAGCTCAGGTGATTGTCTGGGCCATTCTAGCAGCTTTATTTTCTTTTCTGAAAGCAGTTGAGTTTGCTTGGCTCCTTGGGATTGTTGTGTTGCTGAAATGTCCACCCTGGTCTCATCTTCATCATCTGGTAATGTAGGTGTTGGACTGAAGCAACTAATATTCATTTACACTGAGGAGAGACAGGGCTGCTGAATAACTACTGAGAGATTTCAGCTGCTGCCTTGCCTTTACATGCTTTTCCTATATATATATCAAATCATAATCATTAGGCAGAATCAGAAAATGTATTATTCCCAATCACTCTTGGTATTGTCATAATTACTCATTTTAATTAATAGAACATTTATAAAAAGGATTTTGTTTTTAGAGAAACAACATAATTTAACTAAACATAAAAAAACAATCAAAAACTGTTTAGTGAAGCTGCAAAAGGATTTATCTAAACTTAAATAATTTCTGACCTTTAGTATTCATAATCCTGCTAGTTTTATTTTAAATAAAACTAATCCTAATGTTGAGTTTCTTTTTAAGTTTTATTCCCCCAAAAACAGATGCCTGGTATTATAAGTTTGATTAAATGCATGAATGATAAAGGAATTTCTCATCTTGATACATTAGAAATGTCTTTTATTGTCAGTTTGGGAAAGAGAGATCTCTGTCGGAGTCTTGCCAAACCATCATAAGTAACACTTCGGTTCCAACATATTTTACATATAAACTCTCCATCAAGACTTCACAATAAAGTATGTTTACAAGGAGGCCCATCAGAAGCCCAATGGAGGAGGTCATAATCCTGAGCTCGTAAAATATATTATTTACAAAACAAATCTATAACTAATTTATCATCACATGAGCTACATTTGCATTGTTGCTGCATTTGTACAAATTGGCCTTTCTTTAGAATTTCTTTCATCAGGCATTTCAGTTATCAAAGTGTCGAATCAGTATACAAGTACTGATACAGTAATCAAACGAACAATTCAGTCTCCATATCAAAACAGAGGTACTTTCTACATCAGGGGTGCCCAAACTCAGTCCTGGAAGGCCGGTGTCCTGCAAAGTTTAGTTCCAACTCCAATCAGACACACCTGGGCTAGCTAATCAAGCTCTTACTAGGCTTTCTCGAAACATCCATGCAGGTGTGTAGAGGCGAGTTGGAGCTACAATCTGCAGGACATCGGCCCTCCTGGAACTAGTTTGGGCACCCCTGTTCTACATTATTAATCGTAATGGCATAATAGTCTTAAAAATGGGAAAAATACTGACCGTTAAAATGAACATCTCAAACTTTACATCATGAACTACATCAGTGGTTCAAAGTAAACCAATTGTATTAGTTCTAACTCATAGCGTATTTTGGGCAATTGTGCACACATAAGCAAAACATTTAGTTCCAGACAAAATGTGACAGTCAATTGTGATCATCATTAATATATTAAGACTTAAACCAAAAAAAAAAAAAAATGCTGCTGGCAAACTGTCCCTTATATTAAAGAAATAGTAATAAGGCAAACCAAATGTTTGCACTTTATAAGTGCTTTTAGGAACTGAAGACCTGCAGGTCCTCAGAAAATGACTGCAGTAATATTATTCATTAACTAAAGAAGAATGAATATCTACTTGCCAAAAATACTCCTAAGATCCAAAGCTGTCTCTACTGTTTGCTGTTTTTATAGTTACTGTGAAGCCAAAAAAAAGCAGAGGATGCCTCAAACATCATCTGTGATTGTAGTGTGGAGAATGAGGAGGTGGAGAAGAGTCTAGCTGTCTCCGCGGACCATCTTCTGGAGGATCCTGAGACGGGACATGACCTCGTCCCAGTCCAGATATGCTCCTTCTAGATGTCTTAAGTTCTGCCCTCCTGACCGGTAGCTCTTTCGGCCATGCAGCAGACGCCAGTTATCAAAGGTAACCACATCACCTGCATGTAGCAGATCAGATGAAGTCAACAATCAGCACCTCTTCTATATTTATATGTGTCAAAAACAAAGGTTCAGATCTTACATTTGTTTTAGAATAACAGCAATGGTCATTTAATAACAGCAACTTTTTGAGAAGTTTTAGAGGCCATTTTAGAGGATTTTAAGGCAAGACACTGCAGGTACAAATAAGTAACTTAAAAGTTAAAAGGGATCACCATACTTGTTTCATTAAATACACTGAAAAATATATATGCTTTTCTTACATAGAGTTTTACTTGTTGGTAAAAGTGGGTTTTTCCTTATAACAAACAACATAATCCTGTTTTCACTTTAAAATAAGATTATTTATCTTGTTTTAAGGAATAACTCACTTATTTTGACATTTCTGGAAACAAGACTATTTGTTATTGTACAAAAATGCTTCTTGATTTAAGAATCTTTAGATATTTGGAATAGAAACGAGACAAAAACTCTGCACACATGAAGTCTGCACACATTTCTAGCCCCAAAAAACTGAACGTTGGATAAAGTCAGGTTCGAAATTGTTGTTTCATTTCTATTTTGACATATTAGGAGTCAACGGTTTTCACAAAGGGGATTTTTAGAATGTTCTTTTATCAGTATATAGGAAATAATGCAAATAGACAGAAAAAAAAATTATCACGATTTTTTTTTTGTTGAATAAATGAACATTGCATATAATCAGGCAAATTATGTATACACAAATCCCTCTCTGCAAAACCTTCAGAATAGATATGAATAAAACCGTGAAGTTTGGTGTACAAGTGTCAACATATCTGCTAGACGTTTGAGGTCATCAAGTCAGTAATTGTTAAAACTTCCCACATCAAAGTTAAAGAAAATAGGGAGACCGGGCTTTTTTTCACTGTGGGCCCCAAATTGTGGAACTGTCTGCCTCTTTCTATTAGAATAACCTCTACAGAATCCATGTTCAAGGGGAAATTAAAACTTCACCTGTTAGAAATAGCTTATCTGAGTTATCTGAGCTTGCTGTTTTCTTGTATATGTTTCATGTTTTATGTATTGTATAGTTTTATTCCTTTGATCTTGTTTGATAATTTTTATATAATTTTGTGTACAGCACAATGGTCAACAACTGTTGTTATATTGTGCTTTATAAATAAAGTAAGTGTTGCTGAAGTGGAGATATATGAACATATAAATATGTATTGCAATTGAAATCTACAGACGCCAGATGACAAACTGACATTTTTTGAGTTTTCTTTCTATTAGACTGAAAAAATGCTGCACGAAAAGCCAAACATTTAAAAAGACATTGTTTTCGCCTGCAGTTTCTTGCCTTAAAAGGAACATTTGGGTTCAAAGCACAGACCCAAATTCGAAATCCTTTCAAGTGCAGAAAAACAATTGTGCAATTATGATTGTCAACTGTACTATAAAAGCAAGATATATAACAAAGGAGGTAAAGAGTGTGACCTGGCTCCATTCTGTATGTGAAGACGTTCTCCGGCCGGCTGAGCAGCTCCACGAAGGACTTCAGAGACGAGTAGAAGGGCTGAACCTGATGCAGAGGCAGATCCAGCACTGAGTCTCGAGTGGCGTTATTATAGTTGATCCTCACAACCCGACCAGATGAGTCCACACTGCATATTACACACAAGATTGAACTTAAACTTAGCATGAAAATACCAGATGTGATAGTCTCTTTTCTCTGATGCGCTTGACTTCTAAATCATATTAAGAATGTTAAATGTTGTAAACTTAAATGTGAGCCAAATTAGCGCCAGTTAGTATTAAAATGGTAATAGAAAACACTTTAACAGTCTGATAGTTCACTAGTGTGTAGTAGTTTACTCAATGTACCCACGAGAAATGAAAAGCAAAGTACACAATTATACCTACAAACAAAAGTGTAACACGTATAAATTAAATTAAGTCCCAATACTATTGAAATTGTACACTGGTATATTTTTTAACTTATAGTTTTATAGTAATAATTCATTCATTGATTTATTTTCTTTTCGGCTTACTCCCTTTATTAATCTGGGGTAGCCACAGTGGAATGAACCGCCAACTTATCCAGCATATGTTTTATGCAGCGGATGCCTTTCCAGCTGCAACCCATCACTGGGAAATATCCATACACACTCACATACACTACAGACAATTTAGCTCACCCAAATCACCTATTCTACATGTCTTTGGACTGTGGGGGAAACCGGAGCACCCGGAGGAAACCCACGCAAACACGGGGAGAACTCCACACAGACATGCCAACTGACCCAGCCGAGGCTTGAACCAGCAACCTTCTTGCTGTGAGGAGATCGTGCTACACTGTGCCACCATAACGCCTAGTAATGTTCAATTATAACTAATAATCATTTCAAGTATTCTAAATAAAATTGACTACTTGAAGTATACTGGATTTCCTCACAAGTTTGCACAGCATGAGGGCATGTAAATTATAAGAACTTATCTTTAGATATTTTTTATTAAATGAAGATTTTTTTTAAGTAAACAATTTTAAAGATAATCTATTAAATACTTCTTATAGTCTCCAACACTGCCTTATAGACTAAGAAATGAACATCTAAATATATAGGCGCATAACCTAGTAGTATGGTAAGTGCCACACTAGGCCTACCGCGGCTTGTAATGCATTCCGTTTTCAGTAACGTTACTCCGTAGAGAGTAACGTTAGCCTAATAAGTGTCCATTTAGAATAATTGATTGTGATTGGTCAATCGCGCTATCTTGCGTTTTGTTATTCCACAAATCACCATAAATTTGATTATTTATAATTCTGTTGTTGCATTAATTAACGCAGTGGCAGGAGCGACATTTCTTTTTTTTATACACTTTAACTGATTATAAAGACACCAAATAAGGTAAGCTCTTACAATTTAATCGTTGTGCTGTTTGTTGCGTCGCCGTCTAACGTTAGTTAGTGACGCTTGCTAGTAACGTAACGGCTTTCTTCACAGTGAGGTGAGAAAATATTTCGACTCACATAACGTTACATATTTTGCTGTTACATATTTTACTTGCTTGTGTGCCTTAGTCATGTAATAGTCAACAACCAGCCGGGTGTTATCGCAAAATAAAGAAAAATCAGCCTGTATGGCCGATTTTTTTTAAGCTGCCATACCAATCGGCTGGATGTGCTTAGTCACTATAATTATTTCCCTAACCTTACCGTGTCTTGCTGTCGTTTATAGTTACATGGGAAAGACGCCTTTATTTTCGTTTCGTAAAGTGCATCGTGCTTTAATTTACCGAAATTCAGCACTTATTGGTTTTATTTCCACAACCAGCCATGAGATGGCGCTCTTTAGTACATTATTTACATTAACCTGTTGATAGGACAAAGCTAATAAATTCACAGCATCATGGTGTGTGTGTGTGTGTGTGTGTGTGTGTGTGTGTGTGTGTGTGTGTGTGTAGGAGTCACAGTCAGTCTTACTCTATAATGTGGTTTTTGGACTGCACACTGAAGTCACAGTAGTCAGCACCACTGTCTGTGAAATCCACCCTGAGGGAGGAGAGGGTGTTAAACGCCTCTGGATCTTCCCTGCGGAGCTGCTCTGCCATGTGAAACCCATCAACCACCTCACTCTCACCACCCTCATCAGCCTGACGGACACAATGTAGGAACTGCACCTACACACACACATTCAAATGTTAACTTACACACATATTCAAAAGCGGTCCTTTCAGACATTACATAACCAATGGCAGAGAAGGCTATAAGGGGAAAATGTCTTTATTACTCAAACTTCTGATCTTTTGTTCAACTTATTAACAATTACAAACAATTTTTGGTGATGTTGTATTGTAGTTTTGGAGACTTTCTGCCACCAAGACCCAAATATCTTCCTAAATTCCTAACAGTGCTTTGGTAAATACAGACACACATCCTCTTGAATTAAAACACATCAAGTTGGCTGAAATTGCTTCATTTTTGCCCTGATGGTGGAAATGTGCATTTTCAGTTTTTTTTGCTATTTTCTTAGAAAATTGCATGTTATGAAGCAAAAAAACAACAACAATCTTTTGCCACAAATCACACACTCTCAGAAATTAAGGTACAGGAGCTGTCACTGGGCAGTACCTTTCTCAAAAGATACATATTTGTACCTGAAGGGTCCATAATGGTACCTCAAAGGTACTTTTTAAGTACATTTGGGCACTATTATGCAGCTTTGAGGTACCACTGTGGACTCTTTGAGTACAAATATGTATCTTTTGAGAAAGGTATTGCCCCAGTGACAGCTCCTGTACCTTTATTTCTGAGAGTGCAGCTCTGTTCTTTGGTTTTGGGTTTAACCAGTGTGTTGCTACTGTTAACACATATTTACACCTCTGTGAAACAGGAGGGGGATGGAAATATAATTCCACATTATTTTGCTCATATGAACTCAGGGGGCTACCAATATTTTTTTTATTAAAAATGTGTTGTGTTTGCACTTGTTTTTTCTCAATGTGAGCAGTTTCTTTGTTTATATGATTTTACAGCCTTCTTTACTCATTTTTGCCAGTGGTGCCAATATTTGTGTTGGATATTGCATGTATGTACGCATGTATGCATCATGAAGGAAAGTTCCTTCTAAAAAAAATAAATGCATATTCAGTTAATGACTAATGCAGCACAGTATGGGATGTGTGTGTGTGTAAACTGACCCCAGGTGGATGATGGAGAGCAGGGTAATCTGTGTGCAGACTCAGTTCTCCAGAAGTGTAGGCAACATTGTTAGCCATGGGCTTGTCCTGCACTTGCCACGTGTGTCTGTAAAAGCAAGGGGACGATGGGTCAGAACAGGTGACTATGGGCTTGTAAAGTTTTACTACATCTCTCCATGTATTTATTGTAGGAAACCACAGCTGTAAAATGCTTACTTGATTTAGTACCATCTTGCGAGTAAATTTAAAGACTAAGGAATCACTGCAATGAACAAAGCAGACATTTTTGTTATGGCAACACAGAGAGAAGTTAATAGTGATTTTGATTTATTTTTATTTTTTGTACTTGGTTGTGAATTCATGACGAACCTGCTCTCTACAAAAATAAATAAATAAATAGGCCTATAAATAAGTTAAATAAATATAATGATTACTATCAGTATTTCTGCCTTGTTATTTAAATAAAGAATAGTTTCAGAACCAAAAGGGTGTAAAATGATTTGTGCAAAAAGGGTGTAAAATGAAATATATTTGAAGTATTTTCCCCATTTTTAGATCAAATAAAGAGTCTTTTTTTTAAGTAGTACTTAAAAACATAACTTAAAAATTAAATAAAAATGAAATTATTTAAATGTAATTATGGGATGTATTTGTCCAGAAATAACCCATTAACAGTCTATGAATGATTCAGTTCCTAATGAAACACTGTTGGCTCTATAACTAAAAATAAATACAAGTTTGGCAGCACAACCTTCAGGAATGTTAGACTTCTATAAAATAACAATTTTCTTCAGTTATTAAACTGAGAACAAAGGAAGGAAGAGGAGTAAAAAAGGGAAATGAGGCAGATTAGTGGCCTCAGTAATATAGTTCAGGCCATATTAGAAACCAGAATCCTCCTTGTCAGACACACCACGGCCTCCGCCTTCAACAGAGGATCCCTAGCCAATAAAAGTCTTGATTTGGCAGATGCAATGCTTTTTGTTCCAGACTGAGTCAGGTGAAGCTGTGTTTTGGCCAGTTTGACCGAGCTCCAGGGGTTAGTAGGATTTTAAATCACTTAGCCTGTCACTTAGCAGGTGTCAGCTGAGAGCGAGCTTGACGTGCATGGCTTTGTGATTATAGCCAGAAGCTCACGGTGTGTCTGTCTCTTGCCTCCAGCCCCTCTATCTGTCTGTCCTAGGCTGTGAAAGCTTTCCATTTACTCATCCTGCCTATTAAAAATGTTCTTTGCGTGTTCTTTTGAAAGGTTTTGGTGTTTGGCACATACAATAAAGCAGACGGTCAATGGTTTTTGATTAACACAATGACTTTGTGCTCACTGATCATTTTCCAGTGAGTCTAGAGCAGTAGAACAAGCTTAACTGAGTGTACAGCAAAGCTCTTTCACATCATCTCTCATTCATTTAGATGCTGTCAGAGGATGTTTTCTGAAAACGGAACATTGTTTTGATTTTTGGCCAAAAGTTGCAGCACAAAATGCTTTCATCAAACGATGGTGAAGACAGATGACTCATACCGTGATATCAGTGATAATCTTTTACAATCGGAACTGTTCTATAGATTGGCACTGAGGCTGCATTATCAATTTAACACACTTTATTTTTTCTCTTCGTTGCCAAAAAGTGTGTAGTGGCAGAAATATGACTTTAGGGCTTTAGATGAAGATTAAATGTCAACCATTATTCTTCTCGGGGATGGACAAAATAACTAAAATACCAAAAAACATACTACTACAAAAGGCAACAATACTAAAAATGAAATCTCAAGAAAAAATGTGTGACATCATAAGGTGCACCTGGCCTTGTGTTCTTTGGCTGTTGCAGAGACTCTTCAGGCCTAACGAAACAGCTGCCTGAACCACTACAGATCTCTCACAAGTCTCTCCTATCAGACTACCAGACTGGGTTGAGGGACTGTTTTATTTCCTTCAGTTACAAACCTGTCCAGATGTAAAGCATTAGGGTGGAAGATTTAACCACATTACTCATCACACCATATTACACTTTCCATGACTGATGGGTTTGTGCCCTCTGCAGCAGGTTATTTGTCTTGCTTTGCAATATAGATCTTAGAGTGAGAGTGGCAGTTCTGGCATATATGGCATTTTTGCCCAGTCTCTGGTGTAAACAGTCACAAATGTTCAAAATCTATTTAAAATGTTGTGAAATTGTGTTTTTGAGAAACATGGTACAAAGAGCGAGCACTCTTTGCAATTGCAGTTTGACCTCGAAATGTTCATAATTGTTTCTCATATAGTTTCATTGACAGACTAAATATTATTGCATCCATTTTGCAATAGGTAGTTAGAAAACCATCAGGAAGATTTCAAATTGTTGGCTCCTGCAGAGTCACTCCTATTATACCAGGGGTGCCCAAACCTGCAGAGTTTAGCTCCAACTTGCTTCAACACACCTACCAAATCACCTCTATCGCCTAAATATAAAGGGTACACTATTTGAGGGAGCAGCCATTTGTAAAATAGTGTCTGAAACCATAGTGGGCATTCTAAAGTGCACTCAATCAATCCCACAATGCATTGCAACAATGGGTGTAAAACCCATGTAGACACAACAGCTAGAAAATACCCATAATTCACACGCCAAATGAATATACGTGTCTGACCTAAAGATGGCACCCACAGCGGAATCCCATTGGTTTAAAAATAAAATATTATTTAATAGAAGTAAAGTTTGTATACATAACAGACAAATACACAAATAGATTAATAGACAGCTCACTAACTATCACAGCCCCAGGAAGTTTAAAATCCAATCCGTTTGATGGATTTATCAACCAGCAAAGCACAAACAAAATGGCATCGCTTCTGGTGCACTTAGTGCACTTCTATTTTAAGTAAAGTCATTGAGGGTATAAGGGCAATTTTGGATACAGCCCTAGTAAGACCTTAATTATCTGGTTCAGGTGTGTTTAACTGGGGTTGGCCCTCCAGGATCGAGTTTGGGCACCTCTGTATTTTACCAATATTCTGCAGTATCAAAATGACTACATATATATTATAATACATCTATCATTTACTAACAAAACAGACATTTTAATGCCTTCATTAAAGCAGAGTTAAACTTTCAGCTCATACCCATAAAAGGTGAGGCGCAGGTAGCCAATTCTCTTGCTGAGTCTGGCCAACTGGCCCTGTTCCACTGGTGCCCCCCTCAGATAGACTATACCAATGCGTCTCAGAGCTTCTAACCAGGCCAACGCAGCCTTGTCATCATGTAGAACCTCCTCAAAATCTGCTGTGGGGATTTGGAGACCAGAGTCCCAGTACTCACGCTCTGAAACACAGATATACATATACATAAACATAAAGCAATGACACAACTAAGAAAATAAGCTCCAGTGGTAAATTACAAAGCAAAATCAACAGTGGCTCTACTCTGCATAATTATGTGGGAATGATGTCAGCATTACTCAAACAGTAGCTAAAATCTTTTCCAAGTTAAACATGTTTTTCTCGTTATCTTTCCTATCTCCGTTACTCACACTCCAAGTGCACTGATTTACAATGCAAATGAACACATGATAGAATCTTCACACTTACTCTAGCCTACTGTAAAACCAGCTCCAGTGTCTGTTTTGCATAATGAAGGATTGTGCGTGTGGGTGTGTGTCAGGGATGAGGCCAGAACACATTGGTCAGAACACTGTGTGAGGGCCTGCATGTTTGACTGTGAAAGGAAACTGCTGGAAAACTCTGGTTTCTCAGTCTACTTCCACAGACGTTTACTCTAGAGAAGTGTGCACGTGTGAGCAAGAGTTCTGCACTCGTGTGTAATTCACTGTTTGGACTTCTATGCAGTAGAGGTATTTTTCAACCCAACACCTCCTTTGCAGCTTCTCTCAATTTAGAAAACTGTTCCACTGGATAAATTGTCACAAGCAGACACTCCAAAGACAAATATTGCTCTAAAAAGAAAGGAACTTTCCCACATGTTAAGTAATTGTGAGAGCAATTTAAGCATTAAGAGACCTCTGTCAACTTTTGTTGTTGAAAATTTAACTCTACAGTTTAGCAACAATTTTTTATACAACAAAGTACTGTTCTATACAGAAAAGTACTGACAGTGCATTGTGTTTGTGCCATAATTTATATGAACAATCTAGACAATATATTGTTTCAATCTAATAAAAATTTAAACAAAAGTCACTTTGTTGAACTTTTCAACATCAACAGTTGTCAGAGCAGAGAGAGGTCACATTCCCATAATACCAATGAAAACTAACATTGTAAATAAACAGAAAACACAAAAAAAACATAACATTAATATATTTTTTTACAGTTTAGCCTAAAAAGGCTGCTATTGAATAATTTAGGCTTAATATGCCAAGTTAGGTTTTTCAAGTTTAGGTTTATCTTACTTTGTTGCTTACTTTATTACTTAGATATATATATAGCTAAGTTATAACTATGTAATTGTGTTGATACTGCTCGAATAAAATGAGCAGTTTTAAAGAAAATCAGTCATGATGTACACTATAATGCTAAACTGATTGACACACAAGGCTAAGAAAACACCCATAATATTACTCTGAGGTTCTGGAATGAGTTTAATCAAGAAAAAGAAAGCGAGAGAGAGAGAGAGAGAGCTGGGCACTGAGCCCAGGGTGAAGTTGTTCAGTCGGTCCAGGTCAGTAATGTTGTTCGGCTCTTATAAGCATGTAATGCTCAATATTCTCAGTCCCGCTGACATACTAGGTTTTCCTGGCACGACTGACGTTGACTTGAGAGCCAGAGATTAATATCATATTATCATTCTGTCCAACTGGGGCCTCTGAGACACTTTAATAAAAATTGACGTTATTTTTCAATGACCTTTTCAGTCTCTAAAACAGACGGAAACATGCATTTATGCAGATAAAGGCACGCAGGAAAAGAAAGGTGTCAGCTTATGTGTGCTTGAACAGTTTCCTTCAGCATTGCCTGTGAGTTTTCCAGCTATGGTAATGTGAAGCTGTGGCTGCTGTAGCTGGCAGCCTGTCTGAGTCTAGTCAAACTGAGTCCCCACTGAGAGCTCAGCACAGAGCAGAGTTCAGCAAGAACAGGACAGACAGAAGCTTACAACCACAGAAATCATTTTTCAAATGGAAAATAGGTTTGTTTGATTTTTTTGAATCACTTAATTTGAATGTGCTCAGCATCCTATGTTCAGTGCAATTCCCATGTGCTTTTCAAGTAAATTAACTAAGACACCGCGTTTGAGTCTAGCCATTAGTTTTCCATAAACCGTTTGGAAAAATAAGACTTTAAATGTACCATTTCAGCTGTCATTTAAGTAAACTTAATCACCGGCCTGTGCCAGTGTGGTCTTTTTCTGTGTGGGAAGGGTGAACTGTTTTTTGTCGGGCACAGCAATGTGACTGTTTTGCTCTTTTTTTATTTTAGACTGGAACAATGTGGTCTTGGTGCTGTGAAGGATCATGATGTCATGGCATGCATGATGTCAGCTGAACCAGGACACACTGTAACTATACTTGTGCCCCCTTGTAAACTGGACATCAACACTAGAAAAAGAAAACATTTGAGTAAATCAGTTCACTGGGTCATAAAATTCCTAAAGTGATTTGTTTTAGAAAAGTCAGTTCACTTGGCAGCCTAATTGCATTATGCAACTGTTTTGAGTGTACAAGATCAAGTCCCATCTATTTGAATAGGGGAATAGTAAAATGTAAAACAAAAAAAAAACTTAATTCAGCTATAAAATTTGACAAGAACTGCCTTGTAAATTTTATTACCTACACACAAATGCAATTAAAAGTAAGTTTCAGGTTGGTCAAGGCAATGCTAAGTGTGAGTCTGAGGTTTATATGGAAACCAAAGCTTTTACCAGCAACTGAAGAATGACTTAACAATGACTTTACCAATTTGCAATTGGCCCTTATTTAGAAGGTGACGGTTATACTGCCATTTTCCACACTGCGATTTCTCCCATTAATAGTAATATGAGTGAACAGTCTTGGTATAAAGTAATTGGTTGTATACTGTTAAACAATCTCATTTGTTATAGATAAATGACTATACAGTTGTCAAAAGGCTTAATAATAATTATATATCATATTAAATAAAAATGATTTCATAGATATTTGGGAAAATTCAAAAATTAAAAGTATTATTGATTTCTTTAAAAGTGACTAGTGGGAAAACCCATGCAGGGCATGAGTTGACTACAACTGGTACTAATCTGTCAGGAAATGGGTAATGGCATATTACTGCCCATGACGGACGTATTACTGCAAGGTGAGTGCTTTACAAGCCTCTTTTGGACAGCTTGAAGAGTTTATATGGAAGGTCTTAAAACAAGGGGGCAGAACTGTCATATTATGTGCCAGTTAAGGAGCTTTGTTAAGCACATGCAAGCCTTGTGTGTTTAACGCCTCAGCAAAAAGCAGACACTTGTGATGTGCAGTCTATGCTTTAAAGCGTAGACATTTATTGGTTGTCTTTCACAGTTTTAGGAGGCACAGGGGATGTTTTTAAGCAGAACAATAGCATAATTTCCTGAATGTTAGAGGGTAAAAAAACAATAGAAAGAGGTGTAAACTAAACAACATTTGGGGTGAACAGAATCTGTTTCTGAGCCCCAATGACATGCATCTAATCTTAAAAAATCTCAAGTCAAGCAAATATGTGCAGGATGCTTGTTTTGGTGGACACATTGTTCAGTCTCCTCCAACCACGGCATCCCTCAAGAGCGATGTTTAAGCACAACAGCTCACTCTGCTCAAATGGCCTGAAATCTCTATTCCATGTGGCAGGAAATGGAAAAAGTCTTTCCACACGGGCAATTCAGGGGAGACATGCCTGCACACTACAAAAGCAACTGCTGTCCAGACCACATGCGCCAGTGATTGAGTCCAATAATGCACAAATACTAGTCTACTCACATGCTTGATGCTGTCCTAATAATTGCTGTCTTAGGGTTATGATATGTCAAAATTATTTCATTCTTTATGAAGGAATAAATAGATCAAAGTACGTTTCAAGCAATATGCTGTTAGCAAATATTCCAGCACCACCCATTTTGCTGCTGAATGCAGCACTTAGATGAATATGAAAATATGTGTTTTGTGCTTTCCTCTGACATCAGTAAGCAGTTAGGAAAGTATGCATGTGGATTTTTGCACAAGCTCCACCACTCAAGTCTTATATCTTTGTTACATAGAACTTCATGCAATAGATTGCAGATTCATTCTTTCATTTTGTTTGTACTCTATATCGGTGCAAAACCCATTGAGTCTTGATTCATCAAGATTGTAATTACAACAGCAAACTGACAGCAGTTCTGAACTGAACTGCAACTTAATAAAAAAAATAAATAAAAAAAGATCTCCGGGTTGCCAAACAGAGTACAGCCCTAATTAACGGCCCTTCATTCTGAACTTCTAAAAATGAAATTATTTATAGAGGTAGACATATAGATGAATAATACAAAGACGTTAGCAGTGGTGCCAAATAGATGATGATGAACCCACCATTAAGGAAGAGCTCCTCTTGCAGAGCCTGTCTGGCCTCAGAGGAAAAGCACCGTTTCTTCAGCCAGTCAGGATCAAACTCACTGCTGTGCTGATCAGGCCAAGTTATGGACACCTACAATGAGATTCAGAAAAACTGAAGAACTGTTGGACAATTACAAACAGCAATCATCAGAGTATTAGCAAACTATCTGCACTTTGTTTGTTTTGCTGATCCCCAACAGACATCCCACTGACTATAAGTAAAAAGCATGTACATTTATTTTAGAACTAATATTCTAATAAGAGTTGGTTGACATGCAGTTGTAAATGTACTGTATATAGTCAACAGAATGTCTATAGGGGCCCTTCAAAATAAAGCTTACCAAGACCAACCTTATTGTCCATCAGCTGTACGTGGTCCATCCCTGTGTGCACGTCTAGATGTGAGAACAGCAGGCTGCGTGCTTGAGCCGACTGCAGCGTACAGAGCGGACACTGGCAGTTATCCCTCAACCAGGTGAACGGGTACAAACTACAGCTCCCATCATCCCAGTCGATCTGCAATAGTCTCTCCTGATCCAGTGCACGGGCCTGTCTCACTCCTGGACTGCACCCGGCGAAGGGCAAAGGAGCTGCTGCCAGAGTCTGATTGCCAATACGAGGCATCTTGACCAGTTGAGGCCGACTGCCTGTCCCTTTCAGCGTCTGGACAGCACCTCTGGACACCCAGCGAGCAAGAAAGGACAACATCCTGATCCGTGAGCAGCTGCTGCTAGTCTGAGGAAACACACAATAAGGTTATTGCGTTCATACACATCCACACCCCTTCATGTTACCTTTCCTCCACAAATTCGATCAGTCACTGCAGTGGAATGTACTGTTGCGTAAACTGTGATTTACGTAAGCGGCACACAGGTGTCAAACAAGATGCTCAGCACTACTATCGTGCAAATACAAAACCTTTTTCTGCCTTTAGAATAATATTTGAAGTTTTTTGTTTTTTATTTATTGCTTTGTTTTTTTATGAACAATAATTTGTTTTTTATTAAATAAAATGTACCGTGTAATTAACTAATTTAAAAACTTTGTCCACAAATATTCTCAGTAAGGGTCTGCCTGCTTCAGTAAACAACTGTAAAGTGGTTTTGCTGAATATTTGTCAAGCTGCTTGCAGAATGATTACACATCACTTTTCATAAATGTTTGGGGTCAGATTTTTATTTGTTTATTTATTTTTTCTGATTTCTTTGGTGTCCTACTGTGATCCCACAGATCTCTTTGTAATATGCTGATTTGATGCAAAGCAGACATTTCTTATTATTATCAATATTAAAGAGTTGTGCTGCTTAATGTTATAAAAAAGCTGAGCTAACACTCGATGAATCATTATTGCAATGACGTCATCCAGAATGACTCTCAGGAAGCCTATCTCCGACAACACTAAATACAAACAGTGTTACATCAAGGTAACCAAGATAAAGTGAGCTAATCAGGACCAAGGTGCCCTGATTATTTTAGCACTGCCACACTATGACTTTATTAACTCTGAACATTAATCCAACCTGCACTAATAAGATACATTTTTGGGCACTATTTTACAGAAACACTCAAGGATACCATTATGTTGTATTTCATAACCGAAGCAATAAACCATGAACAGTTAATGCCTTGTGAGGCAAAATACACAGCAACCCCTCAAACGGATGAATGGATTAATATGCACTCATTAAAATTTTATTATGATAATAATAATAATAAGAAGAATACTGATAACCTGCCGTAATGTATTTTATTGATATTCTTGTCATTTTTACACGTTAATCTGGGCTATTTGCTATTGTAAACATTTATTTACTCTGAACATTTATATAAAAGAAATTTCACACATACTCAAAGCTCAGAAATGTCAGATTAATCGCAGTTATTTTATTCTATTTGAGCCATAGTTTCTCATGACCTTTATACAAGTATGTACAATATTATATTATTCCAATCATATATAAAAAGGAAAGCATTTTGATTTTACAAAATATTCATGAAGTATTCTTTTTGAATTTTACATTTATAATATATTGCTTACCAATTTCCTCATACATCACAAATAAGAGAGAGAGAGTTTTACATTTATTGCCATATCAGCTTCTCTGGCTAATTAATGGCAAAACCAGATCAAATTTACAACATTTTATTTTTTTTTAAATCACTTTTCTATGACAATATTACAAAAAACTGTAAAAAGACGTGAACTGCAATAAATAATACATAAGAGGATTTGATAAGGTAGGGTTTTTTAAGGTTTCATCACAAATAGAAAATACATGAAAAATGTAGCTTGTCAAGCAGCAACAATAATCATATTTGTTGGTCCATTATTTAAATATTATTACCGACAAATTCAGTGTACCCTAAACAGACCTTTGAGCACTGGTTATGTAATGTGCAATCACATTTGTTCATGTGACCTAATGTCTCGGAGAACACGGAAGTAGGTGAAAGGTCAGCATTACTTTCCTCCCCAAAATAAGCATAATTACCGCCTCCAGCGTTACGACAGCAGGCACACACACAAACACGGGGGCGAAATCTAACCAGCTCCAATATTCACTATATAATTTATAGACCTAATATTAAAACATTCATCTGTCTTTGTTGTTTCCGGATATTTTTAGCACTCATGCTCTTTCTAGCCCGTTTTGTAAATGATTTGTGAATTTGACCTAAACAGGTCTTTCATTCATAAAATCTTACACGCGCCATTAGGACGTCAAAAGTATGACGCGTACAATAAACACAAGCAAGCTAAGCGAGTTTTCATTCATCAGACCGATACGTGCGAGCCTCCCGTTTACTAGCCACTGTATTTCATATTTGATATTTATGAAATGAGGAAAAATGTAAACGCCATTTCACTTACCGTGAAGACGTGGGTAATGTCGCCGCGGTTATCAGCCTTATATAGTGCTGAGAAGTGTGAGAACTCGCTGTGCTGGAAGTGGGTGAAGGGTCACGCGCACTATAGCGCTGCTACACACACACACACACACACTGTAATCATCCTGATGTGTGCGCGCACTGGATCTGACACAATTACGTGCAGCTTTGCTCGACAGCAGTTCTGATCAGTGCTTGTTTTTGTAACTGCATTTTATAGGACCTGTCATCTGGATTAGCTACTAGGCCTATAGTTACTGTGCTGCATGCTATAAATATATGCAGTTGTGTCCTAAGAAACAATGTCTATTGTATAGATAGATAGATAGATAGATAGATAGATAGATAGATAGATAGATA
>CAIGQW010053631.1:9582594-9594138 GCA_903798125.1 Danio choprae
GTGTGAAAAGATATCCTTGTCTCTACCTTCTGTGATCCGTGACAGGAGCGGGATGAAGCACAAGCTTATTATTTTATATGTATTCCCCCAAATTTGAACACAATAACTCATATATGGCAACATAAGTGTGTTATATAATACATACATTGATTTATTGTCCAGGATAAATCTTGCTTTATACACTATTGCTACAGTTTTTTTCTAATTTTGATATCACATTATTTATTTGTGGTTTCCAACTAATTTTATGATCCAATACAACACCAAGAAACTTAATTGCATATACTCTTTCTCTATTACTTCATTATACATTTTTTATCTAAATTATTACTACTTTTTAATTTCCCAAATAACATAACTTTTGTTATACTTATATTTAATGACAATTTGTTTACCTCAAATCACAATTTTTTTAATGTATTATTGACAATCGATTGCACATGCTTTTGTGCAAATGGAATAGACAACAGGTAGAAATTATAGGCAATTAGCAAGACATCCCAATAAAGGAGTGGTTCTGCAGGTGGTGAGCACAGACCACTTCTCAGTTCCTATGCTTTCTGGCTGATGTTTTGGTCACTTTTGAATGCTGGTGGTGCTTTCACTCTAGTGATAGCATGAGACGGAGTCTACAACCCACACTAGTGGCTCAGGTAGTGCAGCTCATCCAGGATGGCACATCAATGCAAGCATTGGCAAGAAGGTTTGCGGTGTCTGTCAGAGTAGTGTCCAGAGCATAGAGGTCAGTACATCAGGAGTTGTGGAGGAGGCCGTAGGAGGGCAACAACCTAGCAGCAGGACCGCTACCTCTGCGTTTGTGCAAGGAGGACCTCCAGCAGGACTCCATGAGAGTGGTATGAGGGCCCGACATCCACAGGTGGGGGTTGTGCTTACAGCCCAACACTGTGCAGGACATTTGGCATTTGCCAGAGAACACCAAGATTGGCAAATTGACAGAGTCTGGAGATGCTGTGGAGAACATTCTGTTGCCTGCAACATCCTCCATCATGACCAGTTTGGCAGAGGGTAGACCTCATGTGGCTGGAGTTTGTCAGCAGTTCCTGCAAAAAGAAGGTATTGATGCTATGGACTAGCCTGCCCTTCCCCCAGTTCTGAATCCAATTGAGCACATCTGGGACATCATGTCTCGCTCCATACACCAACGCCACGTTGCACCACAGACTGTCCAGGAGTTGGCGGATACTTTAGTCCAGGTCTGGGAGGAGATCCCTCAGGAGACCATCCACCACCTTATCAGGAGCATGCCCAGGCATTGTAGGGAGGTCATACAGGCACTTGAAGGCCACACACACTACTGAGCCTAATTTTGACTTGTTTTAAGGACATTACTATTATGTCCAATAAAACACATACAAACGGAGCTCTGGGTGAACGCTAGTTTACTCTATGAACTTCTGCAACAACAACGACAGAACAACATATGGCACAGCTGCCACGCATGCACATCAGCATGACTTTACGACAGTATTACTACAACAGATAATAACAATAAAGAACTGGTTAGCAACCACAACACCCCCCCCCTGAATCGAAGTTTTCACCGGGAGCTGATGAGGTGGTCGTAGCTTGTTTAATGGTAATTCCAACTCTCGGCCAAGCATGAGACAGGCAGTTTGTTTTGACATAATATGTGCGTGTCCTGTGTATATTTATTACGTATTTATATATATATACATACATGCATGTATACATTTGACATATATTAAATGTTTATTTATATTTAGATATAAATGTATATGATACAAATTATATATAAATTTAAATATCTATGAAACAATTGTTTATTATAGTTTTGTTTCTATGTATGTATCACATATACATAATAAATATATATAATAAACACATATATTATGTCAAAATAAACTTTTTTTTGGATACAATTTATATTTTCCCAGCAATATATATATATATTCATTCATTTTCTTTTCGGCTTAATCCCTTTATTAATCTGGGGTCGCCACAGCGGAATGAACCGCCAACTTATCCAGCATATGTTTTTACGCAGCGGATGCCCTTCCAGCTGCAACCCATCACTGGGAAACATCCATACACACTCATTCACATACATACACTATGGACAATTTAGCTTACCCAATTCACCTATACCGCATGTCTTTGGACTGTAGGGGAAACTGGAGCACCCGGAGGAAACCCACGCAAACACGGGGAGAACATGCAAACTCCACACAGAAATGCCAACTGACCCAGCCGAGGCTCGAACCAGCTAACTTCTTGCTGTGAGGTGATTGTGCTACCCACTGCGCCACCGTGCGGCCCTATATATATATAGCTTTTTTTAAATAATAATAGTTTTAAGTCCCTCATCACTGTCAATTTCTCTAGCACACACATATTGACAAATCAGACACTACAGCAAGTTTCAAACTCTTGTTGTTTTGTTTACATGTTTATGAGTAAATCTCCCACTGTGAGGCTGGTGTTTTAACATAAAGCAAAAATGTAACTTAACTGATCACTAATTATTTTTATGCCAAAAAAACTACGTCAGTGTAATCATTTTAGTTGTTTATCTGCAATTTGAAAGTTATAAGATCTCTGAATAGTGTTGGAATTATTTTGGAAGCTGTTCCACTAACTTAAGCTATACATTTATTATCAGGTCAAGAGCTAAATTAAAAAAATAAAATAATCAATCCAATTTGTACATGAATTACAGAACAACAAGATGGGTAACTTATTTTTTTTTTAAATGAACCATTCTTTTAAAACTTTGTTGACCTTTTATTGTACTCTCTTTCTCGCATACACAAACTGTCTTGTAGATTTTTATTACAAAAATGAATATACAGCATACATCTCAGGAATGGAACTACACATCATACAACGCTTCAAGTCCAATATTCCTGCCCGCAGTCATCTTGGTTTGTCTGGGTTATGTCAGCCCAGATGGTCCTTTTCCCATTACCTCTCATAGGGTTACAAGAATACTTAATGCAACACAAACAGTTTTATAAATCGAATGCAGTTAAGCTTTTTTTCATAAATATAAAAACTCACAGTTGAATATTTTAAAAGCTCGTTTTAAAATATATAAATTTCTTAGGGCACACAAAAACATAACATGTACAAAGAAAAGCAAATGTTTTTCTTCCTCCAAGTCTATCATAGAAAGTAATAGTAATAATAATCTTTTGTGCACATGCTCTCATAATAATCAAAGTATGGATATGACAGCTAACATTTTGTACAATGAAAACTATATTCCTTCTGTTTAACCGATGTGAGTTTTCTCTGAAACATTCAAGTAATGCCAATGCAAATTAGCAAATGTTTCCATAAACACAGCCTACATCATTATCTGAGAAAATAATGAGAAACTCAACACTGAATCTCAGTGCTCTGTGTGTCTCCTCTCAGAGGTAAAACTATGTTGGTTAGACTGAGATTCCAGTCATATTATCATGATCTGCAAATTACATTAAAGACCAAGAACTCAATGACAGTAAGACTGCCAAGTTTGAAGCATTTAATGGCTGTCCATCATGTGCGATTGCTGCTATTAAGTGAATACCGGCTTTCATTTATTGCACAATAGCTGCATCGTTCTCTTCCAAGTAGCTACAGAGAAAAAACTTCTATTCCTAAAAAATTGTTGTATATTTGGATGTTACTTGTACTCATTTTGAAAGCAATCTAACAGTGGCTAATATATTTTACATGTAATATATTAGAATATTATTTGCAGCTACTAACTATTGCAAGTGATTCAATGGATACTTTTGCTTTCCCCCCTATAAATTTAACTGGGACATCTATACATCAAAGAACATTTTGATTGGTTCCACAAAGAACCTTGAAGAGAGTAAAACGTTTTTCAAAGAACCATTTTTTGTGAAGGACCTTACTGTTACTGAGTTACTGGGATGATTAATAATACTAATAACTGAGATAGAGATACTTATGTGTAATGTACTAAATGTATACAAACAGTTTAGTTTCAAAGTCGCTCAGAACTTTAAGTTGTAGATAGTAGCATGGTGGGATTCGATTTTTACAAAAAAACAAAAAAACAAGTACAAGTAACATACAATAAAAAAGGTACCAGTTGGAAGGAATGAATGTTCAACGCCTTGTCATTGATAGTATAGTCATTACACCTTCATATAGTCGTTCTTCAGGCGGCTCAGGCGAGTCCCGTGACTGCGGATGATGAGTGACAGTAGCTCGTGCTTGTCCTTCAGCCCCAGCGAGATGTCCAGTGTCTCCTTCAGGACGTCGCGCGTGTGCACGATCATATTGAGGAAGTCATCGCTGATCTTGTGCTCTTCTTTCAGCTCGTTTTCCTGGCTCTGTTTGAACTTCACCTCCAGCTCTAGAAGGGATTTCTCGGAGTTGGAAAACGCCTCGCTGATCTGGGTCGTCTCCCGCCTGAGGTATTTCCCATAGCTGTCCTCTCCGTCCAGATCGAAGGAGATGCTCTTCCCAATGCCCTCGAGCACCCGCGCCGCGTCCTCGATGTGGCGCTTGATAATGGTGAAATCGTCCCTGATCACCGAGTCCTGGTCCTCGTCCAGTGTGCATTTGCGATTGTCCGTCATTTTGAATAGCATCTGACATTTCTCGGGATCGTCGTTTTCTTCATAATAGCCGTCCGGCACGAAATAATGATGAAACGTGCCGTTGGACATCTCTGGATACAGGGGTCCCGCAAAAAAGGCTCCTCCGACACGCATTGAGAGCAGACAGGCTATCAGTATGAACAGAGGGGAAGCCATCATACCCATCTCCTTTATCACAGTCAATAATAGGCTACCTTCAGCTCTGCTCTACAAACTTTACACAAACTCTCCAGACCCACGCATGTCCAGAGCGTAAAACGCCGAGCGAAGCCGACAGGAAACGGCTCAAACAAACAGAAGTGTCCTTAGTTTGAGATTGCGGTTTCGTTTTCCTGCGTTTTTGGCGAATTCAACATGAGTGAGCGATATACACGCTCGCCCTGTCCTTCCTCGTGTCTGTTTCAACATCTGGACCGTTCAGACTGTGCGCTAGGTTTAGATAATAATACCCCCGGTCAGACTCTCAAATTACAAGCCCGTCACTCCTTCACTTAAAAGGCAGCACACATAACTGGCAGCATACATTACAGGGGCTGTCATTAAAGGAACATGAGTTTGCACGAGCTTTTAAATCTCCTGAAAGGTACAAAAGCTTAGAATTAGGCTGGACGTTGAAAAAACTTTTCATCCACTAAAATGAATCAAATCAAAGTGATGTCTCCAATGCAACTTAGAACATGTTCAATTCAATTGCTAAACTAATACAACTAATACATTAAACAAATCTAAGAAAAGTGACAAGATTATAGATGTGTGTGATTAAAGTTATTAAAGGTGCATTTCACTCAGAAATTTAAAAAAAGGTGTTTATTGCAGGCTATTCAAGATGTATTTAACTTATTTTTTCTTCAGCTAAACATTAAAGGAGACTTTTTAGATGAAACCATTGTATTTTATGATTTATAATACGCAAGTCAATAGGTAATGCCACTTTGAGTGGGACAAAAAATGATATTGGGTAAAATATGGTTAATATGGTTCCAAATGATACAATAAATATTGTATAATTTTGCTTTATAAGATATCAGTGCATCATCTGGAGCAACAGGTATTAATTTAATTTAGCTTGAACATGTTTTGAGTAATGTCATGTTGCTGCTGTGACCGTTTTTGTGTGTTCCAAATGAAAAAAATAAGTGCAACATTAAAATAAATGCTGATCATTTGCACTGCAGAAAAAAAGCCAACAAAGCTCTAAATCTAACATGCCACATCATTTCTTAAATAAAATAATAAAAAAATCTGTTATTTTATTTCAAATTTGGATAAATATAGACTAACCCAGTGGTTGGGTTAAAATGTAATTTAAAAATTAACCAAAAGATTGGGTTAGTGTTTTGGTTTTTACTCAAAGTTTGTGCTAAAACATCCCAGCACATTTTAGAGTGTACGTTTATTATGTATATTTGTATGTATATGCAGATTTAGAGATTGTTTTTTTATTCACATTTTTATATGTTAGGTCACGTTCCAGAAGTCAAGTCAAGTTGAGCTTTAATGTCATTCCACTACATGTGTGGACATACAGTGGAAGGACCTCGATGCAACATCAATAGACAATCATAAATAAGAAGCTTGTATGCTTTTTTTTATAATCCCCTCTCTTTAGCTCTCATCTCAGTTTAATGCTAAATGCTAAACAAATACAAGAACAGTGACATGTCAGAAAGTTAGTCAAGAGCTCAAGAGCCCTGGGCCATCCTCATTTCAGACAATAGCAGACACTACAGATGGCCACCGTGCATGCTTTTCCTTCAATTTGTCTTGGAGGTGTGTCTGACAGGCCTCTGAAAAGAGGGTGCTCTCTTCATACTGGAGGTCTTCATTCCCGGAGACAGGTTTCCCGGCTCTATGTGCCGATTACCTAAAGAGGATGGCTGAGTGATGACGAAAGGTCGTGACAGAGCGTGAGACTAAGCAGGAGCCGTTCTGCTTCGGCATCAGGATGTGCTACTCGTTAGCTTTCCTCTGAGGGCCCCTGTAGAGAGACTCAGCAGTGAGCTCACACTTATATACTCCGTCCACTTTTTATAAAGCCCAAGGCATTAATGAACCACGCATTCCAAGAAAACAAGACAAAGATTTTGTGGAAACTCGTCGCAAAGGCCGTGATGTCATAAATGATGTATGAAGATGGATTCTGGAGTCCTCTCCAAGAATTGGATCACAAAGGATCACAGCAAAGCGTCGGCCATCGTTTGCTCGGCCTTGTTGAATTTACAGCCGTCTTTCATCATTTTTACAGACACTGTTCAGACACTGCCAGCATGCTTTCATTTTACCATATGGCTCTTAAGCAAACACATATACCCACACACCAACAGACAACTCCACCCCACACAACACAAACCTTTCAAGATGCTCACATGTGTTTTTTTACAACATTAAATCCTTGGCAAATAGTCTCTCAGTCTGGTATTTGTCTGTGAATGAGGTCACAGGGAAAACCGCTGTGATGTATCTTCATTATGGCACGGATGTGTGCCCTACCATCTCATTGATACCAAAAAGTGGAGTTCCTGTGGAATAATAGCTCTCCCTTAATCCCTATTAAAAATCACCACAGATGCAGAAGGAACAAGCGCTAGAATGGTGAAAAGCAGGGAGTAAATCAAAATATGTGTGTGAAGAGAGAAAGAAAAGGAGGCTTGTTTTCCACGCCACTGGAAGTTGTTCCACTAGAATCTATTCTTTAAAGAGTGCTTCAGTTTTATGGTCTTCTCAGACGCCATATACACCCTTTGAACCTGGTTCCCCCAATGTTCCTCCTATACAGCAGATATCCACTACAAGGGGCCGTCTCTCCCTCTCTCCACACATAGCCCGTCTCTTAAACCCCAGTGGATGGAATGATGCCAGCTCCTGAAGAACTTCCCCCACTGTTGCCCTGCTAATGATCTTAATAGCTGGGGTCTTCAAGTAATGGCAGCTTCCTGGTATTTTTTGAAAGTTTTAATTTAACATCAGTTTTAAACTCATGTAAAATGATAATAATGACCAATCTGTGGCTAAGAATTATGTGAGTTGCACACTTCCGCCAGGCTTTGCACACACAAAAAATGGATCTTAAATACTATTGAATCATCATGGTGTCTTTGGGCGGGCCTCTTAAGTAAATTATGGCTGCACACAGTTCCTTTGCGGTTAGACTGAATTCATGCCATCAGCTTGGCAAAGATAAAATGGGCACTGACTTAAATGCCATGAACCTTGCCTGAACTGGAACTCCAGGCCAGTTGTAATCTTTAGAGGGAAGAATTATGGGAGAACAGTTGTTTTATCATTAATACATGGTATTTTCCGCTGGGCAATAAGAGTCAATTACTGAAGCTTTTGAGCAAGATGCTCATAAAAGGTACAGATGCTGGGGAACATAGCCAGTGTGGCCATGAAACAAAATGCCCCAACATCATGTTCTACACAAACTATAAGAAGTAGACCAACAGACACAGTATGGAGAAAAAAGCATTATATTAAAATAACAGTTCAAAAAGAAAGATGAATATCTTTTCCTCACCTCCATGTCATTCTAAGCCTGACTTTAGCCACATACACTCTGTAAACTTTAAGGAGTGACAACTACGTTTAAATATAAAAGTGAATTTCCTAAATTAATATTTGATGTCTGTATGGAACGTCACTCATTCCTAAACTTGACGATTAACACCTTGGTAACCACAACAATGCTCTGGCTTTTTACATGTTTGGTGTAGAATACACAATTTTTACAAATACATATTACAGCATTGGGGCGGTAAGTGGTTAGCACAGTTGCCTCATTGCAAGAAGATCGCTGGTTTAAATCTCAGCTGGACCATGAGGCCTTTCTGTGTGGAGTTTGCATGTCCTCGTGTCTCTGTGAGTTTCCTGTGGGTGCTCTGGTTTCCAAAAGACATGTCCGAAGACATGCGATGCAGGTTAATTGGATAAGCTAAATTGACCGTAGTGTGTGAATGGGAGAGTGTGTGGGTGTTTATGTTACGGCTGGAAGTTCATCTGCTGTGTAAAACAATTGGCAGATAAATTGGTGGTTCATTCTGCTTTGGCAACCCCTGATAAAGCAGGGAATAAGCTGAAGGAAAGTGAGTGAGTATTACAGCACTCAAAGGTTTGGAATTATGATAAATTTTAGCTAAGCCATGTTTGGAAGGCTGCTTTAAAGATTTAGCTCTAGACATGTTGCCATGAGAAAGAGTTTTAGGGTTTGGGCTTATTCTTAGTTTCTGCTTTTTCTAGGCAGATCTAGCAACCTCAAGATGTATCTTACTTGTTTGTTTGTTTGTTTTTTTTGGGGGGGGGGGGGGGTTATACTGTCCATATAATGTGTCTGCAAATATGTCATTGACACATTGACAACTAGATGTCCAGTTCCATACAGACAGAATAGTTTTTGAACATGTGGTTGCCACTACTGCAAATGGAAGATAATGATTAAGCATTAAAAGGTCAAGTGACAAGCAAATTTAGTTGAAGTGTGTATGCAACTTTTCATTCTCAAATGGAGAAATGGTGATGATGTTGTTTTATAATTATGATGAATGAGCTGAAATATGCTAAGCTAAAAAAGACAGAAACTCCAAGTTGTCATGAAGGTGGTTCATTTAAGTCATGTTACTTCTGAAGTGTTCTGATGTCATACATAGCCACAGCAGTACAGTACAGCAAACCATTATTCACTGTCTGCTAATCTTTCCCTCCAGTAAGCTGTGAACTGCTGACTGGCTCAATGAATGAATCATTCAGACATGTTCTGTGAACTGAATCATTTGATTCACTGAAAGCTGAACTTAATTCTCTGAGCCTGAAAAAGAATTTATTCATATTCACAGTATGATCTTTTTCACACAAAATGCTTTCTTACAGATTCAAAAGACTTTCAATATGGTACATATGGACTAATTGTTTTCTTGTTTTTTTACTTTTTAAAGTATTATCTTCAACTGCACACTGCTCCTGGGGTGGAAACCGCAATGATGGGGGCCAGATGTCAGCAGTACGGGAGGCCACACAACATTAAAAAGCTATCTATGTCCCATAGATGAATGTAACCATCAACAAGTGCAGTCATTAACAGAGAATACAACTGATTAGGTTAGACAAGCATGAAGACTTACAAATCTCTTTAGGTTACGAGCTCCCTGATGCGTCAGAAGGCTAATGAAGACTTTGGTCCCTTTGAGTTTTTCCTTTATCACACATACACACACACACATACATGTTCCAGGAAATCAGTCCAATGGTGACCTAACACCAGCCTCCGATAGCTGCTCTTCTGCCCAGTTCTATAAAGCTCTGGATTTACAAGTCCATTAAGTTAAAAAAGATTCATGACGCACTTCTAGGAGCCTTGTTGATGCCTAGAAGAAAATGTAATTACAAAGATGCACATTTAAATGAATCGGTTAATCAGTGCAAACTTAATAATCCACTCAGATACTAAAAACAAACCAGATTTGTGAATTTTTTAAAAAAAGTTGTAACTAAGACAACAACCCGGGAACTCCTAAAAAACACAGTTTTAAAAGTGTTACATAATGCTGAACTGGAAAAGAAGAGGCCCACTTATATACTTGTAAAGTCATGCTCAGCAGAAATTATATGTATTTGTATCTACAGCCTGCCATTATAGATACTGATCTACCTCACCGTGCATAAAGGTCTACAGAACATGAGGAAGATGGAGTAAATGTCCACAGGGAGAAGCAAAGGAATTGGAGTTGTTTGTTGAAGAAGTGCTGAGGAGCTTTTTCCAGCTGTTTTGTGGTCAGCTACTCCACTAACAACCCCTTTATTCATTTATATATTTTCCATATGGACATATTCTAAGATTAATGTACATACACGCACATTACAGTCCAGCAGTTAGCCAATTTCTGAAGAATCTTTCAGGAAAGTGAAAACTCCAGTTGGCACAATATTTACCCAGGCCATCTAGAAATGAAATGTGTTCAGTGTACTACAGTGAAAGCTCAGATCAGCATTTCAATTTACATTTTAATGAGTCCAATAATCAGCGCCAGTTGTACTATAGGCATCTCTTAACGTGTAGGGTTGCTTCATCTTTTACTCAGTCAGTCTTTCCTGGCACAGCTTCATAATGACACTCTTCTGCTGAGGGTATCTACATAGCCCAAAACAATCCTACATGGTGGGGGGCATTTTGTCTTCCATTACTAAGAGTCTGAGCAATTCAGGCTTCATTCAAGACATGCCAAAATGATTATGCTCTGATTATTCCTCACTGATCACAAATGGAAACAAAACCTCTGCGGTGAGCAAGAAGAGATCATGATCCTCAAGCAAAAAAAAGTAAACAATAAAATAAAGAAATAAACAGATGCACTCCTTCCCTATTGTGTAATTTGGTAAATTCCCAAAGCACTAGTACATATTAGTGAGATCAGAGGATGTTTGTGTGTAGAAAGAACCACCAGCTCTAATGAGCCACACATGTGGATTTGAACAAATAGCTCTTTGCTGGTGCTCTTTTTTCCTTTTTCATTAATCCATGATGATTTATTGGGCTGCTTGTAAGAAGTCATCACAACTTCCAAAACCCCTGTTTATGGCTCCTTTTGTTTGCTACTCTCTGTTTTGCGTGCAGATCTGATTTGAGACCTGAGACTCAAACTGGCCAACTGTGGAGACTATGCAGAACATCACGTAAATTATTAGGAAAATTTAGTTGACTTGTTTCCGTAATTCACAACTGACACACAAAGAACTTCTGAACCTTGACTTGACTTTTCACTCTCACTTGAAAGCACATTCAGCTCGATTTATCAAGTAAAATATATTCAAATGTATTTCATTCAAACCAGCTAAAAATCATATTTTGGATGCATTATTTCACTCAAAACTTAAAGAAATCGGGTTATGTATTGCTATCACTTTCTTCTCCATGTTTTTATAAAAGAAAAATAATAATCTGTTCTCTATTTGG
>CAIGQW010053631.1:9617463-9643038 GCA_903798125.1 Danio choprae
CGTGTTGGCGTGGGTTTCCTCCGGGTGCTCCGGTTTCCCCCACAAGTGCAAAGACATACGGTACAAGTGAATTGGGTAAGCTAAATTGTCCGTAGTGTATGAGTGTGAATGGGTGTGTATGGGTGTTTCCCAGAGATGGGTTGCAGCTGGAAGGGCATCCGCTGCGTAAAACATATGCTGGATAAGTTGGCGGTTCATTCCGCTGTGGCGACCCCAGATTAATAAAGGGACTAAGCCGAAATGAAAATGAATGAATGAATGAAATTAAAACATTATTATTATGTTTAAATGGGCCTCACAGTGGCGCAGTGGGTAGCACGTTCGCCTCACAGCAAGAAGGTCGCTGGTTCGAGCCTTGGCTGGGTCAGTTGGCGTTTCTGTGTGGAGTTTGCATGTTCTCCCTGTGTTGGCGTGGGTTTCCTCCAGGTGCTTCGGTTTCCCCCACAAGTCCAAAGACATGCGGTACAGGTGAATTGGGTAAACTAAATTGTCCGTAGTGTATGATTGTGAATGGGTGTGTATGGATGTTTCCCAGAGATGGGTTGCAGCTGGAAGGGCATCCGCTGTGTAAAACATATGCTGGATAAGTTGGCGGTTCATTCCGCTGTGGCGACCCCAGATTAATAAGTCCTAATTAATAAGACTAAGCCGAAATGAAAATGAATGAATGAATGAATATTATGTTTAATTGTAGTGACAATTTAAGATAAATGGTTAATCTGTTTTGTAGTGATCATTACTAATAAAGAATAATAACGATTATTCATACACGGTTTTAAAAAAATACAAGGGTTTTATAATTTTTTGAAATATTATTACAATTTTAAAAATACAGTTTATTTATATAGAGTCAATATATACTATATTGTATATTGCCTTCTATATTGATATCCTTTTGATATTCTCTTGACTACTAGCACTCTAGAATGTGTCCTTTCTAGAGGACATTTGTAAATCTGAATATCTCCTCTATCTACTGCATGCTACAGAATTCACCCATTTTCTATAGTGGACATATAGGACTTTTAAATTATACCAAATTTATAGGGGTGTGGTTTTGGGAACTTCCCATGTTTCATCTCCACAAGGACATTTTGTAAAAATAAGAAAAATAAGTGGCTAATAATTTTTAATAAAACAATTGTCTTTAAATATATTAGATCTGTAAAACAGCACCTCTTGGACAACCCAAGCAGGTCTTTGGTGAAGGTGATTTAAATTTTGGATATTGTGGCATGTAAAGTACAATACCTAAAGAAAATTGATGAGTACCTTCAGTCCATAGATTTGAAGTAGTTCAGAAACAGTGCTTAGCAGTGCAACTAGTATAAAGAAGAACTCACTTTGCACTGAATGCATAATAAGACCCCTATGAACAGTGGTTTACAGGGGTTTAATTTTAGTTCAGGTCTGTAGATTCAGATCAGTCTATATATATATACAAGGCTTGAAATTAACTTTTTTAAACACCAGACACTGTGGCTAGTAGTTTTTCAAACATTACTAGTCACTCGCCATTTTCACTAGCCACAATTTTGTTGTTGGGAAAATATATTTTATATGCATAAATTTGAATGCTAAAATTACATGATTTAGATTTTGCGTTATCTCCACAAGCCTCCTCATTCATTTCACTTTTTTTGTGTGTTGTGCATGACCTTGCTCAATGAGCATGAGCAAATGGGTTGTGGTTTCATGGCTCAACAATAAAGATTTACCAAATTTTTCTCTGGCCACACCAAAAATAAATAAACAAATAACTAATTATTTTATTTATATATAAAAAAAAATTTAACAAGCAAAATATAGCTGTATACATGCACTTTTTATTCAACAAAACCTTTCTTTGGTTTGAAAAATGACATTTTAAAAATAATTATTGTCATGTATCTAAAAGTATGCACAGTAGTCTGTCCAGGCTAAAGGTCCCAGATCGCCAGTTAACTATACATAAATGTGTAATAAAGAAGTTAATCTCCTATTAAAGCAATGTTATTGTAGAGGATGATAATTAAACCATAAATAAAAAAAAAAATAAATGTAAGCAGGTGAAAACATACCATGTGCGATAAGGAAAAGATAACTTTAGGCCCATTAATAATCTGTTCAAAAAATGGTTAAAGTGAAAGCGGCAACAATATACAAACAAGAAGACATTATATTGCACAAAACACTTTCCCCACAGAAAAAAACCCAAAATATTCCTAATATGAAATGTTGTAAAAATAATGTTATTGATATTGTAATTCATGAAAAGTATATATATTTACCGTACAGTCTGTAACCCTATATATACCTCCTCTCTGAGGGCATCAGCTCATATTCCTTTAGAGAATATGGCTTGGATCACTAATCATTTTAAGGCTATGATTCTTTACAGACTCTGAAAAAATATCCTGAAGAGAAGGTAGTGACACCACCACTTGTTTCTTATTTCAAACCAGAGCAACCACTTACTACCTGGCTGATCGCAGATATGACATGCTGCCTGCGGTTCTAAGTGCTGACCTGTGCTCTCTGCTGGGAGGGGTGGACCGGTGAGTAACATACAGACTGGAAAATTGACCTTGATACACTTCTGGAATCTGTGTGAATCTGAATGATTTGACTTTATAGAGGAAATCTCTATGTAATATGTTCAGATATGCCATGAGTGTGCTGTGGGAGCTGGATGCGGAGACTCTGGAGGTGTGTTCGGTCTGGTTTGGCCGTACTCTTATCCGCTCCTCATATCAGCTTCACTATGAGCTGGCCCAGAGCCTGCTGAATGGGGAGAAGGTTGAGGTACCTGAGCTAAATCTACTCAAGGGCTCACAGAGGAACCTCAAAATGAGAGAGCTCCTGCAGGCCCTAGAGACTCTGACGAGAGTAGCAAGGCACCTCAGGGCACAGAGAGATAAAGGTGGCGCTCTGGAGTTGGAGGGGGTGGAAGTGAGGGCTCAGCTGGACGAGGAGAAGAACATCACAGCACTCGTGCCCAAACAGCCACTGGAGGTTCACGAGACTGTGGCAGAGTGCATGATCTACGCCAACCACTGGGTGGCACGCAAGATACAAGAGAGCTTTCCACACCACGCTCTTCTGCGTCACCATCCACCACCCAAGCAGGAGTTCTTCAATCACTTGATTGACAGCGCCAAGGCCCATGGCTTCAGTATTGATACAAGGTAAATATGAACAAAAAAGGAAATGAAAAGGTAACACTAAGAGATATTTCTGATAATTAAGGAAATATGTATTTATGATAATACTCATTTCTTTTTAGAATTAACATCAAAAGTGGGGAAAATAGGGTTAAAAAGTATATTTAAACACAAATTGTTCATTATCTTCAACTTTTAGAGACCATTGTTATTTTGAAGCTTAACCAACAGAGAATAGAAAGCATAGCATTGTGGGAGATAATATGCAGCCAATTATGCTACAGTATGCTGTCTTCCCAAATTGATTAAATGTAGGCAATATTTTTCAGCTTTCTGATGGATCATGTTTTTTTTAATAAAGCTATATTTATTTGATCAAACATACAGCAAAACTGTAATATTGTGATATTTGAAATGTTTTTTAATGTAATTCATTATTATGGCAAAGCATGATTTTGAGCATCATTACTAGTACAGCCTTCAGTGACATGATGATTCAGAAATTATTTTGATAAGCTTATTTGGTGCTCAAAAAGATTTTCTTTTTTTTAATCAATGTTGAAAATAGTTATACATATTATACATATCTGTTGCTGTTACTGTTGCTATTGATCTGTTTAAAGCATTGCTGAATAAAGGTACAAATAAACTTTTAACTATTTAAATGGAAAAAAAAGCTTAAAGGAAAATGATAAAATTATAACGTTGATTAGTATGATGGGCGGCACAATGGCGCAGTGGGTAGCGCTGTCGCCTCACAGCAAGAGGGTCACTGGTTCGAGCCTCAGCTTGTCAGTTGGCATTACTGTGTGGAGTTTGCATGTTCTCCCCGTGTTCACATGGGTTTCCTCCGGGTGCTTCGGTTTCCAAAGACCAAAGTCCAGCTGTATAGGTGAATTGGATAAGCTAAATTGTCCGTAGTGTATGTGTGTGAATGAGAGGGTATGGGTGTTTCCCAGTCATGGGTTGCAGCTGGAAGGGCATCCGCTGCGTAAAACATATCATTCCGCTGTGGCGACCCCTGATTAATAAAGGGACTAAGCCGAAAAGAAAATATATGAATGATTAGTATGGTTACAGATTGTATACATGTGTCTGTTTGCATTATTTCAATTAGGTCAAACAGGGCTCTGGCTGATTCTCTGGAACATGCTGTGGATCCTCGGGACCCCCTGGTGAACAGGTTGTTGAGGATGATGGCCACCCAGGCAATGTCTAATGCCCTGTACTTCTCTACAGGATCCTGTCCAGAGGAGCAGTACTATCACTATGGTACATGCTTTTCATTATCTTATTATTACAGACCATTCGGAATCTCTATGACAAACTACTATTGATTGTTGTTATTGTTGCTTTGTACATTATTGTAGTTTAAACAAATATTCTACCATGACTTAAACCCCCTATAGACAAAAATGTGTTTTCTGAAACGAAGAAAAAGTATTTTTGGTGATTCAAAAAAGTAGACGCATCTAAATGTAGAAGTCTTGGCTAAAACTTAAAGTAACTAAACTCGCACTGTCAGTAAAAGAACATCCCAAAACTATACTAGCCATCAAATGCACAGGAATGAATGAATACACATGTGAAATCTGTTTTACTTGATGACTAGTCTAGTTTTGGGCTATTCTTAGACATCTATTTGATTTTCACTGACAGCTCTAATGTAGCCCCGTTGTAGCCCAGCCATCTACAGTAGAAGTCTGTAGAATTTAGAAATTATTAGCCCTCCTGAATTATTAGCCCCCCCCCTGTATATTTTTTCCCCAATTTCCGAGAGAAGATTTTTTTTAACACATTTCTAAACATACTAGTTTCAATAACTAATTTCTAATAACTGATTTCTTTTATCTTTTCCATGATGACGGTGCATACTATTTTACTAGATATTTTTCAAGATACTAGTTTTTAGCTTAAAGTGCAATATAAAGGCTTAACTAGTTTAAGTAGGTTAATTAGGCATGTTAGGGTAAAATGGTTTTAAAAAATTAAGAACTGCTGTTATTCTAGCCGAAATAAAACAAATAAGAAATATTATAGGCAGGCAATACTGTGAAAAAATCTTTGCTTTGTTAAACATAATTTGAGAAATATTTGAAAACTAAATTCACAGGAGGGCTAATAGCTTTGTCTTCAACTGTATTGCTTGGTGTTCAAGATATAAATCGGGTATGAATCATCTCTTGCTGTTCATGTCACATTCAGGTCTTGCTCTGGCTCGATACACTCACTTCACCTCTCCAATCAGACGCTATGCAGATGTAATAGTTCACCGGCTGCTCATGGCTGCCGTTCAGCTGGAGAAAGAAGAAACACCAAGCAAAGCCTTTGCCAGTAACAAAGAGCTTGAGGAGCTGGCTCAACACATCAACAACAAAAACAGAGTAAGTTGGAGCCATTGGTGTTCAGTGTGGCAGTATTTTAACGTTAGAGAATAACCCTAACACTTCCTGAACTCTCTGTTTGTTTGTTTGTGTGTCAGGCAGCACAGCATTCACAGAAGCAGTCCACAGAGCTCTTCCAGTGCATGTACTTCAGAGATAAAGACTCCCACACAGATGAGCGCTGTGTGGCTGATGCTGTCATCTATGCTGTCCGAGCTAACGGCTTTCTTGCCTTCGTGCCACAGTAATGATATGCTTAAATAATACACTTGAATATACATGATACATTAAGATATATTTTGTTGGATTGGATCAGAATTTGAGATGGGAGATGCAATTGCGTTTGCACTTGGTGTTTCAATTGTTCTCTTGTCCACTTTTGATCACATGAGGGAGGGTCTGGACATACAGTATGTGTGGGCTTTTTCAGATCTTTCTATCTAATGTTTAAAAATAAGCTCATGCACTTGACATACGAACGCAAAATGATTCAACAGAAAATCATGCAAAATCAAAATCATTTTCGCCTTCAAACCGAAAGTATGAATTTCAGTGACAAAGTTTAAATCCTGTCTCTCAAACGTGCTTCAACAAAACGCACCATCATATTTAAGAGTTATTTTGCGGCAGTTTGATCACACGAGCAGTTACACTAGGACAGCAGATTCATTTTTGACTACTTTTGGAAACACAAACAAGTTCTAAACCTTCCACGCTCCACTTAAATTGACAAAAATGCAGCTTATAACAAAGTGTAAACCTTAATTTTGGACATTGTTTTAAACAAAGACATTGTTTAACACTGTTTAACAGAGTTTTTCTTTTTAAAGGGATAGTTCAACCAAAACAGAAAATTCTGTCATAATTTGGTTTGAGTTGTTTTGTTCTGTTGAAATTAAAAGAAGATCTATTGAAGAATGTTGGAAACCGGTAACCATTGACATCCATAGCATTTGTCTCTCCTACTATAGATGTCAAAGGTTACATTCTTCAAAATATCTTCTTTTCATAAGAACAAATAAACTCATCAAGTCAAGCGTGAGTAAATTATGACATTTTAATTTAAATCTTTGGGTGAACTATCCCTTTAAATATATTTTGTAATCCCTTTTATTCCTGTTATGAAGTTGAATTTTCTGCATCCTTACAGAAATAATTGTAATATGATGATTTTTGGTAGACGTTTTCTAAATTTTCTTATCCTTAAAACACAAAAGAACAGCATTTACTTAAAATGATCAATTAAAAGAACAATGGGAAAGTCATTTGATCAATTGAATGCATCCTTGCTGCATTAAAAGTACATTTGTTTAAAAAAAATGAAGAGAAGTGCCTTCTAAAATAAGCATTTTTCTCAGCCTTCTATGTTTATGACCAGTTATTTCACTTTAAAGGGAATGAAAAGACCCTAAACTTTGCCGTAAAAGTGAAATTACTGCGCCTACGCACACAATCCTAAGAAAAATGCTAGAAGAATTTTAAAAGAACATTTCAGACAACACTTGAGGTCTTTTGCATTTGAACTCTTCAAAACAAAGATTTGAATGGTAGTGTATGCCACAAAAAGCACATGGTGTTCGAAATCAGGCTACTGTAGCTCTAATGCATTCTGTTGATCCAGGTATGGTTTGAAGGGAGCTGTGTACCTCAAGGATCGAGAGGGTCAGGTGGTCAGTGTGGACGGAGATGGAAAGTGTCAGTGGAAGCCTGGGACACTGCAGAAATATCCTGACAAGATCATCACCAGCACCAGCGCTGGAACTCATACGTTTTACCTGTTTAACCACGTTACAGTAAGTACCTTTCCATCATGGCACAAAATCCCATAGTTTATTGGATCTTTATTAAAACAGTTATAGATACTTGCCTGTTACATCCACTGACGTCTGTTTTTCTTCTTCCTTTTGTCTCTTCGTCTTTCTCCGCAGATTCGCATCTCTGTCGAACCCTCCCGTTGCCATGCCGACAGCTTAAATCTGGAGCTTATCAGCAACAAGCCTCACTGCGCTGTGCAACCGGAGTCTCGGCCAGCTGGTGGAGGACGATCGGAGCTGGTCGAAGAGGTGGTGCGCTGGGCAGAAGAGGCCTCGCTTCAGGCGGAGGAGCAGAGAGGGAGGAAACCCAAATTGAGCAAAGAGGAGAAGCAGTTCAGACAGAGTAAAACACCAAACCTCTATGTCCTGTTGCAGGAGATCAGTGAACTTGCTCTGTTGGATCTGTCCGTCTGCCAAATCACTAATTCAGAGGAACAGACTTGCAGTGTGTCTTCTTAGCCTATGCTGCTGGTTCTATTGTCGACTGGACAGAATATTTTGCACTGAGAGCTTTAGAGATGGTTTTGTCATTTTTGGTAGATTCAGACCTGGCGTAGAGTTCCATTGACATGTATAGAGATGAACTTGCTGAAGTGACTTATTAATCCTGGCTTCTTGGGGTACTTGATTTATTTTTTGATCCCATTTGAAAGATTATTTCTCAGAATAAATAATATGATTGTATGGTTTAGGCCCATTTTTATGGATTGTCACCAAAACATAAATAAAATACAACAATCATGTTTAAAAGATTTCAGGGAATAACCTACAGTATTTTTGGTTGAAGTGTAGTTTCCCAAAATGTTTAAAATGCTAAAGCTTTCAAATGTGGTCATGTAAAATAAATCTAAATTAAAATGTATTTTTTTCACTACAATTTCATGGTCCGTTATTTTCTTATGGCACTACAAAAAGTTGAAGATTTAACAAAAAACTCCATTATGTATTATGCGCAAACCAGTATTTCAAGAACATTTCTTTTTTTTAAACTATCATGTCTTCTGCCAGTGAGGCATTATGCTAATTTCTGGGTTTGTACTTCTCTGAATGTCAGGCATTGTATAAACTCAATAGTGTTTGTCTGATGCACATGATTTATTTGAAAAGTGTAGTGTTCCGGTTTTAAAAGTTGTGTAGTACAGCCCAAATCACACTCCAAATTATACAACTACACAAACAGCATTATACAAAAAAAAATGTTTGCTACATAATCTTTATTCAGAAAATGAGAAAGATAAACATAACTCACAATAGACAACAATGTGATCACAAACTGATTTAATTTTCTTTAAAATGTAAAGGCCAACTTCTAAAGCTCTCTTCGTTCTGCAGCATGTGCTAACTTTATGACATTATAACAAACTCCAGCCAACAACAAACAAAAGGGTGCTTATTATAATCCATGAGAACCTGAGCAAGAGACGATGGAATACATTGTGAAAATGAGTGAATATTTCCTCACAGAGGATAAAAGACAACATGACAAAATGCAAGCTGAACCAGATTTATGTGTAAAACCGCTTAGAGGAGATCAAGCCTCGGACTGGCATTACAAAACGACCTGCAGAAGATGTTTGGCATGTGACTGGGAAGATTCTATGAGGTTAAATATGTAAAAAAAAACTCAACTGTCATTCCTAAAACACCCTCATTTGATTCAGCCCTCTTGAACTAGTTAAAGTGTTCAATCATCATCGTCATCGATTATGCCGTTTGCAATATGGCTGCTGCTCTCATTATCATGTAAAGGAGACTCCTGAAGTTCAGCGGGCTTTTGTTTGAGTGGAGTTTGGTCTGAGGTGGTTTTGGGGTTCTCTTCACTGAGGAACTGTACTGAAGAACTGGTGGACGGTTCATCTGCATCTTCCTGGATGGAATTCGGAGTAGATTCTGGAAAAATAATATAAACAAAGCTATCAAACAGCGATATAAAATGAGACTGAAACTATAAATATAAATGTATATCAGTGAACCCAGGGTTTTGTCCCACAACAGCCACACATGCTGAGGTCATGATATCAGGACACTCCACACACCTAACTGTTTCTGCTTGGCAAGTCTCCTCTCCAGAGCCAGGCGTTTGTTGAGTTCTATGCGCTGCTGCTGTTCTTCAGTGAGAGAGGCTGGAGCAGGAGTCGAATGAATGAACGGATCTTCTGGGAAACCTCCGTCTCCACCTGGATCAGACTCTTCTGGTACTTGAACTTCTGCCTCCTCTGCAGGAGAGTAGTAGGTCAGTGATGCAACTTTACATGGTGGCTTCAAAAGTAGCGTAAAAGAGAAAATAGCAGAAAAGCATAGTTACCAACATAGTCCTCGTGTGTTATTGGCATGTCCAACCGAATCCGTTTTAGACATGTCTAATGGAGAAACAAAGACCAGTATTAAGAAAGGACAACTTTCATTAACGATGTAAAACATCACTTTGATGGTTTTTAAATGACGTTAACTCTTCTTGGATAGATTATTGTTCAGCTTTAAATACAATCCCATTAAATGCTGCCTTACGAGGTTTTCAAACAGGATTATTTCTGGCATTAACTGAACAGAAAATGTGTTTAGGTGTGAACTCCCATATACCAGTTTTCCCCATTTGGTGAAAAGAGACAAAATAACTGTATAAGGTTCATACACTTGACACTTAAGTGCACAAGTACATAGTGTATTAAGAGTATAGTGCGTCCACTAGGACACAACTACAGTGATATGAACAGTAATATTAGTGCTTTTTTGTACCATATCAATTCAAAATCCTCATCCTTTCACAAAAGTGCATACAGAGTGAATTAACTTTTGGGGCAGGCTCTAGACGAGCTTGAATTTGCTTTAAGATGTGATTGTTTTATTTCTCAGAAAAAAAGAGCCAGAAATCGGACCTGAACTTCCTTTTTGCCTCCCAGACTCTCTACTTTATCAATGAACTCTTCAAACTGCATTTTAGGATACAGCCGATGGGCCCAGTTTTCCATTTTCTGCATGAGGAGCTTCAGATTCTCTGTCTGAATTAGAAATAAGAGGGTGAACACTGATAAATAATGATGCATCTCTCGTATATACATAAAAACACCACTAGGAAAGTGTCTGTACTCATATGACAGAATTCAAGAGTATTCAGCTGAAAAATCAGTAAGGATGAAGTGAAAGATCAGCCATTACCTCGTGCCCTTTGCCTTTGAACTTAACATCTTCAAATAAAGTGCGCAGAGCTGGAAGACCCTTTTCAGAAATCAACCTAAAAGACAGAAGAGATAAAAATAAGCAAACTGAGAGATCTATTCATATGCAATCCAATAATTATCATTAAATACAAAGAAATCGGCTTCTGCTTTAGTACCTGTTAGCATCCAGTTTAGGCCGAGGCCTCTTCACTGTTCGTCTTTTTGCTACTGGCACTTCAGCTAGTTTTGACACTTCTCCTTCCTCCTCACCTAAACACACAACAAAATGTGTTTCATTTACCGAAACATCGAATTCATTTTGATCGATTTTAATATGACATTAAAACAGATGGGAGCTTTCACACCTTGTTCAGTCTAAATTCTAGTTTGCTTGATCCCACTATTGAACACGTTACCAATACGAACTACAATTGTACAAACATGACATATTTTTATATTAAAGTTAAAAACTTACTTTATCTCTTAACTATGGCCTTTGACTTCTGTATTTATGTTTTTATAAGTCTTTTGGAACATTGTACAGCACATCAGTCAACTGTAGTTGTTTTTCTAAATAAAAACAACATTTTGCTCTATAAATAAATAGAGATGTGAGAATTGTCACACAATGATTGATTTTGTTTGTTTTGAACCATGGTAAGTTTGTCATCAGATTGACAGCTGCTTATCCACTGCGCAGAAGATGGAAAAATGAATGGTTGCTTGGCTCATTATTGCATGCTGAACTGAACAGAACTGAGATATAATTACCATCACATCAGTCAAACCTATCAGAAAAGCTGATATGAGTAAACATAAAAATATACAGTTAGACTAATTCATATATGTTATCAATAGTTGTTTACGTCCATGTACTGGGTTCACACTAGAAGCATGAATTTTAAAACAGTTAAGATTAAAAAAAGAGAGAGATACAGACCCTCTCCATTGCCAAACAGATCATCCTCGAGTTCCGCTCGGCCAGGCGATGACGGAGGAGGAAGAGGAGGGAAAGTTTCGTCTTCTATCTGTTCATAATCTGGGATGTCAAACGGGCCATTTTCTAATGGATCAATCATGATCCTGTAAAAGAGATTGGAGCATATGATCAAGACATGATTGTACTACAATAAATAAATATCCTCGAATCAGGTATCACACTCTACAGTTTGGATTTTCTTAAAGTCCAGTCAGACATTAATTTTATATTGTATTCCAATTAAAATACGTAATGTATGAGATAACGAATGTTAAATTAATGCCAAATGAATTATAAGTAGTCAACATTTGAAGTGGATCATCACCTTTCATCAAAGTTGTCCTAAAACTACTGAACAACACCCATTCTTGTCCTAGGTCAATTTTGAAAAACATTTTTGATCCACTTCGTATGTTGACTACTATATGTTATATTGTTTCGCATTGTATACATTTGTATTCGTAATAAAGCGATGATAGAAATGGTAAAGTGTGTTGTTTAGAAACAGAAAGCCACAAACAAACAGCAGTTACATAATTAAATAACGTATTCATGCAGTGGCAGAAATGTTCACACTGCACACTTAGCAGAAAATTTGATGTGCATAAGATTATGGATTCATTATCTAAACAGTACAAAACAATGTCACATAATTCAGTTACTAGACGTCTATACTGGCGACTCATAGACATCCCATCAGGCTCACAGCACATAAAGTTTAATGCGTACACATAGCTTAGCTGCGGAATTAATCAGACAAACGTAAGAGTTTAAAGCAGTTGTTTCGCTAACGTTACTGTTTACAGCAATTTGGCGCCAGACACTGTCAGATTCATAGACGCCCTCGGTTTCTCCCATGACTACAAACCAAACAGATGTCACTGTCATTTCAATGAAAAACTGAATATCAGTGCAGTCCGTCGAACTTACTGAACGTGTGCTGTCTATAAAATAAACTTCAACACCAACCGCGGCACGAGGGCATCGATACAGTCTGTACAGAAGCAAAGTTTCTACCGGCGGCTTTCCCTTCAGCCAATCAAGTCACTGAGACGGCGAACGTCAGCAGTGTTGTTGCGTCGCTTCTCGCGTGAGCTGACGAGAACTGCGCCATCTAGCGTCGAGGAGCGCTGGCGGGCTGGAGTTCAGCAAAACAAAAGAAGGGAAAACACTGGACTGAGGTACACAAATTAAAGTACTAAAAGACGTTTAATGCAGGGTTTCAACCTTTATTGAAAGCACAGATCTCATACATGTGGATCTTATACTGCAGTGTATGCTTTAAATGCTGGTGGACTGAATATTAGATTATTTTGTTACGGGTTTTACAGGTTCTTTGTCACATATACAAACGCCATTGCTATGTTCAAAAATACTTTCAAAAAACTTCCACCTAACTTTTTTCACCTCTTTATCAAACACCCAAACCTCAACTTATTCTCTGTGTAAATTTGTTGAGAGATGTTTGGTTGGTCCGTCAACGCAGAAGTACATTTGTGGACCATTTTATGTGAATGCACATACAAACAAGTCTCTGTCTGTCGTAATTATCAATAAAAATGAATGAAAAGGAGAAATGCTGCACTGACACATGCAATATGAAAAGTAAATGTGATTGTGTCTGTTTTACAGTCGTGTTCTCAGCAGAAACATGAGGAAAATTGCACTGAGGAGAATGCAGAGAGTGCACACTGTGGGGACGACAATCTCTGTGACCATCTCCATGTGGCCGATCAATGGATCTGGAAAAAGAGCACAGGTATGTCAGTGAAAACTCAGTGAAAGTATGTCAGTGAAAGACTCATCATTGTGCACTATCTATAAAACAAGCCAACCTCCAAAAATACCAACATTTCAGCCCTGTACCTAAACTTCATCATGCACAGGCCAAACCTTTGGCATATCTGCATGTTCCTTGGATTTTCGTCTAGCTGGAAGGGCAAACAAAAGAAAATTAGAAAGTTATAATTTATTTTCTCTGTATGTTGTGTTTGAATATAAATAGAAGATGCAAATTGAGACAGAATTTTCTTTTATTTGCCCCAGCTAGATCACTGCTGGTTGTGTTACCCAGTGGAAAGTCAGCAATAGTTACACTGACCTGCCGCAAGGAGCTGGTTACTGGAGGTGCATGTTTCCAGTGCCTTTCTTTTCCAGCTTTCAATCTATGGTAAACAACATGCAGCTTTAAGAAAGCATAGGATATCAACTAAACATAATATGCAGTTTATCACACAGATGACACCATAATGGTTAGACTCCTCTACGTAAATGAAACAATAAATACAAAGTTAAATTAGGCTATAATTCTAATGGTAAACTAAATTTGCAATGAAGTCATACCTCTCTTTGATTGGGAAAACCATTGGAGCTGATGATGCGCTTGAAGAACTGAACTGATGCTTTTGGGTAGCGTGGCTTATTTTTGCTCCCAAAGTCCACATAGTAAAGGCCAAATCTTTCAGAGAAGCCCTCATCCCACTCAAACTTGTCGAGCAGTGACCAAGCTGTGTAGCCTTTCACATTCACTCCATCTTTAACCGCTGAACAAAAGAAATAGAGAAAAGGATGAATCTGTTAATAATGTATAAAGAGCCATATGATTACTGTGTTTGGAACCATTTTGAATTTTTAGAGACTCCAAAAATTTGAATAGTCATTTAGTTATGAAGTTTTTGACATTTTTGTATTTCACTTGAAATGCATTTTATTCGACATCCTCTGATATTTCTGTGGAAATTACTGTGCTGCTTTTTAAAAACTTTTTGATTAGCACAAACTGGAAGCATTGATATATGAAAATAAAGAAAGATATCTTGTAAATTTGCAAGTTTCATTTTGCTTTGGTAAGTTTTTTTTTTGCTTTGGTAAGTCATTTTTTTAAATTGGCCTCACAGTGGCGCAGTGGGTAGCACGTTCGCCTCACAGCAAGAAGGTCGCTGATCGCTGGTTCGAGCCTCGGCTGGGTCAGTTGGCCTTTCTGTGTGGAGTTTGCATGTTCTCCCTGTGTTGGCGTGGGTTTCCTCCGGGTGCTCCGGTTTCCCCCACAAGTCCAAAGACATGCGGTACAGGTGAATTGGGTAAGCTAAATTGTCCGTAGTGCATGAGTGTGTATGGGTGTGTATGGATGTTTCCCAGAGATGGGTTGCAGCTGGAAGGGCATCCGCTGCGTAAAACATATGCTGGATAAGTTGGCGGTTCATTCCACTGTGGCGACCCCATATTAATAAAGGGACTAAGCCAAAATGAAAATGAATGAATGAATGAATGAAGTTTTTAAATTGAAAAGTATCATAAGATAGGAAATGCATTATTGAAGATATGTACAGCGGAGGAAAAAAATTATAAGACCACATGGTACTTTTATTAGATCTGATAGCATTTCTTTGAAATTTCAAACCAAAAAATAATATTGGCATTTATTTTATTTTTTATTTTTGGCAGAAAGTAACAGCTGGTCCAAAATAACAAATGTTTTTTGTTGGTATTATGATTGAAAATCAGGGTTATTCCACCAAATATTGATAGTGTTGTGTTGTCTTAAATTAAATATAAAGATATCTGAAAACATGCCATCTTTTTTGTTATTTTGTTCAATGTTTAATTTATTGTAATTTTGTTATTAATATAAAATACTGCATATAGTTTTTTTAAGAATACAAGTTTTTGAGAGCCACACTGCAACCCTTGTTGAGAACCACTGGTCTAAATAGACATCGATTTATGTTGATTCTGACCTTTGAGCATTTCATTGATGTAATCCCTGAAGTACTGGATTCTCCACTCATCACACAAATCTGTGCACATCATCTTCTCCGATACACCATTCCCTGTCACATATATAATGGGGTCTCCATACTGCGTCTAAGGATCAAAAAAAGGCCTGTGTACTATTCTTGTTCAAACTACTGACCACCAGCTAAAAATAGTTGTTTTAGAGATGTGTAAATATACCTTTACGAAGCTTAGCAGACGGTTGAAACCCCATGGCACTGAGTAGAGCCACTCTGATCCAGGATCAGGCCAGTTGGGGTCGACCAGCTCCGCCAGGTCTCGGTCAGTGAAGTAGCTGTTTCCACGGCTGGGGAGAAAGTTCTTCTGTGTGATGTAGCGTGTGGTGAAGTGACTGATGCCCAGAAAGTCACACGTGCCTCTGATGTAACTCTTCTCATGAGGGTTAAAAGCAGGCAGACGAGAGCCACTCAGACCCTGCTGGGCACTTTTTCTACCTGCAGAAATGAAACAGAGAAATGCTGATGCAGTCTATGCAAATTCTCATCATTCACCTAATAACTGTATACTGTAGAACTGTATAACACGGCCTCACTAATAATATGCCTCAGCCTACATTTTTGTGAAATGAAAAATACGTTGCACCAGGTACATTTTGTTGCACATTGTCACATGACAATTCAACTAGAGGGCACTGTGTGCATTTTTGCAAATCTGAAATGCGTTACCTGGGGGTACATTTTGTTATAGGTTTCAGAAACTTGTCTTCCATTGGTGTTATAGCCTAGTGGGTAGAGCGCTGACATACAGCACAACATTACTTTGAGCATCCCGAGTTCGATTTCTCTCCCACTTCACTTCCTGTCATTTTACTGCCCTTTCAAATAAAGGCAAAATGTCAAAAAACATTGATTAAAAAAAAAAAGAGTACATGTCCATGAGAAGGCAGAGCTTGACGTACAGATCACCTTGCGAACAACTGACTTAAACCCTTTCATAACCCCAACCAATAGTGTTTTCAAAAGCAAATGTGAAAAGAGAAAAATGCACTTTTTACCTAAATTTTACATTGCTTTTATGTCTCTTGTGGAAACTCTTGAGTCTGTCTTCGTCAGACTCAAATTTGAGATCAACACTGTACAAAGTAACTTACCGAGCAAACTGACCACACCAGAAAAGTTGTCCATATGGAGATGGATATGTGAGGCAAATGTGTTCGATTACAATTTATGGACATCATTGTTATGGTATATATTTGGTGTTGTGCACAAAACAATCCTTTATTTATCAATAATATGTCCCTTTTAATATCATTACTGTGAACAGGAACAAAAGCTGTTAGCATCATACTGACCCATAGCATTCATTTTACCTAGAAACTGCAGTCAAATGGATGTTGAATTATACTTGCAGTTTGACAAAAATATAGGCTGAGGCACATATTAATTGTGTATTCTTCGGTTTATTTGTGGTTTGCTACTTGCCTATGTAGTCTTTCATTATCTGAGGATAGTCTCCGGTAAAGAGTGGCATGGCAAACCAGCCCAGGTGGAACTGAACGTATCTTTCGGCAGCTTCTATATCTCTCTGGTTAGTGACGTCCACTGGTTCTCCCCAGTCAGCTGACAGGGAGATGCCCACCATACCTGAAATGACAGAAACACTTATACCAGTTTGGACCTTTGTGCCGTAACAGGGTAAAATATGAGTTTTGTATCTGAAATGTTTCTACCTTTCTGCTTGTTTCGCCATTGAGTATCGTATGTGTGCCAGACTTTAGCATGAGCCTGTTAGTGCAGAGTAAACAACTTCAGCTCGCTGCATTTGAGTTTTTAATCATCAGTACAGTGATTTTAATTTGGTCATAGTTTTTGGGAACCTTTAAATGCATACTTGTACGGTTATTTGCATTTCTTTATTTTTATTTAAAATTATTTTCGCTCTGTTGTATTAGAGTATAAAACAATACAATGTATTGGATTGTTAATTCAGCATGTAAATTATTCCTATTGCTTATTTGTTATGGTTATTACACCACAGTGGACTACAGTGGATTACAGTGAATCACCTTAATGATGTTGTGGGCAGCATTATAGGCACCAGTGCCCCTCATCTTCAGACCAGGAGCATGTTCTCCAGTCTCGTAACCCTCCACTGCAACAGACTGGAAACATGGGAGAGAAATATACAAAGAGTAGTTTTGACCTAGAAAATAGAAGAATGTTTCTCAAACATGCAAAAGCACTCCTGGCAGGTATCGTAGTTTGATTGTATTTTCACAAAAGCTGATTGTTATGGTTTTAGCAAGAAATAGTGGACATTTTTACAGTTCTTACCCAGGGGTTGTTGAAGGTGATCCAGTATTTGACTCGACTGCCAAATCTCTCAAAGCAAAGGTTTGCGAAATCATTGAAGAAGCTGATCATACTTGCATTTTGCCAACCTCCATATTTCTCCTCCAGAACCTATAAAGACACAAGTACGTTTTTTATAATTAAGCAAAAAATAAACTTTTAAACAATGATTTTTGAATTAAGAATTCTGTGTCATTCCCTGCATCAAAATATGCATACTTCCCTAATATAGTTAAAAAATGTCTCTCAAGGAAGTATTGATCAAATATTGAAGTGTATTAAAAATATAAAAAATATATTTAATGTTTTAATGTAAAAATTAAAGTGTTTGTTTTGTCACTCATTGTTGTATGAAGTTTTCATTGTTATTATGCAATATGTTCTTATCTATAGGTTATCTATAAGGATCTCTTATTTACATATTGATCTTGCTATTAAATAGCCATAAGTTCCAATCAAACAAACAAATCCCTACTATGTATTAGGTAAATAAATGTATGTAATTGTATGAATTTATGATATTCATAATATATAAAAAGTACTCCGATAACTTACTACTGAATCTGTAACTATTTCACATTTTGATGAATTAGTGGATAATTCATACAAATTCATTCATTCATTTTCCTTCGGCTTAGTCCTTTATTTATTAAGGGGTCGCCACAGCGGAATGAACCGCTAACTATTCCGGCATATGTTTTATGCAGTGGCTGCACTTTCCAGTACTGGCAAACATACAAATACATAATATGCCAAAATGTAAAATACAGTTATAAGTTAACTATGTTTTACATGATACTGTTATAAGTAATACAGTTAATAGTGCTGTAAGTGCACATGTAATGAACATTTTACAAACCCTTCATGCCAAAGGAGAAAATAGCAGTGAAGCAACACATCAAGCACTACAAGGTAACGTGACAGTGACAACATGGCAGATATGGTGCATGCCAATTTCAACCCTATACTTTATAATCGTACTTTTTTATTTTTTTATTTGTTATTGATTTTAAATATTTTAAGGCAAATTAAAACTAAATGTTGCACTGAATGTTTTATGCAATTTTGCATGTTAATGTTGTGGTTTTACCTGAGGTAAGTCCCAGTGGTAGAGCGTCACAATCGGTGTGATCCTGTTCTCCAGAAGCGTATTAATCATGTTATCATAGTGCTCTATTCCTTTCTCGTTGATGTAGTCAGCTAAAAGACAATCAGAGAAATTCTTGTTAAAGATTCTTGTAATAATTAATGTTTTTGTTTTGTTATGTTTTTATTTTTGGCCTCATTAATGTTAATTACTCCTAATGCCACTGGGCAGAATCCTTGGCCAGGAAATGGAGAAGAGGTAGTGGTTCAGCTTCATGTCTTTCATCAGTGAGATATCATCCTAAAACATACATTTAAAAAAACTGCATTAGAACCAGAACATCTGCATACATCATAGAGTAATTCTAGTAAGTAAATTGTAGAACCTTGATCTTATAATAGCCATCGCAGGAATAGTCGCCAGTGTCATTCCGGTCAATTTTCCCTCTCTTGTGGGAAAATACATCCCAGATGCTTTTCCCTTTTCCATCTTTGTCCCATGCTCCTTCTGTCTGATATGCTGAGCTGCCAGCGCCCCAAGAGAATCCTGAAAATGCATTAATTTACAATTACCTATTTATATATATTACCATAACATAATATAATATACATTTTATGACCAATATATATTTTGTGACCAAAAGTGACGTCCAACCATAGAAAATTCATTCTTTTCTAAACATAACCACAGTTGAGCTTGGACTAAAACATATGCTTTGCAATTCAGTTAATAAATGTATGATGCATGCTTACTCATGCAAATTAATCCTGAAAATTAATCTTAAAAATATGGACAAACTATTTCATTTGGTAGAATTGACATGTTTTTAATAAACACTTTTAAGCATAATTGAAGAATATTACACAATTTTTGTTTCATTCATGTAAATATACATAATTATTATTTACCCACTTTATTCACTACTTATTTTATTAAAAGACAGTATATATACTTTTTCTGCCTGATCACTTGATAGATGACCAGATTATTCTTTGTATTCATATTTGTACTTTATAACACACATCTTTTACTATAATTTGTAAGAGCTGTTATTGCTTTACCTGAAGGAAATGTGCCATATTGAAACGATCCCATTTCATTCTTGGTCCAGTCAAAGACTTCACTTGCAAATGTGCACAGTGCCAACAGCAGAACATTGCATATCCTCAGCACACCGTATCTTGGCATCCTCTTACTCTCACAGGGATCTGTTTTTCACCAGTAACACCTGCACAGATTTTACAAAAAGAAAAAAAAAATAGGCTCACCATAGGAAAAAAAATCTTGCAGTTGTTTAAGAATTAAATGAATGTATACAGAGAGAATTGTAAAGTTAAACCTTATTCCAAAAACAAAACAAAAACATACTCTTAGCTTCCAAAGCTGAGGCATATCAATCACGCATCCCAAACTAAAAAGCTGTCACAATCCACATGCAATCAGCCCAAAATCCAAAATCCCAAATCCAGACCAGACCTGATGAATTAACTCTCATTTCAGCCAGCTATAAGACAAACTGACACAAAACGCCACCAGAGACAAAAAATAAGCCAGTTTGTCAAGAGCTGCCAATAAGAAAGACATCTCAGAAGTGTTTATCCTAAAGAGAGGAGATGCACGTTTCTTTCTGAAGGAGAGAGGATGAGAAGACGTTTAAAAAGCTCCCTTCTTTTCCGAGGCTCCAGCCGCTTTGCCCTATCTCAAACCTCTCTCTCCCTCCTCTCACAATTCTAGATTGGCACTCAAGCACAAATACATGTATACCTGCTCCAGGCCTCACATTTGTCTCAGCTGGAATCCACTCCAAAGTGCCAGAAGGTTACCTAAGCTTGTGAACTTCATTCACCCGCACAAAGCTGCCCGGTGCCTGTGTGCCCGCAAACACAAAACAGCAGAGAAGCATCTAGTAGATCCGAGCTCCATTCAGGAGCCACACACAGGCCCAAATACCCACCATTCAAATTCAGTGGGCTGAGAGGGGAAAAGTGCTGCTCCTGACATGTTTTATAGAATTCAACATTTGACTCTGTAAGCAAAGTTGATGTTGGTGTGGCTGATATATTTGCATTTCGGCCCTTATAGGGACAATGGGTAACATATAAAAAAAATAATGTATAAACGGAATATGAAGCATATATGTATGTATATACTGTATATAAAGCTATATGGGAAAAACTAGAGTCCACTTGAAAAATCCAGTTTCTCTAGATTTTATAGTATGTGCTTAAGTGAAAGGTCAATTTTTATTTTGTTTCGTTAACTACTTATTATATTTCTTCCTAGTTTAAAATAGAAATGTCCTTTTTAAGCATCTTTTTGTTTAAAAAATGGCTTTATTTATAGGCAAGTTAAACTTCAAATTAAACAGCATATTAAAAAGATTAAAAAGATTTTCTTAACAACGATGATTTTATCTGAGATTTAAAATTGTAAATTGTGTCCAGCTGGTGAATGTGCAAAGGAATTCTATAACAAAAAACATAATAAAAATAACAAATATGTTTGTTAATTATTAGACAGCATAATACCAGTGTTTTCAGTGATTTCAAAAGAGTTAATAAATCAATTCAGTGAAAAAAAACTAGATTTTCAGTCACAAGTTACTATTGAAAACATTTGCTATTTTGACTAATTATCTTTGAATGCCCTAAATTACCTTTTTTTTTTTTTTCATTTAAATTTTGGAAGATATATTATCAGGCCCTTATAAAATAAAACAATGTTTGCTCAAATGCAATACTTATTTTAGAGAAAAATCATTTTTAAGTGGTCTCTTTAAATAGTAAATTCATTCATTCATTTTCATTTCGGCTTAGTCCCTTTATTAATCTGGGGTTGCCACAGCGGAATGAACCGCCAACTTATCCAGCATATGTTTTACGCAGCGGATGCCCTTCCCATCTCTGGGAAACATCCATACAAACCCATTCACACTCATACACTACGGACAATTTAGTCTACCCAATTCACCTGTACTGCATGTCTTTGGACTTGTGGGGGAAACCGGAGCACCCGGAGGAAACCCACGCCAACATAGGGAGAACATGCAAACTCCACACAGAAACGCCAACTGACCTTCTTGCTGTGAGGCAAACGTGCTACCCACTGCACCACTGTGAGGCCCCTAAATAGTAAATGTGCAAATTTAAAATAAAGACCCAATATACTTCAGTGTTTAATTGTTAAAGGAAGTTTTCACATTAAAATTATAATATATAATGTAATGTTCTTTTATAATATTATATACATTAGTGTGCCTGCCATTGTCACTGTTTTATGCTTCTAAGCACTTCTAGAACCTGTAAAATAAAATTCAAAGTTGTAAGTAGAACAAATCTCATTCAAATATACATTTTATTTAATAATTTAGTTTTTCTCTTTTTCAACTTCATATTTTATTTAATTTAATTATTTGAGGTGTACAGTTCTGAGTGAAAATGTGCTTTGTGTGTTTTTTAGCATTTTGCGTGCAACAGTAAAACACAAATACAGTTACAACATCCAAAATTAATTGTAAATGAACTTTAAAAAGAATGCTGAATTGTTTCAGAAAGTGTTGGCACTGCACTCTCCAACTGTATGTGAGTTGCATTCCCGTATGTGTGTTTAGGTGTGTTATGAAGCAGATTTTGTTCAATGTAGTTTGGTTTTTCATGTGTGTTTCCTTGCATGTGCTACCCATGTCTGTGTTAAAGCTTTATATGTGCACATTTGAGTTACTGTGTGCACATATAGCTAAAGCCTTTGACAAAACATAGCATACTGTATGTGTTTAGCATATCAATACACAGACGGACTACAGAGAGAGCAGCAGAAAGAGTATGAGCATTCTAGCACTCCCTGTTTCTATCTACCTGCTGTATTTAAGGACCATCTTAGTGGCTACCACGAGCTGACATGAACATCTTTACTAAAGTCCCCGGACTAGCCCAACAAACCAGGTATGTTTGCATTGCATGTGGAAATGCCAAGTTTTGTATACTGAGTTACAGTCAAAAACTGTCCCTTCAAAGAGGACTGTATTAAAAATTTCAGAAAAAGGCATATTAAAGTCATACCAATATCTGTGATTCATTGCAATTTTGTAAAATGAGTAAATATGTAGTTCTGATTGCCTTCAGTAGACTGCAAAATCCCTTAACATACTGCTCGGATTTATTTGGCAAACCATATACACTAAATGTTTTATGTTTTAAACATACACACTAAAGTACTGGGTTGTTTCCACTCAATTTTGGGTCAAATATGGACAAAGCCAACAGTAGGATTTTTAACACCACTTTTGTTTTTTCATATTTGACTCAAAAATTGTTTTATGGGACAAAAAATATTCAATGTAACCTTAATTGAAAACTTATAACAAATATATTTGTGCAGAAAAACAGAATAAAAATAAAAAGCTATTAGCTTCTTTCATACCATATTTTATGGTAGTGTTTTATTTTGTTCATGTGTTCTGGTTGAAAATGCTTGTTAATGCTCGAGTATTTGATTTTATTATTTTTTTTCCCATAGCAAGCTGGGGTCTGTGCTCCAACGTGCCTTCTACGGGTCCAGTGGGAGGGTAAGAGTTTATTTTGACAGTAACATTTTAACTAAATACTGGCTCAGCATTGAGCTTTATGCTTATGAATAATAATATATCAGTAGTTTTCTATTTAGTGTTTGCTACCCTTTACATTGCCTCTCCTGCACATTTAGTTGTGTTTAGAAGAAAATTGCTTGTTTTCAGTTCGGGGTATCATATTTAATTCTTTTCCACCATAATGTCATCATTTAATGCTTAGTGTAAGTATTGTGTGTCTTTCAGGTGACCCTTTTCGAGCAGAGGAACTTTGCAGGTCGCCGACTGGACCTGACCTCTGACTGTCAGAAACTGAGTGATAAAAACTTTCCTGACAGATGCAATTCTGTTCAAGTAGAGAGTGGAGCGTGAGTACATGGTGTTGTGTATATCACATGACTTCTTTTTAACGTTTGTAAATATAAAATATTGAGGGTGTCACTTTTTGCTGGTCATCTATAAACATTCTGTTGACTATATATGCAGCTTTGCAACTGCATGTAAACTAGCAGTCTTTCGAATATTAGAAGACTTTAAAGTCAGGGTTAGTAGAATAAGTTAACATATAGTTGCAAACTTACTTATAGTCAGTAGATTATCTGTTGAGGATGAAGAACATACAAAATACAGTGTTACTTTTAACACTTGTAGGCCTACTATATTTCAGTTTTTGCCATTTAGGTTCATGAACAGGCATACAAAGTTTTAAAACAATTGTGAAATTTGTGATCTCCGTGGGTAATTTAATAGTTTCAAATACTAAAAATAAAAGTTAATTCTATGGTTTAAAGCAGCAGAACTGCACTAGCCTATTCGTGACATAAACTAGCCCCTTTAACATTTACATGTTCATTTCAGTAAATTCAGTACATATTTATCAGTTCATAGTCAATTTTACTGTAAATCAAATGTTGATTGATAATTGCTAGCTTCATGCTTCATCAATCTAAACTTTGGAAAAGCACACAGAATAACATATTTTCCTACCTCTAAAATAATCAATTTTCTTAAAAAGACATTTAATATTTTTTGGAGTGGGAAGAAGGGGTGTTTAAAAACTGCTGAATATGTTAAACCCAGTGCACAACATAAAAGTCATATCCAAATTCTTAACACAATACATTACTCCACATTTTGATTGTCATAATTTCACAAAACATTTTAATATAAATTCAAATATTTAAAAAAGAGATTTCATATTATGACATTTTGCCAATACAAGTCTCTTCATATATGCTTTTGTGTGTAGATGGGTGGCCTATGAACATGAGAACTTCCAGGGGCGTCAGTACCTGTGGGACATGTCTGAAAGAGGGGAGTACAACTGCACTGATAAATGGTGTGCTCAGGGTGACCACATCTCCTCTGTTCGGGCTGTGAAACAGGTCAGACACACGGTTTATTCAACACAATATATAAGCAATTCTTACAAAATAATTACTTGACTAATTTTTGTATCTGTATCCTGGTTGTAAAATCAACACGTCTTCAATTTGTAATATGTTTGCATGTATTTTGCGGTCTAGGACACCAACCCTCCCCGTGCACAGCTGTTTGAGAGGGCAGGTTTTTCAGGCAGAAAAACAGAGCTTCATGATGACATTCCCAACCTGATGACCCGTTACAGTCTGAACAGAGTGTCCTCTATGAGAATTATGGGTGGAACGTAAGTACATGTCCACTTGTGTCAAAGCACTTCCTTATTTTTTCCATTCGCTGTTGCCATTATGAGTCCCACATATTTCCCATCTCTTCCCTGTGACTGCAGCTGGGTGGCGTATCAGGAGCCAAACTACAGAGGAGCACATTACATCCTGGAGAAGAAGGACTACAACAGCTTCTCTGACTGGGGTGCTCAGAACAGCACTGTTGGCTCAATTCGCCGTGTCCGCTTCAACTAAACTAAACCAAATCCCCACATCCGTCAGCTCTTTATACAAACAATAAGCCAGCTCAAAATGAAACAAACCCTACAGAAGACCTATTTTAGTAATAAACTGATGAAAAAGACAAACACTGTTGCATGTGCTTAAATCTTATCTCATTTAATTACATTTACATTTATTCATTAGGCAGATGCTTTTATCCAAACTTAGTTAGTTACAAACGAGAACAGCAGAAGTAATCAAACAACAAAAGAACAAAAAACAAAAGGTTTTGGTCTCAAGCAGTTTACAATTTAAGTGTGCATGTGTGTGTGTGTGTGTGTCTGCGTGCGTGTGCGTGTGTATGTGAGAGACCCTGGCCCACAAAACAAAAATATCTTAGCAGAACATTATCTTTTTCTAAATATTCTAATGATTTTGGCATGAAAGAAAAATCTAAACTTTAAAAAAATATATATATTTTGGTTATTGCAA
>CAIGQW010053631.1:9651776-9675736 GCA_903798125.1 Danio choprae
TCGCTGGTTCGAGCCTCGGCTGGGTCAGTTGGCATTTCTGTGTGGAGTTTGCATGACCTCCCCGTGTTCGCGTGGGTTTCCTCCGGGTGCTCGGGTTTCCCCCACAAGTCCAAAGACATGCAGTGAATTGGGTAGGCTAAATTGTCCGTAATGTATGTGTGTGAATGAGTGTGTGTGAATGTTTCCCAGTGATGGGTTGCAGCTAGAAGGGCATCCGCTGCATAAAGCATATGCTGGATAAGTTGGCGGTTCATTCCGCTGTGGCAACCCCAGATTAATAAAGGGACTAAGCCGAAAAGAAAATGAATGAATGAATGAATATTGCCATTAAACCACAAAACTCAGCTTCTTACTGTATTTTCTCTTCCTCAGTGTATTTTCCTTTTTTGGATACCGAGCCATTGTTTTTATTTTTGTTGGTACAAAGTGAATTGTGAAAGATAGTTTATGCTGCAGGTATAGTCTGCCATTCTTCTAGTTCACCATCTTCTAGTGGTGTTTGCATTAGTGATAGAAGAAGCAAGACAACTGATTCACTTCAGATATGCTGAAAAATGATGTGACTGCAAGGTAAAGCCATCACAGCATTTGTAATGGTTGCAATGTGACCTGCATTTAAACACCTTTTACAAGCAAATTGTAAATGATCATTTATCATCGAATAACTTTACTCTATTAGATTGCAGGGCTTGTTTTGTTTTATGGCAAACCAATGAAAACCTCAAAGCAGCAGAGACATGAAAAGACCTGTTTAAAATCACGTCATTCTTTCATTGATAATCACTCTCAATCACTGGCTTAATCCTGATGAGTTTCGAGGTTTCAAGGCTTCAGGAAGAGTGCTTCAAAAGTGCCCATCACTAGTTTGTCCTATACCAGAGTTGCCAACAAAGTTTTGGTAAACCTATCCAAAGGGAGGTCAGTCTAAATATGGTTTGAAAAGTTCATTTAGATTTGTTCACAAAATTAACATAAACTTATATTATTTGGGAAAGTAAAAGATAATGTTTACATTATAATTTCTTTAATGATCAGATATTTTTAAATACTGTACAATAATGAACTATTGAATCGTTTTTGTATTGTAGTTTTTAAAGTTTTTTTGATCAAGTATTTAAGCTATTTTAGGGCACACCATTTTGTGTTAAGGACTTTTTAGTTTAGATTTTTCACTAGTGTGTTACCTGGGCTTTTAATTGTGCATCACATTTTGTTGTCCTGGCATAAAATGACTACAATTTTTCTGTTTTTCTACATATTTTTATAATTCTACACAATTAATTGAACTGAACAATTGCAACTAGCAACTGTATTTACATACAATGTGTCCGCTGCTACAGTACAGACTAATGTGCTAATTGACTGGTGTGTGTTTAGTGAGAAAAGCATGCACTGTAAAACAAATTCTTGCTGCCTAAGATTTAAACTTTTCTAGTCATCTCAACTTACATCAATCAAACTGACTAAACTTTGTATAACTTAAACAATTGAGTTGAAACCTGATTGACTTATTAAAACAACATAAACATATTTGTTGTCTGGACTTTTAGTTGTTTCTTTACATTTTTTTACAGTGTGCCTCTATTCAAAAGTTGCCAAAAAAAAGCTACATTTGTTGCCTTGCTTGGAAGATGGGAAAGACTAGGATAGTTTGAAAAATTAACAAGATTGCTAAATTATCAACACAGTCTCTCCCAACCCATGTGAGTAAATAAATTCAATTCAATTCAAGTTTATTTATATAGCGCTTTTTACAATGTAGATTGTGTCAAAGCAGCTTAACAAGTTCTAGTAAAGTCCAGATTTCAGAGTTTAGTTCAGTTCAGTGTGGTTTAAGTTTCACTGCTGAAAGTTCAAACACTGAAGAGCAAATCCACCGAAGCGCAGCTCCACAAGTCCCAATCCGAGCAGGCCAGTGGCAACAGTGGCGAGGAAAAAAACTTCACCAATAGACGAAGTGAAGGAAAAATAACCTAGAGAGAAACCAGGCTATGTTAGGCACGGTCATTTTCCTTCTGGCCAAACTTCCTATGTGGAGCTGCAGTCTAGGCGCCGGGCTGGAGAAGCTGGACATCCATCGTGGAAGCTGCAGGTTAGGGTAGGGCACCAGTGGGAGGTTAGGCTGGCCCACAGGATCAAACGTAGACTTGTTCGTCACTGTAACCGTTCAGGAATCAGTCTTATGCACTCCACTCCTCCATGGCCACCACGGTATCAGCTCGGGATACGGCCTGGTCCAGGATACCTTCGGATCATCTCTTCACAGGTCTAGGATCGCATCGATGGCGCTGCAAATCTGTAGGGACCTCGGGATGAGTATCCCCAGGTGGAAATAGAAAATAAAGAAAATATTTAGCGTAGCTGCTGTTTATAGTGAATTTACACCAGAAAGAAAAAGGATTGTTATAGATGAAAATAGCAGTTATATAACAAATATGTAAAGCATATGAGAGTTTCTAACACAATGGCTGGTGTATTAAGACAGGAGGAGTACACTAAAACCCCATACCGTTATGCGACGCATTGAGTGTATGCTTTACTAAAAAGAAAAGTCTTTAATCTAGTTTTAAATTGAGAGAGTGTGTCTGAGCCTCGGACATTATCAGGAAGGCTATTCCAGAGTTTAGGAGACATAAATGAGAAGGCTCGACCTCCTTTACTCGACTTTGCTATTCTAGGTACTTCCAGAAGCCCTGTGTTTTGAGATCTTAAAGAGCGGGTTGGATTGTAACGAGACAGAAGGTTAGTTAGATAAACAGGAGCTCCATTATTTAAAGCTTTATAGGTAAGAAGCAATATTTTGTAATCAATACGGAACTTAACACGCAGCCAGTGTAAGGAGGATAAAATTGGGGTGATATCATCATATTTTCTAGACCTGGTAAGAACTCTGGCAGCTGCATTTTGTACTAGCTGAAGTTTATTAATAGAAGATGCTGGGCAACCAGGGAACAGAGCATTACAGTAATCCAGCCTAGAGGTCATAAAAGCGTGAACTAGCTTTTCTGCATCTGAGATGGATAGCATATTTCATAACTTAGCGATTTTTCTCAGATGAAAGAAGGCGGTTTTTGTGACATGGGAGATATGATTTTCAAAAGATAAATTGCTGTCTAATATAACGCCCAGATCTTTTACAGTAGAGCTAATGCTAACTTTGCATCCCTCTAATTGCAGGTCAAGTTGTGAGATCTGCTGTGTACAGGATTTAGGTCCAATAAGTAATAATTCTGTTTTGTCTGAGTTTAAGAGAAGAAAATTGTTGGTCATCCAGTCTTTAATATCTTTAATACATTGAGTTAGTTTAGACAGTTCAGATGTCTCATCAGGTTTTGTTGAAATATATAATTGGGTATCATCTGCATAGCAGTGGAAGCTGATCCCATGTATTCTAATAATGTCTCAGAGGGGTAGCATGTATATTGTAAACAGTAAAGGGCCTAGAACTGACCCTTGAGGCACCCCATACTTTACTGGCCTGGTTTGTGAGGGCTGTCCATTTATATTGACAAACTGGTAATGGTCAGTTAAGTATGACTTAAACCATTGTAGAGCCTGTCCCTGGACACCTGTAGAGTTTAAGCGATCTATACGGATATTGTGGTCAATGGTGTCAAATGCAGCACTAAGATCAAGTAAAACTAATAACGAGATACAGCCTTGGTCAGCAGCTAAGAGTAGATCATTGGTTATTTTCACTAATGCGGTTTCTGTACTGTGATGAGGCCTGAAACCTGACTGAAACACTTCAAAAACGTTGTTCGTCTGTAGAAAGGAGCAAAATTGGGCAGAAACAACTTTTTCTAGTATTTTAGACATAAATGGAAGATTTGAAATAGGCCTATAATTAGCTAAGTTGCTGGGGTCCAGTTGTGGTTTCTTAATAATAGGCTTAATAACAGCTAGCTTGAAAGGATTTGGAACATGGCCTAAAGATAAAGAAGAGTTTATAACATTAAGAAGAGGTTCTCCTACTACAGGTAACAACTCTTTCAGTAACTTAGTTGGAATTGGGTCTAACATACATGTAGCTGGTTTAGAACCATTTATAAGTTTATCTAGCTCTTCCTGTTCTATCATGTTGAAGCACTGTAGATTAAACTGATTCAGTGAAATGTTTAATGAATCTGAGGTATAATGTAGAGCAGAAAGTTTAACATCTCCTATTTTCTGTCTGAAGCCTTCTATTTTATCACTGAAGAAATTCATGAAGTCATCACTACTAATGTGCGGAGGGATATCTTGTTCCAGAGATGACCGATTATTTGTTAATTTACCAATGGTGTTAAATAAGAATCTAGGATTGTTCTGATTATTTTCTATCAGTTTGCGGAGGTGCTCGGTCCTGGCGGATTTTAGAGCCCTCCTATAGCTGGACATACTATCTTTGTACGTGATTCTAAAGACCTCTAATTTAGTTTTTTTCCCCTTACGTTCCAGGGCACGAGTTGCTGTTTTGAGAGCGCGAGTATGACTATTATACCATGGTGTAGTTTTATTCTCTCTAGCCTTTTTTAATTTAATGGGTGCCACAGTATTTAGTGTGTTAGTAAAGATAGCATCTATACTGCTGGTTACTACATCAAGTTGTAAACTTTGTAACTTTGTAAATCTGGCACAAGGTTCATGTGTAACTTTCATGATGCTCTTGCCACCTTGAATCAGTTATCAAGTGTAATGAAAATTACTTCAGAAACTTTGTAAGTACAGTATATTTATGTTCCTGTCTTCAACTTATCACTAGGCCATCGCCTTTGTACTGTATGTTATACAGTAAATAAATTCAAACTCACGTAATATTTGGTTCATATCCACACTTTTTATGCCACCCTTACTAAACAGACTTCTGCAGCCATTGACACTGATATAATAAGATGTAAAGTCTTCGGTTTAGTTAGGAAAGGCTTCAGAATGAATGAGACATCACATCAAAGATTGTGAGTGGGATTTGCAGCCTGTCAGGGTAAAGTCTGAGCTTTAACCCCACCTCTGCGTACGCGGCCCGTGTCTGTTTCTAATTAGGAGTGGAGGCTGGAAAACAGACTTTTAAAAGGGCCTGAGCGTGTTTGGATGTTTACATTTCAGTCCTCCCCTTCAGCATGGAGGCTGGTCTGAAGAAAAAGGGCAAAAAAACAGAAAGGACTTTTTTTAAAGCCTCAGTACTCAGTTAGCAGAGTCCTGCGCCACCCACCGAGCCCCTGATCCTATCAAACACAAACACAGGCCAAAGTGGTTTACTCCATAACACAGGCATGCCATAGCACTCTGCCTGGCTGCAGAGATATACACTACCAGCTCATTTCAAAACCTGACATTTTTCACGCTTCATGGTTTATAGTGTGTGTGATTACAAAACTTGGTGTTTTGTGTAATCACTACAGTTTTAGATCATGCTACATATTAGTTCAGTGCACAGTTAATGAGAATGTGATTACAAAACACTTAATTATGATCTTAGATCTTAAAAAATCATTTTTTTTTTTAAATTATAAAATTTTTTGCATTACTTATGAATACTATTTAAACTCTTCCAGCTATTCTTCACTGTCTTTTTTATAATAATGTATAGGTTTCTGGAAACTGCTTCGGGCAGTTTTGGGAATAATGTGTTGCCTTCGTTCTGGAAAAAAGAGCTCTGGACAGTCTCTGGCCCGCTCCAAAAGCGCATATACTGACCCCATTATGGGCGTATAAACGTGGATGCTTAAATTAGAGCTGGTCTGCATTCACATGTCATTGCCAATCCCAGCTATGGACTGTGAGAGGGACCATGAAGCTGTAATCTAGAGCTTATGTGTGTGTGCATGTGTGGTGTGCCAGTCACGGACACGGGGAATAAAACCGAGCTCAGTTCACCTCAGGCACTTGGAGTGACTTGAGACTTGCCAGTGCCACCATTTTAGGAATTATAAAACTTTATAAAAAAAATATTGTAGTGATTCGTAGAGAATATTTTTGCAGAAGTATCTGTATGTGTGCTTAATATCGGGAGCAAAACTAGTTCATGCATTCATTCATTCATTTATTCATTTTCATTTCGGCTTAGTCCCTTTATTAATCTGGGGTCGCCACAGCGGAATGAACCGCCAACTTATCCAGCATATGTTTTACGCAACGGATGCCCTTCCAGCTGCAACCCATCTCTGGGAAACATCCATACACACCCATTCACACTCATAAACTACGGACAGTTTAGCTTACACAATTCACCTATACCGCATGTATTTGGGCTTGTGGGGGAAACCGGAGCACCCGGAGGAAACCCACGCCAACACAGGGAGAACATGCAAACTCCACACAGAAACGCCAACTGACCCAGCCGAGGCTCGAACCAGCGACCTTCTTGCTGTGAGGCGAACGTGCTACCCACTGCGCCACTGTGAGGCTACTAGTTCATGCATTTTAATATAATGTTTTTTGTTTGTTTTTTCCCCCTGATTGTGTGAAGGAACTGAAAGCTTGTACTTCAGACGGTTATAATAGAAAATTCAGTATGTCTGCATCAAGGATTCGTTTAGATCGCTTGTATTTGGATTCGATATAAAAACCGGTCCTGAACCTACTGATAAAGCTTTATCTGTCATGCTCCACCCTTGGCCGCCTGATGTATGTCTTGGCTTATCTCACATGGATGATCATTTATGTGATAGGCTACTGCTCTGTGTCACGGATGCAGGCAAAGCAAAATTTGAACTGAAAGGGGAAAAAAAGAGTTCATGGAGAAGATTTGATTGCTTGAGCAACAGAGATGTAGCAGAATTGATTTTTTGTCTTTGTTTTTAAAGAAAACTATAAAATAGAGAATGAGCACCCAACTGTTTCATTCATTCATTTCTTTCTTTCTTTTCAGCTGGGTAGTCTGTTCTTTGCTGTGATTAAACACAACTCTAAACAGTGTTGGGTTACCTATAATATGTACTTGCCTTAAATACTTTAAATTCAACTGTTGTGTATAAATCAATTTAGAGAGGAAGAGTAATATTTATATTGCTTAAGAAAAATATTAATTGAGAAATGAATTCACAACAATATAAAGCATATACCTTCATTTTATTTGTCTGACAGCTGCATGATTAAGAAACAATACAATATTTTAGAAATGTATGTCAGTATGTGGTATGTATGAAATGTGGTGTCATCAATTTGAAACGTTTTGTGTTTTGGTACATTTATACATTTTTAAATCAAAAATAAAAACTGTTTGACTCGGATTGCAATAGTTTAATTTATATTGTCTGTGCATTGAGATTTAAGTGGATTTTTAGTATTTAATCAAGTAATTAAATTATTTATTGAGTAACTAAGTTACTCTTTTGATAAAGAGTAATTGGAAAAGTAATTTAAATACAGTTGTAATGATGTAATTAGTAATTAATTACTTTTTTGAAGTAACTTACCCAACACTGGCCCTAAATCAAGCAACATTTGGATTGTGTATGTTCTTCCTTCATACAAAGAAGAATAAACTAAGGAATAAATGTTCAGTTGTTACCCAAATCAGCTACTTCTGCCTGATTTGTCCCTTGCTATCTATTACAATAATATATTCAGGACAGGCTTGGTTAATAATAGTAAAGCACATCTTGGACTTAAAATGGTTTATTTTTAAAACATATTTTTAGATTGATGTTCAACTTTTCCGTGTCAAAAAGTGTAACTATAACTCTCTGCTCTGAATTTCGCACGTTTGTGCCTCAAACTCTCTGTCTGTACAGAGCCAGGCAGGGACAGGAAATTGAGAGCCGATCTTGTAGTGGTCTGGCCTCCCAACCCTGAACTGCAGAACCGCTTGCTTTGAAGTTGGGAGAAGAATCACATGCAATTACTTGCGATATAAACCATGTACTTCAAAAACACATCCTCTCTCTCTCTCTCTCTCTCTCTCTCTCTCTCTCTCTCTCTCTCTCTCTCTCTCTCTCTCTCTCTCTCTCTCTCTCTCTCTCTCTCTCTCTCTCTCTCTCTCTCTCTCTCTCTCTCTCTCTCTCTCTCTTTTTTTCTCTCACTGAGGGCTTAGATTTTTTTCTTAAGAATTATGAACTAGTGGGAGAATCGTTAACTTGCCAAATGTTGGGAATTCAATATACAGTAATCAGGGAGAAAGATTTAGAAACAGTTGAATGAATCACACCAGAAAAACATCCCACCCATTCCCTCCAGATAAATGCAGGAAAACACACAAATTTGTTCAAATTCATTACCCTGCATTTTTTTTAAACTAGTCTTTTCTTATGAAGATGTACTGTGCCTACAGGACTCACGAAGAAACTGTTAACTGTGAACCGGAACTGTCGATTTTTTGCGTCCAACACCCCGCTCTCTCTGATCCAAGCGTACATAAAGTGTCCAGTAAATGAAGGAGTGGAGAACTTCCTCAGGGGAGAAAGAATGCAAAGTATTCTTCAGATAACCACAGCACACAATCAAAGACGAGGAAGAAAGGAGAAAAGTATTTTTCTCTGTCTCTCTTGCTAGACGGTTTGCATGATCATGATTTATATTAGGATAACTTTGACTTGATTGATACATTTAAATTTAGTCATTTAGCATTCGTTTTGTCCAAAGGAACTTACAATTGAGGAGGCATTCAGCGATTCAACAAGATTATACATTTACATTATTATTATACAATGGGCTATATGTACAGCTGGTGTTTTCACAAGAATAAATTTCACTGCAACCGGTGAAAGGTTAATGTGACTATTTTCAATTTCATAAGGTTCCTTTTACAGCATTGATATAATGTAATTAATATACAACCAGTTAAATAGAATTAAGCATTCATTTAGTTGTTAAAAATAGTGCCGTCAGTAGCAGCAGGCTAGCACAGAAACTCCATTAAAAATACTGGGGTAAAATACATTTTCATTTTTTAAAGACATGACGTAGAAAAAAAATTATTTATTGCAGTGCTTCTTGTTCAGTCTGACACCAACTTTATTTTGTAAATTAATCAGGCAGTGAAGATCACTGATTTTTAAAGAAATTATATCTTAAACGTGGCGAATTTGTAATGGTGTGACAGTGTGACGCATACTTCATAAATTTATGCACCCTGCCTCTCGTGCTTGATACGATTGGAGATGTTTAGGGAGTTAGTTTAAATGGAGGGTGGGTACCTGTGCAGGTTAACCTCACTCTCCTGGCCACAAGAGGCGCACTGCTGACTGATGCTAGAGTGTGTGGCATTAGCATATGCTTTCCATGTTTCAAGTCCTGCTTGGAGCAGCGTAAATAGAACCAGAGGGTTTATATTGGTTTCATGACCTGGACTGGAGGCCAGATAGCTGTGCAGGATAAACTAGTAGCTGACACTCACTGTAAAAAAAATGCAGGGTTTCACACAACACAATTCATTCATGTTGTCCCACAAACACAAATAGATTAAGTTAACTTAACAACTTTAAGCGGATTAAACATAAAACAATTAAGTTTTTCCCCTAAAAATTTAAGCTTATTTTAAATAAGTAGTTTAAACAAACAGCAATAATAATTCTTTGAGTCCTGGAGGATATGGACTTTAGCATGCATCTCCTTTGCAGATCCCTATTCTAATCCCACTTGAAGCTGTGTATTACACAAACAGTCATTTCTTTGGCAAGTCCAAAACCCCTAATACTCCATTAATTATATTTCTTTATAAAATATGTTTTATATATTTTATAATTACAAAAACTAAGTCTTCAATCGCTACAGACAGCAATCCATGTGCTTGAACACAATCTCACAGCAATTCATACATTTTTGATTTAGTGGCAAATTTGTATGAATTTGTACGGTCTAATTTGTACATTTTAGTACAATTTACTTAACTCCCAATGACGGTTGGGTTTAGGGGTGGGCTATTGGGTTTAAACAGATTATGTAAACACAATTTAATAATATGCAAGAAATAATAGAAAAGGTTTTAATCTGAGTCTGTTCAATTATGGTTCCATTCATTTCTATATGACTGTCAAATGTAGCTTGACGTGATTCATCTGTAAAGCAGCTTTGGCAAGACAAAGTCGATAGTAGAAAAGAAATGAAACTACATCAAGCTGATTACAGGGCTGCAGCATTGCTTTAAAGTTGGGCATCATGTGTATCAATAAATACTATATATGTATTTATATAAATGTTTATACACTTTTTTTTTCTAAGAGATGCATTTTAAATTGAATGCATAATATTTGATTTTCTTTAAAGCATACCTCTGTCCAATTTGTTGAAGGTTTATACTGTGTAATTTTACTTGAAAACAATAAGACATACAAATGCCTAACAAAATTTGTCTGTGTATATAGTGATAATCCTAGATTTAAAAGGCTGTGGTGTGCTGTGATACAGACACAAAAAAGAGAGCCAAACCAGATTGCTTTTCTCACAGATCAATGTTCAAAACCAACAAAGTGCTTTAACAGATACTAAAATAGTACCTCACAATGCAGAACCGAAAGAACATTCTGAAAAAATGATCTAACAAATTAAAGTAAGTGCAGTACAGTAATTATATACAGCAATACTTTTGTTGTTGTTTTTTCTGCAGAGGAGTTCAGTTCGTCTGTTCGTCCTGCTCCTATATCAGAGCCAAACACACACAAAAGCATACACACATTCTTGGTAAACTTATATTCAACATTACTTTCAAAGCCCTGGCTTTTTCCTGAAAGAAGCAGCTTTTCCTTCAAGTCTCCTTTCTACTCTGTCTCTCCTGCTTATCTTTGAGGAAAAGTTCCTCTGACCCCTGGCCAGACTCGCACGTCTCTCAAACAGGTCTGTGTTTCCTCACCTTATGGTGTTGTGGATCTTGCTTATTCAAGGTCGCAATACATGTGAGTTCAGCCAATCTATTGTTAAAATGTCAACTGGAGTTCCACTTTACATTAAGAGAGAGAGAGAGAGAGAGAGAGAGAGAGAGAGAGAGAGAGAGAGAGAAGGGAAGAATAGAACAAGCTACCAAAATAAAAGAATAACATTGCTTTTTGAGCATAAATAGAAATACAAATTCTCAAACAAAATACCCTAATGCAACAAAATCATAATCTTTTTTTAAATTAAAAACAGTATTAGAAATACAGTATTAGTACAATACAAATAGGAAAAAGAAAATATAAAAATAAACAAATTACTAAAAGGCTATATAAATGAAACGTCACTCTTAAAGGAGAGATTAAACAATTGACAAATTTCCATTGTTTTTAAAGCCTTTTTCTAAAGAAAAGTTAGAAAATGTCTCAAAGTAATGATGCAAAAATACAGTATATTATAATAATACAAATATATTTTTAGTTTCTGCTTTTTAAATGTACATTTATGTTCATACAATTTTGTTAATAAAATGAGAAATTAAGAAAATCCATTTTCTTTTTATGTAAAGTTTCTGTTTTGCAATGAACAAAAGAAAACGATGCATTTTTTCCAAAGTAAGAAAAATCTTTATCAATATTCTCAATTGCAAAAAGAAAAAAAGTCTTTCCACAGCAAATGAGAATAATTGCATTGCTAGAAGAAATGGACTGAACATTTTATATAATAATACCTTTTCAAATATTTTATTAAGAAAGGATATGTGACTTGATATGTGCAATGGATAATTGTAAACAAACTTTACGTAACTTTGGAATCAGCCAAATATTCTTCCAATCAATATCAGAAAAGGAAAGAATTCCAATAAAAAGTAACATTTGGGACTGATAGAGTTCCATTAAGAAATAAAGAGCCTGCTGATTTGTTTAAAGAAGTAACTGGGAAACAATGTTTTCCTACCATAAGGGAGGAAAAATCAGAAGGACAGGGGATATCTTGAAACAATCTAATAAAACATAGCTATAATCTACAGAGTGCCAAGAGAATAAAGTAAATTGCAGTGCCATGAGCACTGATGAAAAGCACCAGCAGAGGCTCATTTGACAGAGAGACAAACTCAGCCCGGGAGAACAAGTGTGTTTGTGTATGGAACTGAAGCCCTTATCTCCAGCCTGTACTGACGCCATAGTCTTCCTGTCTCAAATCTCCTCCATTGATTTACTCTCTCTTCTCTGCCTCTCCACCCCTCGCTCTCTCCGTTTTTCTTCCTCCATCTCTCGCTTAGTTCAGCTCACCCCGAGGAGCCCTGCTGGCCCCTGGACCGGTCTTCTCCCTTTTCCGTCCTCTTTCTCTCTCTCTCCCTGCGTCTGTCCTGGAGATTAGATGTAGTCTTTGTACCCACTGACGTAAACGCCGGTTGGCACAGATGCACGCAAAGTCTATTACTGTTGACGGGACACGCCTGTCTCTGGTTATGCAGGTTTACTGATGAACGCAAACACTTGTAATCTTCATATCTCTCCGTCTGTGTTTGGACATCTCTGTCTCTGTTTTTCTTTCTTTTCTTTCCCCCTCAAATCTCAGCTGAGGAGCACTTTTTTTTTTTACCTGTGTTATTGTGATCAATTAGTCTTGTGCGCCACTGTGAAGATAATAGTTCTGAAATGACGAGGCACAAGATAACTTCATTTGCATCGACTGCACTGCACAAATGCGAAGTGCACGCTAAGTGAAGTAAACTCTTTGTTTACTTACACAAGTAAGAGTATGAGCTCTATCTCTCTCTATCGTCTAGAACTTTATGGCCTGCTCTGTCGGCGCCAGGCACTCTGAGACTAGACTACAATCAGCTACAGCAACAGAGTGGCCTGATCTCGCTGAGTTTCTCTCCCTTTCCTCTGTTTTTAGCCGACTTCCTTCCTTGGGTTCTTGGATATTCTCTTTTCGCTCTCAGAGGCAACAACTGACTGCTTAAAATGCACTGAAATGAATGGAAGGAGTCTGCATAGCAAAGCCGTGGCTGTTGTATATTCAAAGAGGAAATTATATTTGAATTAAAGCTGCAAGCAGCGATGAAAGGGACCTCGCACCCGGGCTCACCGCCGCCCGGTGACCTCAGGATGACAGCGAACAGCGGATAATATTGATTTAAGTCGATATATATTAAAATACCTGAGAAAATCACAGATTTATGCCAAACTTCCTTCTGTCAGCAGGTGGCGCTATGACTGAGACTCAATATTAGCATGTAGATGTCTTCAGGAGAGGAATCTCACTGAACCTGTGCATTTTCAGGCAGATCAGATATTGTTTGGTTGAGTTATAAGTGCTTCCTCCTCCATGGCGAAGCATTGCACTTTCTCAGTCCGCCACGGACACGCCCCTCGCCGAAAACTCTAGATCTTCACAATTTAACATCACAAAGGCCTTTGGACTAAATTAATGGAACATGGATTTGGTGTGATAAAATTTGTAGGAGGAGTTTGTTTCACTGTAAAACAAGTCACTTCCTGTTGCCAGCAGGTGGCGCTATATCTGTATCTGGTTTTTGGCATGTAAACGTGTTCAGGTCAGGACTGTTATCAAACATATGGATTTTAAATCAGATCACATAATGTATGCCTGAGTTAAAACAACTTCCTGTTTTGTGGCGAAGCGTCAAAGTTTGTGAGGCCGCCACGGACACACTTTTCGGTGAAAACTATAAATCTTCGCAATTTAACATCGCCAAAGCCTTTAGTTCACAATACCCAATTTTGGTGTTGAGCCGATGAATTCCCTAGGAGGAGTTCGTTCAAATACCACGCCTGGAAATGGCAAAAACGGCACTTTTTCGCCAGAGGAAGTTAAAAATATCCGACTTCCTGTTGGGTTTGACATTTTGCTCCAAGAGACTTTTTGGTAGGTTTTGGCATGTTTGATGTGTGTGCCAATTTTCGTACGTGTGCGTGAAACGTAGCTCGGGGGCCCACTGATTTAAGCCAAACTTCCTTCTGTCAGCAGGTGGCGCTATGACTGAGACTCAATATAGGCACGTAGATGTCTTGAGGAGAGGAATCTCATCGAACCTGTGCGTTTTCAGGCAGATCAGATATTGTTTGGTAGAGTTATAAGTGCTTCCTCCTCCATGGCGAAGCATCACACTTTCTCAGTCCGCCACGGACACGCCCCTCGCCGAAAACTCTAGATCCTCACAATTTAACATCACAAAGGCCTTTGGACTAAAGAATTAAAACATGGATTTGATTAGATGAAATTTGTAGGAGGAGTTTGTTACACTGTAAAACAAGTCACTTCCTGTTGCCAGCAGGTGGCGCTATATCTTTATCTGGTTTTTGGCATGGAAACGTGTTTAGGTCAGGACTGTTATCAAACATATGGATTTTGAATCAGATCAGACAATGTATGCCTGAGTTATAACAACTTCCTGTTTCATGGCGAAGCCTCAAAGTTTGAGAGGCTGCCACAGACACGCCCGTCGACGAAAACTCTAGATCTTCGCAATTTAACATCGCCAAGGCCTTTAGTTCACAATACCCAATTTTGATGTTGATCTGATGAATTCCCTAGGAGGAGTTCGTTCAAATACCACGCCCGGAAATGGCAAAAACTGCACTTTTTCGCCAGAGGAAGTCAAAAATATCCGACTTCCTGTTGGGTTTGAGATTTTGCTCCAAGAGACTTTTTTGTGGGTTTTGGCATGTTTGATGTGTGTGCCAATTTTTGTATGTGTGCGTGTAACGCAGCTCGGGGGCCACTTTATCAAATGCTTACAGGTGGCGCTGTCGAGCCATTTTGCCACACTCACTTCCGAGACCCCTGTCAAATGATCATTTTCACCGCGTTTGGTGTGTGTGCAAAGTTTCATGAGTTTTTGAGCATGTTTAGACCCTCAAAAGGCCCTCAGTTAGGGGCGGAATAATAATAATAATAAAAAACGGAGGAATTCCAATAGGGCCTACGCACCGTTCCGGTGCTCGGTCCCTAATAAAAAACGGAGGAATTCCAATAGGGCCTACGCACCGTTCCGGTGCTCGGTCCCTAATTATGCATTCCTTAGATGTGCCGTTCAGCTGCAAGAATTGAATTTTATATTGCATTGTGGGCTTTTTGGAGGTCGGTCAAGACTGAGAGCCTAATCGGTCAATAAATAAACTAGCTATGAATGTTGGGTGTAATTACTTGCAAAGTAACTGTAATTAGATTACTTTTTTGCTGGAAAGGTAATGTAAGGGTTTCTTCTTAATCTTAGGTTAATTACACATATTTATACTTGCCTTAGATACTGTACATAAATTCAACCGTTCTATATGAATCAGTTTAGATAAGCAGAGTAATATATTTTGCTGATATATTTTTCAACTACAGAAGAACATTCGTATCATTTATCAAGACAATTGCATATGCTTAAGAAACAACATAATAATTGACAGACTAGTTCGTGGCAATATAAGGTATAAATACAGAGGGGCAGAGTATTTATATATGTATATTTTGTGTTATTCAGATATTTGCATAATAACTTTTTCAACAGAAAGTTTTATTTGTCTGACAGTTGCGTATGCCTAAGAAACAATAAAATGTTTTAGAAATTCATTCATTCATTCGTTCATTCATTCATTATTTCATTTTCTTTTCGGCTTAGTCCCTTTATCCAGCATATGTTTTACGCAGCGGATGCCCTTCCTGCTGCAACCCATCACTGGGAAACACCCATACAAACTCATTCACACACATACACTACAGACAATTTTGCCTACCCAATTCACCTATAGCACATGTCTTTGGACTTGTGGAGAAAACCAGAGCACCCAGAGGAAACTCACGCGAACACGGAAGAACATGCTAACTCCACACAGAAATGCCAACTGACCCAGCCGAGGCTCGAACCAGCGACCTTCTTGCTGTGAGGCGACAGCGCTACCCTTTAGAAATTCATGTCAATACAAATATAGTTTAAAAGTGTAAATTCTGACTCAAATGTAAAGAATTTAAAGTTAGAGCTTAATTTTTATTGTCTATGCATTGAGATTTATGTGGATATTTAGTACTGAGTATTATGTATTGAGTAACTAATTTACTTTTCCGACAGAGTAGAAAATTAATCTAAATACAAATTCAATTACTTTTTTGAGCCTTGGCTGGGTCAGTTGGCGTTTCTGTGTGGAGTTTGCATGTTCTCCCCGTGTTGGCGTGGGTTTCCTCCGGGTGCTTCGGTTTCCCCCACAAGTCCAAAGACATGTGCTATAGGTGAATTGGGTAGGCTAAATTGTCCGTAGTGTATGTGTGTGAATGAGAGTGTGTGGATGTTTCCCAGTGATGGGTTGCAGCTGGAAGGGCATCCGCTGCGTAAAACATATGCTGGATAAGTTGGCGGTTCATTCCGTTGTGGCGACCCCAGATTAATAAAGGGACTAAGCCGAAAAGAAAATGAATGAATGAATGAACACAAAGAAAGATATACTGAATAATGTATATGTAAATGCCATTAGAGTCCATTTCAATGGTTCAGTTGTGGCTTTCTTTAATATATTTTTTGAAAAAGCAGTTTATATAAAATCACACATTATTCTTCCATCTGTAACTTCTCAATACAGCTGAAGTTGTCATTGATTATGAAGATATATGGTCATAACAGACTTCTGCTCATAAGATATTGCTATATTTATTACTAGAGGAAATATGATAGTCTAAATACTCCTATATTCAAAAGCATATAAATGACTGTATTTAAATGGGTGCACAGGAAAATGTTAGAACAGCAAAATGATGGACATATTTTACTTTGTTAAAGCAATTATTTTACCGTTTTTAGAAGAGAAACAAAAAGAATTTCACATTGTAAGGATATCCCATAGTGTAATATGCACACTCCTGCCACGTAGAAGCATCTGTCACATTTACACAGCAGACATTCATTTAAGTCTCTGGCTGTCTCCTTGTCTTCACCATAAATGAGGTTTTCCTTGCCGAAACTCTGTTTTGACTGCCAGAACCTTCCACAGGAGACAGATTTCACTGCTAATGTCTGTCTGTGGCTATGACTTCCTGCTACCAAAGACCACACCAGCAGTCACAAATCAGTTCCTTACAATAGGCATATGGCAATATCCAATTCACTTGTTGCGATTAATTGCTGAAGCTTTTAGTTTTTACTGTACAGTATTATCAAGATATTGTCCTAACCTGAAAAAAAAGTTACTTTAACGGGTTTAATATCGAAACATTCTTAGTGTATTGCTTTATTGTATATATTTGTTCAAAGTAAACTAATATCTTAACCAAATTAAATTGTGAAAGGACTAGATAACACATTACTATAAAGTCTCATTAGTTAATGTTAATAGATCAATAGTGATAAAAAGCCAGATTTATAAGTTACTGTTAAAATTAGTTAAAAGAGCTGAACTTATTAAGAGCTGAAGTTATTAAATCCATTTAATACAATTATGGGTGACATGGTGGCTCAGTGGTTAGCACTGTCGTTTCACAGCAAGAAGGTTGCTGGTTTGAGTCTCAGCTGGGTTAGTTGGCATTTTTGTGTTGAGTTTGCATGTTCTCCCCGTGTTCGCGTGGCTTTTCTCCGGGTGCTCCGGTTTCCCCCACAGTCCAAAGACATGCGGTATAGGTGAATTGAACAAACTAAATTGGTCGCAGTGGATGAGTGTGTATGGATGTTTCCCAGTACTGGGTTGCAGCTGGAAGGGCATCTGCTGTGTAAAACTTATGCTGGATAAGTTGGTGGTTCATTCTGCTGTAGCGACCCCAGATTAATAAAGGGACTAAGCCAAAGAATAATGAATGAATGAATAATACAATTATTATGCCAGATTATGACTATGATTTAAACACATTATTAGGCAGAAATTATCATCACCTATTAATAAATGCTTTTGTAGTTTTCATTGTGAGTTTAGTTAAATTAACTAAAATAAACTATTGTAGCCTTTTTGCTACATATTAGAGGTCATAGAAAGTTTAATCAATATTTCAGCAGAAAATATTCATAGTTGAACTATTATGCTAACCAAGTCTCCAATAATTTGCCGCTTATATGAACACCACTGCAAATACACTGTGAATATCTTTTAAAAAGTACTCTAAAAGTTAAAATAAATGTATTCGCTGTATTCTGAAGTGCCCATGATATCAGTATTGTGCATGCTCATTATGAATGACTGAATATTAGCATATAACTCCCTTACAATTCATCTAAAACATATTTACATTGCCTAATTGTGTGTTCAGTTGATTTGGAAATATTCACTTTACTTAAGTAAAATTTTATATTGAACTTAATCAACTCAACAGATCTTTGCTTGAACATACTCTGACTTTGTTTGTGTCTCCAGATCATTTAGTCAGTATTCATGGTATTAGCGCTATCCAGTTTGGGCCTTAAGGAACGGCCTTAAGGGGATGTAAGTGTCCTCCTGTTTGTCTCCCTCTGTCGCGCCTCTTTCCCTAGGGTCCATTAGGAATAAGGGGCTTGTTGACATGCTATTCCTGTTGGGTCTTGCTCGGCCCATCAACAGGACCATGTCTGTCCGGACGGGATGGACGGGTTATTTTGGGTGGTGGTTTGGTGCTGGTCTTTCTGTCTCTGCTCCAGACTTCTGCTGATAGATTATCTAAGAGACTTAATGGGAGTAGCGGCAATTATTAGCCTGACGCCAGGCTACAGCAGTTATCATCCGCTCTGATAAGTGAAGGGAGAAAGCCCAAGGATTCTGCCACTGAAGTGGGAGTGTAAGAACACTAAACAGTCAATGCTTGATGTTGACAGTTTGTTAAAGTTTGTAATGGTCCACTTAACAGTGGCAACATTTCCACCAGTCTCAATTGATTGTTATGTTGATCATTTACAAATGTAGAAGATTATTGCATAGTAAGAAATATCATGTGGGTTATAACATTTGGCCAGACTTTTGAAGCTGATTTTTCAGCAAGCATTAGTCCAGAATTAATACTATTTTACTGATTCTGCAGATTTTTGCAAAACGATTTCTGATCATTATGAGTGTTGAAATTTGAAAACATTGCTTCATATATATCGTGGAAATATATAACCACTTAAATGTGCCATACATTTTGTAAAAAGTTTTATTCAAATATCCATTCAATTAATTTCAACTGGCAAATGTTGCTTTGAACAATCTATTCATCAAATAATCACGAAAAGTATAATGTATCAGTCTCCACAAATATATGGAGCCGTTTTCTTTTATTATTAAAGATCACGTGACAATGAGTATTGATAATAAAAACGATACTTTAAATCACAGGAATAAATTACATTCTGTAAAACATTCATATGAATCTGTTATTTTGATTAGATTTTTATTTATTTACTGAATCGCATTAAAAATTAACTCAAAAGAAAATTAAAAGCCACTGGCGTCATTACAAAATTAGCTTTAGAAAGAAATATATAGCTTACGCCTTACAAACTCTCTCTCTCTCTCTCTCTCTCTCTCTCTCTCTCTCTCTCTCTCTCTCTCTTTCTCTCTCATTTTTCAATTATTTTGGATTATTTGTCAATAAAAAAAATATATTTTAATAAATGTGACAATAATAACAATTGTTATTATTATAATAAAACCAATAAATAGAATTGTTAATAATAATTATCATAATGATAATAATAATAATAATGATACTTATCATAATGATGACAACAATAATGACTTAAAAATCACTTTGTCTTACTAGCGATTGTGAAATTTGTAATTATGGTAATAAGTTTTCTTTTGCACAATAGAGGTCATCACAGCAAAAACCTTTTGCTGTGCGTCTGGTGCATAATCACAATCATCGCAGCGGTAACATTTTGGTGTAGTGTCGCTGGCACAGCACAGCAAAGCACGCACACACAGAGGTACATGTTGCTCCTTTAAGAGTTCGGAAACTTGATACTGTGTTTGCGCAACAATCAGCGCGGCTCGCAGCCGCCAAAGTGTCTAGACGAGCACATGATGGGAATCAACCAATGGCTCCACTGCTCTCCTCAGGGGCCCCGTGTGTGTGTATCTGAAGAAGAAAGAGAGTGAAACGGCGAAAGAAACCATCGAAGAATCCCATTAATCTCACCCGAAACACGGAACGAAACCTCAAGACATCATATGTCCGTCTATCCGCCTGGAACGACCACTTTGCCGTCGCTACGTAAGCATTTTCATCCGCCAGGAGCGCGCGGAACGTGAACGGGGATTATAGTGAGCTCCATTCATGTGCTCGGCGTCATTAACCCGCTGCAGAAGGTTTGCTTGAAAACGGGGATCTGTTTCGGAGGCTATCGAAGATTTTTCTGCATATCGTGCATTTTGAGTTATTCGTTGAGAGTAAAGTTTCACGTTTACGGGGCATGTTTACAGACTGGATGCACCGCTCCTCACGTAGTGCACTATCATTATTACATCAAGCTCTTTGCTACACTGTTGATATATTGTAGCAGTGGAGTCTAATGTTGGGCTTCGCGCAGGCTGTGCTCGGCTGTGCATGTGAGCACAGATCATTGATGTCGGACAGCGAGCGCACGAGCGTTTGGAGTCTCCGCGGTTCTGACCAAACATAGGAAAAACGGATGCAAACTGTTTAAACTGTCGTATGTTCAGGACGAGACGCACGGGTCTGGTTCGGCGACTCTGGAGAAGCCGTTTGGTCACCGCAGGTAAAGAGGGGGGCGATGGAGGTCCGGATGACTGGAGTGACAGCAACCCAGAGAAGATCCCCAGAACGGAATACGCACCGGGAAGCAACGCGGGCTCGTGCGGCAGACGCGTAGAGGAGCGCGGGGAACCGGGGGTCTTGATTGAACACGATGGACCCCTCAACGAGGGGAGCGAGGGCAGGACGGTGACATGCTGTTTGTTTAAAGACCTCCCCAGAGGCAAAAACAGACTTGCTTGTCGTGTGGAACATAGGAACAACTATAGCAGTTTGAGTGGCAGGGAACGGAAAACTGGTGCCGTGACCGAGCAAGACCTAAAGAAGTGCACTTATGCCTTTCTCAAAAAGTTGAAAGAGAAGTCTCTGGATGTTTTACTGGAAGCTGTTGAGTCTCAAGGCGGGATGCCGAGTGGATGTGTTCTGGTGTCGCAGACTGAGGTGCGAATCGGAGGTCATCTGGTGTCTCCACAGTACCTGCTGTGTCGACTTTTCCGCTGGCCAGACCTACGGTTATCCTCTCTCCTCAAACCACTCTGTCATTGTCAGAGCTTCAGGGCAGAGGACAGCCAGACCCTCTGCTGCAACCCCCATCATTACAGCCGCCTCTGTGGACCAGTAAAGGATGGTACGCAAACCCCCTGAATGGCTTTTGCCAAGGCTTGAATGATTTACTTGCTTTGTGAAGTATTAGAATTGTCAACACATCTAGACAAATATCTGTTTTTGTATGCTTATCTTAATCTTCCAGCCTACAGCCTGAAGGCTGGTTTGTTCGATGCTTTAGGCACTTTACAAAAGTTTACTCAGATAGACTTAAAAACACATTTAAGCCCAGCAATCCATCTTAGGCCTGTGTAAATGTTTTCTCTATAATCAAATCAGGCAAAGCAGTGTGACGTCCTTTTTCTAATAAAAAAAAGTGATTTTTATTTTATTAAAAATCTTTTTACTTGAAGCATGGGTGAATGATAGGGAGGGAAGTTGGACAGTGATACTCCTGTTCAGGAAGTGGAATTCCCAACTAGAAGCCCTCTGGGATTCTCAATTTCTCTGTTCCCTCCCTGTTCACACAACACTACCCTAACAGTGTGTATATATGGACGGTTGCAGGCTTGGAATGAAATAGTTTGAATAATTGTCTTTCAAGAGGGTCAAGACAGAATTATCTGAAAAAATTTAACATTCATGTTTTTGCCATAACCATACACCAAAAAGAGAAAAAACTTCGGTACGACTTGTGCTGTAGTCGATCGATTAGCAGTGATATCATGTTAATATTAACATGATTCATATTGTTAAAATAATGTCTAAATGTTTTCCTTCAAGTTTCAATCCACTGCATCAGCAGAAAGTGTAGTGTTTCCACCCTCAGTAATGATGAGACTCAACACTTTTAATTGGATTCCATGCATTCTTGGCACTTGATGACACATCCATTGTCTTTTTGATGGATGCGCTTCTTCACCTGTAATTTCCATACCAGCTGGGAATACTGGTTTGCTGAAACATTCGGATTTGCTTTCAAAATGCTGGAGAAACTCTTCCAAATGTTGATGCCGTTTTAGAAATTTAGATCTTGAATGGTCTGAAATGTTTGTTTTTATAGGGACACTCAATCAAAGGAAAACTTGAACTCTGTTCTCCCTATTTTCAGATACACCTCCGCCTCCTTATTCTCATCTTTCCCCCCTACCAGAACACAAGCCACTGAGTAAGTACTTTAAGTTAGTATTTCTTGAACTAATTCATGATGTTAAGCAGGAGTGAAATGATTGTGGTTTTTTTTTAAATCTTTTTGCAGATTCTTCTCTCCCAATGCTGCCTTACATAGAAACCGAAGCCACTCGTTCCGCTGGCGGCCTGTCACAGGACTATTCAGGTTGGTGTGCAAGTCTTCATCAATTAATGCATTAAAAATGGGAAAAAGTTTAAATAACTACTGAGATTGTCTATGAGTATGGCTTACAATTATGCTACAGTTCAGAAGTTTGTCGTTCTTTTAGATGTTGCAAAAGATTTCTGTTTCAAATGAATACGATTTCTTTTGCAATTTGCTGTGTTCAGAGCTGCTAATTAGGATAACATGTCACATATATTTGTTATCATTGGTCAGCTAAGCATTGCTCTCATACAAACCTCCAAACTAAAGTGCAGACATTTTTGTGAACCCTATCCTATTTTCTCAAGTATAATTATGTAGCCATATGGTTTATAGTTCTCTTTATTTAAGAAGATCAGCATTTGAAGATATTCTTAATGTTATGAATACATTACCGTCTAAAGGTTTGTTAAGATAAATGTTGACTTTCCATTGTGGATAGAATATCTAGATGTGCTGTATGCAAACTGCCAAAACGTCTTAGACGTCATCCATCAACTTTCAGCACTGAGTCAAAATTAGATTATGGGCAACAATGGGCAGTTTTGTCAGGACGGTGACAGGGGACTCGGGGCCTCCTGAGCTCTTATCTGCTGCATGCTGATCGCTACAGAGCATATAGAACTCTGAAGACATGGAGCAAGATTCTCTTTTGGTGTGTCGCATACAATCTTTCCTCCATTATTTTCATGTTGTTGCTTCCTGCTGAGTTTTGCAATGCAAGCCCTGGCACAGCCAGCCAGTCGCATTTTAAAATAAGGTTTAAATTACAGGCCTCGCTGTGGCTTCCCCTCTTCCTGACAGAGCGCAGGCCAACACGCAATTTAACTAATGAAATCCTGCCTGTCTCTGCAGAGATTCTTTACAGATGTTGACAAAGAACGACTCTATCAATTGTTGGAAAATGATTTGCCCCTGTTTTTAAGGGACATGTATCTTTCTAGATCTGGTTACATGTTTGGCTGATTTATTGTAATTGCGTTTTGTGTGTTTGTCTGCATTTATTTCTCAGTGTCTCCTCAGTATTGTGACATGGAGAAATCATTTTGCTTTCTCATCCTGACAAAAGCTGTTAGCTTCATCTTAGATAGGGATCAATATGCAGTCAGTTCTCTTACCGCAGATTCATTATCCTGAGGAATGAGCAACAAAAATGACTTGCAAAAGAAAGATACTTCTGCAGATGTGTTCCACAATTTAAGGATTTGTTCATGGCAAGAACTGCCATGTATTATATCGCTTAAATGGGTGAAAATGAAAATTCTGTCATCATTTACTCGCCAACGTCATTCCAGACCTTTATTATAGTCTCTTTTTTTCTTGAGAACACAAAGGACTGATATTTTAAAGAGAGTTTTTCGGTCTGCAATTAAAGTATACATTATCCAACATGAAATCATACACCATTGACGTTCACTGTATGCTAAAACCGTTTTATTTTGTGTTTTACACTGAGTGTATAACTTACAAAGTATGCTCTTTTACAAATAATGTGAACTAAAGTCAACATAATCTTGAATACTTATATTGGGTAAAGATTCAGAGTACTTTCGGATTACTCTTCGAGTATGTTTGACCTAACTTTAAATGTACTGAATGTGTGAGAATGAAAAAGATAACCAGCATG
>CAIGQW010053631.1:9715736-9743766 GCA_903798125.1 Danio choprae
ATATATATAATTATTATTTTTTTTCTCCTATATAATTCAAAGCTTTAAGCCCAAGAGATGACATTTCTAAAAATATACATTATTATAGTGTATTATATGTGTGTATAATATGTATTATATATATTGCTTTGCTCATACTTATGGCTGATTTATACTTCTTTGCCATAGCCTGATGTGAACCCTGATGTGCACCTCTCAAAACCATTAACTACACATCACTGTGATGCTGTGATTTGTCGGCTTGGTAGTGATGTTGAGTGTGGGCTGGGCCTGAGAGCCGTGGGAGAGGCACGAGTGTTTAACAAGTATTGAGTTCTGTGGAGGAGCTCCAGATGGAGATTTTTGTTTTGTGCTTACCTTATGATTAAAGTAGTTGCATGTCTGCCAGTTCCCACCTCTTTCTTCTTTAAATGAGTGAGTTTGAGCTATATTTACACTAAGGGTGTAGTCACACTAGGCTATCTGAACCGTGCTCTGGTCCGTTTGACCCTCATTTCCTAGTTTGTTTGACAAGTGTAAGTGCTCTGAATTGCGCCCTGGCACGGTTCGGTTGGCCGGCCCTGGCCTGGTTGGAAAAGGTAATCTGGAGCACAGTTCGGTTGGGCTTTGGTGCAGTACGCTGTGCAAAGCACGTCTGAGCGCGAAACTGAAGACGCAACGTCACTTTTTTTATTTCATATGGATTTATAAATCATCCTTACTTTTCAATGAACGCGAACTGTCATAGTTTATTAAAGATGCAAACCCATGGCTGCACGTCAGCTGTCACCTTCAGCAAACCTCCCAATACGTGCAGAACGATGGCTTTCATGAAAACTTTCGGCAAAATATTTGACCGTGTGTCATCGCATCCCAAGCGACTCAAAATAATACAAAACAATATAACTAAAGCAATCTCCACTGTACTGAGCTAAAATGCTTCTCTTCCTAACTGAACAGTTGCATCGTCGATGACGTAAGCGTGCTCAGGCTCAGAGAGAAAAAATGTAGCATTGCACACATTTTCGGGGTTAACAAAACACCCATGAAGAAATTCAACACAGAGGAACATAGAAACCCTATTGCCTGCTTGCGTTTCGGAAGTGTTACTGCAGAGCAACACAAACAGAACGCAGTATAAATTTAGACTTAGTGTATATAAAAATTATATTTATATAAAAATTATACTTATAAAAATAAGTATAAATGCACGGCTACATGCAAGGCATTCGCCGTGCATTACCGCAATCACTTGATGCAGATTTATAATTTAGCCTTCAGTATTTTCCGGATATGAAATTTTAAAACAGTGCATGTTATTAACATTTTTAGTTTAGTTTAACATCTGTGTGATTAGCTGAGTTTAACACAGTTTTTTTTTTCATTTTTTTGTATTGTGCACTTTTAGACTACTGCAGTATTTTGCAGTTGTTAAAAAAGTGACTAACTGGGGTGTTAATTTTGGCCCTTGCTGCATTGTATGTATGATGGCTGTAGTGTGTCTCCTGTAGTCCTGCTTCCCTGCTGTGAGTGGGGCCCCTGTAACCACATCCAACCACCTGCACATGAGACCCCTGCAGGGCTCTGTTTACTTAAGCAAGGCCTTAATGACTTTAGCAGAGGGGGGAAAACCAAAACCTTTCAAATAGTAATACAATAATACATGATATTTTCCTCTCAGTCACATTATAAAATAAAGGCTAAGCAGGTATATGTGCCTGGAATTGGAAAAAGATATTAGGTTTTAAGAGTTTCCATATGTGTTTGGTTTTCACTGACTGTATTTTTTACATGCTTATTTTACTTGTATCTGGTATTCCAATACAGATGTTATGACCAGTCAATCCACATTTAAGTTACTGTTGTTCATACATAAAATAGTATGAGTTAGTTTAGCATTTATCTTTAGTAGTGACTGTATGATCAGGTATTTGTCAGTCTTCAGTGTTGTGCAGTATTCTGTATTTCAAGTCTGATGTACTGCTGTGTATCGTTTGGGTTTAGACTGGGGGGAAGGGGGAATTGCAGTGGTCTTATAGTGTTTTTAAAGGGGTCGGTGGGGGCTGGGTTGGGGTATGTTGCACTGAGTGAAATGGTCCCACAGACCACAGTCTGGATTGACGTCGAAGTTGCTTTTGTCCCGCTCTCTCCCTCTGCATCAAATTTGCATGTATCAGAGTTCACAGGGTTCATGTTTTGTCAAACTCACTGATTTCAAACAGAGATGTGTAGATCCAGCTTGAAAAACACAAACGCTGCACACCAAAGCCAGCATGAAAAAGTGGTACATTACTTTGGAAAGATGTTTGTCTTCTTGTCTACCAAACAAATGCATGCCAAATCTGGTAGTGTCTATGTGCAAATGAACAACACATCAACTATAGTTTACCTTTGCATATTTTTGTTGTTTTGTCTACATTTAGTTTTGTTAAAATTTTATTTCATTTAAGCAAAACTTTGTAAAGTTTTACGTTGAGTTGCATAGAAACATCTGGACAAATGTGCCTAATTTCTGTTCATTGCTTCATAATCAAGTCTCGTGTCATGGTCCGAATCAAGAATGCATTGGTTACTGCAGCCCACGACATGTGTGTTTTTACCCTCCAGATTAAATCTGCGCAGTGCGGTTGAACTTGTGTCAGACCCTCCATCCCTCCAGCTCACCCCCTCTGCTCTCTTTCTCTTCCTCACTCCTCTCTCTACTCAAGTGACAGCCGGCATGCGGGTGGGGTGGGGGTGGGGGGATAACAGGCTAGACCCGCCCTCCAGTCTGTGTGTATGTGTCTGTCTGCGTATATGTTGGTTGGATGTGCCTCACTGCTGACCTAATTTGCCCTCAGCAGTTCAATCAATACTCATTCAGAGCTTCCTTTTCACACGAGGTCTGCCCACGCAGCAGCAAACACAGGCCATCTCTGCACTGAGCGCTGGAATGTAATGAAAAAGTGAACAACTGATGCTGGATACAATATGTTCAGACTAATGCAGCTAATGAATGCTAGACCTCAAGGACTGACCTCATTGCAAAATTTACCAGTTCTTAAATGATACTAATTGTAATTACTTGTCTGTTTTTTTAATTCAATTAGATGTTTTTTTAAGAAGTGAAAAGTGCTTTTTTGCTAAAAGGATCTATTTGATTAAAAGTGACCATGAAGACATGGTCTTTCAAATATATGCTTATCTTTAGAACTTTTATGAAAAACAAGTAAAAACATAAGGAAGCACAGGTGCTTTCAACATTCCACCAAGTAAGCATAGAATAATTTGTTAAGGATCATGTGGTATTGAAAACTGAAATAATTGCTAAAATGTTTACAGTGGAATATTTATTTTACTCGTATTGGACAGAGTTGATTTACAGGAATAAAAATAAATCTTTTTAATGTTGAATTATAAGGCTGTAGTATTTATATTTCCCAGCAACTAAGCAATGACATAATCATATCTGTAATTAAATTCACAGCTTCACATCATAAACGTTGCACAGATGCAGGTGATTCATCCACAAAATTCCTCTCTCGCTCTCTGTCTCCTTTGTTGGTTTATTCAAATTCATTAATTCAAGCGGCTTTTATTCATGTCAGAATTCTAGATCTATGCACACTGCAGAGAACATTAAAAAAACATTTTCCCCCTTTGTGTAGCCTCTCTGTCTTGTCAAATTTTGCACAGCAAAGTGCAAACATCATGACAGATTTTAACTTAACTTATCATGCTACCATCTGACATGAATTATATAAAGAAATTCAATAGCATGGCTTTTGAAACCTGAGGTTCAACCATGTCAATAGCAATTGCCTACAGAATAAGTTTAGGCAGGTATTAGTGCAAACATGGATATCTGATTCTAGTGGTGTCAAGATGGGGTAAAGAAAATGTATAGGATCAAATTATCAGTGCATTGAGTGTAAACACAGTGGAAGTTACAGAAAGGTAAAAATTTGTCTCAAAAATCATTATATTTTTAACATCAGAAAATAATTGTATGTAATAACGCAATGTGACAGTCAAAACAATCTGTTTTGCAACAGCACTGTGTCCAACTGAGTCACATTTTGGTCATATGGAAGAAGTAAGATAGTTATGAAATGTTATTTCTAAACACAAGATGAAGTGTTTATCACGTCTATCAAAACAATAAAAAAAGGGGTTAACACAGGCTATTGATTCATGCAGTAGTGATTTGAATATTGTATAAAAGCTTTTACATGAACTACAGTTAAAGGGTCAGACCTGTTATTAGTGAGTAAATACAGAAATCTTCAAATCTCAAGTAAAAAATGGCCTGTTTAATTCTAAGAGTCATAGAGGGATTGGTCATGAAAACATTGCATCATAGCCTTTTTTGGGGAAAAAAAAAGCATTAAGCACATAATAGGAAGAAAAATGATGTGAAATGTATTATATGACCCTTTTAGAGGGCTCTGGAAAGGAAAGCTCACACCTCTTTCCTCCTTTCTTTTCATATCTCTGCTTTTATGGAGTGTGTACAGGGGATGAATAGAGTGTCATGAATGGTATCCGTGGCCTGGATTCCGCAAAGGGTTGGAGAGCTCTGCTGTCCGAGTGCATAGCCCTCCACTCTCTCTCAGCACCCTGGCTGCTGTTGCATATTTCAAGCACACAATGTAGCAGTCATCTATAATAGAATGCTATGAGAGGTTTGGCCCATGCTGTACGCCCCCCTTTTTTCAGCACATGGCTACAGTGCATGCTTTGCGTCGGTGTATGTGATCTGATCTCGACCGCAAGTGTGCCGTTATAGGTGTCTGCTACATCGATAGGCATCATGAAAATGTTTTAGTCACTCAAAAGGCCGTGAATGTAAAGATAAGCATCGTTGGCGTACAGAATAGGGTTAGTGTGAAAATGTGTTTTGATATGATGTGGTGGTTGATTGTGTCTGCAAAAGTGCTCTTTGTCTGAGAGTGGACCTGTGAATAACTCACCTCAGACATGAAAAGTTGACGGTGTGGTTGCTCGAATCCTTCACCGCATTATTCGGAGATGATTATGCCTTTTTCCTTTTCCACATGGGGCCATCCAAGGAAAAGTCTGAGTTTATTTGCCTGTAGTTAAAAAGTGAAGCAGGTAAAAATATCATGTGTAGTTTTTTTTTAAGTTCATCTCTGCTCTTCCTTCCCTTTCTCTCGTCTCCATTAGCCTTAATGTGTCTTTGACAAGTGGGGCGTGAATGTGTGAACTGATGTAAGCGACTTTTTTGTTCACAGCTTAGCTGTGTGTTGCTTGCAACCCTAAAATGAATCATTTGTGCCCAAATATTCTTGCTTATTCTTCAGATTTTGTTGCATAATATTCATTTTTGTCTGTATTTTTCTCCCACACTCAAAGCACACCATCTCCATGGGGCATCTGGCTTTTACATCATTATTTTTTCCTCTTGCAATATGCCTGTGAAGTGAAAGCTCTGCTATGAAAAATTAAAAGCATATTTAGCTGCTGGGAGAGCTACAGAGTCCTCAGGCCATGCTGCTGTCTAGGCTCAGCTCGGTGGGTGTAAAAAGGGTGGGAGGGGGGGGGGGGGGGGGGCTCACAGACATGCTTTAAAGAGCTTTTGGGATTTGCATTTTTTTGGGCTGCATTACATTTGTGTGTGAGGAGTCTACTGTTGCTTTATATATGGCTATATGAGATGAAGATGTTGTTAAACTTGAGCACAGTTACTGTGAAACACGCTTTTTTTGTTTCGGACTTCCTCTTTCTTCATCTCATTCAAATCACGCGTGACGTGTAACCGAAAGCACCACATTAACAGGAAATTGGGCCACTTTTACTTCATCTGTGGTCTCGCATAATACCTCAGCGTTATCCTTCAGGCCTTAGAGTGCTGAGTGTTATTATTGTGGCATTTTAGAATTTTACACAATGTTGCTAGCTTAAGCTTAAGATTTCTACGTTTTTTCTGCTTTTGATTATAGAGAATAAGCTGCTGGGACTGTATCTGCTACAGTGATCATCATTATTAATGTCTGTTCTTTTTCTCATTTTCTTTCAGATCTCTAGACGGTCGATTGCAGGTATCTCATAGGAAAGGTCTCCCTCATGTGATCTACTGTCGTCTGTGGCGCTGGCCAGATCTGCAGTCTCATCATGAGCTCAGAGCCATTGAACTCTGTGAGTTTGCCTTTCACATGAAGAAGGACGAAGTCTGTGTCAATCCCTACCACTACCAGCGGGTCGAGACACCAGGTAAATCACACTAATATTCAGGCAAGCATTGGCTAGAAGTGAAATTAGTATCACAGATGACAAAGGTGAACTGTCAGTAGGGCCCTATGGTTTCTGTAATGATAAAAGTGTAGGCAGAATTGTCATTAAAATCAACTTTACTACAACTGCTATTTTACTATATGAATACATGACCTTCATTTGCTGATCTCAGAGTCAAAAAACACCATATGTACACACAGACATTCAAGCGTCTTAACGACAACCTGTCAAGATTGAAATTTGATTTAGATTCAAATATATAGGACTTTTTCTGTTGTACAGTAGAATGTACTTCTCAAAGTGATAATAATACATTTTACAACTCGTATGTCTAATCATGCATTAAAAGAAAGTTTTTAGTGTAACAGGAATAAAACATGAATTAAAACAGACTTTTTTAAAGCAGATAATTAAAATAGGAAAAATACAATTATTGAGAAAAGGACTTCGTAAGGCCCTTCAACAGAGCTTACTTCACCAGTCTGACCTCTGCAATAAATCAATTGCTAATTAAAAATGCTAACTTAGTATTTTGTTAATGATGTGGCTTGATCTGACTGCCAGATTGCACCACGCAATATACAAACTAGTTTAATGTATGGAGCACTGAGATGTTGAGATGTTCTGTTTATGTTGTTTATATATTTCTGCTTTAAAATAATTGGGCAACATACTTGTTACTGTAGAGTTTCATGCGGCGGTATTAAGAAAATGGTTTTCAGTTTCATTATCTTTTGAGGCTAGTTATTTTAAATCTATTGATTATTGATATTGATTTAATATTGGTACTGAGTTATTATTTGGGTATCATACTGAAGCCAAAAACTGGTATTGAGCCACATCTATCCCAGCTTCATCGTTTAAATTTCTATCCAGACTCTATTTGTCCTATCTGAAAAATGGCTAAAACATTAAACAAGTGCTGTTGCGTGCTCTTCTTATCATAAGAACTGTTATAATGATCAGCATGTTTAGCATTTAAAGTAGTAAGCAAAGTATACATGCACTGTGTTCAAAATGTAAGAAGTATTTTTGTTTGGTTATTCATCTATCTTTTTTTTTTCTTTTTAATTCTTTCTTTCCCTCTCTGAAGTTCTTCCTCCAGTGCTGGTGCCTCGACACACTGAAATCCCCAGTGAGTTTCCTCCTCTGGATGACTACAGTCACTCCATCCCAGAAAACACAATTTTCCCTGCCGGCATCGAACCCCAGAGCAACTACATACCAGGTAGATGACAAATACACATTACTACAGGAATAACTAAAGAAGAATGTTGGAGTTAAGTTTCATAGTTTTACAAAAACAGATCAGCCTTAATGGCAAGCGAAATAGTCAAATGGAGAGGTGTAAAGTAGCATCGAAATGATTCAATTATCTTCAGTTACTTTTCTTTTATTTATTACTTAATTTTTATTGATTTAAAAAAAAAAACATTTAACCAGTGAGAACAAAATGGGAAAATATATATATACTTACATATACATACATACATACATACAGTACATATATGTCTTCAGTTACTTCTCAAGCAAGTTATTTTAGTTAGTTTTAAGTTATTTTTATTCTTGTATTTATTTATATATTAGAAATTAGCCATTTTCAGCATTTAACATTTTCTTTTTTAAATAAATGTTTTTTAACACTTTCTATTAATCAAAGATTCCTGAAAAAATGTATTGTGGTTTCCAAAAATATTTAGGCGCACAACAATTTCCATCATTGATACTAAGACATGTTTCTTGAGCACCATTTCTGAAGGATCACGTGACTCTGTAGTGTGAAATAATGGCTCACATTCATGTCATTAAACATGCACACGTGAAGGCTCAGCTGTACACACAAAGAAAATCAAACTCTTGCATAGACATTAACAAAAAGCCACTGTTACACATTAATCCCATTTACTGTACAGGCCTGACTTCTTTGGCCAGTTGACTTTGTGTAAGGTGGACTATGACTTTGTTGCTTGATGGATTTATAGGACTAATGAAGAAACATTTAACCATTGTTTCATCGGGTCGACACAAAACAATTACACCGAAGTGATTTAAAGACTGCTTTTGGCTACATACGGGGGAAGATTATCCCACAGAGTCTGTATGGAGTGGCTTTGGCTGGGATTAGTTTCATCTGAATGGTATTTGCTTTAGAGAGGCTGCAGTCTGTTACTGTAAAAGGGCGGTGTTTGTGTGTGTGTTGTTTCATATCCTGCCGCTGAAACTGAGCTGACCCCAGCTTTCTAAATCAGGTGTCTTAATCTGAGGGTGAAAAATAAAACCCTTGTGCGACGTTGTCTCTGCTGCACCTGCTAGTTTTTTGCCGGATGTGTTTGTGGTGTTTCTAATCCTTCATCCATCAGCTGGGTCACTGTGTAATGGGTGTGTGTGCTTTGTGGGCTCACAGACTAACTTTTTTTTGTGTGTGTTACAGAGACGCCACCTCCAGGCTACATCAGTGAGGATGGAGAAACCAGCGATCATCAGATGAACCACAGCATGGACACAGGTGATGGATTGCTTTCTTTGGTTGATATGTTGAATTTCTGTAAGAACTTGTTCCATGTTTGTTTGTTTTTGGTTGCATTGCTTTTTCACATACTTTTACTTTGATTGGAATGGAAGCTGAATATTTGTCTGTGCACTCTGTAATGACTTAAAATGCAATCAAAACTTTTTTTGTCCTGGATATTTAGTCAATATGCTATTTTGTTTTTCAGGGTCTCCAAACCTGTCACCGAATCCTGTGTCTCCTGCCCACAACAATTTAGGTAACACCTCATTGCTTGTATGTGTATGCTATATGGGCCATTTTGGACAAATTAAAATGTTGGGATTTAATTTCATGGTATACAACACCAAGTGTTTTCTGTAAACAAATTATTCTTGAGCATTTCAGAGAGCTTATCTTTTGTTCAGCATTTTTCCAAATTGCTTTCAATAAACTATCACAGTTTTGTTTTGGTTGTTTGAAGGTACAATCAAATTCATACAAATGTCTTACCAGAGTCACCACTGGGGTTGTTTGTTAAATTAACTGTGGAGGATTTAATAATGGTGCGGTCAAGTCAGGTCAGAAAGTTCACATTTATGTGTTGGATGCAGATGAACGGCACCATAAAGCTAACATTTCCAGAATGCTATGTATTGATGGTAGATTTTTTTTTTGTAATGAATGAAATTCAATTCTTTTAGCATTTACAATTAAAACTAAGTACTATGTTAATTACATCTACATAACACCATTTATTGCACTGTATCATTTTGATTTAATATATAATGATTTTGGTTACAGCACCTTCATAAAATTAATAAAAACTGAAAAAATACGACATTTTATAGATATAGAGTTAAATCTTTTTATGAATTTTACATTGCCTTCTTCGTCAATCCAAAACACATACAAAACCTGCCAAACTCATAGACTCAAACTCAGTCCTCCCAGTGCATCTTGAATGCACCTTAACTTTTGATTTATCAGGAAGCATCAAAATATATTTAGTTCTTATTAGGGTTGTTGTCAAAATATCAGATGTTCACCACATCATTGTCATGGAAAGAATTCAATATTAAGATTTCCACACAATAATGGAATTAATGTATTTATCTAAACGGTAAAAAATGCTAAATTAAAAGTAATAAAGTAATAATAAAATAAAAGCAATTAATAATGCTAATAAAAAACTGTTAAATCTTTCACTTTATTTTATTTAGTCTTTTTTTGTCTGCCCAATGAACCACACTCATAATACTAGTGTAGTGAGAGTTTGAAATATTGTAACCAAAAACAACTGCTGACTGAGGTGTCTAACACTCTTTTTATGGAAAATAAACTGCTGACCAGCAGTGCTGCTTCAATCTAGAGAGTCACAACTAGAAAATATGCTATCTGAGTTTGCGATCTGAATTCACTTTGATCAGAGTAAAAGTCTGGCTGCTGTAAATTGATACAAAAATGCTACAAAGACTGCATACTTTTCCTATGCAAAGACCTTGCTGTTTTTTATTTTTTATTTTTTATTTATTTATTTTTTTGTGAAGACAAACAAACCTATCACAGGTGCTGTGAACTGACTTGTGAACTAACGATTCACAATTGAATATTAAAAAAAAAATAACCCAACCTTGAACTAATAATGGTCTGAATCAGTTTGGTGACTCACTAGCTGACTGAGTCAATCAAAGCAGTTCTTACTCACTCATTTCTTACCTTGTCTAGTTGTAAATGAACCAAGAACTGTTATGTATTATGCATTTAAGGGCTTGTGAGACCTAGGTCAGCAAAATGCAAACTGCGTATATTTAGAATAGTTCGACAAATTATTTGTTGAAATGTGCTTTCAATCTCTCAGAAGAAATGGATTGTAAAATAGATTTTTTTGTATGTCCCCAAAACAACTTGGAGGAAAACCACCCACACTAAACATCCTGTTGATCTTAGCAAGGGAGGTCCCACAATTCCTTTTGTACCAGATTGGACTTCTTCAGATCCTACATGTGATTCCTCTTCTCCACAATAGTGGTGTGTGTGTGTGTGTGTGTGTGTCACAGAGAAAGGCTGTTGCCATAAGCCTGTAATTTTCTAAGGTTTTACATCTAAGTGATGGCATATCCTGATTCAGCCTTTATTTTTTGGCAAGTAACATTTACTCTTGACATCACAGTGTCGTCAGTTTCCAGCCCCCCTGTCTCTTCAGGGATCCCAACCCATTTGTTTGTTTTTCTTTTTCCTGTTTTTTCTATTTTTTCCACTGCTTCTTTCTATGTCTGTCTGTGCCTCTCTGATTCTCTTCTTACATTGCTTTTTTTTCTCTTTCAGATCTACAGCCAGTGACATACTGTGAACCAGCATTTTGGTGCTCTATTTCCTACTACGAATTGAACCAGAGAGTCGGAGAAACTTTCCATGCCTCACAGCCCTCTTTAACGGTAGATGGCTTCACAGACCCGTCCAACTCAGAGCGTTTCTGTCTGGGCCTTCTGTCCAACGTGAACCGAAACGCTGCTGTGGAGCTTACACGCAGACACATTGGTACACACATTTGTCTCAAATACCCATTTATAAGACAAAATCTTTTAATAATGTTGTGTTTTATTTCCTTACTTATGTGGAAACCTTGCGTTTTTGCAGGCCGTGGTGTGCGTTTGTATTACATTGGAGGTGAAGTGTTTGCAGAGTGTCTAAGTGACAGCGCTATTTTTGTTCAGAGTCCCAACTGCAACCAGCGTTACGGCTGGCACCCCGCCACTGTTTGCAAGATCCCACCAGGTAAGATAAAACGAGAGGATGAACAGCTCTCAAAATAAAACAAGGGACCCTAAATGAATAGCTATCATCAACAGAGAGTCTACTGAGTCCATGAACAGTTACTTTGAAAAAAGGGAACTGATTCATTCATGATGGTTACTTGATTTTAGCCAGGTTTCCATCCTAACGTAAAGTGAAAAAATAACAAATGTGAATTAAGTCCGTTTCCATCAAGTTGTTAGAGCGGCTGACTGTAGTATTGGTAACTTAGTAACCAACAGTAAGCAAGGCAAGTAAAGTGGAGTCACGTGAGTGTAATGTTCGCTATGTCAGATGCGCCTCCATCTCCCCAAAATGTGCATTAACAAAGGGTGATAGAAGCCCAGCTATTGTGCCAAACAGTGTTGGTGTAATTAGTTACAAAGTAAAAATGATACTTAGGGATTACATTTCATTTACGTTTCATTACAGTTACTTACAACGTACTTGCCTTAAATACAGAACATAAATTAAACTTTTCTGTAAAAATCAATTCAAGCAAGCAAAGTAGTTGTGCTTTTTGTTATACAAATATATTTTATATTTTGTAATTCAATTTTGAAACTAAAGAAGGTTCCATTTATCAAGATTTCAATTGTCTATCGATTTATATGGATTTTAAGTAGTACCAAGTAAAGTAATTAAATTACTTATTGAGTGATTAAGCTACCTTTAAGACAAAGTAATTATAAAAATAATTTAAATATCATTTATCAATGTGATCAATTAATTACTTTTTTGAAACGGCTTACTCAAAATTAACACCAGATCAGTTTTGCTGTTTTAGTTGTTATTGATATATAAACTTATATATACCAAACTGTTTTGTGCCCATCCAGGCTGTAATCTGAAGATCTTTAATAATCAGGAGTTTGCTGCCCTGTTGGCCCAGTCTGTGAATCAGGGCTTTGAGGCCGTATACCAGCTCACACGCATGTGCACCATTCGCATGAGCTTTGTGAAGGGCTGGGGAGCCGAGTACAGGTATGATAACTAAAATTACTTTACTTCCTTCTTATTTATCATCTTGCCTACCACTTCTGGAATGTGGCCTTGATTTGACTTGCTAAAAGACTTTTACCTCACTTGTGAAGTGGTGTTACCCATAACCACAGAAGCCACTCATTCTTCCTGTTAAATTCTTTGAGTCTGATTTGTCGTAATCAGTTTTTGTAGAAACCGGCTGCTGAATATTATATGGAATAATAATCGCAATGATTGTTTTGGGATTTAGATTGCTTTCATTTGATTTTAATGGTAGAACTTTAATAGGTTTTAATATTAGCTATGCACCAAAATTAAAAGGTGATGACGTCACGTTGCATGCCTTGTAAAAGAAAAAAGAAAAAAAATATATATATATAACTTTTACTGTATATTTATTTTGCAATACAAATATCTAAACATCCTTAAATAAGGTGTGTTTCCTGATGTGAGGTAAGGAAATTAAGTGAAAACTAATATCTGTCAACAAAAATTACTTTTCCTTTGGAAAATGCTCATATAATTTACATGTATAGTTGTAGAGTTGTCTATGTTAATGTATGGTTTTCTTTACAAATTATTGGTAAACTTTTCATTACTTGCTCTGAATAAGATAAAACAAAATAATTCCGACTAGCATCAACTGTGATATCATTCAGTCAATTCAGAAAATGAAGTAATAATTGACATCAGCTTATTGCTATGAGCCAGAGTTTAAATATTTTTTATTTCCAATATCCAGCATCAACTGATCTTGATGAAGTAAAGGATCTATCAGCAGATGTAAATAGTGATGACAGAAGCTAATAATAAAGGAAGCACAAGCATGTAGAACAATAGGAGGGAATGTCTGAGGTTTTTTTTTAGTATGTTAAGTCCTGCAGGGTCATGGCAGGGTCAGACCGGCTGTGGTAACTATTCCTCCCACTTTGTCCTGCTCTGGTGAAGAGCAGCTCTGACATAACAAGACAATCTGGTGTCCACCAGTTTAGCGTATCCGTCATATAAACTGTTAGGTCTACGCTGGCAAATCAATCCATACCAAAACAACTCACACATGGTGCGCTTGACAACATCTCACAATTCTTCTCTCCCACTCATGCTTTTGTGAGTAACTTCATTGTTTGAGCCCATGGAACCAAGACTCTAATAAGAAGCAGTTGTGGGTTCTGACCAGGGACGTCTGTAGAGAAAGCTTGAGGATTGAGTGGGAAAGGAGTAAAACTGCTGTGAGAGAGAGTAAGACTGTGCTTTCCAGACAGCCTGGCGTGTGGAGACCCAGTATGAGCTGTGTCAGGTTTCAGTAGACACCCTCTCTCTCTCTCTGTCTCTCTCTCTCTCGTAGAGCATGCTGGGAGTGAGTGGGTTGTGAGTGAGCGTGTGTGACTCGGGTGCTTGGGGGTTTTGTTTTTCAAACTTTTTCCCCTGTTTTTTCTTATCTTGAGTTTATACTTTTTTGTTATATGGTGTAGGAGTTTATTCTTTCTTTCCTTATTGCTTTGTTTTTTTGGGGGGGGGGGGGGGGGGGGATTGGGTTGTAGGGGTTGTGTGGTTTTGGGAGTGAGAAGCATGGCTGGGGCAGGTACAGGTGCGCGGAGATTGAACTCGCTCACGCGTCGTCACAGTGTAAAATTGGCATCTGCAGTGAGTGTGGACAGCTGTTGTTTAGCTGTGGGTGAAATTGTGGGACATGAAAATATTTTGTCTGCATCTAAAATGAATAGTGCAATAGTCATCTTTTTAAGCACAGTAGATAATGCAAATTAAGTGGTTCAGAGAGGAATCATATTGGAAGGCGTCCTCACTCCAGTTCTGCCTCTTTCGTTGCCATCAAAACGAGTCACTCTCTCGAATGTCCCGCCATTTATTAGTGATGAAGTTTTAACACAAGTGCTGTCTCACTACGGTACGTGGAGAAAACAGTATTTAAGGTGCCATTAAAAAGGAAAAAGTCAGACAATGTGCATGGGTTTTGGCAAGTGAAAAAAGTTGATGTGGAAGATGAACTTGAGTCAGAGAGTGACAGTGAGCTCTCTGATTCACTGTCTCAGAGTGAGTTTTCCAGTCGCAATTATGGAGTAGATGACATCAAACTATTTCTAAGGTCAACAAAATAAGAGGGGGGTCTTAGTAAATGAGTACTTTCCAGATGTTGGGCAGTTTGTGGATAAAGTTAAAAATGTCATGGCTGAAGGTTGTTTTTCAAACAAAGAATTGTACCGATTGAAAAAAATAGTGCGGAAACCTAATGCAGATTTGAATAATGGAAGTGAAAAAGCATACATTTATGAAGATGAATCACAACAGTTTGTGCTTTTTTTCTTTTTATGTTTGACTATGACTGAAATATGCATTGCATCATTAAATGTGAATGGTGCACGAAATTGCAACAAAAAGAGCTGAACTGTTTGGGGTTATTGAACAGAAAAACATAGATGTTATTTTTATTCAGAAAATGTGTGACAGTGACGTTAAGAATGAAGTTTATTGGATGGAAGAGTGGGATGGGAATGCTGTTTTTAGTCATAACAATACACTCAGTGGTGGAGTGGGCATTTGTTTTTACTATAGAGTTTTGTCCAGTCTCGTTTCAAGTTGATGAGATTGTGAAAGGAAGACTCTTTGAAAAATACATTCTCATTTTTACATGCGTTTATGCTCCAACATCAACAATAGAAAGATTAGTGTTTTTAGATACGCTTAATACTGTGCTGCAAAAGTGTAATACGGAAGAATATTTATTTTTAGGTGGAGACTTCAATTGTACAGAAAGTCATATTGACAGGAACCATATTGAACTTTATATGCGTGTGCATAATTAATGTCACACACTCTGCACGTTCCATCAGCCCCAGTCACCATTCACAATCACCATCCACCACACACCGTGAACAATCACCCGAATACTAATCGCCCACACCTGCACCTGCAATCACCCACTCACTATATAAGCTCACCTCATCCATTCACTCACTGGCTGGAATCAATGTTGGATGGTCATCTCTTCCTTGGTCTTCTCCCAAGTGCTCTGTGCTTCAATGAGGCTTGCTACTGTTATCTGTATACACAGATACCAACGAAGGGAAGTGACTATTTCATTCTCCTTGAACATTGTGTCTGATTTCCATGACTGTTTGAACCACGCACACACCGCTTGAACAAGCGTGTGCTAGATGTCACCTTATAACTTCACACACCTGTTTTGATATCCACTGCTACTGTTTGTTGTGAACACGGCACAGACCACTGGATCTAGTGTGTGCTAGCTTCATCCGCACTCCGCGTTCACCAGTGATATTCCTTGTTTGTGTACCATAGCAAAATGAAGCACCTATGAAGTAAATCCATGTCTTCTCTTCCTTGTGTGACCGTGACAATTAATGATTTATGTGATATTTGGTGGCATTTTCATGAAGGACAGAGACTGCATGCATGTTCTCATGCTCGTGATTTTTCTTTCTCTTGTGAGATTGTTTTAAACATCAGTGGAGTTAAACATATTCTACATGCATTGTGCTCTGACATGGGGGATATTTTAATTAGACCTGAAGAAATGCATAAAAGAGCAAACAGTTTATGAGAACTTGTATACGAGTGAGTTGGGTGCAGAGTGGTACTCTGTGTCTTTTTTTTTTTTTTTTTTGCGGCTTGAATCAAATGACTGAGGAGGCAAATGCTGAGATCTCTGGTGTTTTAAGAATGGAAGAGTTGTATAAAGCTTTACAAAACATGGAATTGACATGCCAGGAATTGAGTTTTTTTTTTTTTTAATAAAAAGGTTTTTGGACTGAGGTGGGGGAGGACCTTTTGCAGGTACTTAATGACAGTCTAGCAGCAGGCAGGCTGCCATTGAGTAGTCGTAGAGCGGTCATCACACTCCTTTTAGAGATTAAATATTGCCGCCCTGTCTCAATTTTATGTGCTGACTATAAATTGTTATCTAAAGTGTTAGCTAATAGGTTAACAAAAGAAATAGATTTAGTGGTGTATCCAGATCAGACTTCGTGTCCCCAGAAGATCAATTCTTGACAATATTACCCTTATGCGAGATTTTTGATGTCTCCAAGTTGCTTAACATTAAAATTGGTCTTATATATCGTTAGATCAAGAAAAAGCTTTAGATAGGGTTGAACACCCTTATTTGTGGAGAACATTAGAAGCTTTTGGTTTTTGTCAGGATTTTATTGATAAAGTAAAAGTACTTTATGGTGATGTTGAAAGTGTGCTGAAAAGAAATGGTGGCTTATGCACTCCTTTTAAGGTCTGTAAGGGCATAAGACAAGGTTGCTCATTATCTGGAATGCTGTATTCACTTGCCATTGAACCTTTGTTGCAACAACTAAGAGAAAGAAAGAGTTTGTGGGTTGAATTTACCTGGTTGTAAAAATAATGTCACTATGCTGATGATGTAGTGGTTTTAATTGACAAGCAAAAATGATGTGCAAGTTTTAATGGAAGTCTTAGATTTTAAAAATCTTTCAACAAAAATTAACTGGATTAAAAGTGAAGCAGTTTTAATTGGAAACTGGTTAAAGGAGAACCAAGCCTTCCTGATGGCTTGATCTGGGGAACAGGTTGTTTTAAATATCTAGGAGTGTATTTGGGAGATGAAAAAGATTTATATGCTTAGACGTTTGTTGAATATTGCTGGAGTGGACTTCAAAAAAACGCAAGAATTGGCCGATGTTTTAAAAATGAGATCCTTGCGGACTGTTGAACATATGTTACAGAACGGGAGAGGACTGGTCAGTGATGAAGAAAAAGCTCTGCTAATAGACAGTTGTGGAAAAGTAAATGATTCCAAATCAGAGAAGGTGTTTCCGGTTTTCACATTGCTTCCTAAGTTAGAGGATTTTATAGGACCTTTCCTGGACTCAAAAAAAAAACCACTGTGCTTGGGTTTATCTATGGTTACTGGCAAAGATTTTTACAAAGTCTGTTGAAGTTTTTAATAAAAAAAAAAAAAAGAACTAAATGATAAAATTGACACACCTTGTTGGGTGTAGAAAAGAATGTAAAGACTGAATGGAGGTCTCTGTATAAGCCACCGTTGTCTAAAAGGTCAGGGGATATTCAATGGAGGCTTTTTTACTGTGCTGTTGCAGTCAATACTTTTATTTCAGTTCTCAATCATGATGTCATTGCTAATTGTCCTTTTTTTGTTCAAAAAGAGAAATAATTTTTCACACTTTCATGGAATGTGACAGATTGAAACCGCTATTTTTACTTTTAGAAAATATTTTTACTTGTAGTGAAATATTTTCTGTGGAAGTTTTTATTTTTGGTTTTAAATTTGTTAAAAGAAAGAGATTTAAATGTCAATCTCTGAAATTTGTTTTAGGGCAGGCTAAACTAGCTGTTTATATGAGGAGAAAAAACAAGGTTGAAAGGTGTGATGAAGATGTGGTGGTAATGTTTGTAAACTTGGTGAAATCACGAGTTCTGGTTGACCTTTGTTTTATAAATTTACAAAAGATTTGTTAGCATTTGAAATGAGGTGGTGTGGAAGTGGGGCATTGTGTTCAGTTGTTGAAGAGGAGTAGGTTTTTACTTTTAATAATTAATTTATTTATATTTTTTTCTTGTGAGTTTTTGACATGTTGAAATGATGATGATTAACTTATTGTAATAAAAGGCACTTTTACATTCAATTCTCTCTCTCTGTCTCTCTCTCTCTCTCTCTCTCTCTCTCTCTCTCTCAATTCAGTTCAGTTAAATTCAAAAGAGCTTTATTGGCATCATTTGTCACTAAAGCATTAAACAAGAAAAAAAGACTAATATAATTATTAAAAAGATAAGTGATTTTATTTTTACTATTAAAATATAACAAAATAAAACACAATACACAACCGTACATCTGTCTCTCTCTCTCTCCTAATTCAATTCGTTTATAAAGTTTACATTAAAAAGAACATACATAAACATAGTAAGCACAGTAAATAGTAGTAAAAAAATAATACAAATACAAAAAAATCTACATTTTAGGATAAAACTAATAATAATCAATATATTTACAGTAATTCATTTATAATCATCTAGATTATAAATCTGTATGCCTCACAGGGAATTTAATTGAATTTAAATCTAAATGGTGTGTGAATTAAACTTTATGAACGTTATGTGACGAGGACATGCTATTATTCAATTGGTGATGTCTGTTGATCGGATAGTTTTGTGACATTTGTAATAATTGTACTTAGATTTTTAAGATTTTAATATTCTAAAAAACTTTTAAAGGTTTGGAAGTCAAAGTCTCTCTCTCTCTATACCACATCTCCCCATCATCAGACCCTTCTCTTTTAGTTCTGCAGACTCGCTTTGAGGTTTAAAAATGCCATTTTTTGCACTGTTTGAATCCTGTGTTCATCATCGTGTCAGGTCCCTCATGACGTACTCTGACAACTACACTATTTTTCATTGCTTCTTGGTTTTGTTTTTATTTTCCGTTGTCTCTTCCAAATCCTGACATTGAAAGTTGTTCGAATTTTGGTGTAGCCTTGGAATTTAGGAAGAACTTTTCCTTTTCCAATTCCTCACTCCTACTCTTCTACTTACTTTCCAGTACTCCATCTCCTTTTCTCTGTCAGTAGACTGTGTGGGCTAGCCAAGGCTGCCTTCATAAACAGTCAGGGGTCTGTTTATGGATTTGCTGTCAAAGAATGAGACAATTAAAGAATCAATGTATGAAGTTGCATAGAGATAAAACCAGTGGGCACTGGCAGATGCATCATTGTTGGATAAAGCTGTCTTGAAAAGTGTGTTCCATTGCGCCATGCGAAACAATATATAAGCAGCAGAAGAGTCGACAACTTAATTGAAACTCTGCTTTGAAAGGCAAAATGTTCTCTTGGAACTCATGTCAGATGATAAGCTTTAAATCAAGTCCATGTATTATAGATACACTGCTATTTAAAGTAAATTTAGTAATTTTGTTCAGCATGAATTGATCCTAGATGTTGGTAGAATAAATAAATAAAAATAAAAAAACACTTTAAAATTAATGTTACAAATGATTTATATGGCAAATAAATACTGCTTTTGAACTTTCTCTTTATTAAAAGATTGTTAAAAAAGTCATGGTTTACAGATATAAAAAATATTAAGCTGCACGACTTTTGCTTTTTGTTTTTCATGATAACAATAAATTATGTTAAAATGTCAAAGAAGAAAAACTGTAGCATTTAAAGTTTTTTCAAGTGCAATAATATTTCATGGTATATCTGTTATACTGTATTTTTGTATTAAAAATTCAGTTAGGGGTGGCTCAGTGGTTAGCACTGTCACCTCATAGCAAGAAGGTCGCTGGTCCGAGTCCTGGTTGGGCCAGTTGGCATTTCTGTATGGAGTTTGCATGTTCTTTATGTGTTGGTGTGGGTTTCCTCCGGGTGATCCGGTGTTCCCCACAGTCTATAGACATGCGCTATAGGTGAATTGGATGCACTAAATTGGCCGAAGTGTATGAGTGTTTGTGTGTGAATGTGAAAGTGCATAGGTGTTTCCCAGGAATGGGTTACGGCTGGAAGGGCATCTGCTGCATAAAACATATGCCAGAATATTTGACGGTTCATTGTGCTGTGGCAACCCTTGATAAAGAAGGGACTAAAGTCGAAGGAAAATGAATGAATTAATTTTAACTTCAGTTAGTGTTAATCCAAGTTTTTATAATAAAAGTTTTGCTGTTGAGTTATATTTGATTGACATGCTTAAGATTTATTTATAGATTATAGAATTTTATCAGGTTGTGTCAGGCATAGTACTTGTACATTAAAGTAAAATTGTTCCCTCATTGCATAAGTGAGTCATGTAGAAGATGCGTGTGTGTGTTTGTGCACGTGTGTGAATGTGTGCGTGGGTGGGTGTAAGGGTTAGAGGATGTCCCAAAGCACCATGAGGCATTGTGAACAGAGGTTCTGGGACTAAGTCTGTTCACGTGTGTATGTGAGCATAAGTGAGGGGAGCTGAGACAAGTGTGGTGTTAAGCGTTGTGGAATGTAAAAGAAGTGTGTTTGGCAGCAAGTACCGTCCCTACAAGGGACCAAATAAAAGCAAAGCAGAGCAGAGTTTTCATATCCAGACAAACTGGTAAACTCTGGCCAAATGTCTCTTGCCATTCATTCACTGTAAAGGATGTGAGTGGGTGATTTGTTAAGAATCTAAACCTACTTATAAAAAGCAAACGATATGCAGGAATGCATGTACTTCTTGAAAGTTTTTTTTTTTTTTCTGACAGGTGTTAAAGGATTTAAAATATGTGAAAACAAAGAAGTCCTTGAAAGTGCTTGAATTAAACTAGAATTCAGTTGTTTTTAATTCTAGGGATTTACAGTTCATTCAGCTCAATAGCCACTGAGAGGGAGCTGCTTTTTCAGTATTTGCTCATTTCTATTTACTATATTTTTGCAGCATTGAGTATTGTAGTTAATCACAGGCATGCCTTTTGAAATAATGAATGGGCAGTCATTCCAACAGAATTTTTCTTTAGCGCAAGTTAGCTAAATGAATGTTATGCTTTTTTGTGATTGAGCATATTGTGCCATGTTATAAAGAGGGCGCTCTTTGCTTGATTCCTGTTTATAATCCTTTAAAGGTTTTTTCATGCTTATAAGAGGACCAATGGAGAAGAGATGCATTTAATTGAGTGAATCCGCTAAATTGAATGGATAATAATACTGAATTTGCTGTGACTGACGGTGATCGCAACCAGTGGAGCAAAACATCTGACCAGCCTGTGCCAAAATAGATTTGTGCATTAAATGTCATTGTGTAAATGCCGATTATTAATAATAATAATAATAATAATAATAATAATAATATTACTTGGGTGTTGGTTTCTGGTGTTATTAATTTGTTTAGTAAATTTTGCATTGATCTTAATGGCACTTTTCATACACTTGCTATACGTCATACGTCATTGCTTCATAACTTGAATTGGCAAATGTGCTTATCACTGGTTTTCATTGTAATTTAAGCTTCTTCTTTATTTAAACCCCCCTGATTAGTTTCTGATTATACATGCTTAAACTGTGCTAGTCTTACTGTTTTAATAATGATATAGTATACATAAGTTGTTTTTGTCACGAGGAATTTGTGTGCATAATCATTAAAATAATAATGTAAAATAAATAAATACATTGGTAAGTATGCACCATTGCATGTATTTATTATTTTTAGTTTCTTGAAACTCTCCTGAGCAGCCCTTAGATCACAAAAGGGTTTATCATGCCCTGAGGGTGAGATAAATGAGAAGATGAAGGAACCTACAGGTTGAATACTTTGAAGTTTTATTAAATGATAACAAATACACAAACCATAATTTTATTTAATTGTAAAATTGGTGCCTATTCAGTCAGATTCTCCCTATATTTACAATGTTAATTATGTAATGATTTATATAAAAAAGTAAAACCAGCATGAAAAAAAAAAACATTTTAAAAATAATATCATACACTTTTAATTAGTTACGCTGTCAGTAGAATATTAGATTACACTAATCTGATGCGGTTCATATATTTATGCCCACTGTGTCACATTCTGATTTTTCTCTCTCTCTTTAATGGTGTCAGGCGGCAGACAGTGACTAGCACCCCCTGCTGGATAGAGCTGCACCTGAACGGGCCTCTGCAGTGGCTGGACAAAGTACTCACTCAGATGGGCTCCCCCTCCATCCGCTGCTCCAGTGTGTCATAGGAAGAAAAAAATTAACTGCACAAACTCAACATATACAAACCACCAGATCTGGAAAAAGTTCCTTCAGGACTCAAAGGCTGGAGATCACAGACTTGGTAGCACTTTCACACGCGTTTGTTTCAATGTTGGAGGAGTGTATTACAGTACGTGTACATACTCGTTTTTTATGTTACCGTTAGCCATTTTTATTGCCATGAAATATTGCCATTTATGATATATTTTGTTATATAGCATGTCTATGTAAGATATCTCTTCTCTGTCGTGTCTTTTATGATGCCGTTATGTTAGGTACACGTTAGAGACGTGAAAAAAGTGCTTTGTTTTTGGTCAAGTGTAGATATGTATGTCCAAATATCTGTTAAACTGTGTTTTTGATGTTTTATCAAAACCACTCAAATTTGGCCCATTTTATAATGTTGATAACACATATCAAGAGTTTGTAACATTCTTCTTGAAGGCATAGTTTACATACAAATGATCATTTCCAGCTCATTTACTCAACTTTTATGAATTTCTTTCTTCTGTTGATCACAAAAAAAGATATTCTGAAGAATGTTGGGGGTAAAACAGCCCTTGACATCCATAGTACAAACCAAAAATACTATAAAAGTCTATAAAAAAATAGCTGTTTCTTTCCAATATTCCTCACTATATCTGTTCAACAGAATGAAACTCAAACAGGTTTCTAACCAGCTGAGAATGAGTAAACAAATGACAGAATTTTTCATTTTGGGGTCAACTATCCTTTTAAGACAGACAGAAAGAAAGAAGTCTTTCACTCCTTTCTCATTTTTTATAATTCTGTTCAAACATTGAAACCCCAAATTAATATGGTTGATCAAGTTGTCCCACAACTTTACATTTTGATACCCACATTTGTCCTAGGCACTGAACTGTGCCCTGCGGCACTTCAAAAAACAGTCACTACACAGAATACTGTATAACAAACTACATGTGAGCACACAACAGTTTATGTAACACTTGTGAATGTGTTATCTCTGTTCTGTTTTTTGAACAGAGGCTTTTGTCATTGTGCTGAAGCTCTTTCTGCAGCAGTTTTCCAGCTCCACTGTTTGTCAGTATGTACTGTATGTGTGGAGGTTGTGTGAGGATGTTATAACTGTTCTGGCCGTCCTCTGGGAGTATTTTCTTCTGGTCTAGTGTTGAGCTCAACTTTGTCTCCATTGACCTGATCATCTCTTCAGTGTGACAGGAGTGAATGACTGTATTATGGAGTCTCACAGGGTTCATCACTTTACGTGTCGTCGTACTTTCATGCTTTTCAAATGAAGTGAATGAGAAGCTCTTCAAGGTCTGGCGAGGTCTCTCAATTGTCCTCTCCATGTAGTGGCAGATTCTAAAACCTCTGCATCATTTTGCGCACCAAGACGTTCATGGTCAAATGTGTTTGCTTACCTGTGGGTCTTAGTCCTCATGTTCCCCCAGAAATGAAGCGAGTGTGCCTTTGCATCAACTTTTCATAACAGAGTTTGTAAATAATATATTTCTACGCAGCGATTATGCATCAGGGTTGGACATTAACGCTTGTCTACTTCAAGGACTTGATCTGACTAACAAGAAATTGGAAAACTGGCAAAACCCAAAACAGGAGAAGATATTTGGGTAATGCACTGTGACAGTAACTTTTTAATATCTTTCAGAAGTAGGCATCATTCATAGTAATGTTCGACAGAGTCATAATTTATACATGCTTTCCAATAAACTACTATACTTTTTATCCATTTAATTGCTTACTGGCCTAGCAGTGTCTAGCTCTCTCTTTAGGGTAAACATTGTAGAATTGACTTTATACAACGAGAGAAAATTTTTTACACCTAATTTGAAATGGTTCTCTCTCTACCTCCCTCCCTCTCTCTCTTTTTTACTTTCATACAATAAATTTTTTTTTTACTTTTCATAGATACAAATTAATGACAAATTTACTTTCCGAAATAAAGTTACAAAAGCTGTCATTGTGGCAGTACACGTCTGCACCTAAAGGGTCCATATTGATACCTTCAAGATAGGCTACAATTTAATACTTTAAAAAAGTACCTTTGTAAAAAGTACCACCACAGTGGCTGTTTTTGTACCCGTAAGTCAATGACAACCACACGACAAAGTTTACTGTCAAGCCCTGATGCATAGAGTATGTGGGTTGTCCAGTGTTGGGCCGCTCAGGGTTGTTAAGTCTTTTCTCAGCTGAACTTGTAAATATGTCTGATAAATTGGTTATGCATGCCTATTTTCTGAAATTCAAGCCATTTGTACTGTAGACTCTATTTTGCTACCAAATATTTTTTCAGAATGCTCTTACCTCTGTGTTCGTAAGCGTTGAATAGGGGTGGGATTGGGGCTGCGTACTGCTGGCAGGTTTTTGTAATGTTAACCTTGTATTTTTATACGTCGGATGCTCGTAGGATATGGAGAAGGGCTTGATGAAGGGAAAGGTCACAGTGGGCTTTGTGAAAGCCAGATCATGTACTTGTGATCAGTGCTCTTTGCATGCCATCTCAAATCTCTGGTCTCCCAAGGAATCATGAGAGAAAGTTGCGATGACGGTAGAAAAGATGTGTGACATCTGCGTGCATTAATGTTTATAAGGACTGTTGTGTGCTTTAGACGCTCTATGACTTTACTTTGATAAAGTTATCGCTATTGTATGAATTGGATTCTTGGAAATGCATTTGAAACCTCTTGATGTCATCCTGTAAAGACAAAACAGAAGGTACTGATATTATTCAGGAAATGATTTATTGTCTAAGCAAACGCTAACTGTTTTCTTTGAGAGGAAAAAAAAAATCAAATCTCAGATTTATTTTCAACAAATTGTTGAATATATTTTAAGTAATGTGCATTTTTTGTGCTTGTGTTCAACTTTCACATTCATTGACGTTGTGACTTAGTGGTGATTGTTGTGCTTGACATGTTAGATTTCTTCTTTGTACAAGTATATAATCTTTATTATAATTTCTCTTCGTCTTTAAAGGTTGTCAAGAGAAAAAAAATTATTGTTTGTTATTGTTGTACTTTTAATAAATATGTAAATGAAAACAATGCCTCTTTCTTTTGATTTGGTTCATCTTTACACACATTGTCCTCTGCGTTTAACTGAGTCATGTTCTGCTTATTATATGACAATGCCATAAAAATGCATTGCTAGGATACAGATACATTAGCCTGGCCTGTGCCCTAGCGCACAAATTTTTCACTTGCTGAAAAATGAAAGCTTTCTTTGTTCAGAGGACCCTAAGGGCAGGGAGGCACTGGGATTCTTGTAAACCACACATACGTCTTCTAAATGTTTGTTTATCAGTAAAACAGAGGTTAAAGAGTGGAACAACCTGCTCACATTGGAGCTGTCCAGGTGTTTAGTGACTTTAGTGAATCACCTGGTGCAAATGGTAAATGATGCATGGACCATAGATGTACATACATAGATGCCTCAATAGCAGCTGTTTCTATGGGCCATTGGACCTAAGCTGTGCACCATATTGTAGTCAAAGTCAGTCTGTGATCACTTCACAGCAAGATGATTCTTTAATCGTAGTTGTTTGCTTGTATGAATATCTATATCTTTTTACTTGTTCAGAATAGTTTAATACCTTTAATAATCCCCTCACACATGCATTTGTCAACATGTGTCTTGTTTTTGCTGTCTTCAATAGTATGTTGTTCTTGTTCTCTTTATGTCATTGTTTTTTTTCTGAGTGTGAAACAACCTTGTGAGCAAACTCTGAACAGTGAAAAGTTGGATCACTTTAATGAAATCTTACTTCACTTGGTGACACCTAAAATAATTAGGCTCTGTCAGCTTAGTTTTTTTTTCCAATGTATTACATTTTTATTAAAAAAAAAGCACTGCTACAACTGTTTACTACTGTAAAATGTAAGTAATGCAAAAACAATTCAAAATGCAAGCGGTGCACTCACAGTACTGTACATACTGCTCTGATGAAATGTGGTTAACAATATGGTAAACTAACACAATTTAAACAAAGTTACCATAGTTCAAAAATCTATAATATTGAGCTGCATAAAGAAATACATATGATTTTTAGCCGGAAGCTGCAAAATATTGTGGCATCTTGGAAAACCCACGGATTTTAATGTAAGTTTTATTATATGTTGTTGACCATTTAAAGATGCATCAGTGTGTTTGGAGCAGACCTATGAGACATATCATATGCATAGCCTATATATATGGTATGGAAAACCAATTTATAATAGTCTTTATTCAAACAAACTGACTTCTCTCAATATGCAAACCATGTCAAATGTAAATCAAGAATATAGCTGAAAGGGGCAATTCACCCCAAAATTAAAATGTACTCACTATTTGCTCACCCTCAAGTGGTTCCAAACCTTTATGCCCCCCCCCCCCCCCCCACCCCCCCCTGAAAATAAGATAGATATTTGGAAACGTTAGAAACTAAAAGCGATTGACATTCATAGTAAGAAAAATAAATACTATGGAAGTCAATGGTTAAAATTTTACAATACTCTTCAAAATATCCTCTCTTGTGTTCAAAATATATAATTATATGTATTTATAATATATATGTAAATGTGTAATAATATATATAAATGATTTCAAATACTGTCGTGAAGTATATCTACAACACATCTAGTTCTTGTTTATGGACCAGACAGAGACCAGACAGAGTTTAGCTGCTTTAACTCTCAACCCAGCTCTGCTGCTTAAAAATTAACACTAAGGTTTGAGGGTCAAAACCTGCCAACACTGAGGCTCATGAATCACTCATGAATGCTTCTCAGATGTGTAGGGCACCGAGTCAAGGTTTGCTCCAGGTTCATGACGCAGCTGATTTTGTTCCTCTATTTTTTTCTCTCCCGCTTTTCCTGATTTCAGGTTAAATGTACAGTAGTAGGTGGATTATTTCCTTCACGCTGGCGCCCTCTGTGGGCAGATAAGAGCAACGCTCCACCGCATTTCACCCGCCGTCTCTTGTGTAAACTTTAAAAAGAAGTCAGACTTTGTTTGTTTTCGCTGTTGAATTAACTTTTAGTGTGGAAATTTCTGGTTTCTTTAATTTAAGTTAAAGTAAACTATACTATCCTGTATAAACTCCGGAGCTGACTAGGCTGACAAAACCACAAATGGCGGAAAAAACAACGGACGGTTTGAAAGGACAGGACAGGTAAAGAGAGTGCTCCTTATTTCGTATATCTTATTTGACTGAGAGTAGCCTACTTGAGTAAACATTTTTTTATTATTATTATTATTTATTGCCACAGTATTTTTTAGGAAACAAATTAAGCTGCTATTTTTAATTAGCCAATGGGTTACTTCGATAAAACAACTAATTTCAGTTCGAAAAGAAAGCCGTAAAATATGCTAAAACCTCATGTGATCCTTTCATTTTTTAAATTCTTAATCTAGGCATCTAACTGGATCACTACATTATAAAAGACCAATTGGCTTAATCAACATTGGCTTAATGATAAAAAATATTATAATAATGTATTTCTATTGTGGTAATTTTAGTTTCTGTAGAATACAACAACTGTTGTAAAAAAATTACCCAAAACCAAGTTTTCTACAGTATAGGCCTACTACAATACACCACCGTTTACTGTAGTAAGTAGTGTTGTAAATACGGTAATATATACAAGGGTATGGCTCAGAAACACTATAGTATTTGTTTATATTATTTTTTCATGTGGGTTGGCCTATACTAGGCATTTATTGTAACTGCAGAATAGTGCTTCAGCATTACTGGCCTGTGAAAGATGTCCTTCCAGCTTTTGATGAAAGACTGACAGAGATGATAAACTGAACTGATGACTCCACTAAACACTCTCTCTCTCTCTCTCTCTCTCTCTCTCTCTCTCTCTCTC
>CAIGQW010053631.1:9743866-9783781 GCA_903798125.1 Danio choprae
CTCTCTCTCTCTCTCTCTCTCTCTCCCTCTCTCTCTCTCTCTCTCTCTCTCTCTCTCTCTCTCTCTCTCTCTCTCTCTCTCATATCCACCTGACAGTATCATGATCATCACTGCCTATAGTGACAGCCACTACCTTTGTTGGTAAACAAATTAATCTTCTTAAAGGTCACAGTTTGCTGCAGAGCGTGTGTGTCTGTCTCTGTTGGTGCTTTGGTGATGAGAGCAGGACTGTCTGTCAGATTGTCCCGCGATCAGCATTCTGTTGAGGTGACTCTCACCTGATTGCGGCTCCACGCACTGCTGCATCACAGCTGTCTCCGGACAGAAGATTTGACAGGGCCGCGCATCTCCAACTGCCGTGCATTGGAGCTCTGCCCGACGGCCCATGCGGATCTGTGATGCTGGCCAGCATTTCTCCATTCCAGCCTTCTGTCGGAGACAAAGATATACTCTCTGCGTCTCCTTAAAATCGCAAACACCTGTTCTGTCGAAAAGCACGGGTTGGTCTCCAGAGAGCTGAGCCTCAGCGCAAAGTGAAAATGATCTGAAGTGCATGGACTAGTTAAAAGATATATTCTATTTACTGTTAAAAGAAAAGGGCTTAACACACTGAAACTGAGCGTAAGTCACAGGAGCGATGCTCAATGTTTTGCAGCTTCAGAGACCAAGTGATTTATTGTTTTAATTTGAGTAGATGATCACAGATTTACAACAAATAAAGATGTGCCAATATAGACATTTGGCCCATACCTGAAAACTCTTTATGTTTGGATTATCTTTAGATTAAAATTTTTCTAAGCTTGATTTAAAAAAAATCAAAGGCAAACGAATATAGTAGATAGCTGATATTAAAGGAATAGTTCACCCCCCACCCAAAAAAAATCACTCACTCTCAAGCCATATGACTTTTCTTCTTTCAGATGAACACAGCCGGAATAGTATTACATTTTATCCTGGTTCATCCATGCTGTATTGACCTTATTCTGCAATGTGGATGTGTGCTCGTTTGTGTGATTCCTGATTCAGTTGCCTATGGGAGAAATGACTAGGAGTAATAAACAGTATAAAATGGTCAAACTACTTGCTATACAAACAAGTGTGTTCATGACTTTACATAAAAAGTAGAATGATGTAATGAGAAAAGATCAATATGCCAGTCTTATGGATCGCTGTGTTTTTGTAACCAAATGTTTTCAAATTGTTATAAACCTAATTCACTGACTTACAGCGGTTGCTGAATACACATTCTCAACAACTTTTGGTCAAACAATTGCTTCTTAAGGCTTGACGGCAGAAAACAAGGACATTACAAAAGTCTAGTATCCTAGTATCCTTTTTTACAGTAAGAAACTTCCACAATTGTAGTTTTCCCTCTACCATAAGCTCTTTTTAAAGTGAGTATCTGCTATGTGTGTTGCTCCATATAAAATCCTTTATTCATCAGGAGTCATCACAACTTATCCAGCATATGTTTTACACAGCGGATGCCCTTCCAGCTGCAACCCATCACTGGGAAACATCCATACACACTTATTCACACACTTACATAATTATTCAATTCACCTATAGTGCATGTCTTTGGACTTGTGGGGGAAACCGGAGCACCCAGAGGAAACCCACGCCAACACAGGGAGAACATGCAAACTCCACACAGAAATGCCAACTGACCCAGCCGGGACTCGACTTCTTGCTGTGAGGGGCCAGTCCCAAAATAATAATTGTATATAATATATTAAATTATTGTATATAATATAAAGATGATAATATGTAAACCCATTTAAGTAATATCAAAAAAGAGCTGGATGAGGGAGAGGGGGAGGAATATTTAAAATCTGTTAATCTTTTTTTATTTCAGAGTTACTGCAAAATGTATTGTTTTTCTCCTATTTTTAAAAAACCCTGGATGTTATACATAAAACAAGAGTAAAATCTGCACTTGAACTTGAACTGGAACAACCTGAACACATGCATTTGTCAATTTTTTCTTCATAAACAATTCCATATATCATCACTTTGCAGTTCACCTCCTTAAATAATGATAGACTGGACTAAAAACTTTTTATAATATGTTTGTTGTCAAGTTCACCTTATTTAGTTTGACCAAACCTTCCGACGCTCTGTTGACAAGTATGCCAGATGTGACGTCAGATGGAATGTGAAAAAGGCCTATTGACTACGATTGTGAAAGTAATGGCCTCCCTGTTGCACAGACTGCAAATCTAACAGCTTTAGTTTTAGTCCAGCAGCTGCCAAGCTCCTGATTAATGGCCGCTCAATCCCTGCCCAATGAAGAGTAGCCATTTGAGTGGGACAGAAATCAAGACAGCGACCCATTACTAATAACATTCGACTCCAGCGTCTATTGAGCGCTCAGACCACTAGTGCTTATTGTACTGCTTGATGGCTGTATGAACCATATACGTGAGGAAGGGCAGCGGGTTAATAATCTAACCTTTCAGCCTGACCATTCATGTCCACAACATACACTTAACTCGGCCGTTTATTTCAGTAGCTTGTTTGATTGTAGCAGAACTGAAGTCTTGGTGTTGAGACCAATTGGTGCTACATAAGATCACTATCACTACTGTCACAAGGTCTCGAAGTGACCTGTTGTCTTTTGCTCTTTAGATTCTCTGTGGTTTTTTATTATTATTAAAGAACGCTTTAGGCTATCCACTGCCTTATACTGCATAGCAGAGGAGAAAAAAAGAGTTCATTTTGGTTTGCTCTTTATATTTATACAACAATAGCCCTCTTAGCTGTGTCGTGATCGTTTTGACATTGAATTCATTCTGTTCTGTTGAGGGTGATGTATAAATGGTAGTCACAATGAAAAACTAAAAAACATGTTTTATTTGGTTGTTTATTTAGCATGTATGTCTTCAACACTTGCTCCTGGGTATTTCATTTTTCTATATAATCATGAAACCTACTTTTAAATGTCTTAAATGTTTTATATATTGATTACACAGCTGTCTATAATTCTTGATTCTGATTGCTCAGTCACGACATTCCAAGATAACAACCGCTAAATAACACTGGCTTATCCAGGTATACTTCAAATCATTTGGATTGTCAGTGAATATTTTCATATTCATATTTATATGCTTGTCTGTCTCCGCTGCTATTTTTGACTGTTTGACTTGTGAGTCTGTGAAAATCTTTGGGAGTAATGATGTAATGATATTGGGAGTATAGTAATGAAAAACTAAAAACATGAAATAAAAATGAAACTTTTTAACTTTTATTTAAGATTTACAATGCAAATCGCAAAAACAAATAACAAAACAAGTCTCTCATATAATATATCTATTAAAAGACAGAAAGAATTACACACTGCATTGTAAAAAAAACCATAAAAACATTTGCATGTTCATAATATTACTGAAATTAATATAAAAAACAGAATAAATATTTATTCACACACATTTACTTAAAATTTATTTAACTAAATAAACTGATTCAATAATGGGCTAAAAAAATCTGTGGAAATCTGCAAATTTCTGCGCGCACAGATTCTGTGTGGGCCTACTTGTGACTTCATAATACGTAGGTTAGTGTATGCTCCATTCAGGTGTTTTAATTTTTGTCAGCTTTGCCTTTAATTGAAGAATTAATAAGCTATTACAGCTCAGAATCAAATTCTGACTTAATGTTTTTGTTCAAATGTAAATAAAAGCTGAGAAATAGTTTTTTTTCCACATATGGTGCCTCTTGTGCATCGTCTTATCTTTTGGGAGAAGCCTGTGTCATTTCCATTATTAATGATATACTAATTAACTTAACTGTCGTGTTCGATTTTTATACTTTGCTAATATCTATCAAACCAAAGTTTTACAAATTTCTCAGAAACATGTTTTGTAAAGCATTTCATTTAGCATTGTCTAATATGACCGCTTGCAGCACGGTGGCGCAGTGAGTAGCACAATCGCCTCACAGCAAAAAGGTCGCTGGTTCGAGTCCCGGCTGGGTCAGTTGGCATTTCTGTTGGCTGCGTAAAAGAATATGAATGAATAAATAATATGATCACATATTCTATATATTTTAATTAGTCCATATATGTTAATTTTTTTATTAAAAAAAAATTATTATTTGACCTGCACATATAAAAACCTCATGCCATCTGAGATGTATGAGTTTCTTTCTACAGTGAACACAGACTTTTAGGAAAAAAAGATTCAATCTCTGTGGGTCCATATAATGCATATTCATTCATTTTCTTTATTAATCAGGTGTGGCCACAGTGGAATGAAGCGGCAACTTATCCAGCATATGTTTTACACAGCGGATGCCCTTCCAGCTGCAACCCATCACTGGGAAACACCCATACACTCTCATTCAAACACATACACTACGGACAGTTTAGCTTATTCAATTCACCTATAGCACATGTCTTTGGACTTGTGAGGGAAACCGGAGCACCCTGGAGGAAACCCACGCCAACACAGAAGAAACATGCAAACTCCACACAGACTGCCAACTGACCCAGCCGAGGCTCGAACCAGCGACCTTCTTGCTGTGCGGCGGCATCGCTACCTACTGTGCCACCGTGCCGCCCCCAATGCATATTGGACAATTAAAATGATTTCTTAAAAAATGTTTAAATATAAGCTTCATAAGATGTCAGTGTATGGTGAGAAGCCACAGAAGTGTATTCATTTAGTTTGCTAACTATACATATGTCTTTTTTCTTTCAAAATACCAGTAGCTGCTGACTCTCATTTTATGAATAACTAAAGTTTCAGTTTCATCTAAAAATCTTTTTAATGATCTACTGGGGGTGAAAAGTCACTTAAATCTTTGATGACTTGAGGAAATTAACTGAATTAAAATTCAGTGGTGAACCATGAAAGTATGCAGGCATCGGATTAAATAAGACTCCAACTGTAGCATCTGATTTCAGTTCTAGTTTCAGTTTTAAGGGTCTCTGTTCGGGTCACAATAATGTGCTCACTTAAAGCAGACAGATGGATTTCAATCAAAGCAACAGTTGTCGATGTGGAGTGAAAGACAAAATAATTTCTCCACTGTTATTAACTTACCAAATGTTGACAGCGAAGTCTCGAGCCAATTTGTTCATTGCAAATTTGTGTGGTGTCTCTCTGTCAAAGTGGTTTAGCTGCAGGGAGGAGAAGAGCAGCATCTGGATACTAATGAAGCACTGAGGAGCTGCTGCTGTCATGTCATGTTGTCCCCTTGTCAGCATCACACACACGCTTTTGCGTCCCAATGTTGAAAGAGAAGTAAAAAGGCCCAGTTGGCGTCATGTAATTTGATTCATGTAATTGATCGGTCTAATCTTGATCGGTTATGCTGTGCCATAATAATAATGCTGAAGAGATTTTTAATGGCTCATCTTTCGTAACAGATGTCTCTTGATTTTATAGAAAAGTTTTTATGTGGAGTTTGGACGAAGCAGCACTGAGTGTGAGACTGAGACTGAGGTTGTCAGGTAAGAGAAGACAGCTTCAGATACATATGTAGCAGTTATAAATGCAATTCTGCTTTAATCGGATTCTCTTTCTGACTTGACCATTTTTATATATTGGAGTTTTGACCAAACTGGCAGTTTGATGATGCTTGGGTGGATTTTTTACAATTAGATTTCAGCTTTACATATGAAGTTTCACATTAATACATTCTTGAAAATATATTTTTATTTTATTTTTAATTTATAAAAATGTGTTTTGTTTTGTACAATGCATCATTTATATATTTTTTGCTGTTCTTGCCTTTATGTATATATGAGATATTTTACCTTTTATACCAGCACTTTTAATATAAATAATATAAAAACATAAAAGTGTAATGGATTAATTTATTATATTTACCAAATTTGTACTTATTGTTCTCTGTATAGTAAAATAAAGTCTGTCAGGAAACCATTCATTAATTTAACAAATAACACATTTTTTAATTGTAATTTATTTCTATACAAAATCATTTTATATGTATATATTATATATTTTACCCGACCCCAGACCAGAGCTTTCAATTTGAAACTATGAAAATATAAAAAATAATAATTTAAGTACACATTCTTGCATATGTAAAAAAGAAATTATTCATTTGTTTGTTTGTTTTTTAACTGCACAAAGAATAATGTACTGTAACTTGTTTAAAACCCTAAAACACAATGCAGTTTTCACAATGCAAATTTTCAAAAAATAGGTACAAAAGACAAACAAACTGTTTTTACATTATTTGTGTGTGTTTCATTTCTAACACAAATAATTAGACAAAAATATCACTGTAGCAAAAACTAATTTTGTAATTTGGTGTGTAGGACAGTGTTTTTTGCCATAGCCTTATCAGGACAAAGGAGTACCAAAAATATTTTCCATCACATATTGTCACCAAAGAATTTAAATAACATGCAATATGTTGGGAATGACACTGCGGTGAAAAGGCAAAAAATACAGAATGCTGTATATCTGTATTGTTCACTGTCAGGAAAATAAATTGTATTTATAGAGAGCTTAACCCCCATAAATGCCCATAGTGTAGTAAACACCCATTATAACATAATTATGACACAAACATGTTTGCCTGGTCAAAGATGCATGTATTTTATATACATTTTTGACAAAAAAAGAGGGCGAGTGAGAGGGTTTTGTCTCATTTACACATTAATACGTTGTTAATTACACCCATAATGTCCCCCTGCTAGCTACACCATGTTGCTGACTAATTGAATATATGAGTCGAAGATGTTTGAAAGCCTGTAACTGATTTAATTAATGCAGTTTTTGCTTTAAGCATTGCCCGTTAAAAGATCTGTGCGCGCCGGCGTGTTCAGGTGTGTATGTCTGTGCCGTGTTAATCCTCCTGTCAATGATCAGTGTTTGTCTTGATTTCTGGCAGCTGGCAGCCAACTGGAAACACATCAGGTCTTCCAGGAGGGCAATTCCCCAGCATCCCTCATTATGGATCTCTCGCTTTTTCTCTCTCTCACTCTCTCTCGCCTGCAGGTCCATCACGCACACACACACACAGATTTGAGGCAGCCTCTCGTCTTATTCAAATTGGTCTCGGCAGGAAAATGGCTTCATGATGATGGGGGTAATAACAGTGTAGAAAAGAGAGCGTCTTCAGCTTCAAACACCATTTAATTTGGAGATTAAGCTAATAAAAAGCCATTAAGGCCAATGCCTTGCTGTTGTAGCAGGCCGTACTGATGCACAGTAATTCCTTCTCATTTAACGCAAATGAGCTATAAAAGATTAGGACCGGGCGTGTTATTCTTTTTATGTTTATATGTTTCCCAAGGTTTATGGAAAAGAATAATCAGTCTGTTTTAATGCGTCGCTTCATTCCAGACCGTGGTTTCGCGACACATGGACCTTTTTGTGCCGAGAAACAAAAAAAAAAACAGCCAGAATTTTACGCAGGTTTTAAACAAATTTGCAGTCAAAATGATTAGCTATATCGTCTGATATTATTTAGCTCTAATTACCAGCAGATGGTGTCTTTATCTGCACTTAGGGCGCACGAGTCTTGGAAATGCTGCATGCACAAGAATAATTAAGAAGTTGACTCGAGCTGCTTTTTTTTCCCCGTCTACTTTTGTGAGCTTTAATAGTCAGACTCAGCACCCTAAAGTTAATTAGTGCTAATTTGATAATTTGATTACATTTATTCCTTTAAATCCGATTGTTGCTTTATTGGCATAACAAATAATGGTATGTTTGTATTGCCGTAGCAGCAGTAGCTTTCTCCGTTTCCCCTCTTTCTCACCTCTAAATGCAGTTATATTTCTTATTCACGCAGGAGATCAACTCATAAGACCATTCGCTGATCGTACAATCCCTCCTCACCTCTGGAGATAGATGGACACTTTTGTCTGTACGTGCGTGTCGTTGATGGGAATGGGAACACAGCGCTCACCTGTGGAGCGAGAAGCAGACCAGCTCACTGGGGTATTAATGGAGTCATGCAGAGTTAATCAGACTCAATGCCAGCTCCGATTCCTTCATTTCCTGAAATGCAGAATTAGATGGTAATACGGTCCCTGTTGGAATTATGGTAGCATATGGTCTTGTGTAATGTGACTATCGCATTGGGTATAGATGCATTCCATAGGACAAAACGCCGTCATGCAAAATGTACTGTGTCTGTGTAACAGGCTGTAGTGCATTCTATGCTCGCCTACACAACAAAGCTGATATTTGTAATATGATTGTGACAGGATGCACACAGTTTAATTGAAAACGAATGTTGTTTATTGGCATTGATGATTCCCTGAAAAACCTTTAACATCCATGGAACCTTTTTGAAAAATATTGAAAATGTTCATCATTCTAAAAAACAAATGATTCCTATATGAAATGTTCACTGAAAGGTACCGAAAGACGTTCTTGGATACATTGGATTTATTTTTTCATTTTTTTAGCATCTTCACTTTTGAAAAAATCATGCTTTGTCACATATTTAATGCTTTTGTTAGACAAATATAGCTTTATCACTGGTAGCCAGTCATGACATAGTATTTTTCGAAGAGCTGAATTTCCATTCCATTCCATTTTCATGTAATTTAAGTTGTCGTTGATGAAGGCTGGACCTGCACCATCCACCATCAGACTGGTTCCAATGGCAGTGATATTAGAGAGCACGGAGGAGATAAAGTCAGACCCAAAAGCAGTTTACTATAAAAACATGAATGAACATTATAGAGTAAATCAAAACAAACAAAAGGAGCATCAAGGGTACTTAATTTATCTGTGCTCTTTCTATAAGGGATTCTTTAAAGTATGCAAAACAAAATAATAATTGAGCTGAAACTTCTTACTCATTCTGGAGACACCAAAGACTTATATTACATCTTGTAGAAAGGGGGAAAATAGGTACCCTTTCAGAAAGCCTCTGATAATAGCTTTTAGGAGTCATGTCATATTTTCATGTAGCACTTTATATAGTACATTGGTTAAAATAAGCTGCAGTAATAAACAAAAAATCAGAGTTAGTGTTGCTTTTAGTAAGAACGACACTTTATTTCCTACTATAATCTAGATCCTCAGGGTTTGTATATACACTGACCGGCCACTTTATTAGGTACACCTGTCCGACTGCTCGTTAACGTAAATTTCTAATCAGCCAATCACATGGCAGCAACTAAAAGCATTTAGACAGAATGGTCTGAAAAAGAGAAAATATCTAGTGAGTGGCAGGCATTGATGTCAGAGGAGAATGGCCAGACTGGTTCGAGCTGAAAGAAAGGCAACAGTAACTCAAATAACCACTCGTTACAACCGAGGTATGCAGAAGAGCATATCTGAACGCACAACACATCAAACCTTAAGGCGGATGGGCTACAGCAGCAGAAGACCACACCTGGTGCCACTCCTGTCAGCTAAGAACAGGAAACTGAGGCTACAATTGGCACAGGCTCACCAAGATTGGACAATAGAAGATTGGAAAAATGTTGCCTGGTCTGATGAGGCTCGATTTCTGCTGCGACATTCGGATGATAGGGTCAGAATTTGGCGTCAACAACATGAAAGCATGGATCCATGCAACATAGGCTCATTCTGAAAACGTAGCCCTATATACATTTCTGGAGATTGTGAATTATGCATATTGATGCCGTTCCTTTTTGCCCTTACCAGCTGACCGCTTACCTCCGTATGGGCGGTTTTCCGGCTGTTACCAGTTTGTCCAGTCAGCCCGCCATGTACGTTGGTGGACTTGAGATGCAGAGAGTTGATGACCACGATGACAGGGTTCGAGTCCGGTGAAGAACGGTTCCAGAAAGCAGGTAAGACCAAAACAAAAGCCAAAAAATTTAATAAACAAGTAAATAACAGGGTGAGAATGTGGTAAAAATCAGACAGGGGCTTTTCTTTTTCTGAATTGTTTTTTAAATTTGTCAGTTGGGTTTAGGGAAGTGGGTGGACAGGTCAATCTGTGCTTTTTAAAATACTATTGGTTGGGTTTAGGGAAGGGGGAGGGTGGGTCAGTTGATCGGTTTGTCAGTCATTCAGTCAGTCAAACAGTCAGTCGACAGTGGCCTCTGGTGGATTTACGGGAGAACAGCAGACGTGAATGGTACTAGCGCGAGAAATTTGAGATATCAGTAAGCATACACAGCGGCCTCTGGTGGATTTGCGAAAACAAAAATTGCAAAAAACCTAGCTCCTGGGACGTATTTGATGGTCTCCAGAAATGTATATAGAGGTGCATTTTCAGAATGAGCCTGGGTTGGATCCATCCTGCCTTGTATTAATGGTTAAATTTGAATTCTTTTATATTTTTTTCCCCAATTTCTGTTTAACACAGATTTTTTTTCAACACTTTTCTAAACATAATAATTTTAATAACTCATTTCTGATAACTGATTTCTTTTATCTTTGCCACGATGACAGAACATAATAATTTACTGTGTTTTTTAAGATACTAGTATTCAGCTTAAATTTAAAGGCTTTACTAGGTTAATTAGGTAAATCATTATATAACAATGGTTTGTTCGAAAAAATTATTGCTTAATGGGTACAATATTATTGACCTTAAATTTGTTTTAAAAAATTAAAAAACTACTTTTATTTGAGCTAAAATAAAACAAATAAGACTTTCTCCAAAAAAAAAAAAAAGAAAATACTGTAAAAAAATCACGGGAGGGCTAATAATTTTATGTATATATGAAATATTTACATGAGTCAACAATCCTATTAAATGTAGCTCAGCTAAAACAACTAATATTGTTCTGGTTCACATGATTTTTTTTTTTTTAAAGACGCAATTGATATTTAATAATAATAATAACATCTATATTTGATCACGGAAAAATTGTTTTCAATGTATGATATAGCAACCATTTAAATGAATTCTAATAAAATACTATATAATTAACCAGCATTAAATGTAAGGGAAAGTTTAGGTTGTTGCGACTTCAAGTATAGCCTTGGAGCCCTCAGACTTTGTGTTTGCAAATAAAACCCATCAGAAATGTAGTATAGGTTCGGTATGATGGTAGAAAATAGATGATTCAATGGGATAATTTGAGTGGCATTTGGCCGTAATTATGGAGGAATAAGTGAAGGCCCGCTTTGAAGTTATTGTCTGCAGTGGGAGAAAGTGAAGCAAGCCCTTCATTCTGTTGCAATTACAGACCCTTCAGTGCTAGGTTTATTTGTGCTTAGCAGTCGGCAGTGCATTGATTTAATGTGTAATCAGTACACATAGGCCTGAAATGTAAATTTTTCTTCAGTTAACAAAGATTTTCTGTCATGCTTTAATTATTATGTTCAACTGCTAGACTGGGAAGCTTTTGTAAACTAATTATGAGATAATCACAGTGTCCAGTAAGCACTTTGTTCGTCAGATATTTTCATTTCTTTGTTTTTTCCTTTTACTTTTTACTGTAGAGTCGCCTATCATGCAGAACAAGTCTCAGGGTGACATAGTTAGTATCCATCCCATAATTGTAGTGGTATCTGCACTGTTAATTACTGAAGTAAATGGCTGAACTGCTGCCAAGGACCCATTGTGTAAGGGCTTTGAATTGTGTTTTTGCCATCTGTAGGATTGGGACGAGGAGAGAGGGGAGCAGGGGGAGGTTTAGGAGCGAGCTCACAGCCTCCGGGTCCGAGGCCATATGGAGCCAGCATTTCGCCTGCGCTTTATTGCACACCTTGCTGTTTTAATCAATGGCAAGCCTGTTCACAGGACACAGAGAACAGAGGTTATTGCGCTGTCAGTGGGCTCTTTTCCGCATGTTTGTTTCTTTCTTATGTCCTGAAACTTTTGCACTTGACTTTACAAGTGCTATCATGTTTGTTGACAAGTGCACAGTGTGCTTTTTTCTCCGTTTACATCATAGGGATTTATTTGTATATTTATTCCACTGTACTGCATTTCTATAACTTTTCCTTGCACTGTAAATATGAGCCAAAATCAATGGCTTTGATGCTGTTTTAGTGCCATCCACTGTTTAAAATGCTAAATCTTGTAAAATGTTAATTTGAAAATTCTCAAAATCGAAAATTCTAAATGAGATTGTTGTTAAACCAAGAACAATATCTGCCAATATCTTATTACTTTCTTTATGGCTATTTCTCTTACCCCATTGGCAGAATTTCTTTTAAATCACTTGATACTGATCACCTGAGGTCTATTGAAGCCAAACAATAAGTCTGTGCAAGCCATTACTAATCTCATGCCCATGCAGAGAAGTTTGCCCAGGCTGTGGATTAATAAAGCTAATAATTTTGAAAATAATATTCAATTTCCAAGCACAAGACATCAGTGAGTAGCCATTAGCCATTTCCATGGACTCTTTTCACAAGACTGTTATGACGTGTTTGACGGTCATCAGTATCCTAAGTCCTTTAAAGTTTTTATTATATTTTTAAAAAAACGTATGTATATGTATTTGTGTATGTATTATATCATCTTTGCATCAAAATACAAAAAAAACGAATTAACGCTTGTGCAAGGTGTTTTTAATGCAGCGTGTATGGGCAGGACAGTAAATTTGACGTTGTTCTCTCTTCTGGCTGTCGTTATCAGTCTCACACAAGTCTTGATAACACCATAATGGAGTTTTTCTTTTACTATTTTAGCAAATAGGATTGTAAAAAAATACTTGTTTTACTCTCCCATTCACTGTGCTCTAAGTTTACCCAATTATGAGAAACCCAATTATGAGAAACTTCCGCTGTTGAGAAACCCGGAAATGTGAAAAGGGTCCATTGACTTGTTTGTATGTGTTTAATCTGAATCTAAAAACAAAAACAAACGCTAACCATTGACTGCTGTTATATGAATCACCAAGGACCACCGATTACACTAAAACTCCTCTTTATTGTTCTACCAAAAAAAAAGTCAACTACTGTACATCATGGATGAACTGAGGATGAGTTAATTAACACGACATTTTCATTATTTAACTATCCCTTTAATCTTCTAACAAAACAATCTAATATGTAAATAAACAAGTCTTAACAAGACTTGAAGTAATTTTGCTTCTCAAGTAAATGTACCTCGATTGGAAAACATTAGCAGACCCAAAGACTTGTTTTGTCGCTGATAGAATCAGTGTGTTTTTCTCAATCATTTGCCCATAAAGACTCAACGATTCAACAACCGACTCACTGTCGCCAGCCATACTCCTCTTGTAGGAGAAGTCATTGAAAAAGCTAATATCAACTGCTACACTTTTATAAATGTGTTCAAAACAAAAGAAAATTACAAACTTTATATATTACTTTCACCCGGATACAGGTTATACGGAGTCAAAGAGCCACATCCCAGTTGTTCGCTTGCTCATTCTCCTCTACTAGTTTAGTGCAGACATTATGCCTGGTGAAGCTTAATGTTACAGCTTGTGGTAATGGTGACACTCTGTGTGTAATAGTGTGTTTGTGTGTGGAGCTCCTCATTGTAATGTTATAGTTTGTGTTAATGGAGCAGACAGGCGGGCGTGATAGAGCATGTGTATCTGCATGTGTGTGTGTGTGTGTGTGTGTGTGTGTGTGTAGGAGTGCGTGGCAGGTTCAGTCAAATGTTATAGTTTGTGTTAATGGTGCATTAAGAGTGTTAACTGCCCCAGTCCCAGCTGTAGACACAGCTAGGCCTCTTTTGCCCCAGTCCCAAAACCGAGAGCGGCTCCTGCTATTCACCAGCCTGTGTGCATATTGTTTAATTATTGGCTGTTCTGGAAGCACCACAGGAGGGAACGCAGTCAAACTTACCAAGATGAACACAAGGTTACTTCTGCTGCACTATGCAGAGTAATCAAATCACACGTTTTAAAGGAGAGCATGTCAAGTGTGCCCGTTATTGAGGTGCTTATATTAGGGCATATTTAGGTTAATTGCCCGAGGCAAAGTGTGTGTTTCAACCTCAGGGTGGTGTTATGGAGCTGACTTTTGGCTAAAACTGTGGCGGACAGCAGCAGTGTCCTCTGTTATAATCATTCATTGCACACAGACTCATAGCTTCAGCAGATGGAGAGATTTTTTCCCCTCTCCCTGCAATTGTGCATGTACTGTATGTTACTGGTTTTATAGGGCTGCAACTAGTCAGTAAAACTGATAATAATTTATAAAGAAAGATATTTATGTATGTTTGGTTATTTAGGGACTGTGCATATTTAGGCACAATAATAAATAACTCATTTCTATGGACAAGATGCACAAATGAATACATTCTGTATATTATTGTTCATTGCTTTCAAATTACACATACACACAATAACATGACCAAAAAAGTGGAATAACATTTTTAATAATTGTATTTTTTTGTTATTATTATTTATTAAAATCCATTGAATTCATTCATTCATTTTCTGTTTGGCTTAGTCCCTTTATTAATCTGGGGTCACCACAGCGGAATGAACCGCCAACTTATCCAGCATATGTTTTACACTGTGGATGCCCTTCCAGCTGTAACCCATCACTGGGAAACATCCATACACACCCATTCACACTCATACACTACGAACAATTTAGCTTACCCAATTCACCTGTACCACATGTCTTTGGACTTGTGGGGGAAACCGGAGCACCTGGAGGAAACCCACCCCCCTTAAAACTAAGTTAAAATAAATTTTCATATTGTGACATTTTGGAATTTTATTTGATTAACATATTAATTTGACAGGTTAATCAGTTATTAAAAAATAATCATTAGTTGCAGCCCTTGTATAGATAATGCAGGAGGGATCAACAAATTTCACACCAAATGAGCACATTAGGATGATTTCTGAAGTGTTGTTTAAAAAAACTGTTTATTCACCAATTACATTATATTTTAACTAATTAATCAAGCAATTTATGAAATGAACAGATTTGTTGATCATCAAAATAATCGATAGTTGCAACTTTCATGGTTTAATCTAATTGAATTTTATATATTTAGTTTAATTTATGTTTGGTTTAACATTATTTCTTCAAATAATACATCAGTGGAGGAGGAACTGACTGAACTGCATCCAAATGTAACACCAAATTTGCATATTCGAATGATGTCTGATAAATCATTTTAAATTAAAGACTGGAGTAATGACATTAATTAGAATTACATTTATTAGAGTACAAATGAAATTATATTGTAATGGAAAACCTTTATTTTAACTTGCAGCACTATTTAATAGTTTAACTTTTTTTTAAATCAAACAGTGAGCATAAGATTTTTTTTCTTAATGTCCAACAAAACTTACCCAGTGCAATGTTTGTTTAAAATTCATAAACTCCAAAATGACTTCCACACAAATTGTTCAAATGCAATATAAATAACATCTTAATCAACAACATTCTCAGTCGAGGACGTGCGAGCTTTAAAAAAAAATAAAATACATGGCTCTACTCATCAAGCAATTTGCTGTTCGGAATATATCGATGTTTGCTGTGAGAGCGGGTTAACAGTGAGGGCAGCAGCGTTTCAAAGCAGAAGATCATTATCGCCTGACTCCAGTTATTGAATTGTGAATAAATGCTGCGTGCCTGGAGTCTGCAGGTGCGGCCACCCTCAATTACTAACCTGAGGGACCTCCTGCAGAAATCTTAACGCAGCAATTAACAACATAATTAAGTGCTAAAGTCATTGTGCCATTCGCCCACAGCAGAAACAAGAGTGCCATTGACCAGATGAAGGAGGTCTGGCCTCTGATTGATCGCTTGCACAGGCATTTATCACCCTCTCCAGGATGGAGAGAGAGTTTGTCTGTGTTTATAGACGAGAGATGAGGTGCTTAGTCTTAGTAAAGTGTCAGAGGCCTTGTTTTTCACATCATTAGACAATGGTGCGTTAATGAGCTGTCACGTCCAACTTTAAATGCTCCCGATGCATATATATACTTGCGTAGATCCACAGATGCAAAACAAATGGCTCTGCTAAGCTGGCTATGTTTCTTTTTCCCTGTTCAGATTGGCTGTCATTACGCAGAAATCCGTCCTTATTGAATGTCTGCTCATCTGATCGAGCAGATGGAGGAGGTTAAGCACTTTTCATTGGCTGCTCCAGGAATGTAATGACTGCAGGCGTGTTTTTTTCGCCAACACGAGAATATCTTCGTCCGAAAGCTCAATATTCTTTATTGAGGCGCTTGTTGTCAAGTTGATTGATTTTGTAGGATTGCACGTCTGTTGCAGTTTATGTACCACGTGACTCAACTGTTTGTTGGTAAAAGTTTTTATATACTTTATTGAAGGTTTTGTTTGTATCATTTATAGTATGTAAAATTATATATATATATATGTTAGATATCAATAATTACTATTTTATTCAAAGAAACTTTACAATTTATTGAATAGGTATTAGTATTGGTATCAGCACTCCTGACCTTGAAAGTACAGTTGATAAAAAAAGATGATATTATATATGATTTAAAGCATATTTCCTTAATAATTTAATGTGTAATATAAATATGTTTTTACTCATATCCTTTTTAAAGTGATTTTTATTTTCCAACATTTATCTCTTTTTTATTGTCATCTGCTCAGATGAAAAACAATATTTAAATATAAAAATCTGTAAATATAATATTGGAATAATATTTATAATTTCTATTTTAAACATACTCTTAATATTAACCATATAGTTCACAGATTGATAAAGACCACATATGATTAAATTACATTATATAAAAACATTATATACTTACATAGTATTTTTATTTAGTATTTTATATTAGTATTTTGTTTGTTTATTTGTTATATATATTATTTATATGACATATATACTTAAGGAATTCAATGTGTTGTTATATGTGATTTTTAAATTATTTTATTTATAATTCAAACATTTTAATTTTAAATTAATTCAAATATTCATTCATTCATTTTCATTTCGGCTTAGTCCCTTTATTAATCTGGGGTCGCCACAGCGGAATGAACCGCCAACTTATCCAGCATATGTTTTACGCAGCGGATGCCCTTCCAGCTGCAACTCATCTCTGGGAAACATCCATACACACCAATTCACACACATACACTACGGACAATTTTAGCTTACCCAATTCACCTATACCGCATGTCTTTGGACTTGTGGGGGAAACCGGAGCACCTGGAGGAAACCCACGCCAACACAGGGAGAACATGCAAACTCCACACAGAAACGCCAACTGACCCAACCGAGGCTCGAACCAGCGACCTTCTTGCTGTGAGGCGAACGTGCTACCCACTGCGCCACTGTGAGGCCCTGTTGAAATAATAGTTAACGTTAATGTTTTTTTAGCAAATTTAGGTTTCCTTTTCCCTTAACATTTATCATACAATATGTGATTGATTGTCACAGAATCACAGAAGACTAATAGCAATTTTAATTGGTTCCGTTTGAATTATCATTCAAATAAGGTTTTTATCACATTCCTCCTAAATAAAGTATCTAAAACAGATTAGCCACTGTGTGATCTAAACTCACTGGATCATGGGACCTCAGCATGATAACACTGTGATAGATTTCTCATTTATACAGCTTCTGCTTCTCGGCCGTCCCACGGGATCTGTGAAATTGAGAAGCAAACACGAGGAAGGCTGGAACACACTGTGATGGAGCATCAAATAAACTGCCAACTCTCATTGTGTCAATAAACTAATTTCTCTTTTAGGCTTTGACCCCTGACCTCCAGCGGCCGGACCATCCCGGACGGTGACAGGAGGGAAAATCTCTCGGGAAGCAGGCGTCAGAATGACAAACAGAAAGGGTGAGCTTTGTTTCCATCAAGGATGTGTCCGCACGATATCTCAACACATACACTTCCTTCCTGTATCCTCGTGTGCTGCATGTTTTACAGATGGATCTAATGAGCCTTCTCCGTTTCCTTCCACACACTCGCATGGAACGAGGTCTGTTTGCCAAGAAGCTGCTGTCTGTTTATACACAACTATGGCCTCTTACACCTGGTATTAAATTCACCCCGAAATCAAACAAAACAAACAAGGGATAGTTCACCCAAAAATCTAAATGATCTCATCATTTATTCTCCCTCGTGTGGTATTATGAGTTTCTTTCTTCTGTTAAACACTAAATAAGATATTTTAAAGAATGCTGGTTGCTGGCACCTATTGATTTCCAAAAACTATGGAAGTCAATGGGTGCCAGCTACCAGTATTTTTCAAAATAGCTTCTTTTGTGTTCAACAAAAGATAGAAACACAAACAGATTTTAAACAAGTGAAGGGTGAGTAAATGATGACAGAATTTTTTTTTTGGTGCCTTTGCTATCCCTTTAAAGTTATCTGTAAGCTAGTGGGCTTTTAACAGTAACATGATTCACGTTTAGAAGATATAAGCATTCAAAACTTACAGTTTCTCACTTTTACCAATACGAATCAACAATGTTTATGACATCACCGAGCATGCAGCTTCTGATCAGATGTTCTAACCAATAAAAATCATCTGAAGCATATAATGTCCACATGAGGGTATGTGTGCAAAACACTTGCATATACAAGACGATAATAACCAGTAACTGACACAGTGTTGATCCGAACATTTATTAATATGTCTTAAAAATATGTAGAGGAACCCCAAAACGCAGGTATGCAGGGACATGCAGATACGCCAAATGCAGTATTTAATCTGAGAAATGGTTGTTGCTAGACAGATTACAGCTGTTAGCATAAATTATTTGTTAAATTACCCATTAATTGTATTTTATTAAATTTTTCTCCAATCCTAAACCCAACCCTCATATTAATGTAAAAACAGTAATTATAATCAGAATTATTTATATTATTTATTAAATTACCCATTACTTATATTTTATTAACGTCTACCCCCACCCCAACCCTCACAGTAATGTAAAAATATGAATTATTATTGTACATTGTCACAAAAAAATTATGCTATATTGATGTGAGTAACTTTACCCAGAGAAACTGTTAGACAGGCTTAACATTACTATTACAGAATGTGGCTATCATTAATCTTTTAAAAGGTGGATAAAAACCTTGTGATTAGATTGACCAAATTGCATCTTAACACTAGTCGTGAACAAGGCTTTAGGTGGATATTTTGAGATTTTTTTCTCCCTTTTCCTTTTGTTGCGTGGCTATAGAGTTATGCCACCAGAGGGCGCCGTTATATGGACAGAATGGAAAGGAGCTCCATCATGATCTTTGATTTCTCTTTTGACTCTAATTACTTCATGTAGGTTTAGATTTGTTTCTGTGGTTTAAAAATGACCAAACACCTATAGAGAACCTTCATAAGCTGAGTGCCATTCATCAAACGTGCCGTCTTTGACCTGCAGACCCTTCCAAGATTGAAGCGTGTGGCCGGTCTCCATCACAGTCAAGGGTCACGAGCCACGACAGTCAAACATTTCCTGTGTCATTGAGGGGTTTTATAATGTGAACTTTTACCCTGTAATTACACAAGGGCTAAAGCTAGCGTTGTATTCACAACGAAGCCTCTCTAAATACACTGATTACAATGATTCTGTGTAGAAATGTAGAAAATACTACTACAAAAATTATTATGTATTTAGAATTATTTCATAATTCTATATCAGTTCTCAGTTCAAGCTTGCTTTTTACTTAGAATTGTTTGCAGGGACCTTTTAAGGAAATTTGTAATGGATTAATTTACATAAAACTTTAAAATAATGATTTACTCATAATAAAATGTTTCTTTTGTATTTACGTTGTTTTATCATGTAGTATTTGTTGTTCCACGGACTTGCAAAAATGATCATTAATTTGTAGCTAAAATGTGTAAAGCTAAAATTGTGAAAAGGTTTCTGTCAAGTAACAATACTTTTTTCTACAGTGCTGTATTTATTCTTTCTAACACATTTATTTACTCATTTATTTTATTCAAAATTGTATTTACTCTCAACCTAATTGTTATTCATGGATTTTAATTCATTCTTTTTGATATTGCTATTTATTTTCATTTATTTTTGAATTTTAGAGTTTTATAATTTTTGTTATTATTACATCATTATTATAAATTTTTTATATGTATTTTCTTTTATACTAATGTGTGTTTATCCTAAGTAGCACAATTGATGATTTTTTGTAATGTTATATTTATTTTAATAATTACTAATAATCGTTATTTTTAGAAAAAAATTGAAAAATATCAATATAAAAATTTTCCATTTTTTTCTATGGACCATCGCACACCCTTGCAACCCTCCCAGACCTCAGTTTTTAAAAACCCTGATATAGTTTGTAACAAGAAATCTGCCTGTTGTTTACTTAAATCTCTTTAAGGAAAGCATAAAGTGCAAAACAAAAACCCATTTTTTTTTTTTTAAAGCAGTACAGCATTACCGCTTAGTCAGCAGACCAATGTCAGTATAGTGCACCATTAATAGATGTTTAGCACACTGTATGATATTTACAGGCTACTTTAGGGTATGTAACATTAGCTGCTCATGTGTGGTGGTTCTCGCAGCGCTCTTCGCTGCACTGAATCAGCTTTCTGCAAACAAAGAGAGCTGGAGTCTTTCAAAACATTAAAGAAACCCACAAACATAAAAGCCTAAATGTAGCACAGAGTGCCGGACAAACCCAGTTACATTCAATACTCCATTTACATTCAGCCCACCTCAATTTATCTATTTATTTACTGCTTTTTTATTTTATTTTTTTTGAAGGGTAGCGTCAGGTCCCGTGTGTTTGCCCTTGTGTTAGAGGGCTGCATTGTGGCTTTCCCTGAGGCTCAGCTGCAGGATTGTGGTTTTTAATGAAAAAGTGACGCTATAGAGCACAGGTACAGTCCAGGCTTGTATTTCATCTGCTTTTGTTATGTTTTACAATGAGGCGGTGCGGTTGGATTCTTACAGACACTGTAAATGACCCTCTGGAGCCTGTTCATCATGCCGGCCGCTGGATTAATCATACGGGAACTGCTTTAGGATCGATACCTCCATACCTCTGCTACTTTCCTGTGTCTGCCTGTAGTTCTGCCCATTAAGACTGTCTTCAGATATAACTGAGATGGGGAAGCTGGGAAATGTGATCGGTCTGATAGAGAGCATTTAGAGACCAGAGGCAGATCAACAGTATTCTGATGTCCAGTCAGATATACATTTCTTGACCAAGATACGCTTGATTCGGATTGGTCAGTTGCAGGATTAATGTTCTGAAATGTCCTAATAGTGATTCCAAAATACTCCAGTTTTTTTTACCCAGATGCTGGGTTGAGGCCTCGCAGTGGCGCAGTGGATAGCACGTTCGCCTCACAGCAAGAAGGTCACTGGTTCGAGCCTCGGCTGGGTCAGTTGGCTTTTCTGTGTGGAGTTTGCATGTTCTCCCCGTGTTGGCGTGGGTTTCCTCCGGGTGCTCCGGTTTCCCCCACAAGTCCAAAGACATGCGGTATAGGTGAATTGGGTAAGCTAAATTGTCCGTAGTGTATGAGTGTAAATGGGTGTGTATGGATGTTTCCCAGAGATGAGTTGCAGCTGGAAGGGCATCTGCTGCGTAAAACATAAGCTGGATAAGTTGGCGGTTCATTCCGCTGTGGCGACCCCAGATTAATAAAGGGACTAAGCCGAAATGAAAATGAATGAATGAATGAATGCTGGGTTGAACATGTTGGGTCATTTATTTATTTTTTTAATCTTGGGTAAATGCTGATTATTTGAACCCAAATTCTGGGTTGAGCAGGTTGGGTCTTTTACAGGTCATTTTTTCAGTCTTAAGTAAACACTTTTTCCCAACACTACATTTTGTTTTTGTTGGGAAATGCAGTTTTTTTACCTAAACTCATGGGTTGAGGATATAGTCTTTTGTGTTATTTGTTTTAATCTTGGGTAAATACTGATTATTTTAACCCAAATGCTGGGTTGAGCATGTCGGGTCTTTTATAGGTATTTTTTTCAGTCCTGGGTAATGCTCTTTTTTACCCAAATGTTGGGTTGAACATATTGCTTGGGTTGAACATAAGTGTTGGGAAATGTTTTTTCTCCCTAAACACTGGGCTGAGCATATTAGGTTATTGTTGTTGTGTAAATGCTGTTGTACCAAATTATTGTGAAATATGACATTTTAAACTGTTTTATACTACAAAATATTTATTTGTTGGCAAACTAAATATTCGGCATCTTTACTTCAATGCCACCCAATCCTTAAGAAATCATTCAGATATGCTGATTTAGTCCTTAAGAAACATTTAATATTATTATCAATGTTTATGGAAACCCTGATACATTTTCCAGGGTTCTTTGATTGATAGAAAGCTTTAAAAAAAACAACATTTATTTAAAGTACAGATATTTTTAGAAGTGTATGTACATAATATGCTGCATACACAAAATTTACAACTTATGAGCTCACACTTTAAAGTAGGTGGCCTTCACAACTATCTAACATTGCACTTTCCTTCACCGTAAACCATAACCCTGCTTAAAACTGCTTAACCCTTATAACACCTACCATGCCATTGCTGTCAAACACAGAACTGCGTATTGTAAGTTAATGCAATGTATAATGTTGGTACAAAATGAAAACTACCCTATAGTATGACTATTTATAAAATATTATGTGTAAAAACTGTCTAAATTGATAGGCTAAAATCAAACATATTTTACATCTGTGATAAAGTGTGCAATGCTCACTTTAAATGAGCAAGACAGCAAAAGTCCAGAATTAATTGAAAGTGTAAAATAAGGTGTGTGCCTGTAGACATTACTGGATCTCATAACAGGATGGGGGCTGTCGAAAATAGCAAGAGCAGAGCACTTATTATGTGTTGAGTATAGGTCAGATGTGGAGGCAGTGGTGTGAGTACATTAGCATACACACGCTGGCAGAACGTTTAAGGTGACGAATAGGAGAAGCTCAGAGGGCTGTGCTGTACCTGCTCAGAGCTATTACAAGACCCCCTCAGGCCTGATTCATCAACTCCCTGCTCGCAGTCTTTCCGCAGAGATATGACTCTGGAAATGGACTAGTTTAAACACAAAACCTTGATCCCACTGACCTCCTAATATGCTTATAATGATCCCATTTAACAAACAGATGTTAGGGCAGACGCGGCAGAGTCAGGCCACAACATGCGGTGTTGGCAAGCGGACACTTGGAGGGATAGTGAAGGATTTTGTCATTTTCACAGCATAACAACACAGATGTCATTGAGAATATTGGGATTTAAATGAATTGATCAATGACTGATTCTTGTGTGGTGAAGCTGCTTCAGAATGATCCCATTTGAGAGTCAAAGAGTTGTCACAAAATAATTGGAGTATTGGAGATCAGTAAATGTAAAATATTAAAGGAAGAACTCTTAATTACATTAAATTTGTACATACAAGAAAATAAACTACATACTACAAAAAAATGCTAAAACATTGATTTAAAAATTGTATTCTTATGCTCACTAAATCTTCATTTATTTAATGAAACATACTTTAAAAACTTTTAAATACTTTTTTTGGGGGGGGATTTTTAAACAACTCTTTTCAACTTTTAATCTGTTTTAAAATGTTATTTATTCCTGTGTTGGCAAAGCTGAATTTTCAGTCTTGGTCGTCTTCAGTGTCAAATGACAGTGGTTAGCACTGTCACTTCGAAGCAAGAAGTTGGCATTTCTGTATGGAGTTTGCATGTTCTCCCCGTGTTCGCATGGGTTTCCTCCAGGTGCTCAGGTTTCCCCCACAGTCCAAAGACATGCGCTATAGGGGAATTGAAAAAACTACATTGGCTGTAGTGTATGAGTGCATGTGAGAGTGTATGGGTGTTTCCCAGTACTGGGTTGCAGCTGGAAGATCATCCGCTGCGTAAAACATATGCTGGAATAGTTGGCGGTTCATTCCGCTGTGGTGACCTCTGAAAGAGAGACTAAGCCGAAGGAAAATTAATGAATTATCAAATTAATCTAATTAATACATTATAATAATTATTATTACTTTCAATTTGGATCAATTTATTTAATTCTTGCTGTATTAAAGTATTGTTTTCTTTACAGAAACATATTTAATGATCCCAAATTGTTAAATGCTTGTGTAATCAGATTTTAATTAGTTAGTTCAAGTGGAAGTAAATTATTTAGAAAAAAAAGTTTAGGCATTTGTTTTTGTTTAAGCTGTATTCATATATTGTAGATAGAAGGTAACATACTAATATATATAAAATATTCTCCACAATTTGCTATAAATTATGTATTTATTTGAATTATTTTATTTTCAAAATATTTTCTTTGTGCAAAAAAAATGAAAATGAAAATGTGCAACTCAAAAACAATTTTTTCTTCCATGCAGAACAAGATATAATTGGTACCAGTGCAGAGCCCACTGCTGTGGTGATAGATGAGAAAAATAAACAGGTAATGAAATATTCACAAGTCCATTTAATATGCATGTTCATCACTACTTTATGGATGCAGTGAGGACCTCATTTGCATATTGGCCATACTGTAGCCATTACAATCAGAGGAGCTGGATTCATTACAGATGCAGTGGATCAGCTAGATGAGCGATGCGATGTCAATATGGAATATAGTGCTGAGCAAATACAAGCTGAGGAACAAGTGCATGAAGTTTCAGATATTGAAAGACTTTTTGCTGATTTGTTGATTAAATCCTTTTTTTTTTATCAAGTGCCATACCGGCTTACTGCATCAGGTTTGAAGTTGTGATGAAATGGAAGTAACAACAGATTTTTCTTCTGTATTGAATTTTTTTTCCAAGTAAAGAAAAAAGGGTTCTATGTGCTGACTTTACTAGAGAAAAGTCTTATATTGTGACCATTTGACATTTTATTTAAACATTAGAAGCTCAAAACATATTACAAATATATTGAACAATGAACTGCACACAATAAGTTCTATAACATGTATTTATGAAATACAGTAGTCAACATTCGAAGTGAATCAAAAAAAAATTTTTCATTGTTTTTTTAATACCCAAGAATGGGTATTCAATAGTTTTGAGACAACTTTGGTGATGATCCATTTTAAATGTTGATTACTATAGGTAACGTGAATTACAGTCTATAAAAGAGAAGTCATTTCTCACCAGGTACAACAGGGCTACTTTCAATTAAAAACTCGTCACAAGAGTCAAGAATTGTAAAAAAGGTAAGGGGAAATATCCAGTAGCCTATTGTTTTGCACAGAGAGGAAGGACAGTTCCTTATCAAAGACTTGCGGGATTAGTTTATTTCAGAGTGTCAGTAGCTCAGTATGATACTGGAGCCCAGCTGTTCCACAATCGCCTGCCACAATCTGTCTTTATGTAGCGTATTTTTGTATACTGCCCATTGTTTCTCATGAAGTTTGTCATAAAGTCCAGCAGTAATCTCGGTAGCTCTGAATGGTAAAAACACCTCTGAAAGTACTTGCTATAGATGCAAAAAACAGAATTCCAATCCAATCCTTTTATATGATGGATTAAAGTTTTGGAAGCAGGCAATGTTCAGTGTATAAACTTGCTACACAATGTAAGGGTGTATTTGTTTTTTAACACACAAACAATTTGGATGAAAATGTCAGGCTGTATAAATCAAAATTTACATTTTACATTTATTCAGTTGGCCAATGCTATTATCCAAAGCGACTTACAAGTGAGGATAAAAGAAGCACTTCAAATCAACAGAGAGTAGCTGTATATAAATGCTATGACAAGCGCAAATTGTGGTGAGAATGAGTGTTTACAATAGGTGGTTTGTCAAGCCCACTCACCTGTCTGGAGCACACTCAGAATTGCACATTGTTTTCAAGAAATAGAAATGAAATAAAAATTGTGATTTAGCAATTTCGCATCTTGCCAGAAAAACACGACTCTGTGATTAGCAGTAAATCTCCTCCGAAGGCCAAAGGGAGTGCTCACGTGGAAACTTTAAATACACCACATAGAAGAGACACGGGAAATCAAAGAGGATTTAACTGCTTTTATTGATTCAAAGTGACTATTATTTACACAACTATGGAATCATAACTGAAGTTATGAAGTGAGTTTGTAGTAAAACCATGTGGCATTTTTACTTGCTTTCAGATGTAGCATCAACACAGAGCTGTAGCCTACTTCATTGAGAAGCGATGCAAACAGCTGTCTATTATCTTTGATTTCAGAATCATGGCCATTAAATCTTCTGCGAACTTTGGCTCTGTGCTGCTCTATCTGAAAGCGGGTGCTGGAGATTTACAGCTGATTACAGAACCAGCTTTACTGAAAAAAGATCATGTAAATCACCTTTCATTAATTTGCAGTGCTACTCAATGTGCAATAAAGGTTGCAATTTTGTTACATAATCTAATTTTCTGTTCCTACATAACTAAACAGCTTCTGGTTTAGCCTGCTACAGTAGCCACGCCACCTAAACTCTCACTATTGGGTGCATGGAGTTATGCTGACAAGCAGAAAGGATAGCCAAATGCAATGATTGAATGAATATTTTATGGATTTGAACCTTTCACAGACCATGAAATGTGTATAAATCTACATAATGTTATATACATATTTTTATTCAATATTTAAAGTCTGAAAACATGGAATATTGTAATTTTCTGCAACAACATAACATGATTTTATTCAAAGCGTATTAATGGCATATCCAGTGACCAAAAATGTTTTATAATTTTTCTGGAACTGTGTACAGTACACAAACCACTGTAATGGTTCATTTCCATCAGGATGTGAAGGTACCTATACAGGATGTGAAGGTTTCTGGGGAGAATAAAAACTGCTCTCCTAGCTTTTGGAACTGTGCTAACAATTATAAACGGTTTGTCTTTGTGAAGAGAAGATCTTAGCCAATGTTGCAGTAATGGAAACTTTCCTAGTGTGTTTTTTGTTCCTGTTCTTCTCCAGTGCAGTGAGTTAAACACCAGCGGCTCATGTGTCTGGACTCAAACCGCTCTGTCTCGGCTAAACAGCTTGTCGATGGAGAGAGCAAGAGAGAAAAGCGTGTTTGGGCTGATAAAATGTTTTTTAATTACCAGACACTGCATTCCAGCCTTCTCTCTCAATCCTACGCTCTTCTTCATGGCCCTACTTTGATTTCTGATAATTGTGTTTGCTGATGTGGCATGTTTTTTCCCCTTCTTCTTCTTTAATACTGCACCAGACCCTAATGCTACAAGTCCACAGAGGGACGACAAACCGCAGTTACACATCTCTCTTTTAATCAGCGCTTTACCTCTAGATACATTGACTCTGCTACTCCATTTCTGTCTCTAAACCTGCAACAATGAGACTCAGCCATTGCATATATTGTGCTGTTTGACACACAATCAATGTCATGCAGAGCAGCTGAAGACTCATTGAGACAGAGCTCAGAACGCGAAGGGTTAACCACTCATTAGGTTTGATTGTGTGTTTATGAGCCACTTGTGTATTCAGCTGTTTACACAAACTGTACATTTTAGAGCTATCAAAACCTAATCCCCAGCTGGCAATTGTAATACGAGCATTATAATCTGATCATTAAACAGAGAGCTCTTAGTAAGTTTTCACTAACATCAGGAGGTTAAAACCTGACCGTTCCGTCTCCATTCGAGCGAGCACAACCCTGTCGCGTATTTAAGCATCCCGCTTTTGTCCTCTTATACAAAGAAAACACTTAAGGTGGCATTCTTCCATTGCTCTTTTGGGAACTGCGACTTTGTTCCACTGACCGGGCCGATAATAGGTCAGGGCTTTGATAGGCTGTAGACACTATTGTTTTAAAGTTTGATGTGAGACCCGATCCTGCTGCTTGGAAGGCTGCGATCATACCATTGTGGATTTCAGGTCGCCGTGGGTCAGACTTGGCTTTCATAGCTGTTTGTCATGACACTTCACAATCCGACCAGTGGTCTAGGGTATCAAGGTAGCATTAGCTGGAGTCCGAGGGCCAAAGAAACAAAACTCTGCTTTGCTGGAGGATCAATGTCTGTTGAGGCTTTTGCAATCAGCAGCCGGTGACCATGATTGAGTGAATGAGTCTCCCCTAAGATAAGGCTGTAATCAACAGCGCACTAAATGTTCTTTGTTGTACATTCAATTACGCGCTAATGAGTTGTGCAAAGTGGAAATCTTTAAATACTAATGCTATTTAAATTGTATACAAGTAAAGCAGAAAAGAGGTAATAAGTAATAGATGTGAAATATGGAATAAGTGAAGAACTAAATAACAGATTAAACGATCATCAACACCCATTGAGACTGCATACAACAAACAAGTATTTAGATGTGAAACATTCATTTTAGGTGAAGTTATTATTGTGTGAGACGAAAGAGAGTGTATTTACATCAGTCTGTTTGATCAACTAAATAAAAGAGTGGAGAAAGTACTTAAAACTGAATATTCTGTCATTATTTACTCACGATGTATTTGTTTCAAACCTTTTTGAGTTTATTTATTGTTAAGCACACATTTACATTTAGCTATTTAGCAAACTCTTGTCCAAAGCAACTTAAAATTGAGGAAAAACAAGAAGATATTTTTTGACAAATGTTGGAAACATGTAACCATTGACTTCCATTGTATTTATTTTTCCTACTATGGAAGTCAGTGGTTACAGGCTCTCTTCAACATATTTATTTTGTGTTCAGCAAAAGAAAGAAACTCATAACGGTTTGGAATCATTTGAGGGTGGAGTAAATTTTCCGTTTTTGGCGTACTATCTCTTTAAATGATGATATAGAATATTAAGAAATAATAATAAACATGGTAAATAATATAAACCTAAGTTTATTGCTTTCTATTTAAAGAATGAAACTGTTTAATTGAGTTCTTGTTTGAAAGTGATGTTAAAGTGAGGTTTGTTTGTTTCTTGTGTAACTTAAGCCTATTTAATAATACTTTTCCGAAGTACATACAAAAACTTGTTTTGACCATCTTATCGTTAACAAAATCCAAAAATTAATACAAATTACAAAACGCATTTGGAAAATTACCATATTCATATTATCCCATAAAGCTTGAGTAACAGAACAACCCCAAAATCAGTTATTTATAGTTTCAGGAGAGCTACATAACAGGTCGAAAATGTTTATCACGAGATCGTTATACGGTGTCATAAAAAATGCTGCTATATTGATGTGCATATCGCACTTCCGTCCGGCCGCGTATCCGATCTAGACTTTACCATCGCTGACTGTGAGGCTTTTATATGCCTCTAGTAGAAGAGGTTCAGCTTCCGGGGTAAACGTCGATATACTTCCGCGTAACTTCCTCTGTTTTACTTTCATTGTTGACAGTTTGATAACTACAGATTTTTTTTAAACTCAGTTAACAGTCGGATAAAACAGTGTTCAGCACATCTGACATGTCGCTAGTTTATTAGACGGATTGTTCGCTGCGTCAGCCGTGTTTTAAATGCGCTCATGCTACGTTAAACTGTTAGCCTCGTAGCCTGCTCTCCAGCTGCTGTTGGTCTGAAAGTCCGCTCTAAAAGCCAAAGATTATGTTTCTCGGTGTCTTTTTGTTATGCTTTTACTTGTTTTGAGTAACCTGAGCAACATGGAATCTGAGGGAATCGTCATCCGGATAAAGACGCCGGTGGGGGACATGGACTCACCAGTGTACAGTCCATCACATCTCAACTTCAATGATTTGCTGGTGAGCAGCTGCTTTAACTTAAGTCACAGCATGTTTTTATCTCATATCTCATGCATTTTCTTTAAAGAGGGAAACCATTTATGGAGTATGCCATTAATCAAAGCGTGGTTTTTGCTATGGGTTTTCGAATAGTGGTGTTGATTGACAGCTGTCAGTCAAATGTGTGATTGCTCAGAGATTCTCTTTTTTGACAGGCCGCGATCAGAGATGCCATGCCTGAAGCCACAGTCACAGCTTTTGAGTGTAAGCGTTGCAGCTGTATTTTAGTTATTTTACTCAAGTTTAAATTTACTATCAGTATAGCTAATAGAATAAAATGAAATAGGAAAACATAAATTCATTCCTTTCCAATACTTTTGTTTTTCCTTAACTAAAGAGTTGTTCATGCAAATGAGTAAATATACAGTGCATGATAAAAATGCTTGTGGAAATTAGCTTATATATAATGGAGTTCCCTTTTATTTCAGATGAGGATGAAGTTGGTGACCGAATTACAGTTCGCAGTGATGACGAGCTCAAAGCCATGCTGTCGTATGTAAGTAGTATGTCTGATATTTATGTCAAGCTCTTTGTTGAGACCTTAGATTGATCTGTTTAATGATTTACAAACCGTATTACCAATAATTAACTTGAGAAATTATGCTTAGAATTGTAAACATAACTTCACAAATAAGGAAGTAAATGCACTTGCAAAATAATTATATATTTGTAATTATAATAGTTTATTAGTAAAGCAATAAATAAAAAGTATTTTAACTTTTTTGATGATTAAGTTCAGTTGTTTTGGGCATTATAAATTGTTATTGTCAACAAGAAATTGTAGCAGACATGCATTCATACATTTGCAAGTTTTTCTGACTTTCAAATTTTATTATGTCAAGTCAAACTTGTCTTAAACCATATATTTTTCTATGAAATCATGTAGGATATCAATGATATAGAAGTATCAAAAAGTAAAAAAAAGAGTTTAATTTAATTTATAATTTTTTTGACAGAATAAATCAGTGTAGGAAAGAGCTTTAACCATAACTGTACAAAGGCATGCAAACATAATGGGCAGCTTTTCTTTCTGGAAACCAGTTTTAAAAGGATAGTTCTCCCAAAAATAAACATTCTGCCATCATTTACTCACCTTTGACTTGTTTGAGTTTTTTTGTTCTGTTGAACACAAATGAAGAAATATTGACGATTGATGGAAACTGATAACCATTGACTTCCATTGTAATTGCTTTTCCTACTATGGAAGTCAATAGTTACAGGTTTCCAACATTTTGCAATGTGTCTTCTTTTGTGTTCAACAGAAAAATGAAAACAAAAAACTCAAACTGTTTTGGGAACAAGTCAAAGGTGATGGTAAATGATGGAAAGATTTTTCATTTTTGGATGAACTATCCCTTTTGAAGTGCAATACCCCTGCCTACTATGTTGGATTGTCAAGCAGATAGTTATTGGCACTGGATTATTTACAGTTTTATCACGTCTGTTAAAACATTGTCTGTATTTATTTATTTATTTATTTATTTATTTATTTATTTATTTATTTTTACACTTCACGGTTATTATCAATACTAAAAGATTACAACAACACTTGTTTGTGTTGCTTGCAATGTTAAACAAAGAAAAATGCTTCCGGAAGTAGGTGGTCACTGTTGCGCTCTTTTCCAGTCTGTTGTATTAGACTTTTGAACGCAGAAAGTGTTTTTGTTGGAAGGGAAAAGCTATTACAAATCTATTATTCCAGATCTATTCACCCTTGGGGAAAGCGTTCTCATTACTTTGCTGATTGGCAAGGATGACAAGTAGCTACATATTTTCAGTTTTTTTTCTCCCCAATTTCTTCATCTCTTTCCGTTTTCTGGCTGCACATCTTGATGTTTCCATAGCAACGTGCGTCTCTAGCTTGCACCCCCTGTTTTAAATTATACAGGTGTTAACCAAGCAAGATTAGCAAAGGGAAAACTCCCATATTAAATTCCTGTTTATTTCTTTCAATATTCATTATTTTTTGTGTCGACTCAGACAGTGGCCTCCCCATGTGACCAGGCACAAATTAAAAACATTCAAAGTAATTGTGTCTGATGTGTTTTGTGAAAAGCTAATCATAAATTGTACCTACTTTAAACAGTCTTCATTTTTTTTTAGTAAGGGAGGGAATGTTGTTGTCTGCTCTTATTTCATGTCTTGTTCATCTCGCTCTTCTATCTTTTTGTTTGTTGTTTTTAACATTGCCGTAAAAGTACTTTCAATACTTACTGCTCACATCGTGGACACCAAATGTAATGACTCGTAATAGTTTTTCCCCCTGTGAAGTACAGTGGAAGTTAAATGAACTATCAACTTTTATTATTTATTATTCAATACTTAAAGTTTCGCCTCATTAGAAGCACAGGCCTCCTGGGTAGAGGAATTTTTCAAAATCCACTTTCAGCTGGTGTTGTCTTTTACCCCCCATCAGCTCTCAATGACTCTGGAGTAGCCATGGGCTTCAAAAGCACCGCTTCTGCAGGAAGGGAAATCACTTATATTTGATATTTATTTATTTATTTTTAGATCCTTTATCAATGCTGCACCTCTCAAGGCCATTGCAGTCATTAGCCAGATTAGGCCAGAAGGTGACACACTGACAATGATGTCTCGCGGGCGTCCTGCACTGCCTGAGCGTAGTTTTTTCTACTTGTCTTGATTAATTCTGCGGTCACCGAATAGTTAGTTCTGAAATGCACATTCCGACATTGGCGATATCTGCGAATATTTTCATTTGTTATTGCGACAATTTGCATTAGTGTTCATACACAGAGATTTTCCTCATGCACATCATAAAGAATTCTTTGAGGCCATATTACTCTGACAGTGAATATTACCATGCGTTGCAGATTGCCTCCTTGTCGCATTTTGGTTAACAGCACAACTGAGTCCACTTTTTCTGAAAATGAGTTTTTCCTCCCATGATGCCATTTGCTCCTCTGGGGAGAGCACAAGCTGCTGAGAAGGATGGAATTTAATATGCATGTAACATGTTCGGTGGCTCGCACCTACATTTAACCAATCATTGTGGTCATATTTCAAGCGCATGCCCTTTGCCTCGGTGGTTCTTGGGGTCTCTGCGGGGGCCTTTATAAATTTGCTTCAATTAATTTCATTTGAAGGGATCTGCTGTTATGTAGACTTAATAGGAATTAAGAGATGACTTCTTGCTTTACAGGTGCGAAAGCTAATTCGCCAGGCTCTCTGGTGGAATCCGACCTTCAAACTGTCTTGACAGCATGTTTTTTTTTTTTTTTTTTTTTGCTCCTACAGTTTGAGGTCTTTGAGATGTTTTGGGTCCCCGGTGAACCTTTTCTTACCATCAGCCTTTACAGGATGTTAGTTCAAAGTTAAAGACTGACCCATAGCCTCTCTCTCTCTTTCTCTCCCACACACACACACACACACACACACTGATCTCCCAGGCTGGGCCGGCTAATTACGGAGCGCTTTACTCAGGGTGTGTTAATGATCGGGGTCCAACAGAGCGGAGGTCCGACTCCTCTGTTCCCTCCAGCACTCAAGCTGCCTTCCTGTGATCAAACTGCCTTTAGTTATTGTCCAACAAAGGGAGGTTTCTTTTAATACACCGTTACAGATTAGTTAGGTAATTGCAGCCCTAATCGATAAAGCAGCCGAGTGGAAAATTAAAGGTGTGTGTTTTGGTGGAGCTACATGGTTTCAGCGCCTGCAGGCAGTGCAGAGAGGTGACAGTGATAAATAGGGTATTTAATAACAGCTGCTCTAACTCTGCTTCCTCTGCATGTCCTCGTATTCATCACGCATTCGCACGCAGCAGAGGGACGCCACTGTACCGCCGGCCCCTCGCTTAGGCTTTGCTTTTGACCTTTGTCTTGTACTACCTTTGTCTCTCTTTCTCCTGTCTCTGTGCTTCTTATAGACACTGACATTCTCCCCTCCTCTCTTGTCCATCTGGATCTGTGGTTTTTAATGGCTGTATTGTGTGTGATGGGGGCTCTGTGTTTGGGCACAAAGGTCTCGTGCTGGACTGAGAGGAGAGGACGAGCGACCAGATGGTTCTGTTAAACGAAACATCAATTGAATGTGCTTTTGGCAGGAGACACAAATCTGTGCCGCGGTTGAAAGAGAATGGTTCTTTTGAAGTAGAATCGGAAGTGCTAGGTGACATTTCAACTTCAGCAAATATTGAATATTTAGAAATAAATCAAATAAATGCATAATTTTCATTTTGTGTATATATATATATCTCTATCTATCTCAATCTATATCAATCTATATGCAAAATATCACATGAAACTTTTATGTAAGTCGTTGTACAATGTCAGTTTCTGTAGTTTTAAAAGAGGATTAGTGAAAGTGCTATACTTCAACAGCAAAATATTGAACTATTTGTATATATGTCAGTATAAAATGCTAAAGTAATTGATGTTAATGTATATAGTTAATGTACATGTATATAGATGTAAATATATAAACATCACTTATCAGATGAATCAGATAAAATCAGATGCTAGTGAATAAGTAGAGTAAATGTACTGACTTGACAAAAGTTTCTTTGAAAACGAAGTAATTTATATTTGTCTTTATTATTCAGTCTAGTTTGCTGAAATCTAAAATCCAGTTTATTAATATTTTTATTTATTAATGCCAAAGAGTTATTCAAGAATAAATACTGATAATTACACAAATGCGTGTTTAAGTTTCTGTGAAATATTAGTAAAATATATAATTTAGTCTAGTTGGGTGAAGTCTGAAGTTCAACTCCTTTATTTCTGGCACAGATTAATTAAAGAAAAGTAATGATAATTAAAGCCAAAAGATTGCCTTGACATTAATAATGATGTTAATAATATAATAAAAGGTTTATAAATGCCAGACTCCATTTCAGCCTGTTATGCGGTATAATTAATTAATAGGCAGCCGTTACTGGCAGATTGCTTTTACGTCAGGCTGAAATGAGAAGGCACAGTGATTGGACTGCGCCTGGCAGCCATTACAACGGATGAATTGATACAGAGGGTGACTGGTGTTTCAGAAAGATTACCTGAGCAGGGTGCCTGATTCATTTAACGTCTTTTCTTTTCTTCCCAACACCGCAAGTGGCTCAGAAAGAAAGCGAATGTAGTGTTTTTTTGACATAAGATTGCTTTTATGTACTCCATGGGACTTTTTTCTCAAAGACTTTCACAGAGCGTAATATTGATTCTGTGTGCAATATACTGAAAAAATGAAGGAAAAAGAACCAGGCTGTTTTTAGGAGTTTTGTTTCTTTTTATTCTCTGCAGTACTGCAATACCGTGATGGAGCAACGCTTCAATGGACTGTTACCTGAGCCTTTACAGATATTTCCACGAGGTGTGTATGGTGTGTGTTTGTTTGTCCAAATTACAGTTTAACACCGCAACAGTAAATGTGCCAGAGGCCCACCTAGAGCCTAGATCACAGTTTAATACCCAGTTTAATACCTCATACTCAGAAATGCCCTGCTCACATGCGTTTGTGTGTGAGCAAATCCTACTTTTCTTCATGCTGAGTGGCTTCTGTGAGAGCAATAAATGTTCGATTGGTGATGTAAATTTCTCCTGAATACATAGACATATATATTTTTTACATCTCAATGTGTCTGTCTTGTTGTGTTGCAGGTAGACTTGTGCAATCATTTTACACATTTAAAATATTCTGCTCGTGTTCTTTTCTCTGGCCTCATGTGATCTACAATCTAGTCAATTTTCGTTTCAGCCGGTAAGACCCCAGGGATCCGCAACATTCACGGCCTGAAGGTATGTGTCTCAATGATTGTTTCAGCAGAGTTGGGTATGGATCGGTTATGCTGTGTACCACTTATTGAAATGTCAATTGAAGTCAAGACTGTCTCTTTTTCTGTCTGTCCTTCATTTTCTACCCTCCCATCGCTCTTTGTAGTATTTTTTTTTTTATCTGCTCAAATATATTTCGCTTTTGATTTGATGGGAAGCTGTTTTATGCAAGTTATACAAAATAAAATGTTTTGTCTCAAACACTATGGATGCCGTTTTCTTGAGAAAATAAAAATCAGACCAACGCAATTCTCACAGTTGTTGGTTTTTCTGAATAAATAATCTTTTGTTGCTTAAATGTCAAGGGTTTGTGAGTTCCCAGCATGCATTGTGGAAATTTGTATTTGCTTATAAGATTGTTGTTATTTTTTTGATTCCTGACTTAATTTAAGCGTTTGTTATTTATTTGATTTTATTGTGAATTATTTGACTTTATCGCCACAAATGGAACTTTATCTTTGGCATCACCACATAATTACATCAACATTCACGTCACATATATCACAAAAAGAAAAACAAGTAACAGAAATACATTCAGTATCATTAAAACACATTAAAAAACGCAATTAAACCTATTCATACTTGAAATCCAGTATTTAAAATTATAATGGCAGTTGGCACAAATGATATTTGATACACATTTTTCTTTACTTGAGGTTGCCTCAAACTTTTCTGAAATCACTTTAGCAGATCCTCAGTCGTCCTCTGATTGGTTTAAATATACAGGATTTCTGGGAGTCGCGCTTGCAGCATTCTTTATCAGCCCGCCTGGAAACACGTCTGAGCGGATAAAAAGCTGTGATGTTTATAATGATGACAGTGCTCATTAATAAACATATTACTTTCTGAGACGTTGATGAATCCGTGATTTACGGCCTGCACACCCGTCTGCTATTGTAAGGATAACGTTTTGACGTTGAGCATTTGTCAATTGGTTTAAATGCTGAATTATTAAAAGTGTGCAATACTGACTGCATAAAAGCTTCAGCCTGTCATATTAACAAACATGCAGGAAAGGCTTATATTCAGTTTTTTTTTATAATGACAGTGAAAACCTTTAAATATTCTGTCTATATTTTGTTCATAAAAATAAGAGAAAGCCATTGTTTAAAATAGTAACTTTTTTAAATACTCAAATATAACAAAACCTTGCAATTAGAACAAAGAAAATTGGATTGGTTACCTGTCGGTCATATAACATAGTGGGCGGTTCTTGACCATTCAAAGAGGCCAAAGTTCATCAGTCTGAGGTCTAGCTATGTGAGACTAATGAAACAATGACTAATGAAAATTTGCTGAACATGAAATGAGTTGTTGTGTTGACAGATTTATTATCTATTTAAAATGTAAGATTTATATTGTCTATTGATTCTTATTATTTTTTACAAATTTGTCAGTAACTAAAAAATAATAGTTTATATGTGTTATGTGTCTTTGTAAGTCACATTCAAAAGTGATAAATGTACATTACAGTTCAGAATGTTTGGGCTTGAAAAGATTTTAGGTTATGGTTTATGATATATCCTTTGCTTGCTAACACTGCAGGTTAAAAAGTCTTCTAAATTAGCTGTATTTTACTTGTGTAATTTTTTTATAATGGAGGACATTATTCATGTTTTCTGTCACTTTTGATGCTATTAATGTATCCTCCTTGGTATAAAAATAATATACATTTTCAGTAACAAAAAAAAACATTTACTAACTTCAAACTTTTGAATTGTGTGTAGTTTTAATTTCAGATCTATTGGCTTGAAAAGGGTAAAAAAAATACTCAGATAAACTGACTTAAATGAGGTCTTCATAGACACTAATTAAGAAGAGAATCACTGCTTTACTGCTTCACACTATTTGACCTTCAGACCTCAATTAATCTGCTTATTTATACAGGGACTCTCTTTGAGCCCATTTCCTTCATTCTCCCACTGCGATCCATTAGAGCGCCTCTGACAATAAGCAGCTTCATGAATCCTCTTTAATGACAAATAAAGGACGTGATGTTGATTCATTTTTTTTTTCTCCCTTCACCCAAGGATGTTCCCAGAGTTATATTTAATTTTGCCTGATAGATGAAGTGACCCCTTTCCTCAAGCCTCTATCTCTAGATCTCACTGTCTCCCCCACAAAAGCCAATTAACCTTGCGGCCAAACCAGGCAGTTTGCTGTTGAATCACAGGTTAATTAGCACAGGTTGTGATTGTCTTTGTTTGCCCGCAGGTGAACACACGGCCCGAATCCTCGAGTGGCAGGAGCTCCTCTGCAGCTGATTCCCGCTCCAGCGATAGGTGAGTGATCCCAAATCACATCTGCATTCATCGAGAGGAGGAAACGGAGGGAAAAGGCTTCATACCAGTGTTTGTTTTGTTTATTAATACTGAAAGGTGAAGCTTGCATTTCAAGTGCATACATTAATGACTTTAAAGAATGAGTGCTTTGAAATGTAGTTAATGATTGATATTAAAAGGGCACCGAGTGGATAAAACGACGTGTATGGGGTTTGCTAATTATCATTTTTTAAAATTTTATACATTTAATTAATAAATACTTTTATTCAACACAGATGCTGTAAAATTGAACAAAAGTTATAGAAACGACTTTTTTTTTACAGTATTTGTTTTTACTTTGATCATGCTTTTTGAATACTAAAATGTATTTTAACCATGTAATGGAGCCCAAGAAAATGAAAAAATAGAATGTATAAAGCTTTGAATTTAAGAAAAAGTTTATGAAATTTGGGGGAAAATTTTGATTTTGTGAAAATATTAAATTTTATATTAAATTTTTTACTTCTTGATCACCAATTCAGCATAAAAGCATTACTTCAGAAGGATCATCGAACACTAAAGACTGGTGTAATGACTGTTGAAAATTCAGATTTGCCATCAGCGTAATAAATTACATTTTGAAATATATTAAATGTAAAAAAGTTATTTTCAATAAAAATAGTTCAGTCTGTGTTGGCGTGGGTTTCCTCCGGGTGCTCCGGTTTCCCCCACAAGTCCAAAGACATGCGGTATAGGTGAATTGGGTAAGCTAAATTGTCCGTAGTGTATGAGTGTAAATGGGTGTGTATAGATGTTTCCCAGAGATGGGTTGCAGCTGGAAGGGCATCCGCTGCGTAAAACATATGCTGGATAAGTTGGCGGTTCATTCCGCTGTGGCGACCCCAGATTAATAAAGGGACTAAGCCGAAATGAAAATGAATGAATGAATGAATAGTTCAGTCTTACTGGCTCTAAACTTTAAAACAGTATGTTTAAACTGTTATTTCTGTTACCTTGTGTATAATTTTGACCTATTCTTTGCTTTAAAGATAAGCCAGGAAAACCATAAAAAAATTTTAAAGGAGCCATTTATATTTTCAGGAAAACTAAATATGAATCAACAAGCTCTTGTTTTGAACAGTTGCATTTTGACATGACATGAAAAGACTGTTGAAGCTAATACATACGCTATGTTGATTAATTTTATTTATTAATAAGAAAGCTTTTAATTAGATTTGGTCTGAGAAAATGAACAGCACAGCACAGGACAAAGACCTGCAGTTTGAAGGCCAGCATTTATGTGTGTTTGTGTGCGTGCGCGTGTGTGTGTGTGTGCAGCAGTAGCAGATCATAGCAAACAAACAAATGACTCTCATCTTACATTTGAGATGTGAAGTAACTGCTGTGTCTAAACTGTCTACACCTCGTGTCAGATTTTGGCAGAGCATTACTGAGGTGTCTTTTAAATGTTTTTATTTGTTTTTATATTTCAGCAGTTTAAAGAAGTCTTCAGCTGAGCTTAAGAAGATTTTGACAAATGGACAGGTATAGTAGCCTCAAAAATGCACACTTTCACTTCTGAATGCATATTGATTTCATATTGTTACATTTGGCTTAAAATTTAAGGCCATAAAAAGTCAAGTTATGTAAATATTTGACCAAATTAAAATCTATTTATCTAATTAGCGATATATTGTCTTTATTATTCTTCCTTTGTGGATTGTACAGTCTCATGCGTGAGTATGTATCTGTAATATCATTTATTGATATAAGTATTGTTTGAAACATGTGCGAGGTGACATTGAGTTGGCACTCATGCTTTTATTTCACGTTGTGTGCAGTTATGACTCTAAAATTCAAGATACACTGCCATTTTTGCCATTTTTGCCATGTTTTTTTTTTTATTTTATTTTTTTTTTACCGTAAGTGTTATATGACCACAGGATCATAAGAGCAATAATGCCCTAAATCATTGTTTCTCAACCACGTTCCTGGAGGACCACCAACACTGCATGTTTTGGTTCATTTGTCTGTTATACCAATTACAGGTCTTTCAGTCTCTGCTAATGAGCTGATGATCTGAATCAGGTGTGTTTGGTTAAGGAGACATGGAAAATGTGCAGAGCTGGTGGTACTCCAGGAACATGGTTGAGAAACACTGCTCTAAATAAAAAAGAAAAAAAATGTAGTAAAATAAGCAACATTTAATTATTAGTTATATTTTACATATATCACACATTTATACACATTTATCAGTCCCAGTCTATTGTGTCTACATATATATACATATACATACACATATATATATTGCATTAAGTTGTTTTGCTGTGAAAATACACATAAATCCTGTAAAGAACTCTTTGCATTTGCAAAATTCTGGAAGGACAGATTTTTTTTTTTT
>CAIGQW010053631.1:9803685-9818762 GCA_903798125.1 Danio choprae
TGTGTGTGTGTGTGTGTGTGTGTGTGTGTGTGTGTGTGTGTGTGTGTTTTCGGTGTGTTATCTTGTCATTGATTATAAAAGGCTCTTTAATTTCGTCTCACCCCATGTTGGGATTAATTTGCATTCTTTGTCAGGAGTTAATGGCGTCTCTCGATGGCTCGCTCGGAAAATCTTTGAAGACTGCAGACTGGCTGGCGTGTGTATACAGCCTCCAGCGCTTCTCCTCCTGATTGATTTGTTGTTGCCTTTTCTGTTTTCCGGCTGTTTTGGTTTGAGCTCATTTTGAGCCCCATATTCATCTGACTTTACTGTATGATTTTGCTCTCCCAGAGCTTTAATGCTACATTAAAGCAACATCACACTAGCAAGATTGTTGTTGTACAACTAGCCGTTAAGACCGTTAATAATCACAGCTATGGTCTTATTGAGAACAATTTTGTGCGTTCATAACGTTATAGCATTTCTATAATCAAGAAGTTCAAAAATTTGGCTAGAGAGTTGCATAATAATTCCATTCCAGATCCAGTCCAGGTTTTTCATTATTAAACTGGAGAGCAGACGAAATAGTGTTGGTGCAGTATTGTCCGTCATCTTGTTTTGGGCTGAATGGGTCAAATGATTGGACTAAAAAAATCTATACACTGGTGAAAAATAGTTACTGATGGTCAATTTCACAAATAATTACAAACTTTTTTACATAAAAGAACAGCTTTGTTTTAATTTTTTAAATGTAATTTTTATCTTTTAATTTAGTTTCCATTTTGGACCCAATTTAATCATTTGTGGGGCCAAAGTCGTGTATTTAAAGCAGTTTTAATTGTTTAGTAGAGATCACATTTAAGTATTTCATCTTACTCCAGTGGGTTAATTAAAAAACAGCACATACGACAAATATTTATGCCTCTAATTGTCCCGTGATTTCAGTGCTTTGCAGTTTTAGCCAATACTGTAAGTTATTTAGTTCCTACATTAAAGGTCCAGTGTCTCCAGGTATTTAAAGGGAGTTGGCCCGTGTTTAATTGAGAAAGAGAATCAATGACTAGCGTAAGATGTCATCAGAGCAGCCTCACAACATTAGCTGTTAATTTAAAGTATGCAGACCAGGAGGTTTTGGAAAAAGTACTGTTTCATTTCAAACAACAAAATATGTAAATAATTTCAGCTTTTATCTAACAAGAAAAAAAAACGCAAAGCAGAAATGGTATGTTCTTAAAATGTCTTAAATATGCTCATGTGAATAAAAGATAATCCTTTAAATAATCACCATATTATTTACAAACTTTATGATTTTTGTGGCCTTTGTACACGTAGAGATAAAGATATAAACCTAGAGGTGAATAAAATGCAGGAAAATGAAATTAATAATAAACAAAAATGCTTGATGAAGCTTATCCTAATCGAGGATCAGGCTATTATCGACTGTGTTTTCATTATGTAAACGATGTGAACACATCTTGCCCGTATCTTGCCATCAGGGTTTTCATAATCTCCCCCCGGCGATCATAAGCATGTCCTGGTGCAGTGCTTGTGATTGTAACATGCTAATTGCATGTTTTCACTCTCGCTTATTCATTCTTACCTAAATCCTTTTCTCCCTTTTTTTCTCCTCATACAGATTCAAAAGAACCAGGGCTCTTTAATGGTAAGTGTTTCTCGTGCATTTCCAGAGATGTAGGCGGATCTTCTTGCAACCCCTCACAGTTTCCTTCTCACCTCGCTTGGTTGCCTCCCTCTGAAGTTAATACCAGACAATAATACGCTCCATCTTAACAGCCTGTTTTCAGATTAGGTTCCATTAGAAATAAGAAAACATTACAGATCAAATGGCTTTTCCCGAGTGAAGAGTGCATTTGATTAAGCTGTATTGCTACCTGTTTTATTGCATTAATGATTTTATTTCCTTTGCACTGTAAGGACGTTGTATGGGGTCTAATCTCTTTTTCTTCTACCCCCCTCTATCACAGCCTCTTCAGTTATTGCAGTGCATTGTTGATGAGGTGAGTCTGTGTCCCATGTACGAAACTGTCCCTAATGGGGTGGAAAGCTGATATTTTGTTTCCTAATGAAGCGAGGTGCATTATCAGCTCTGTTCAGGGTTTGAGCTCTGAAGAGCCGGAGCCGTCGAGAGCACGGTCGAGCTGAAGTCAAGGCCTCGAACTGAACAATTGTCGTAACTCTGTATTTGGCCATTTTCAGCTAAACATGAAAATATGTGGAAAAATTTGAGCTGTTCCAGAGTAAATGGATAGTTCACCATAAACTTAAAATGCACTGTTTATTTACTTAATCTCATATGTTTCCAAACCTTTTTCCTGTTGAACACAAAAGAAGATATGTTGAAGAATGTTGGAAGTAGGGCTGCATGCTATTGGGAAAAACAAGACATTGCGGTTTTTTTTTTTGTTGTTTTTTTATTTTATTTAATTTTTGTATTTTTTATTTATTCATTTATTTTTTTTAATTAGCGATATATTTTGCAATATGAATACAATTTTACCAGATGGCTGAATAGCTCTATTTGGAAAGAAATCGTTCATTTTTAACTTTTTTTAAACTAAAATTGTAATGTAAAATGACTCTGTATAGTCTTCATTGTATTAATAGTTCAGAAATATTAATATTTAATAAAGTTACAAATGTTGTAATTGTTTGTCCCCACAAGCTTTAGAGTAGACTGTCTTAAATTGCCTTTGAACCACATGCAATTCACTCTATTATGGTTAATAGACTGCAGTGACTATACACACATCTCATTCATTCTGAATTATGGTGCTGATCAACTACAGTCGTGGCCAAAAGTTTTGAGAATGACACATTTTAGTTTTCACAAAGTTTGTTGCTAAACTGCTTTTAGATTGTTGTTTCAGTTGTTTCTGTGATGTACTGAAACATAACTACAATATAATTTCAAGCACTTCATACTTTTCAAAGGCTTTTATCGACAATTACATGACATTTATGCAAAGAGTCAGTATTTGCAGCGTTGGCCCTTCTTTTTCAGGACCTCTGCAATGCGACTGGGCATACTCTCAATCAACTTCTGGGCCAAATCCTAGCAAGATAGCAACCCATTCTTTCATAATCACTTCTTGGAGTTTGTCAGAATTAGTGGGATTTTGTTTTTCCACCCGCCTCTTAAGCATTGACCACAATTTCTCAATGGGATTAAGTTCTGGGGAGTTTCCAGGCCAAAGACACAAAATTTCAACGTTTTGGTCCCAGAGCAACTTAGATATCACTTTTGCCGTATGGCACGGTGCTCCATCATGCTGGAAAATGCATTGTTCTTCACCAAACTGTTGGTGGATTGTTGGAAGAAGTTGCTGTTGGAGGATGTTTTGGTACCATTTTTTTATTCATGGCTATGCTTTTGGGCAAAATTGTGAGTGAGCCCACTCCCTTGAATGAGAAGCAACCCCACACATGAATGGTCTCAGGATGCTTTACTGTTGGCATGACACAGGACTGAAGGTAGCGCTCACCTTTTCTTCTCCGGACAAGCCTTTTTCCAGATGCCCCAAACAATCTGAAAGGGGCTTCATCGGAGAATATGACTTTGCCCCAGTTCTCAGCAGTCCATTCGCCATACTTTTTGCAGAAGATCAATCTGCCCCTAATGTTTTTATTTTAGAGAGAAGTGGCTTCTTTGCTGCCCTTCTTGACACCAGGCCATCTTCCAAAAGTCTTCGCCTCACTGTGCGTGCAGATGCGCTCACACAACTGAATCCTCTTTAGGAGACGATCCTGGCGCTTGCTGGACTTTCTTGAACGCCCTGAAGCCTTCTTAACAAGAATTGAATCTCTTTCCTTGAAGTTCTTGATGACCCTATATATTGTTGATTTAGGTGCAATCTTAGTAGCCACAATATTCTTGCCTGTGAAGCCATTTTTATGCAACACAACAACGTGTTTCTTTGCAGGTCACCATGGTTAACAATGGAAGAACAATGATTTAAAGCATCACCCTTCTTTTAACATGTCAAGTCTGCCATTCTAACCCAATCAGCCTGACATAATGATCTCCAGCCTTGTGCTCGTCAACATTCTCACCTGAGTTAACAAGACGATTACTGAAATGATCTCAGCAGGTCTTATAACGACAGCAATGAAATGCAGTGGAAAGTTTTTTTCAGGATTAAGTTAATTTTCATGGCAAAGAAGGACTATGCAATTCATCTGATCACTCTTCATAACATTCTGGAGTATATGCAAATTGCTATTATAAAAACTTAAGCAGTGACCTTTCCAATTTCCAATATTGATATTCAAAGTTGGGAAAAAAAATAGACTCCGTGTCAATGACTACTGGTTTTCAACATTCTTCAAACTATCTTGTTTTGTGTTCCACAAAGAAAGAAACAATTATTGTGTTTTGAACAAGTGGAGGATGAATAAATGATGTTTGAAAATAATTTTCATTTTTGAGTGAACTATTAATTTAACAGTAAAATATAAATTTCAATAAACTGGCGTTAAATTAATTTTATCTTGTATAATCAAACTGTGATGGCAGCTTTAAATTGTTACTTTGTCTTTTACTTTCTCTTTGTTCCTCATTCTATCTCTCTTTCACCACTTGCACATGTGTAAACACACACACACACACACACACACACACACACACACACACACACAGTTTGGTGGTTTAATGTAGCATGACAGGGCTCTGGACAACTGAGGGTTATGGACCACAGAGTAGTTGCATTAACCTTGACATCCGTTAGGCGCTAAAATACACCCAGCTAAACCCTGACACATTTTCTCACCCTCATCTCTCTGAGGAGCTGGGTCAGGGTCAGTTAACCCACATATTCCATGAAATAGATACAGCTCCATGTTAAACTTACTTTTGTGATATACACACTTTTCTGGTGTACTTCTATGTACTGTATATAGATCTATATGGCATTTCATCCAGTCAGCCTAGTAGTTCATCAGCTTTTTTCTCTTTACTGGTTTTTGCAAAAACGGATCACAAGTTGTCTGAGGAGAAACATTTTCAGGGCATGTTAAAACCTTGTTGAAACAGTACCATAAAATGTATAAGATAAAATCACAGAATGTAATTCCATACATGTAAAATGTGTGTCGGTGTGTATGTCAACAGCAGTACACCATTTAACATTTTGATCTGAATAACTGTTATTAAGCAAATGATTAGTTCCTTAAAATAGCAGATCAGAGGAGGTACAAGAGGTCATCTTTCACCACACTCCACCCTCAAACAATTCCCCAAATTTGCATCAGTCTCCTCAGCATTTAGTTAAAGCCTGTAGGCCATGGCAACTCCGACATTTAAATGCGCTTTCCACCACGATGTGAGTAATTAATAAGTAATTGTGTTAATTGTGTGTGGGGGGGGAAGCCTCTCCCTTCTCTTCTCTTCTCTGCTTGAGCTGCTCACTGACACATGCTAATAACAGCGCCACAGAGAGATGAAGGAGAGGCAAGCATAAACACACATTAAACATACTGAACGTGTCCTTTCTGCTATAGATTGCTGCACGTAATTAATAATTAAACGGCCGCTCGTGTAATGAGTTGACCTGCGCGAACTGTTCATTACTCACCCGGCAGAGGCATCACTCAAACTATTTTCTGCCGTGCCCTTCGCTCGGTCTCCCTCAGGCCAGAGAGCGTCGCCACGCCGCTGCCGACTGCATTTAGCTGACCAGGCCTTATTACTCACTGCCACTGATTTACAACCTTCAGAAAGAGACAGTGAGAGGGAGCTGTGGCTACTCCCCAGGACCTACTTTAAAGAGTAATCTAGTGCACAGACTGAGAAAGAGGCAGAGGGAATGTGATGGACCGAAAGAGCAGGAGGAACGACAACATTTAGAATCGGGGCCTGAGAGAATAGCAGGGCAGGCTGAGAAGGATATCTGTAGGAGTAGAACATTAAGAGCAGTCAGTTTGAAATGCAGCAAAGAATATGTCGTGAATTTACGATCAGGCATGCATTAAATGTGAGCTTATCAGTAATGATGAAAAGGCATTTAAAAGCAAAAGAAAACGGGTATTCAGATGCATTTTCATCATTTCGATCAGAGCGGGCCAGTGCTTAATAGTACAGGTGTTTTTAAACCTTCCTGCTATAGTTGAAAATACATAATTATAAATAGATTGGGTCACACTTTATGTCAAGGTACAATTCTCGCTATTAACAAACCGTTAACTATGACTTCGACTCCTCAATACATTCTTTATTTGCCACTTCTTAATAATTATCAAAGGGATATTTCATCCACAACTGAAAATTCTGTTATCGTTTACTTCCTCTTCACTTGTTTCAAACCCGTTTGAGTTTCTTTCTTCGGTTACTTTTAAAGATATTTTGAAAAAGGCTGGAAACCAGCAACCATTAACTTCAATAGTATTTGTTGTTCCTGCTGTGGATGTCAGTGGTTACCAGTTTCCAGCTTTCTTTAAAATATCTGCTTTTGTGTTCAACAGAATAAAGAAACTTTTAAATGTTAAATCACTTGAGGGTGAGTAAATAATGAGTACATTTTCATTTTTGCGTGAACTATCATTTTGGATGTGATTGGGAATGTAGAATAAGAATATATTTTTTATAATTACTGATGTCTTAAGTATAGACATGTAATAAGCCATTAGTTAATAATACTAATTGGTTCTTAAACTAAAGTGTTATCGATGATTGCTTACATAGTGTAAACACTTACGCTTATGCTTTCAAACAAAGGTTTTGCTATTTTACTGTTTGCAGGCTGACCAAACATGCGGTCATTATGAGCTGTTTGCAAGTGAATCAGAGATCAAGATATTCATTTTTTATTTTTTTGGCGCTTTTTAGTTTTGCTGATTAACAAACAAATACAGGTACTTGCAGGACATGTGGTTAGATGCATTTAATGCTGTTAAACTACATAAATATTGAAACTTATATTGAAATTGTGACTAATCATGTTCAAGTTTGTGACACTGTGTAATTTACAACATGGGACATTTTCAGCCTACAAAATATAATTAAATATAGCAGACAAGTAGGTAAAATGTCTATGTGTTTTACCATATTCAATGCATCTCGGAAAAATACTTGTATTATTATATTTTTTGACTATTATTTTTTGATCTGATCTTTAATTCGCTGGGTCCTTTGCTCAGCCACAAACATGTCATCATTGTAATCATCAGCAGAAAGAGCCCTCTCTATTAAAATGATGGTTGGTTATTATTCATCTTTTTCCCCAATAACTAGAATATGACAGCTGTGCAAATGGATATTTAAAACCCAACAGATTTTATTTCAGGGACCAAATTTATACAACTTAAACTGTAATGCAAGACAACTTATGTCTGGTCATTTTTCGAACTGTGATCCCAATACTGTAGGTTGTCTAGTAATCTGAGCACTTGGATACATTTTCTTTCTATTTTTTTCTTTTCTTTTAAAAAAAATTGCCTTTATTGATATTTCATTTAGTCATTTACACAATTATACCTAATAAAGTGTCTTTGTAGAGTATCAGCTTCGGTTACTTCTACTGTTCATTTTATTGGTCTGTTATATTTTATCTTTCATTTATAAGCACATTAGAGCTGTTCTACTGCAGTTGCACAGTAGCCTAATTGCATAACACGTACTATAATAATGTAGTGTATCACTCATTACGCATAAATCATGTAACGGCAAGTGTTCAGACTCCCTAAACCTGAGCTTAAAATTAATAATGAAGAAAAGTCACTAAAACGCAATGCAAAGAAGTGCATGAAAGAGATTAAGGTCACAGGTAGTTGATCTTCTAATCTGACCAGTTGGACTTGGAGAGGATGGCTGTAATGACAGCCCAGTTTGTTTGAAGGGCATTGTGTCTGTGAGTGTGCATGGCTGGTTTCCATGGTGACCCCGGTATAAATAATCAGCCGCAAGGCCTCGCAGAGCTCATGGGAAGGGTGAATAAATGGCTAAATGAGGTGAAGCACGCAAAAGGTTTTTTTTGTCCTCTTGTTTACTCTTTCACCCCTTTTTTCCCTCACCGATTCCCCTGATCAGCTCCAGCTCTAATAGTTGCTGCCGTGTTTCAGATTATTAGCGCACCTCTTTTATAGGAGAAACTCTTCAGAAACCGCACACTTGTCCATCTGCACGACGGCTCGTCTTTAATTGTCACTCTCTGCTCGTGTATTGAAACAACCCTGATGCTTCTAACAAGACTCGGGTTTAAATTCACCTCTGTAATTACTGATCTAATTTCGCCTGATAATTGCTGCTGGGCAATTACATGTATATTTACTGCTGGTATTGTGGAGGAAGACAGGCCGTGGTCTGGCTCTGTTTGTAGTGTTGGATAATGGCAGCAAGCTGCATAATATAACAGTGCTTTCATCATCATCATCCTCCTCATGCAGCCGCCACATCAAAGACCCCCAAATGAAGGTGTTTGTGCCTCCTCGAGTGTACGCGCATCTGTTTTTGTATGTGTACATGTGTGAGGTTGTCTGCGTGTAGCTGTATTTACATGTGACTGGTTATAAATCTGGGTTTTTGGTCCTGATGTGGGACGTGTCTGTGTATTGTGGCCTTCAGGCTGTATAATAATGTATAGCTGTGCTGGTGCACCTTTAACTATATACAAGAATATCTGTATGTACAATATCACAATCCTCTCAGCTTTGTATGTGGGGATTTTCAGAGCAGGTAAAATGCAGATAGAGCTTTCTAATAAAAAATACAAAATAAACACTTTTTATAAGGAGTTCTTTTCGATTTTTATTTATTATTATTATTATATTTTTTTTAAGAATTTAGTTTTTTTTTATTAAGATTTTGCTTATTAATTAATGTAATGTTTACTGTTGTAATTGTTGTAATTGAGACTTAAACTGATAGTTCACAGAAAAATAAATATCTTTTTACTCAACCTTCACTGTTCAAAATCTATTTCGGTTTCTTTCTTCTGTTGAACACAAAAGAAGTTATTTTGAAAATTGCTGGTTTCTGAGACCCATTGACTTCCATAGTAATTATTTTCCTACTATGGAAGTCGATGGGTCCTTACAAGCAGCATTCTTCAAAATATCTTCTTTTGTGTTCAACAGAAGAAAGAAACTCATAAAGGTTTAAAACCCCATGACAGAGAGTAAATGATGAAGTAATTTTAATTTTAAAGTTTGATCGCATGTTTAAAAAATAGCCAACAATAAATTCCCCCAAAACATCAGATCAGATCACTCCTTTCCATCATCTCCTGTCATCTGTGTCTATGTGTGTGTTTTGCAAATGACAGTGTGATTGCTTGCATTGTCCAGGAAAGGTTTAATTTAAACTGTTAAAGCAGTTTCTTCATCTCTTTGTCCCCTCACAAACAGGCATTTCTTAAAAGAATCTATTCACATTGCTTTCCAATACATCCGGCCTTCCTAAACACCTTGAATCTCAAGTCTGTCTTTAACACCAAGGCTTTTGTGTCTGCGTGACGTGTTGATGTCATCAGTTTGCTCTGAGGTCAGATTAATTCAAATTAAGGTTATGGTTGGTATCCCCCAAAAAAAACCTTTTATCTGAAACATTCCTTATTTTTCTTCTGTAGTCTTAGATAAAACAGAAGCTTAGTTTCCTGATAAAGGTTATGTTGCACTGAATCTATCTTGAAATGATATGTGTCCTATTCACACAAAAAGAAAAAACAAGATCTGAAATTTGACTTTAATTGTTCTCACTGAGTCTGTCCTTTAGCAGTGCCTGATGCTATTTGTTTACCATGTTAAGATTATATTGAGGTTGAGGTAACTAAATGTTCTTATCAACTGTGTGCTTTCTGCCTCATGAGCCCATGAATGTCTGTCTTTCTCACTGCAAGTGTGAGCTTTTTGTCTGTCTGTGTGTTTGTCCCATCTTCTGTGCGTAAGAAATCTTCACCTGTCGAACAATAGAGAGGTTCAGGTGTTTCCAAAATGTAATATACGCAGCTGCTTTTGAATGTCCACACATAGAACATACCTCATTATGGATCGTAACACTTCTGCAACCTAGTCAAGGCCAGCTGAACCCACAAGTTAAATTCATTTTTGGAAACACAAACATCCTGATATGCTTATTCTATCTTGTGGACATTTTTGTAAATAATAATTGTAATAATGTGTATGTATGCCTATTTTTTTTTAGGATCCTCCTGTACTTCCACTTGGTCAGTTCAGTGAGAAATTTGTCCACTTCATTACACAATGGTGAGTGTTTCTAATAACGAACACCTGTTTCTTCCTTTGTGCCTATCATACATAAATAACCCTCGTGTCATGATGAATTTGCATTGGGAAACTAATGATAAATAGAAGCTAATCATGTTATATGTTATATTATAGCCAATATTATGGAATCAAAGAAAATTATGAAATGATTATTACTGACATTCACAGATAATACCATGTCTGTTCATGCTGCGTTTATTCAACCAAAAGTACAAAAATAAAAAACTAATGTAGTGAAATATTAATTTAAAATAGTTATTTTCTTTGTGAATAAATGTTAATTCATTATATAGTATAGTTATGATCAATTATTTTTTTGAGTGGGTGTTTATTTACAACTTGTATTTAGCAATAAAAACAACTATATCGCAATTTACACAAAAATAATACATTTAGAGAAACATTGATAATAAAAACAAAAATTGAGCCACAAGACGGCATTTTATAATAATTTTGGAAGGATCATGTGACACTTAGTAATGACACTAGAGTAATGATGCTAAAAATTCAGCTTTGTCATCACGGGAAACTCTTATCTAAAATTATAATAATATTTCACAATATTACAGTTTTACTATGTTTTTAATAATCATTTCAAAATAAGCTAAATTGTAGCCTTGCAGTTCCAAAACATTAACTAGTAAACTAGTAAACACGTATTGTAAATTATTTGTAAAACATGCAACATATTGGTCTAATGCACAGCCGGTACAGCATTGAGACTAGCCGTACACAACAGTAAATATTTTCCCAACATCTGTCCCTGGTCTGCTAACCTTGCTTCCTCAAACACATCCGCTCCTAAAATTGCCTTCCACAGGTCTCGCCCCGAGAAAGCAGAATTCCCTACCAATTCCCACCTCTTTGGTGCTTTCTCTGGGCCTGTGGGCATGGTGGGTGAAGCCAGATGTTCTGGGATTTGTTTAGCAGCTGATGTTTACCTGCAACATGCTTTATTTATACAAACAGGTCACCTGGCTCACTAGTGCCACCCCAGCCTGGCACCGCTCTTCCAGCATCCTCTTCTATTATTAGCCTGCTCTGAGAGCCCGTGTCATTCATCATGATCCAAATGGGCCCCTCTGTAGGCTGCTCTGTCCCTATAATCCCTCCCATTTCTTATCTGGGTCAGCTTGACTAATTTACTTGCGCTTGAGTGTGATCTGTGCCAAGGAGAATTGATAATTACTTACCTCTCCCTTTATCACGTTGAGACGCAGTTATATTAACCTCAACAGTACAGTGATAAAGCAGACGAGAAGGTGGTGAATTTGCAGGCAATGGTTGTAGGCCATTATTATTGCGAAATGTGTGATTTATTACTACATTTATTGAGAAACTATTTGTTATATATTTGGGTAGTTGACAAATAACATCATTATTGAAGAAAGAAATCATTATATTTATGTAGTTGGAAGTCTGCTGTTTGAGAAAATATAAGGGGTCATGGTAACACTTTAAAATAATGGTCCATTGTTTAATGTTAATGTATTTACTAACATGAATGATCTATTAGTAATATATTTATTATGGTATTTGTTCATCTTTTTTAACATTAGTTAATGCTATTTAAGTTAAATAATGTTAGTTCATATTAACTCATTGCGCATTAACTAATGTTAACAAGCACAACAATGAATTTTAATAATGCATTAGTTAATGTTGAACTATGAGTAATAAATGCTATACAAGATTATTGACACTTAGTTATTGTTAGTAAATATATTACCTAACAATAACTAATGGGCTATTATTCTTTTAGCTTTATCAGGGTTTTTTTTTCTAAGACAAAAACTTAACAGGTGCGCATCATGGGGTTCAGAGGGGGCTTCAGTCATATGTGTAACATCTTGTTGACGGGAGACGATGACATGAGGAGACGGTACACGGGATGCATTAACAAAACACTTAATTAAACACTTACGGGAACAAACACTGGATACGGGTAGACAGGACGACACGAGCACAGGAATCAAAGAACCAAAATACCGGACAACGAAAGACACAGATGAAAGGGTATAAATGGATAAAGGGATGATTAAACTAATGAGACACAAGGGATGAACACAGGTGAAACAGATTGACACTGATGGTGGCAGGAAAGACAATACAAAGAAATCACATCACGAAAACAAAGGAAGACACGGACGAACACTGACAGTACCCCCCCCTTTTGAAGGCGCGTCCTCGCGCCTTCAACAGGAAACAACAAAATGAAGGAGGGTACAAGGGAGGAGTCTGAGGGAGACACAGGAAGGGAACTGGAGCAGGAGGACCCAGAACACAGCCAGAAGTACGGCCCCGGGCAGAGTCGAGGAAGGGAGGAACCATGGAGGAGGAGTGGCTGCTGACTCCAGGGGGCCGACCGAGGGAGACGCCGCTGATGGCGGTGGAGCCCAAGGAAGTGACGGAGAGCCGTAGGGCGAAGGTGACGCCGAGGTCTCTGAGGGCCGGGCGAAGCAGGCGGCTCACCCGAGCAAGGCGACGGCGGGGTTCCAGAAGCCCGCGGCGTAGCCAGAGCGACAGAGGACCAAGGCGCAGCTGGAGGGAAGGAGGAGCTCAACGCAGCCGGTGGGACGGTGCGATGAGTTGCAGCCGGAAAAGTGGAGTCCAGAGGCGAAGGAAGGGCGACAACTGACCAAGGTGGAGCCGGAGGGACGAGGGAGCCTGGCGGAGCTGTTGGGCGGATGGCCCACGACGAAGACGAGGGAGGAGTGAGCCAACGCGGAACCCTAGGGTCGAAGGGCCGAGGTGGAGTCCGCAGCTCGGAGGTTGTAGGAGCTGACGCGGGGCGACACCCTCCAGAGGGCGACGCAGACAGGTAGCACCCACAAGCGAGCTCCATTTCCGGAGCTGGAGGGCGAGCTGGGGGGCTGGCTGACTGCAGCAGTGCTGGAGCTGGATGACTGGCTGCAGTTCTGGGGGATCGTGGGAAGCAACTCATGACCCTGGAGCTGAGGCTTTTTCCCAGAAGGAAGGTTAAAAAACTGTGCGGAAACAGTTGGTTGCTGCCTGAAAACAGCGGAAGGATATTGCTGCCTAAAAACAGCGGTAGATTAAAAATAAAGCCCCAGAAGCCAATGAGTAGAAGCTGCTCTCGCGGGTATCCGCCAGGACTCCCCCTCTTGGCGGTGTTGCCGGCTCGCACACCTGGTCAGACGGGGGTTTAAGCTCCTCCATCTCAGCTCGATTCCGCTCTGTCGCTCTAGGGGGCGATAGCTCATCGGCTGGGAGTGGCTCTCCGTCTGCGGTGGGCTCTGGCAAGCGCTCCCTGCAGGTGGATGATGTTTCTTGGCTGGTCACTGGGTCGGGAGTGGCACTGGCGAGATCTTCCTCCAGGAAGGCGGTGAGTAGAAATCTTTTACTCGCCAGTGTCTACTTCATACATGTTGCCCCGAGGACCATCTTCGGGCGATCGTGCTCTGCTAGAGATGATGGGCGTACAGAGCACGTCGCCCGGAAAGCTGTTGGCAGTCGCTCGGATATGGTCCTCAGGGCTGCTCTCCCCCTGCTCCAGCAGGCGGTGATGACGAACGGGAAGGTGGGTGGGGTCCAGGGAAACACGAAGGGAGAAAAATAAAACACTGAGGGGCAAAAAGACAACAAAAAGAAAATCGGGGGAAAACACGCCGATATTTGTGGGTCCGGTATTATGTAACATATTGTTGACGGGAGACGATGACATGAGGAGACGGTACACGGGATGCATTAACAAAAAGGATTTATTGGTAAACACTTACGGGAACAAACACTGGATACGGGTAGACAGGACGACACGACCACAGGAATCAAAGAACCAAAATACCGGACAACGAAAGACACAGATGAAAGGGTATAAATGGATAAAGGGATGATTAAACTAATGAGACACAAGGGATGAACACAGGTGAAACAGATTGACACTGATGGTGGCGGGAAAGATAATACAAACAAATCACATGACGAAAACAAAGGAAGACACGGTCGAACACTGACAATATGGTTTTTAATGGGGTCCTTCAACTAATAAAAATTTTCCATTGAGGTGTCACACCAGAGGACATGGGTTTCAGTGTAAAAAATGTAGTTCCTATGTTTTTAGAAATATACAGATGAGAAAAATGATTGACATTTAATAGAATAGCCAAATTAGGCCTGAGGTATTTATTTATTACTTCTTTTTAATTTATAACAGCTATAACTATTGAACTATACTTGAGACAGTCACACCATGGGACAGTTTTGAGATTTGGCTCAAACATGTAAATAAATGGAATAACACTGCAGTTTTTATAACTAGAAGTCCATCAAAGACAAATACATGCATTTTAAATGATATCAGTACTAACTATATTCATTTTGTCATGCATGATAGTGAAAATGCAACATCATGCCAACAACCCAGATTTATGGATTACTTAGTGTACACTAAAACTTGATTTGGTTGGTGCTTGAAGTGATGGCAGGTACTCAAAGTCCTTGAATGTGGTTTTCATTAAAGAATGGGAACCTTGAATTTGTCAAATCTCATGCTGTGTGTGGCACCTGCTTTGAAGTTATTTGATGTGCTTTTAGACAAAGTGACTAAAGTTTATTTTTTACTATGTCCCTGATCACTTCAGTCTGACCTGAATTGATGCAGCACATTTCAACGTGGATTGTGTTATAAACTTCTCTTATGGGGTAGATATTGAAGGAGATGTACAGGTCAAACTACACTCAGCAGCTACTTTATTTACACTTGTTAATGAAAATAAATGCTCAATCGGCCAATCGCATGGCAGAAACTCAATACATTTAGGTATGCAGATGTAGCTTAAAAAGATCTGTTGAAGTTCAAACAGAGCATCGCAATGGGAAGGAAAGCTGATTTAAGAGACTAC
>CAIGQW010053631.1:9841462-9872786 GCA_903798125.1 Danio choprae
TCTATCTATCTATCTATCTATCTATCTATCTATCTATCTATCTATCTGACTGTCTGTATAAGCAGCTCAGTTGAATTCTAAACTGGCAGTGCTATTTGTTTTGGAGTAGGCTAGTGGAAGCAAACGGTTAATACCAGAATCGGATTTGATCTCAGTGGGTGTGCCTTCTTATTCTTTTTGGCGTCCCCTCACTTGAAGTAGATCGCGCACAACCTATTAAGAAGAGACACGAGCTCCGGGACTGCCATGTGGTCACTCGGCTCGCGCTCCCGTCACCACGCACGAGAGCTGTGAGGGATGGAAACTCTAAAGCTTTTTTGAAAGGGAAGACTCTAGACAGACTCGCAGTTTTCATCCCGCACTTCACACGGACGATTTGTCCCTCTTGATTTAGGCCTGTTCATTTGAGCCGAATACACTTGCTCTTCTGACGTTTCCTGATTGAAAAAAGGTACGTTTCTTTTTGTTTAAAATTTGTTCGATATATAATAACCAGGGTATGTTTTTTATTCAATTACACGCGCTTAAATGTCAAACTTATTTTAGTATACATTTCTTAAATCCAATGTTTATGAAATAGACTAATATTTAAAATATGCTTGATCCTTGATTACGAAAGGGAATTTATAGCACTTAAATCAGGTGATATGACCTAATATGACAAAAAGAATTAATATTTGCACATGCTCTAATGTAAACATTACAGAGACATCTGGGAAACGAAAATATGGATCGGACTAAAATATAAAAGCTTCCTGCGCAATGTTTTAATTATAAATGATGAGAGTTTTATTAACAGATCAAAGTCGAACAACACAGGCTGTGTAATTACACAGAAAGCGGCTTACTGCTTCTTTTCCTTGTTGATAAGCTCATTGGAGTAGCTAAAAGATTCTTCCCTTCTGCCCCTTTGCGTATTAGCGCCGTAAGAGGCCTTTAAGTAATCGCTCCGGCTTCTGAGCCGATTTGAAGACATTAAGCAATGATGCAGGCTCTCAGGTCAGAGAGTGCGAGCTTTTAAGGATAGTCGTCAAAATATTTATCCTAAAAAATGCAATATTAATTGTAGGCCTAAGAGTTAATTAGTTGGCTTTAAAGTGTTAATTAAAACGTTAAAGGTTATCTGACAATATTTTGTGCAATGCTAATATAATTATTGTTAAAATATAAAACAAAAGTATCTTGCAAAAGTAATTTGACTTTCAGGGTTGAAACGAACGAATAAACTTGATAAAGTAGAACGAGTTGACTGTGGAAATTAATGCAATTAGCCTAATCTGCCTTGTTTCGTTTATTTATTTGTTTCATTATTTTAGATAATGTGCGCCAATATGAAAATAAAATCAAACCAGTTTTAGTAATCGCAATAATAAGTTATTACTTATTATTATTATTATTATTATTAAAGTTATTATTAGTATTTGTTTTGATAAATATTAATATTATAAAGAATGTTTTTATGGTGAAGAACGCGTGTCCAAACACGCATTAACAGTTCTAAATAATATCTCAGGGGCAGCATAACATTTAGTTCTTGAATTGTATTGTGATTTTACATTTTTGACTCCTCCACAGACTTCCAGGAATGGAGTCGATACCCAGTCAGCTTTCTACGGGACGAGATACTTGCTCTTCCCCCAGCTCGAAGCAAGAACTGCAGCCTTATTCTGGCAGCAGCTCGATGAAGCCAAATCAAGTGAGTGAGACTGCGCTGTACGGAGTGCCCATCGTCTCTTTGGTAATCGACGGCCAGGAGAGACTGTGTTTGGCGCAGATTTCCAACACTTTACTGAAGAACTACAGCTACAACGAAATTCACAACCGACGCGTGGCGCTTGGAATTACATGTGTGCAGTGCACGCCGGTGCAGCTGGAGATCCTGAGGCGCGCGGGGGCAATGCCCATCTCCTCGCGCCGCTGTGGCATGATCACCAAACGCGAGGCCGAGCGCCTCTGCAAATCTTTCCTCGGGGCTCACAATCCTCCCAAATTACCCGAGAATTTTGCTTTCGATGTTTCACACGAGTGCGCCTGGGGGTGTCGGGGAAACTTCATACCTGCGAGGTACAATAGCTCCAGGGCGAAGTGCATCAAGTGCACCTATTGCAATATGTATTTTTCACCAAACAAATTTATATTTCATTCGCACCGCACACCTGAATCGAAATATACACAGCCGGACGCGGCCAATTTTAATTCATGGAGACGCCATCTAAAACTCACCGACAAAAGTTTGGCTGATGACCTTTGTCACGCATGGGAGGACGTCAAGGCCATGTTTAACGGCGGGAGCAGAAAACGCGCAATGCCAGGTAGTGGATCCGATATGTCCTCGCATCTTAAACCGCAGTCCTCGGGCAACATCACGCAAACTACTTCCTCCGATATTCCTCACAAAACTTTACGTTGCGACGACGACCGAGGTAACCTCAGTTTAAGCAACAGCGTGCGCAATTACCCGGTCATCCCTGTGCCTAGTAAGAGTTTCGGCATGCTCCAGAAGATCCCGCCACCCATCTTCCCGCATCCGTATAGTTTCCCAGCATTTGGACTGTGTCAAAAGAAGGATGATGGAGTTGGGGAGCAGAATAAGACCAATGTGCCCAGTGTGTTTTGGCCCGGTGCGAAGGACGGTATCTATCCGTCGTTCCCTATGTTTTGGCCCACCGCAGGCAGCCTCCCGCTCTCATCCTACCAACCAGCCCAACCAAAACCACACGCGGACTTACTGGGAGGCCGACAAACCGAAGCAGAGATGTCAGAGAGTGAGCGGGGAGGAAACACACCTAGAGACAGTCTGTTTGACAGCGAGCGCTGCTCCAGCTCACAGTCCCTCAGGAACGACGAGGACAAATCTGGGGACGAAGCCAGGTCAAGTGAGGGTCAACCCAGCACTCCTAGAAAGCTCAGCTATATTTCTGCGTTCAGACCGGTTGTTAAAGACGCAGAGAGTATAGCCAAGCTTTACGGGAACAGGGACGCGTACAGCGGAGCACATCCTGGCCATTTGTCGCCCGACTTTGTGAGTGAGAGCTCCAGCTACAGATCGGCCTCTCCGTGCGCGGACAGCGGGGAAGAGCCAGATGTGGACGTAGAGACTCACAGAATTCCCGAGGATGAGGAATCTATACAACTTTCCGTAGATGATCGGCAAAGTCCCGTGAGGGAAGACACCCCAACGCCTCAGCCGGACGATGACCACCAGACGGTCAGTTTCAGTGACTCGGCCTCCCCTGATCACAAGCAGAACAAGCAGGTGGCGAAGAAAAGTGATGCCATTGCTTACGATGTGAGTCACAAAAGCTAATGGTCAATGCCAATGAACCTATTTAATTCTATATTCAGCAATAAAGCATTAAATAAATGGCCCCAGGTTATTGCAAAAATGAATCATGGCAGAATGAATAAAAGCAGTTCTTTCTCAGAATGACACACTTGTCTAATACAGCAGTCTTTCAGCATTATTAGCGTGTAATGACGCCTAATTATGAGCCTCTGGACTCTATATTTATAGATTTCTATTTGTGAACAATTTGCAATTTACGTTGTTATGGATACACCTCGTTTTAATTCTGTTTACTGACGTAAAACGGTCTAAATAAAAGCGCCCATCGGCGCGTAATTATAGTAAATTAAATGTTTAGAATGAATGGTCATTTCTGTCGTCGCCCGCGGGCTATTAGTGTGTTGGTGTAAGGGCTCCCCTGTGGATACTGTGCAAATTATTCTCTTTGTCAGTCCATCTGACTGAATGCTCCTTGTAATACGAGTAATTTGCCTGGATGTTGCCAGATATGCGTATAAGAGTACGGTTAAACGCAGTCTATTGTCTGACGTGGTTGCGTAAAAAGAATGAAATTATAGGCTACATAATTTGTGTTGTATTTATTTTAAAATGCTTGGCTAATTTTTGCAGGTGTACTCGCATGAAAAGGATGGAGCATCTCTTCAGAACACCCTGTCCTCTTCGGCCTCTAAACTTTCTCGCTGCACGCAAGAAACAAATGGTAAGAATTGATTTAACCGGGTTTTCCTAATTTATTAGTATTAGGCCTATTTATCTAACAGCTTTAATTTCGTTTATTTTGAAAGAAACATATTGAATTATGCACAATAATTAAGTGACCTGCTAACATAAATATATTTCCTCTAGATTCACACATTTCAAACAGTACTGACGACGAATGTGAATCACAAAAATCCTGCTCGGACCAAATTAGCGTTAGCAGAGAGAATTCAAGTGAGTAGCATATATAAATAAAACATTTGCAAGATTTTTAAACCAACGTTATTTGTTTACACAATATCTATTTTCTTTTTCAATTTTAATACAATATTTTTATTTCTTATTTTCTGCCAGTTGACGCCACATTGAGAAGTACTGATAACAGATTTAATTTCGAGAAAGACATCGAGAATATGGCGAAAGGTAACTGAGCGTAAACATTCAGTTTACATTCAATGTTATTCTTAACAAAAGACTACGCAAATGACGTTAGAAATTACGACCACAAGTAGCACATTTCTTTTCATGAAATGTCATTGAACAATGCACTAGCCTGTTTATTTTTAGGGCAAATGTTTAAGCTTTTTATGTACAATGTTTGCCCCTTTTTGTATTCATGTGCATTTAAAAATGAATGAGATCGCTGCACAGTTGTGTATTACTGAGAATTGTCCTTGAACTGCAGACGATCCACACTGCCGGGCTCGTTTTCCACACAGCCCTCAGGCAACTGTCCTAATTATTTTGCAATGTCATGCTTGAGAACACGGGGATGGTGTGTTTAGCCTTAGTAACCTAAATAGCACTATTAGACAAGAAAAACAGAGAGAAAATACATGATCCAAAAAAATACAATTCTGATCTATTTGGGCTAATTTTCTTAAAAAAAAAACCCAACAACTGTAGCTTACTCAAAAGCTATTGAGAGATGTGGTGATTAAAAGTCATAGTGAAATGATAAGTGATGGGAATTCTATTGGTTTCCACAGAGGAGCTCCAAAAGCAGCTCTTGGAGCAAGTGGAGCTAAGAAAGAAACTGGAAAGGGAATTTCAAAGCTTGAAAGGTAATTAACAGATGCCATATATTTTTTTCAAAGTATGCTTTCATTTGGTTTATAATTTCTTCTATTTATAACTCAATGCATGTTGACTCTAACAGATAATTTTCAGGATCAAATGAAGAGGGAACTGTCTTATCGAGAGGAGATGGTCCAGCAGCTGCAGATTGTGCGAGGTAATTTTGCACTAGTGACGGAAAAAGGCTAGTTTAGACACTTCTAAAAGTAACACTTGCATATTTCTACATTGCTATAATTTTGAAAGACAATATTAGGTCACTGGGAATTTAATATTTGTGACCCACTTCAAATGATTTATTAATTTTTCTGTTTATTTTATTTAGACACATTGTGCAACGAGTTGGATCAGGAGAGAAAGGCTCGTTATGCAATTCAGCAGAAGCTTAAAGGTAATTTAGAAATATTCAGTTCTCATCATAAATGAGTTCACCCCTCCAAATATCTCTTTTAAATTCATATCTTCTATAGGATTCTTTTCAAATAATATATTTGTGTATATACCTTAAAACTAAAATTCTTAAGATCACAATCTGAAAATTAGTACACTCAAATCAATATCTTGGGGGGGAAAATATGAAATAAAATTTGAATAAACAGGAAAAATCAAGAGAAACTTACAAAATATGTAATTTCGTTAAAACTTTGTAGTTAGTATTTATTTTTTACAATTTAAATGTATTATCTTTCTATTCCTAAAGATGTTGACCAAACTCTTATTTTAATGAATATAAGTGTTTAACAACACTTTTGTTTAAATGAACCAAATTTTTGGCTATATTCCTTTTCGATAGGGGAAGTTACTCTTTATGCTGAGCACTGTACATACACAATCACGTGGAAGGAAAAATATCTAAGAAACATACAAAAGAAATATGCAAGTGTTACTTTTTAAACAAAATACTCAATGTATGTAAAACATTGAGTTTGGCTAACACTGGGAAAATACATCTAACACCTATATTGACTGGTTTAACTCAAGTAAAAAATATGAATTAGCATCACTGAGTCGGCCTAAATGTATTCATTTATACCAACAAAACTTTGAAGTTGAAATGTCTCTTTACGCTAGCTTTTACAAGTTACCATTTTTTATAGTGGAGTAAAGAATAATAGCATGCAACCGCACTTTATACATTCACTAAGGTGTATCATGTGGCACTGTGTGACCCAGCTATTTGGAGAATGTAAAGGATTACATAGGTTTAGCTGTAGATTTCCCTTGTGCCATGATTCATGGAACTAAATCCTCCTTTTCCCTAGAAGCTCACGACGCTCTTCACCATTTCTCCTGCAAAATGCTCACTCCACGCCACTGCACAGGGACCTGCACCTTTAAGCCACCTCTCTTACCACCTTAACTTAAAAACTGCATCCCAGGATCCAAGTGACAGCTGTGAACCTCCCTTGAAGGAATTCTCCATTCGCACTCGGTTTGAGTTATGCACACTGGACGCTGAGGACCGAGGACTGCTGAATTACAATCACTGGCATTTGAACATTCTGCTGTGGATGAAAGTGTCTAGGATTACTTTAGGAAAACAGAGTAAAACAAGCCAGAGGATGTCATCGATAAGCCCTCCAATAACTATACTGTTACTTGTGTAAATAGGTTGATTTTTTTAAACAATACAAATACATAATATGTGGCAATGTGCAATGAACTGTATAATGTGAAATTTCATAAACTGGAATTGTTGATTATTCTCATTATTTATGTATTTATGCGTTTTTACATGTATGTAGTTTTTTTCCCCCCTCGAAATGAATTCAATGATGTGCTATCACAAATTAATTGTGTATCGACAATATTAAGCACTTTAAATAAGCAACTTTTCAAACCTGTCTATATTCTAAGATGAATCAGTTCAAAAATGATTCAAAATCAGCTGTATTTACGACAAACACGACTTCAAACAAGCACTTGGCCCTAAGACATAAACAATTTGAGAAAGTTGTTAATCCACATGAAAGTGCTCAAAGGAAATGTCACAGGACCTCTGGAGTGTTTCTTTTTCATTTTCTTTTCTGTTTTTGGGAAATTCTCTTGCCTCGTTCTTTAATAAAAGTTCAATGAAAGCCACAAATATTGACTCGTGACTCGAAAAAAAAAAATCATTCATGTCTTCACGAATAAAAAAAGCGACTTTAATGGAAACTGTACCTGGAAAGTATGCGTGATCATGACGCCCTCCTCAGCTCGATCTTGCAGCATCCACCCTATAACAAATAACAATATATATCAAACAATAGTCTTTACAATGTATTATCATTCAAATATATGATTTATTAGTTAATTAATGTACAATTAATATAAGTTTAGCCTGCACACCAGTTCTGTAGCCTACTATTTGAAAAAACCCTACACATTAACAGCTAACTAAAACAGCTAACCCGCAGAAACTGAGCTCATGAGGCGTCAATTAATTTGTGCAATACAACACTTCCATCTAGCGGTACAACTGGACATTGCCTGTTTGATTGTTCGGTATTGTTTAGGGTAATCAGATACATACATTCGTCTGTAAACAGTGCCGTGTCAGTGAAATCAACGGTCATCTTGAAGGTCTGATTCACAAAGGCAACAGTAAATAAATCTGAATGATAAATAAGCTTCACCGTTTTTAATAATAATAATCTGCGTTTCTAAAAATGAGACTTCTGGAAGTCTTTAAAAAAACATTTAATTGTAGACATTTAATGTCATTATTCACTTATTTAAATCAAACCTGTGTCTGAAGAGACACACTATGATCTGTGCATCTATATACCTACAGTTGGTGACAGTATATCTCTATTTTTAACTTCAAGCCCCACTATGTCCAAAACAAAATTGATCCCACTTTATATTGTGACCTAATTACTATGTGTTTACGTGTAAATTAATCGTTTGATAAAATGCGCTTGTGTACATACATTATCTGCATGTAAGAACATCTGAAATTAATTTCTGTTATTGCATTTATAATTAACTGTTGAGCCATCCCTTACACCTTAACCGACCTCAAGAACAAGTGTTGTGCAATACAATAAACACATTAAGTACATTACTAATTATTGATGTAAGTATAGTAGTTAAGGACACTTATATAAAGTGGGACAACAAAGGCCCCTCAGCTTTTTTTACACGCTTGGGTGGACTAAGAAACAATATGGGGTATTCAATTAAATTGATCATTATTGCTATAGCGCTTTTTACAATGTAGATTCTGTCAAAGTAGCTTAACATAGATCAAATTCTAGTAAATTAAAACTCCTTCAGTTCAGTTGTCACAGTTGAAGTTTAGTTTAATTAAGTTCAGTGGAATGTTAATGCCACTGCTGATAGCCCAAACACAGAAAAGCAACTCTTCTGATGCGCAGCTCCACTAGTCCCAAACCAAGTGAGCCAGTGATGAGAAAAACTTCACAAATTCAATATTCACAGTGATGCCCTAGTGATGAACAATGTTTGGTTGCCCAAAGAACCTTTCGACAAATCTTTTTTTTCATAGTGCGCAGAACAATTTCATATTCTACATAGAATTTTTCCACTGTAAAGAAAAGGTTCTTCATGGAACCACCAATTGCAATAAAGAACCTTTATATTTAAGTTAACCCAATAAATATTTGGCAAAACTAGAAAGACATGCTCCGTATCAAAGTAATCAAAACATAAAAAATACTTTAGTTGTCATAGCTTGGGGGCCTCACGGTGGCGCAGTGGGTAGCACGATCGCCTCACAGCAAGAAGGTCGCTGGTTTGAGCCTCGGCTGGGTCAGTTGGCATTTCCAAGTGGAGTTTGCATGTTCTCCCCGTGTTGGCGTGGGTTTCCTTCGGGTGCTCCGGTTTCCCCCACAAGTCCAAAGACATGCGGTATAGGTGAATTGGGTAAGCTAAATTGTCCATAGTGTCTGTGTGTGAATAAGTGTGTATGTATGTTTCCCAGTGATGGGTTGCAGCTGGAAGGGCATCCGCTGCGTAAAACATATGCTGGATAAGTTGGTGGTTCATTCCGCTGTGGCGAGATTAATAAAAGGACTTAGCCGAAATGAAAATGAATGAATGTCATAGCTTATTTTAATGTTTGTTTAGTTTTATTTGTATTCATTTAAGGCTAGAAAGCATGTGTATTATGTTTTTTATTTTGATGTCACAGTTTTGTTTGTCTATGAGGAAAGTTGCAAGAAAAAAGTAGACAAAATGCAAAATAAAGCTGATATGGTGGGCCTACTTAAGACGAGACACTGCACTTGCAGTTTTGAAATTTTGGACTTTTTGGACCTTTTATTCATATAAATATTTGGTAACACTGTGCAGTAAGGTTATAGTTGATGTTACTTAATGTATTACTAACTTACTAACACAAACAAACAATGAACAATACATTTATTACAATAATTATTCATCTTCATTAAGATTAATGGAAATAAAGTTGTTCATAGTTGGTTTGTTAACTCAGTGTATTGTTAATAAGCATGAGTTTGGATTTCAATGCATCTGTTCATTTGCGCATAGTAAACTATTAGGCTATAAATGCTGTTCAAGTATTGTTGATTATTAATTCATTTCCAGTACATTAACTAACATTAACTAATGAAAACCTATTATAAAGTGTGACCAAATGCTCTACAGGTTTTACTGAGGAACATGATCATACATTCATATTCATGTTTAGTTGGCCTGATTATATACAACATTTTGTCTACAAGAATTGTCAAATTTTCTGTTTTCTTGATTAAAAGATTCATAAAATTCTCTCGGTGTAAAAAGAAAAAGAAAAAAATGAAACAAGAATTTTGAACATGACTTCATTCAATGTTCAGATTTCTGTACTACAACTGTAGGCTATGCAAATCAGCGCATTTGTAAACTATAGGTCATTTGCATATTTAAACATTTTACAAAATTGTACAAGGAAAAAGTTATTTACGTAACCAATTTTCTGTCCAAGTATCATATAATGACGACTGTTAGTTAATTTTGCCTCTTTGAGTTGACATAACCCCAAATATAAATGAAAAGCACTTCATGGTAATTTAATTATGCTTCACGTGCTTCAAAATACACGTTTCAATACTATTTATTTTACAATATGCTACCTTTAGCCAGTAGATGAAAAAAACAAACAATACCTTTCTTTCCTCAACATAGTTTTCCACTCGCAAATTTAGCGCAGCATTTTTGGACACCCCTATTTGAAAAACGTGCGAACGGTTACGCCGGGAAACAAGCCGCTCGTGCACACCACGTGACCCGGCAACGTCACGCCTGCGCTAGCAGTCACAAGATGGCGGAGAGTGCGGAACTAAAGGTAAAACGCTGCGCTCAATTTCCAGTCGGATAGTGTGCAGGGAGATCTTATTGTACCGTTAGAAGTACGCGTACTACCTACCTGCTGTATTAACAGGCCGTTATGATGCATCAAACATCTGTTCTCGTAGCCAAAGTTGCATGAGAAATGATTTTGCAGGGCAGCGCTTGTAGAAAGCTTTCAGCGTGTTATTGTTGATGTAGAGGGAGCTGTCTGTCCACCGCTCTCCTCAGGGGAATTACTAACTTTAACTCTTTTCTTCCTAATTACTCGGGTGAAGAGTATCAATTGAAAAATCTGTCTCAGACTCGGTCTCTCAGCGCCTGCTGTTATTAGACATTATGCGAGGGTTTGGTGTGCAATGTGGGATGTAGTCGCTGGTACTTGTGGATTTTCTAGAAAGCGCCATCGCTTCGCGTGCAGGGCGCGAGCGCTGTTGACGTGCTGTCAATCAAACCAGAAGAAGTGCACGAGCACCGTCACTCAGATTCCAGCACCGAAATAACAAATGATGACGATTACGGTAAATCACTGAACTTATTCAGATCACATTGCTTGCTCCTGAATGAATATTTAAGTTCACCGTTCTTGTGCTTCAATGGCAGTAGAGGCAGAGGATGCAACAGCTTCTCTTTCTTTACTAATAAACATTGCTTATGTCCATAATTTTACATTGATGTTAGTAAGTGTTAGTTCACCTTAAATATATACGGCATAGGGGGGAAAAGTATAAGATGCTAGCAGAAACACACCATTCGCTTACATTTGTGAGAAAAAATGTGAAAGGGAATGGGTACTGAAGCTGTCATACAGTCTAACATCTTTTGTATTTCACAGAACTTACAGAATCATTTGGAAATTAATTTCTATGTGAACAAACCCTTTAAGTTTAATGTAGTTTGCAAATGACAGGTGTTGCTTGGCTGTGATGTTCTTGACCTCAGTGTGAGGTCTTAAAGGAACAGTTGACTCAAATTAAAATGTGCTTATTATTTACTCGCCCTCAAGTGCCCAGGCTTTTCTGAGTTATTGTTTTCTGTTGGACAGAAAATAAGTTATTTTGGATGTTGAAAACCAGTAGACATTGACTTCCATAGTAGCATAGAAAATACTACGGAAGTCGAAGGTTAGCATTTTCCAACCTTCTTCGAAATGTTATTTTGTGTGTGTGTGTGTGTGTGTGTGTGTGTGTGTGTGTGTGTGTGTGTGTGTGCGTGTGCGCGTGTGTGTGCGTGTGTGTGTTCAGCAGAATAAATAAACAAAGCAGGTTTGGAATAAGTGCAGTGCAAGTAAAAGAGTTTTCATTTTTGGGTGAACTATCCTTTTAATTATATACAAATTTAGAATACTGATCTGCAACATGCTAAAGCGGCATTGCTCTTTCGGTTGTGTCAATGGGAAGCTTCTGTATCATGATAGTGTTAACTGGCTCACCAGAAGAAGTTCGCACTGTTTTGAATGCCTGCTCTTTTGCTGATATGTGTTATGCTCTCTTTTTTAATAGAAAACTAGAAGAAGAAAAAATCCTCTGGTGCTTTTGTTGCACTTATTAATTTCTTGCATGTTTGTTCTTGGTCTGTGTCTTTAGCAGGTCCACGTCTTCATACCAGTTTAGAGAGGAAATTTAAAGCCATAATTACATTATTTTGCTTCTAACCTGATATTTTGCAGCACTTCTTTTTACTTTGCTTGTAGGAATATTTAATAGTTACTTAAAGGCAGTTATCAGCAACTGCAACTCTTTGGGTTGGAATAACATTCAGAATGGCAGGAGGTGTTGTTAGGTGGATGAAAGAAGTAGACTTGCCCATACGTTGCTCACTGGACTGATATGCATCGGTTGAATGACTCTGGGGCTTTGCGATGCAAACTAAACTCTTATCTTTAGACTGCATTCTATGTGTCTAACTGTCTGTGTGTGTGTCTGCACTTCCGCAATTGTAAAGTTTGAAATTGGAATGTTGTTGGGTTTTTTTTGTTCAGTAAAAGTTTTGGTTGCTGTTGGGAAAGATTCAGACTGTGTTTGTGATAAACTTAATAGATGCAGACTACTCGTATGTTTTTTCACTAGAATCTATATATGAGGTGTATGAGTCCTTGTTACATTAAACTGGTCCAAATTTTTGGCATATTTGTTATATCTGCAGATCACTACATATCTATTTTATTTACTATAGGAAACATGATATTGCAGAACCCAATTTATAGTTATTGAATCTTGAAATACATTTAGAGTAAATGTAAATCATATCAGTATTGCCCTATCCTGTATTGTGACATGCTCAAGATTTAATACTGTGCTTAATTTTTGCAGTTTTCAGGGCTTAATTCAAGTTCGCATACTGTTTGAGCAAGCACATATTTTCAGTAAGTAATTATTCCATGGCCTCACAGTGGCGCAGTGGGTAGCAAGAAGGTCGCTGGTTCGAGCCTCGGCTGGGTCAGTTGGCGTTTCTGTGTGGAGTTTGCATGTTCTCCCTGTGTTGGCGTGGGTTTCCTCCGGGTGCTCCGGTTTCCCCCACAAGTCCAAAGACATGCGCTATAGGTGAATTGGGTAGACTAAATTGTCCGTAGTGTATGAGTGTGAATGGGTGTGTATGGATGTTTCCCAGAGATGGGTTGCAGCTGGAAGGGCATTCGCTGCGTAAAACATATGCTGGATAAGTTGGCGGTTCATTCCGCTGTGGTGACCCCAGCTTAATAAAGGGACTAAGCCGAAATGAAAATGAAAGAATGAATGAATAATTTTTCCATGACTTATAAAAAAAAGTGTAGTCTTTATTTTATTAATGTGTTGTTTGAGTTGTAGTAATCTTTTTTGCGTTACATTTGTTCTGTTGTCTTAAACATTTGACCTAACAGCGCAAGTCATGTTGCTTCATTGTCCAGTGGCCTATAGTGGGATAGTAAACTGTAACTAATGTATGCATGCGTTACTGAATCATGCGGTAGCTTTCTGTTTGCCTTTTTGAGGACAGTGGATCAGGCATACTACTTTTTTCACATATTATATTCCCAACTGTCCACGGGTAATGGAATTTTTTAATATATAATATCATGAAAGTAAAAGTAAGAAAGGATTTTTACATTTTTTTATCAAAGTCATGGAATATCGGGGATTTTAGGATGTCACTTGAAATTGTAGTTTCCTTTTATCCAAATGTATTTTTTACCACATTTTAAACCATGCTGTTTTTATGCCTATTGTTATGGTTAGGGTATTTTTCAACTCCGTTATATTCCTTTCATCCACTGTCATTCACTTAAGTCAGATGTAGTCACCAGACTGTACCTGTTAACTAAGGCTGTTGATGACAGGATAATATAAATATGAAGAGCTTTGGCTTCAAAATGACCACTTCAAAGACTGGGTGTTAAAAAGTAGACAACAGAAAAGCTAAATGTAAAGTCTGTAAAACTACTATTGAGCTATCACATATGCAAGAGGCAGCACTTTGCAGCCACACAAACATTAATTACTGTATGAGAACAACAATGGATAATTTACCTCAGTTCATGTTATGGAAATGTATTTTTTTTGATAGCTTAAAATAGGAAGATTATGTATTTCGCCTACTGCATAGTAGGGTATTATGTGATATTTGATGCAGACTCAAAGTTGAAGGGATTCCCCATAAACTCCTTTGAATTCTTTGAGGAGTGATCTGCTTGATGGTGGCTTACCAAAAATCATGGGATAATGAAGTGTATGTTGTTTGCACACTTCAGATTCCCACAGAGAAAGTTGAAGGTCATCCTAGTACTATGATTTTAGACATGCTACTGTTTTCACATGTATATTTTTGTTGATTGTATACTAAGAACATATTTTGGATGGAGCCTAAATGTCAAAGCAATTGTGCACAGACTCCATTAAGTTACCAGAGGAGTGATATTATGGATGGTGGCTAAACAACTCACTCTTGTTTTTTTCATCCATACATTTTCAGTCAAAAGAGATGCAGTGATTCCCACAGGAGCAAGGATATTTGTCCTATCATATTCATATCCAATGACGATTTATATAATAGTGATTAGGTAACAGCTGATGTAACCTAAGCTGTTTTTAAAGGATGTGATGTCTATTCGTCTAATTGTCCTGTTGCTTACCTGTAGGAAATATCAGTTGTGTAGGTCCAGATGAATTATTTGAGCATTTTTGGTTGTTGTATTTCAGCAGAAATTTATTTGACTGTACATGTATTTCTCACTTCATTATTTTATCCATTTGTTGAGATCCATTTTAAGCTCATACTTATGCACTCATTCCCGCTCTCAGGCTGTAGCCAGATATCTCTGGCCACACAAATAGCCTCCATCAAGACAGAGGTGATTAAGGTGGGGATTGTGTGTGTGTGTGTGTGTGTGTGTGTGTGTGTGTGTGTGTGTGTGTGTGTGTGTGTGTGTGTGTGTGTGTGTGTGTGTGTGTGTGTGTGTGTGTGTTATATCTCTCTTCAGCAGATGTTCTCTTACCTGGCTCTAGCTCCTGTACCAATTTCCTGGGGGTTTAGCTCGCACTGCATGTTCTCCCACACAATGCAGCACATAACTAAATACTGGAATATAGGTTTTTTTTTTTGTTTTTTTTTTTTGTTTTTTTTTAACACAGTAATGTGGAATCAGCCTACTGATCTGGGGTCATTTGCTTCTATTCTGGCTTTTAAAATGTGTTGTCTAGTTAGCTCATCAGCACTCATGTTCTGTTTAAACAGGGTCTGTCATCTTCATCATGTAATAAAGTCTCCCTGTTTCATCTCAGCATACTTCACAGTATATCATGGCATTATAGATGAGTGAAGTTTAGATTAAAGACACAACCAGCTCCACATGGTCAACAAATTAGATTTTATGTTTTTAAAGCTGCCATGAGACAGCGATGCACGTCTAGGCTAACTGAAGAAAACGGATACCCATACTCTTGCTCTCTCTGTGATTTGTTTGGAATTGAGAATGTTATTAGCACCGTTTTGTAAATGCGTGTTAGAGGTCTTATCGTGAATGATTCATCCCTATATAAAGTATTTCATATTTCTTTTTTGGTCTTGTAGTCATTATTTATTAGTCATAATATTTAGCCTAATGCTAAAGTTAGAACTCAAATAATCGGTGAAAAAAAACACTTTTCTCTGGTGACATATGCCAGACTCTAATCATTTAGTCCAATTAAGCAAATCTTAAACTAATGTGATTTCCATCTTATTTTGAGAACGTATGTCATACATACAACAATATTTGTCATACAGTTTTAGTGCCATAGAGTGAAAATCTGGATATAAGGTAAAACGGAATAAGTGTTCAGTACATGATAATGACATGCCCTGAGCCTCAAACACCATTGTTTCCTCGTTTTCATGTAAATCCAGAGTGTAAAATCCTGATGAAAAACAGGCCAATCCAAACAAAACACAGACTCTGATGTTACTCACAGAATCATTAATATGCACGCCTCCAGCATTTGATTGGCCGCAGTGTTTCCAAGAAAGTTGTTAGTTATATATATTTTTTATCAACAAACACATGTACATGGCTGAGTAAGTGTTTAATGTACCTTTATGCATTGCCATTATGTCATATCCCTCATTACTGTGATTTTTTTTCTAGCATGAAATGATGGCAGTAAATGTCATAAAACATCTATGTACACTGAGGCTGATATTAATTATTGCCTGTGTTTTCATACACATTAAACCCAGAAAATGCAACTCGTACATCTCTGTTGGTAATTGTAATTTAGCCTATATTTTATTCACAACACATACGCTAACTCAAGAGCAGTTATGTACTGATTACTCACTCGTTCCTTTGTATCCACTTCTGTTGAAATCATTGTCGTTTGACAAGGCATCTACTTAATTTCTTTAATTTTTTTTGTGAAGCATGATTATTTTGCATGTGTGTATTTCAGAGTACATCACAATGTGTGAGTATTAGAGAATAGAGACATGAGATGCAGGAGGCTGATCCATATAGAGTGCTCTGGCGGGCGCATGGTAGCAGAGCTCATTCATTTTCATGACCCTTCCAAATAAGGTAAATTGCATTCCATTATAGGGCCAATTTCTATGATTCTAAATGGGCTGATTTTCTTTGCACTTACCCAAGCCACATACATGCTACGTAGATGTCAGAGAACAATTTATATACAGTGTATCGATGCATTCCAGTGTGTCCCCTAGGTTTATAGTTTTTGGAGGGGGGATTGAGGGTGCGGCACGGCTGTTCAGACTGACACCGACACAAACACAAGGAGTCATAATGTTCATTTGTTTCTTTTAATGACAGCAGTAAATAACTGAACAATTATTTGAACTGTACAATCGTACAAGCTAAAAATTTACATTTATTTTTATATCTTTTTTATCCTCAAAGTGTGCCACTGCAGTGTATTTTTCGGGCTTCTGGAAGAACATTTTAAATACACTACTAGTACATTGATATTAGTATACTTACTAAATAAAGTATAATTTTATACTTGACCTTTACTTAAGTATACTTTTTTTCCTAAGGGTGTATTTACTGACTTGCCTAGATCAGTCTTGTACAGCCAGGTGGAGTATTGCCGCTCTGACAGCCAAGTTGGGTCAAAGCTAGGGATGCTCTGGATTTTTGTCAGCCGATACGAGTACAGATTCTTTGTTATGGTGATCGGCTGATACTGAGTACCGATTCTAATGCTTCAAGCTTTATAATGCATTAAGCACGTTTTCCCTCTAAGTATGAACCTTAAGAGAAGATCTTGCCCTACCTAAGAGAATAAACTAATGATGCTGTATATAATACCTTAAACACATCTCTTATAAAAATTTTGGTGTGAACATGTCATGGCCAGAAGCAGCTTTACAGAAAATTCATCCATTCATTTGACTTCAGCTTAGTCCCTTATTCGTCAGGGGTCGCCACAGCAGAATGAACCACCACAGGAAATAATAAAACACAGATATAAAAATTGTTAAGAAAAATTACAAACAATGCAATTTGGAAACATTGCAAATGATGAAAGAAGAATTCAACAGGTCTCAATCAAGAAAAAGTTTGGGGCGCACATTTGATGCATAAGAATTAAAATGCACACCTATAAATCTAATACTTCTTTACTAAAAATAAATAGGCCTATAAACTGTTTATTGCAATAGTTATTTGCACTCGCGATATCTTTACTGCTCTATTCATTTAACCTAACAAATGTAATGCTTAGACCATCACTGTGCCTCTCGCGATATGTTCTCTTCCTCATTAACCCTCATCGCCATGATTTCCGGGTATTTTAACTCATTTTTGGGGATCACGGAGCCGGTATGAATTTGCGGGATACTTGCGGACCTTCCGGGAGAGGTCATAAGGTTGGATGAGACACTAGATAGGGGCGATCGCTCCACTCGTGTCACAGCAGCTCAAAACACTGGAAATACAACGGCTGCACTTGCAACAAAGAGAACATCACTCACGCGAGTCGCACCAATAAACTGTAAACAGAGGTCCCACAGCATCTGTATATATTTTAGCTGCTGTGACGCAAGCACATCGATCGCTCACGCCTCCACACATCATTTACCTGTGTTGTGGCTGCTGTAGGCTATGCATAATATACGGGAGCGCACGTGCGTCTTTGGTCCTGTCAAATGTGGCGTGCGCAGTCTTATTCCCATACAGCAGATAGTGTCTGTGTGGAACTCCACCGTGCGCTTTTTAGAGAACCGAAATTTGAAAATGCATGACCATGTAGAGACATAAATGGCATGCCGTTGTGGAAATAAGATGTTACATACGGCTATTTAGCTAGTTTATTAAAAGAATATAATAGAAAATGCGCTATATAGAAAATGCAATTAACTTGACTTCAAGAGGGCCGTGAAAAGCCGTTGGGAGGGCGAGGCGCCCCCCTAATATAATGGTAGGGGAAACACTGCATTCTATGACATTTTTAACCTCTCCTACCTAGTAATTAGATAGCCAGAAAAGATTCTGACATTGCAGAAAATTTGGTCACCCCTCCTGGGGGTTTTAATCAGAGCGAGAGAACAATTGTCCCCTCACTTTCCATTCGCAATGAAATACTCAGTTTCGGGTACCACATATTTTTATGTTGCTTACATTCAAGTCGTAGCTCAACTGTATAGAAAATTTACTTTGGGTTTAGATCACATGATTTTTCTCCAACAGTGAGGGCTGGTGTCTCTCATAAACATTGATAAAATCGCACAATGTATGCCTTTCTTTAAATCCCATCTCAAACCGACATCTGATTTAAAGCCTTCATTTTTAAATGCAGCGGCCACAGCTTAAAATCCAACAATCAACTAATAGATAAATCCAAGACCTCTATAATCTTTCATACTTGGATTTACGTCTTAACCCTGAAGAAAGGATCTGTTGTTACTGTGTATAGTCATGCTAATAACATAAAAAATCTTATCTTTGAGTGCACTTTTTTTGACCCTCAAATGTAATCATCGGTTTTGGCAATATATATTTGTTTGGAAACGTACGATAAATACAATTGAATATGTTTCTCTGAGTAAACATGGGAACAAAGATGTCTTTTCTCATCCAGGAGATGAAGCTCAAGTGTGCTTTGGGTTTGGTTTGCTTATGTTTTGGATTCGTTTTATTCTCTGAGGTCTCGGCTGATTTTTTTATGTGCGTGTCCTCTAGAATTTCTTCGTATTCTGACTGTGTTCAGTCATTAGAGCATGAAGAGGTAAGACACCTTAGGACCTGAATGTGCTACACTCTTTATAGGGAGAAAAGTTTGTGTGTTTAGTGTTGTGGCTCTGAAGTGAAGGCATTACACACTGACTGAAGCACAAAATGTTTAGTTATTCATTTATTTTGAGTTCATTAGTGATCAGTTCCTTTGCACCTGTTTCATCAACACGTGTGTAAGAATGCCAGGTGGGCTTAGAAAGCTGTCGTATCCTTGTTTTTTTGGGTTTGCGTGTTTCTGAGCTTGTAAGCAGTAAGTGATTAACAGCAAGCCTCCACTCTGGCAAGTGTTCAAGGCCACCTACTCTATCCTCCTGTTAAAAACAAATGATCTGAAAGAGTTCTAAACTAAACTTAATTAACTCATGGACTTAATGATCATGATAGATATGATCATGATAGTACAATCTAACATAACAATATATGCTTGACCCACTGACAGCAACTTAAACCTTAATGACTCTAAACTTTGGGCACCCAACATTTTCCACAAATCCTGCAACTATTATATGACATTTCACTCTGTTGTGTGTTTATTAAAAACACATTTCAACATATAATGCATTAAATATGTAAATTCTAAAATACTCTATAAAATGCTTCATTGCAATGCTGTAGTCCCGCAGATTTAAAGTTAGCATTTCCACAGTATATTTCAGCTAAGAGGTTATTCTTTGATGTATCAATTTTCCATTGGTCACACATGTTCACATGATATAATTTCAGCATTGAAGATAAGAAATCAAGCTTTACCATATTGCCATTAGAAAGTATCTGATGGCAATGTTTCTACTTCTGTATAATAAAATGTAGATCTTTAGTTATTTAAAATGATTTATTGTGCAGTTAACGGCAACAGCAAATCAGAAAGTGTCCAGCTTTACCTCTATGTTGCCATTAAATTCACTCCTGATATTGCCAAAGTACACTGTAAAAAATGTCAGTGATTTTAATGGTGAACAACTGTTAAAAAACAAAACAAAAAAAAAACAGTAAAAATATGCAACCTTGTTAATAGTGTCAAGTTAGGGTCTGGGACAACAAAGTAGAGGATCCATGTGCAGTTTATTAACAAGAATAGTCAGGCAGGCAATGGTCAAACAGGAGCAAACAGTAAAATGAGGGTAATCCAAAATATGTAGTCAAGAAACAGGCGAAGGGTTGGTACAGGCGGCAAAGAATCAAAATAAACAGTAAAACAAGGCAAAAGGTCAAAAACAGGGAAAGGCAAGACAAGGATAACGCTTACGTGATGCTCTAAACAGAAAGAAGACTCAGCAAAGTTTGTGTGAATGTGTGGTGTATATATAGTCCAAGTAATCATTCAATGATTAACTTTAGCTGTGCTTGTGTGCCAGTATCCGGATGACTGTCAGCTGTGGCAGGAGGGATTGGAGCAATGACTTTTGGGAGTTGTAGTTAGTGGCAGATCGTAGTAGCGATCTGCAACTAGATCGATGGTGATCAACAAATAGTAAGTTTCATTAATATATACTGTGAATAAGCACAAATGTACTTTTTCGGTTCCCTGCACGACACTTCACTTTTTATGCTTTTTTGTTGACATTACTATTTTTCTTTTTAGTTTTTTTTTCTTGAGTTATGCACATTAGTGTTTTGTTACATCTAATGTCTTAACATTTGTCTTTGTTACAAAGTTATGTTGTGTGTACATTAGTACTTCAAAACATTGGTGTATGACAAAAAAGTATGAAATATGCTCTTTTTTTATTTTACGTTTCTACTGGGTTTTTTTTTTTAGTTTTTTATTTTTATTTTTTTAAACCACAGCTGCAGTTTTTTTACCACAACATTTTTATTTTACAGTTTTTATTTTACAGTGTATTTGGCATACTAAATATTTTTAGAATATAGATAGAAAAGCATTTTTAGTATTCAGTAATTAAGCTTCTGCTGGTTTCGGGGTTCTTGTTGTTTTTAGCACAATATACGGTATTATCACAATATTGATCCAAGTTGCAAAAAAGATTGCTTTAGCTGGAATAACAATAACCAAAAATACTGTATGCAATGTATTGCTTTATTGTATGTACATCTTCAGAGTAAATAAATAAATGTTTTTAAACAAATTACATTTCAAAAGGATTAAGTCCTAGTGGTGAATGTTAATGCATTATATTCAACAGTGAGAAATAGACATATTATAGTTATGTTAAAGTTAATTTAAAAAATACAGCATCATTTTATTAGTTATTAACTCCATTTGATAAAATGTTTATGACTTTTAATGTGTTATTAGGAATTAAGTAATAATTTAATATCACCAAAGATTAATAAATATCTTAGTAGTTGTCATTACATTGACTTCAGATGGAACCTTACTGGACAAACTGAATTAACAAACAAAAGGCCAATTAAGAGTCACAGATTTTTCAATGTCATTGGCCAGATTATATGTGGAAAAAAAATATTGTTTGAAAATAAATTACATGTCCAAGATTGACAAAGATCTGATTCTAATCATGAACAAACAGAATCTTTGCAACACAAAAAGCCCAGTACATTTTACAAGTTTAAAAGTTTGATTTCACTAAATAAATGAATCCATAATTTGTTTTACTATAATTCTTGTCTATAGACAAGATATACAAGATTGTTTTACTATAGAGTCTTAAAGTTTAGAATAAAATAATGCAATTTTAGATTGTATACATGAACAACAATTCTGATAATGCATTACACTAAATGGACTATGAACTGTTTACTATTTTGCTAGTTTTTTTTCTCTGTCCTTACAATGTGTAATTATTCCATTTAGCTGATTGTATAATACTTTTTAGCCTAATAAACAAACCTATGTTTTAAACTGTCATTGTAAATGAATTATAACAACCCATTGCCTTAATTTACATTCTCATATTTAAAAACAAATTGCACTTTTTAAACATTTTACCTAATGCTAATACTGTTGCTGCTGCTGAAGAAAGCCAAAGATTGCTTAAAATTCTGAAATAGTGCTGCACAAAACGGCACCTTTACAACATATTTTGGGTTTCTGTGGTCTGTATCAATGTTCAGTCACTAGTCTTTTTCTTTAGGCACATACAATAAAGAAAGTAGTGCTGTGTGTGTGCATTGTGTTTGTGGACAGTTGAGTGGCTCTGCTGGGGACGTTTCTATTTACAGCTGTCAGATCTGGAGCATTTAGATCATGCTATGATAGTATGGTTACATGAATGTGTGTGTGTGTGTGTGTGTGTATATATATATATATATATATATATATATATATTTGTATATGTACGTGTGTGTGTGCATGTGCGCATTCACCGCTGGAACTGTGTTGGTGAAACACAAAGCACTGAGGTATGTGAGTGTTGATCTTCCGCCAGTGAGCTGCAGGGCTGGAGAAGATGGGGGAAGGGCAGGCCAGAGAGAGAGAGATGGAGGAAAAGCTGGCACACTAATTGTGCTCTGGCCTCTTAGCCAGAAAGAAAAAGATTGCATGCAAGTGAAATTGGGGGTAGGTGTGTTTATGACCCCTCAACTGTTTGTTGGCCCTCAGTCGCAGCAGCAGACAGACAGGCATGTGAAGAGACAGAGGGATTCTGTCTCTCAATCACCTTCATCCTCTGAAATTACACTTCAGGAAAGATGATCTTCATCACGGGCCCATGATGTGCACCTGAGCCCTAAAGACAAACTGCACACACACCAACACAAATGCTTAAATTAACAAGCGTTACACACCTGAGCCTGAAGAATGCTTTTCTTTTTTAGAATTGGAGAAACGTACAAACATTTCACATTTGTGCTGATGTATGTGGCTTTTATTTTGGTTCTCCTTTCTGTTTTTAATAAGTAAAAAATCTGCATGACCTTGAAGAATATTTGGCTGGATCACCCGCATCAAGCGATATTAGAACATGTACCTGGCAGAGATTTACCCTGAACAGCAGGAGCCAGAATCCACACACACAGCACACATTTGCTTATGCTGAAAAAAACAATACTTTTTTTTTTTTTTTTTAGAAGAAATATGAGAGAATATTTTCTTTCTTTGTTCCCCCAAGACAAATGCACCAGCCTATGAATTTGCATTGGATAATAAAATAATTTAGCTATTTTTTTTGTTGCGCTGAGCAGTCGTCCCCTTTGTGCTGTTTGTGTTGGATATGCTTATTAATACGCAGGCTTCCCCTAATCAGGTGCACCTGTTTAATAAGCACTTCAATAGATGGTCAGATTCCAGCTGTCTTCTGGTTCATTCTTCCCTGCACACTGGATGCTTTACTTACAAAACGTCCAATAACCACAGCTAAATACAATAAAGGTGGAAAAAAAATTATAAATTTATACGATATTTGAATATGCTACTGAAGTGTTTTTTTTATTAGAGTATTAAATTATAGCCAAGTGTCTTGCATTTACTATGATTAAATTGCACCATGGCAATGCAGAGTTCTGTGAAATCTTCTAAAGCAATGCATATTTTTGCATTAATTATTTCCTGACTGTGGTGATTGCAAAATATTCAAATGAAGAAAATATGGTGCTCGAATCTTGATTCTCCCCGTTTTAAACCAATACTGACAATCTTTCTAAAAAGCATAAAGCATGTTCTAGATCTTATTGGGAGCAATTTCTATATGCAATTTCAGTTTTTTAAAAAAGATTTGACTTCATAAAATATCATCAAATGGTAATTTTTGGGCTTTCTGGTAAAATTAGAGCTTTGTTGGTTATATATGTTGGCTTAAAGTCTGCATGACATCAGAATTGACTGAATTTACTTAGATTATTTACAGTGAGCCTTGAGGTGAATAATTAATCCACCCATTTTAAATTACTGTAAAAAATGTTTGTCTTGTTAAAAGCATTCTCCATTTTTTTGATGGCGAAGAGGTGCACTAACAAACTCCTGTCCTCTGCTTGATTATGGAAAAAAACATGATTATTACAATTATTCACAAATAATGATGATTATTTTGGACAGTGTTGTAATCATGATTATTTAAAACTATTATAAGTGGACCATATGACCAAAACCTTTTTAACTGATTTGTTTAAAGAATAGTTAAAGAATGTTTGTGAATAGTCACTAAGCATAGGGTTTTGACACATTTTTGCATGTATTTGACCATTTAAGCACGCAGCTTGAGCCGGAAGATGATTTTTTTACATGCCTATGTTCAGTTCAGTTTCTGAGGCTGTGTGCATATACAGAACAGCAAAAGTTATTTAAAGTCACATAAATAAATTTAATATACTTTAATAAATGGAGGCTGCATAAGTCATGTTACATGATTTGCCGATTTCCACTTGAAATTGGGCTTTGTGTGGCAGTATATGATGCAATAATCGTTTTATCTCAATTAGTATTTTTTTATAATTGTTGGAGGCCAGAATTGAAATGGAAATTGATATTCAATTAATTGCACAGACCTACCCTCTATTCAAATTTCCATTTCAGCTGGAAATACATCACCATAGCGCAGGAAAGTAGGTTGAACTTTCAGTTTCTGACACACCAAGCAGACAATTGGTCATCATTGGTCATCATTGGTCATTGATTAGAGAGAGGTTTGTTGTTTTCAGTTTTGTAAACAATTCAGTCCATTAGAATAAAAGCGAAAGTGGTGGAAGTGAGCAAAGTATTCAAGACAGCAAAGACAGAAAGCTGTTCTAATGTTTTGTCACCTTACTTGAGCATTTTAATGCACAAATATATTCCTACCAACATGAGCTGTCTGGAATGGAGAACGTGATGAGCATTCTTTATTTTCAAAAGTCAATATAAATACTGTTTTAGTTTGTACATATGCAGACATAGTTGCAGGTTTCCTTTCTGAATGGTAAATATAGACTATTGATACCAGCTGATATAGACATTTTGTAGTTACTTTGTAGCAAAATGTCCATACCTGGTTGTTGGCTGTTGCATTTGTGTTGTATTTAAGGGTAACCAGAAGTTACACATGATCATCACTAGATCTGTGTTGTCAGTCAGGGCTCTTAAATCTGCCCCTTCAAACTCATTCGTTTGCATTCACATCTACTTTCACCTCTAATAATTCAAAGAATGTATTTGCAATTGTTTTGTTTCAGTAAATAATGTGACACTTAGATGTATGTCACTAGGCAAAAGAGAAGATTTGTCGCTAGTTTTGTTTCATTAAGACTTATAGTTTTATATAGTATATATAGTTTGCCAAGAAAATGTCAATTCTGTCGTTAGTAACATAAATGTAACTTACTGTGTTTTTTTTTTTTCAATGGTGATGAGAAACTGTTTACTTACAACATGCTTCAAAACATGTTTATTCCACAGAAAAAGGTTATAATAGATGACAGTAGACTATGCTGACATTTTATTTCTTTTTTGGGTGAGCTATCCCCGCTCTTCTCTGTATGGGGATTGGAACGAAGCCCCTGAATGTGGTTAATAAGTGGGAACTCGCTTTGCAGTCTTTAACGTTTCTACCTTTTCATAGTGCCTGTTTGAATGAAGCTGACTTTTACTCTACAAAAGTTATCTATATTTGGCTTTCTCCTCTCTGCAGTGTTTAAAGTGATGTTGTTGAACCACCTTCAAACTCGTATGAAACCATTTTGTGCAATAAAACCTCAGCAGGGTGACTGTATCTGAAGTTGACATTGGTGAAACTAAGACCTTTTTTTCCCCAGCGTCTGAGTTTTTGTGTGTATGTGTGTGACACAGTGCCGTATTAGTTGATGGTAAATAGCTGTAAGATAACGCATTAGACCCTCAGTGAACTGTGATGAGAGAGAGAGAGGGGTTTGTGTGTAGGAGAGAGTGTTATAGGCAAATGACTTTGGTGAGAAAAACATTCTTGCAAACAAAAAATGAAGTAATGTAGGTGTGGATGCTAAGTTCCAGTATGTTCTAAGCCATTTTATAAGTTCATTTGTATTTTCAAGGTGAAAATAAGGTTTGTTCTAGAATTGTGTTAAAGTATAAAATAATGACAGTAAGAATAATGGCAGCTTTGCCATCACATGACTAAATTAATATGTTTTAAATAATACAATATTGCTGCTGTTACTGTATTTTTCTAATCATATAAATGCAGTCTTGTCAACATTCAAAAATACAAAATCATCAAAAAAATGTAAAGACTGCACTTTTAAATGGCTACTACTGACCAACGCTAAGTGATACTCAAGCATTGGTCATGTATTTAATTACATTTAATGTTAGCCTTTTTAAATAAGAGGCTAACATTACATGTAATTAAGCACATGACCAATGCTTGAGCATCACTTGGGGTCTGTCAGTAGCTGTGACTGCCTGCCTGATTATTGTTAAAAGGTGGAGGTTGTACAAAACTTGATAAATTACCCCATAATTCTGAATGCAGGAAAAACCCTGCTGATAAAGTAACCTTTTTTGCAGATAAGGTAAACATTGTGATAATACCTTATACTATGAGAAAAGCTTCAGCAATTAATTGCAACAGCACAATTTGATACCGTTATAAACACAACACAAAAGCAGGTGAGCATTATTGTGCGTATTAGTATATTATTATCCCAGTTGACTGCTGCCAATTCTTCTGGTCATGATCACATGGTGAAGAAGCAGTACTTTTTTTTATCATACTACATACATTAGTGCAGTACTCTGTGCAGTCTAATAAAACTAGGCATGTAAATAAAAATTCCTAGCTGAAACCGAAAAAGAGGACAGCAAGGCCGAAAAACCAAAACACTGAAAGAAATTATGCCAGTTATTTGACTTTGACTTTCATGCAACCAGGCACTGATCTCTTTCTCTTGCACTGTGCGCTGCTCCCTCTCCATCATTTCATGTGTGAGCCGCTTTATTTCTGCATCTAAGTAAGGATCTTTGTAACACAAAGTAAGTACCGTACAGTTACGATGATCGGAATAGATGGAATAGACACACTGCAGACATGCTGCTTCAGATGCCGCGGTTTCTGTTTGCATCATTACAACATACTATTTGGCCGTGTTGTTTCGGTGATAAAAATCTTTTGGCCGAAAACCGAAAATGGACTTTTGGAGCATTTTCGATGGCCGAATAGTTGGTGCATCCCTAAATAAAACACCCAACATATTTAAGCATTTTTGGTATTTCCCTAAAAACCAATATTTTCTATACCAAAACCAAAATTGGTAATTGAGGGCGTGTGACATCACTAGCATGGCGAGACAGGACACAGTCTGTGTCATCAGTAAAAATGACTTGATTTGGACATTTTTTGAAACTTTTAGACATGACGTTAGTACATAACAAAATATATAATATGGTTTGAGTGGTTTTTACTTATTTTGATAAAAAGAATGTAAAGTGGTCTCTGCGTTTTGGAAAAACCTCACTGGCTCAAACTCCTACTCCAGTCACTTTGTGATTGACTTCTACATCACGCAAAGGTTGTTCTCAGTGCGTTATTTTGTTCACACATAGCATCTATATAGAGCTCATTTGACAATTTAGCTCGGCTTCCCACATGACCAGCAATTCAGTCATTCTTTCAAAATGTGGTTCATTGTACAGAAAATGCTATAATTTTCCCATTTGTTTGATTATGTATGCATCTCACACCATATGATATTCATTTACTGGTAAGTTAATTTAACCTAACTCCAATTTTTGTTTTCCATAATTTCTCCAATGCGCTCACTAGCACATTATTTGACTGCTAAAACATCTCACTGCTTCGACACCCTGAGCATGTGAAAAAAATGATGTGTGAAGCAGAGAGACAGCACTGACAGACGTGCAGACTTACATGTGAAGCATTTGACTTATGCAGTATGCATGCTTATGGTCAGGAGCTCGCTCTCTCTCTCTTTCTCTCTTTCTCTCTTTCTCTCTCTCTCTCTCTCTCTCTCTCTCTCTCCATTTGAACTGTTCAGACTCATAAGCTCAATCATGAATTCTTATTTTGTTTCTCTCTTTCTCTTTTTACTCCCATGTGAGTCTCCTGTGCTGTCAATGTGTTTGTTATGTCAGATGTTACTGTACGCTCTGCTGTATTTCACCTGCCTTTTTCTGCCACTTTTTTCCCCCTTAGTGTATTACCCAGACCTCAAAGATGTGTCTGCTTTAGTGTGTGATTTCTCCATCCCTTCAAGAGCTCAGTTATCGATTGCCATTCTTGGATTTGTTTTCAAAACACTTGTTTGAACATGATGGATCAGTCAGTGAATTAATGACTGTTTGGAATGTTATGTTTTGGGTTTTTTTTTAATCTGGGAAATTAAAGTCATTCTTGTAAGCTGCAGCCATGGCACCTTTGTCGGCAGACTGTGCTTTCAAACAGCATTATGCCTGCTGAGTATTTTTACTGGAGCGGTCTCTATGTGTGCGCATGTGTATGTGTGTTCAGTTTCATTTGTTTTGGAAGCCAAGCAGCTCATGTCTCTGCCCTTCCCCCATCTCTCTCTCTCTCTCTCTCTCTCTCTCTCTCTCTCTCTCTCTCTCTCATATATATGCCCACTGTCATTCCGTTTTTTTCCTCCCGAACCAACCTCTTCTCTGCTCTCCTCTCCACATTTTAAAGTAGAAATGCATCATGTGTTTTATTTAGGAATGTCTGGCAGTCTCTTAGTTGTAAGAGCATCTGTCAGTGTGAAGCGCAGGGATTGAGTTGTTAATCAGTGCATTGTTAGCTTTTTATTGTCTGCCTAATTCTAAACTAATATCGTGTCTAAATGAGAAGCTAATATATATTTACACAGGATTGAACACAGACAGACGTTACTTGCGAATAGTGCAGGTTCCAAACACAAATGATTAAATGAAAAGGTTCTGCTGTCATCATCTAACATTCTAAATGTATAATATCCTTCTGCGGAACATGAGAAGATATTTTGAAACGCGTTTCAATTGCTTTCAAAAAGCCAAATAGGGTCTGTAAAAATGGCATTGACCTTGAAGGTTTGGATGCTTGGACACTATTATATGACATTTTTATGTATTACTTAATATATATTTATATTAGGTGAGGGTCATAAGTGTGCTTAAAAAATAATAGAACATACTTTTTTTAGTTGCACCTTCACTTTAATTTAATAAGGAAACACATCAGTCAATCTAGACCACCTGTGTTGGTTTGTCATTCTGGAGAAGAATGGTTTATTATTCAGAATGTTAGCATGTACACCGTCCATCTTTAGACTGCATTGTTTGCCCTCTACAGTTTGTTTTCTCTGTCTCATTTTCGAGCCTGTGGAATGTGACACTTCCGTTGTGTTTGTGTGTGTTTGGGGCTGCTCCTGCATATTTCATAGCTTAGACCATTACTGAACTATCCTAGCCTGAGGGAAAGCGTGCATGTGAGAGATGTGGGTTTCTGGGTGTGTGTGTGCGCCTTCAGATGTGTGTAAATCCGTGCCTGAGTAGCGAGCATGCCCAGCGTTTGCCCAGTAAACAGTTTGGCCTATGCAAATGATGGGTATTTGGCACTGGAAGTGTGATTTTTGTCAACACGTTGGCTCCCAAATTGTGTGTTCATTTCTACTGCTCTCTTTCTTTCCTTCTTCTGTATAGCAAATGGTGATGAGCCTGCGGGTGTCAGAGCTGCAGGTTCTCCTGGGCTACGCAGGCAGAAACAAACATGGACGAAAGCATGAGCTCCTGACTAAAGCCTTACACCTTCTTAAAGCCGGCTGCAGCCCCGCCGTCCAGATGAAGATCAAGGAGCTCTACAGACGACGCTTTCCTACCAAGCTGGTGTCTCCAGCAGAACTGACCCTACCTGGAGTTCACCCCGCTGCTGCTTCTTTGCCCCCCGGCCTCACACAGCTGGGGTTTGACGGGCACGGTGCACCCCCGTCTCCTCTGCTGCCCATATCATTACTCGGGCCTAAACATGAGCTGGGCCTGCCCCATCTACCCACCAACCTGCACCCTGTTCATCCTGATGTCAAACTGCAACGGCTGCCCTTCTACGATGTTCTGGACGAGCTTATTAAACCTACCAGTCTGGGTGAGTGTATCTGTACTCTCAAAAATCACACTTTTGCTCATGCACATAATGGGACTGCACAATTTATAGTTTCAGCATCGATATCGTAATGTGCGCATCCACAATAATCACATCGCACGATCTGCAATTTTGAGTAGAAATTGTAGTTGACCAAGAGCCACAGAGATTTGTGGAGTCATTAACCATAATAGAGTCCTTGTTTATCATCTGCATGTGTTTTAAGTGTGCATGTGGGAGTTTAAAGCATTTGGGCACAATAAATTGTATCATTAGTAACTTTAATAAAGATACATTTTAGGGCTGCACGATATTGGAAAAATGTTACATTGTGATATTTAATTTTTCTGTGATATATATATTGCGATATACTGTATCTATACAATTAATTGAATAACACTATTTGAAAAGAATTCAGTCACACTTTATTTTAAGGTTCAGTTCTTGCTATTAGCAATTCATTAACTATGACTTTTGCTTCAATAAGCTCCTAATTTGCTCTTTAATAATAATTATTAAGGTAGTAGGTATTGGGTTAGGGATGTAGAATAAGGTCGTGCAGAATATGTAGTTTATAAGCAACTAGTTAATAGTGAGAATTGGTCTCTAAAGTGTCACCAAATGTATTCATTTTGATTGATTGGGATGATTCTGTAGGGAAGTGAATCATGCATAAAATGTAATAAACAAATTACAAGCATAGATAAATTCAAGAAATCAAAGATAAAAGTGAAATAACCAGTGCACGTTTTGTGGTTTTGTAAATGTAAAAATTACACCGCAAATTCTTTATTGTATAAACAATTCGATACACTTATTCTTTATTAAACTTCCAATTGGTAAAATGTCTTGTGCCTGAATACCTAAATCTCTCTTAAGCCTTAAAAACATGCAAATTATAAAATTTCACTCTATTATGGTTAAACTCTGCAAGAACTCCATAAATCTCGTGTTCTGAACTGTGGCGACATGGTCACACAACTATCCACTGGGAAACGTTACGGGAGAGCGTCTGTGGAACCTCAGTCGGATAATATACACTGACGTTGTGAGAAGAATTATGGCAATATCGTCTGTGATGTGGTAGTGGAAGCTCGTACCGGCAATACGCTCCATCACCATCATCAAACAATGACCCAAGTACCACCACCAACATCAGTGGTGGGAAAAATGGCAGGGGTAGGCCACATGGCAACTCGGCATTCTACAGAATGCCTAGGCAATGTATAAAGTAGCCATCATTTCATACTTTGACTATTTCTATAGAATGTCGGATTTCACACGTTGCCACACACACATATATAAATA
>CAIGQW010053631.1:9891853-9908576 GCA_903798125.1 Danio choprae
ACACACACACACACACACACACACACACACACACACACACAAAGACACACACAGACACACTCAGACACACACAGACACACACAGACACACACAGACACACACACATATCATTAGCAGCTGCTTTCAAGTCTGTGGGAACCGGAAGTTGTTACCAACTGTTTATTTTAGTGCACCTCCTCGCCATCTCTGACTCAAAGCAAACTAACAGTTAGAGGGGAATAATTAAGGATATTTTGTCCCAGCTGTCAAACTGATGCCATCAGAGAAGGACCACCGATGCAGAGCAGAAGCAAATTTTTCAGATTTTGATTAAAGATCTTTTAAACTAAAATATCCAAAGACCACTAGTTTTGTTACATTATCCCAAATGTTTTGAAGAATGTTCAAATCCAGAGAAATAAGCTGAATGTGGGACCATTTTAATTCCCACGTCATACACCATTGATTTGTTTTTTTTTATTCATATAAAACATTAAAACATCAAAGATGCTTTAATATGTTTCGTGTGCTTCTTCTCCACGTGATCATGATTGAAAGAACCAGAAACAGTCCACTGTGGCATAATAAAAGCTCCGCTGCTTTTGTGCCATGTCTCGCTAGTCTCTTATCAGCAATTGCTTCAGCACTTTTGTTTTGCTTAAACAGCTTTCGGTCTTACTCTGCTTTCTTACGCATTATGATTATTATTTTAAATACTTTAGCTCAGTGTTCACAAGCCTATCGATCGCAATCGACTAGTAGATCTTTATCACTTTTCTGAAATTGATAGAAGAATAAGTACAAGAAATGCATTTCAAGCGATGTAGGCCTATCTAACTTTTTTTTTTTTTTTTTTATCCAACTGCTGTGTTAACTGCCACAATGTCATATGACATCCTGCACCCTGCAAGGCACGAGCCTCAAAGTAGTATGGGGTCGTTCACATATGGCATCTTTTTCATGCTCAAGTTCGTTATTTCAAATGGAGAGATTCGGCTTGTGCATGCAAATGGAAGCAACGCACACAGTGAAACACACTTGCGTTTTTCAGGCACAACCTGTGCATGCAACGCAACAAGTTGAAAACATCTCAACTTTTTTTTTTATTAAACTGTGAAAAAGCAAGGCATAAGGAGTGCACAAAACTAGACAACAACTTTAAAAAGGCGCCTCTCAAACGACGCATTCGGTGTGATCGGGCTCTAAGCTTCCACAACAATATCTAGCTGCAAGGAGCAGTTTGCCTTTTTATAACATTGTGAATTGACAAAACCGCAGTTACAATTGCTTAATTTTATTATAATGTTTTATCATATTTATTATTTTTGTTTAGTTATTATTATTATTCATCTTTTTTGGATTTTTATTATAGCTCATTAATAAAATGCTAATGTAGTACCTGAAAATCATTTTATCATCTTTTTTATTTTTTTTTATTTTTCAGACACTTCATATGATCTGATTACTGCTAATGTCACAGTGCATTGTCACCCACATTTTCACCCTCCCCAAATGTCATCCAGGTGTATTGTCACCCACATTTTCACCCTCCCCAAATGTCATCCAGGTGTATTGTCACAGATTTTCCTGGTTGCATAAATTACAACAATGAAAAGTAGGTTAAACTACTTCAGAATCAAATAAAAAATGTAGCTTTATTTTTCTGTCAGTTCTTTGATGGGTAGATCTTGGCTTTTCTCAAGGTTAGGGATATTGAGCTAAAATAGGCATTAGCTCATCCATGAACATAATTTTTGTTCCCATAGGATCTAATGCAGACCACAACTCTCATGATTCCACAATTAGTCATGTTTGTTTTGAGTGCATGCTCTCTAGCAGAGAATATTGCAATTTTACATGCTGTGCTTTTAGGATTACAAAGACAAAAACAAAATACCTACATTTTGTGTTAGAATATTTTTTTATAAAAGATAAAAACATTTAGAGAGCCATTTCACTCAAAAATGCATCACAAGAAAATACTATCGCAACCTCTATTTCATGCTGACTATAATGTGCAAAATGTCCTCAATTAAGCATAATGTATTTGTGCTGATTTGTTTGTTTTTTACAGATCTCAACTTCTTTCCTTTTTTACAAGGGGAAAATCATCAGGTAACACAATAATTTTTTTATGTTTATTAGTCTGCTCTGATTGACCATTAAACCCCATTAAGTTGTTGTCTTTTTTCCAGCACTACAACATGGTGATGGCAGCGGCTGCATCAGCATCTGAAGATCATGACCTCCTCCTGAGTCGATTCCTCCCGTACGGCTCGCCTCAGCTTTTCCTGGATCCTCCCTCCACCCCTGTAAACAGCAGCCTCCCTCCCATCAACGTCAATGGCGGCAGCACCGGCAACGGTCTGGTGTCCTCCAGCAGCCTGAGAGAAAGCCTGGGACACCCACCCGGCCCGCGTCCCACCTCAGATTCAGCCCCCACATCTGCCATCTACGGCTCCATCCCAGACGTCATCTCACTAGACTGACCCAGGGCCCAATCCTTGCACACAGCAAACTGACTGAAGAGACTTCCGCTCATTGGGAAGAAAACAGGACTCACAGGATGACTGAAGGGTGTTTTTCTAAACGATGATAATTGTTGCCGTGTACAGAGAACAAATCTATTTTTTGTTTTACTTTTGTATATACCTATCTATCTAGCTATCTAATCTATATGTAAATTCAAAGAGTTTTTTTTCTCTCTCCTTCTCAGCTTGCTATCTTACTTTGGGTTTTATCTGATGCTGTTTTTCCCTCACAGCTCCGTCTCTGCCCTTTAATGTAATATGAACACTTTTTATATCTTTACCCACCGGATTCTATAATCATCTAAATTTTTTAAGGATTCCACAGGGCACAATGGCTGCGATCGGACCGTCTGACGGACTCTTGGCTCTTTTCTGTTTCCAGCAAAACTTGACGTGTCTCTGCCAATCCATATCACACGTTCCCCTAAAATTGCAGAATAGTTTATATCATACTTTAACGGATGATTCACCCAAAAATGGCACTTCTGTCATCATTTTTTTTAACCTGTTGTTGTTCCAAACCTGTGTGACTTTATTGTGCGCAACCCAAAAGAAGGGAGACTTTTTCAGTGTTATCTCTTTTATTTTTTCATAATGAAAGTCATTGGGGTCCAAGTGTTGTTTTGGTCCCCACTGAAACTTTCATTACCTTCTCTTTCAGTTTACAAAATAAAGTCAGGTTTGGAATGATGTAAGGGGAGAGTAAGTGTGTGTTCACATTTGTAGTTTGGTTCTCATGTTGGTTGGTTGGTTTGGCCTGGACCAAAATCGTATATTTAGTGCTGGTTTGCTTACTGAATCGCTTTTTTGTTTGTTTGTTTGTTTTAAAAACACTTAACCTTAAGATACAAAACAAACGACAACAAAAAAAAAAAACATTTTATGTATATGTTGCGAAAGAAGTTACCAAACAGTTAAAAAGCTAAACATGCTTGTTGTACTTGCATACATGCTATTGGTATTTTTATCAGCTAACAACCTGTTAAGTGCTTGTAAAATATGCAAAGGCAAAATGCAGCTGAAATTGAATCGTTGCACACAAACAATGATCTGTGAGGAGAAACATGTCTGATGCCTTTTTTTATCTGTAATGGGCAAACATTGCGATGATGAGAAAAAACAACAACATATATTCTTGAGCATTTAGTTCTTTTTATCCTATGTTGTTTGTTTAGTTTCTTTAATCGTGTTGTTCATATTTTAGTTGAATTGCACCAGAGATCATCTGAAAGTGTATAGAGACCCACATTTTCAGCGCTCTCAGTACTTTTATTTGGTGTACACCACAGTTCAAATGACAGCATTCACACTTACTCAAAAGAACCACACTAAAACAATCAATCGCACCAGAGTTTGTCTTAATCTAACCAAACCTACAAGTGTGAACACTTCATAAATGATGACCGAGTCTTCCTTTCGAAGTGAATTATCATTTCGTATTTATGTTGGTGGGCAGTTACAAAGCATTCCTTCACCTTCAGGTTGACAACTGGAAGTAGATGCATTGTTATGGATTGCCAATATCTGACCTCATGATTCTTGTGTGAAATGTAATTCATGACTGTTTATAAGAATATGTAATTCTTCGAACAATTTTGCATCCATATTTTTCTTGCTCGATGCCAAAAGAACACTGTGTTCAGTGTTGAAGTTTCTAGAGTGAGAGATTGTGAGTTCAGTGAACTTAAACGTACAGCTTGTGTAGAAAGTAAGGATTTAATCTTTCGTTGTGGCTACTATGCTTGATTGTTCATTCTTTCTTTCTTCTTTCCGTCCCCGTTGTCGTCATTTCCACAGAAGGAATGATTCGTCAGGAGGTTCGGCAATGGCGAAGATGGTCAAGTTACTTTGGGTTTGGTGCGTATCTTGAACTTGCTCATAGATGTTTGTTTCCACCTGAGGTTGTTGTCTATTAGATCATCTGTGATCGGTACAGTGTGGGAAAACTGTCCTAAAGCCACTTGTTTCTTCTACCATTCTGTCACGTGTGCCTTGTGTGAGTGTGTTGTTGTTTTTTGCGTGCGAAAGACTGGAGATGTTATTTTAGCCTGTATTAAATGGTTTCTCAGATTTGGAGCTCTTATCTACAGACTTAGTGTTTCTGAACAAATAATCCAATGGCTGTTCTTTTAAGTGTTGCAGGGGATTAACAGAGGAAATGATTGCAAAAGTTTTCATGCAAACTATATTAAGGAAAATCTAAACAGAAGTATTCAAAAAAACTAAATGGAATAAGAACAAATAGGAAAAGTTGACATCTTTTTTTTTTTTAAATATGTGCTTATTTGACACAGGCTATGTTATTGGTGCGTGTGTATGTGTGTGTGTCTGCTTGCTAGCGTGGTTGTGTTGACCAGACCTCTTTTCAGAGCCTGATTGGGTTTGGGACTGGGCTAATTGCGTGTGACAGAATCTGGCGATCGCATTTTGTGCTGTTTGATAGACTGCGGAGTTTCACTCTGTTTCCTTTGCCCTCTAAACCTCCTTTTAACCTACATTTCCTCTGAAAGTATTAGATGTTTATCACTTGATTTTTGTCTCTCGGCTCTAAGATTGGAATTGATTAAGTAATTAAAGGGAGAAAACGATGGAGACGAAAATACAAAATCATTGTTACCAAATCAACTACTTGTTAGATCTCTAGCAGTGTTAAGAATTCTCTCTTTTTAACAAGTAAACCAGTATGTTTGGTTCAATGTTTTTGTCTTATATGACATTGTGTGTTTGACAAGGTTTGTTATACAAGCAATGTTCAAGGACAAACACAATACAGGTTTTCGTTCATTTCGTTCATGCTCATTTCAGTTAGGATTGATAAAGGGATATGCTGCGTGTGTATGTGTGTATGAATGTGTTTGAACGAGCGTGTGCATGGTTTTGTTCTTGACCACATTGTGCAAGCTTGGTTGTTCCAGTGATGTGCATTCATGTGTTAAAGTCGCAACTTCACAACAAACTAATTTATATATTTTTAGATGCAGAACTGTGCTATGAGTGGACTTGGTGTCAAAGTCCATGTTTTATTTTATTTTCCATTTCAGTAAGCTGACATCTATGCTCACTGCCTTAAACTTCATCCACTCTGTGTCTATGTGGCATGTTTTAAGAAAAGGACAAAAAAAAAAAAGATTTTTAAGACGTGGAAGACATATTGTACAGTAGACCAATGTCAGTTTGTATAAAGTACTAAGTGAAAAAAAAAAATATTTATTACATGCATTGAAAGAAATTGTTTACTTATTGAATGTTACATGTTTATGTAGAGACATTTAGATGTAATAAAATGCATTGAGTTAACTTTGGCTTTTTGGCTCTTGATGTTGGAGATATTAAACATTTCTCTCCTTTATGAAAAGCTCAGCTACTTTAACATGCTGACTGGAAAGTAAGTGCTGTAAGACAGTCAGACATGAGCCGTTTGAGCTGAATGGCGTTCTGCTCTGCGATAAAGGTCAGACGAGCCTGAATCAATCTGTGGGAAAGGTGAAGATTCTAAATTGAGAACTAACCTGGTGCCTGTTCATATTTCAGCAGCAACCATATCTGGGGCAACAAACGCTAACCCATTTTCAGTTCTCTCAGGGAGATTTAAGATTATTTCAAACACCTCTTTATTGTATGTATTCATTTAAAAGCTCTTTTCTATCTGCTAGATTGCCTTTTATGAATGATAAAACCCACACACAACCATCACACCAACCAACTCTTATAACCTCTAAAATGTAGAGTAGCTAAGGTGCCTTCTCCTAACCTATAATGTCTCGATTCCCCTGAGCATATTCAAATCTTTGCTGCCTTTAAAATAAACCCTACTATAGAGTGCATGAATTTATATCAATCTTTTCGTTCTCTCGTGTAATGGTGCTCAAGGCTTTATCCTTCAGCATCAAGCTGTATTAATGTACTAAGGCTGTATATTTACATGTGAACAGCAGATGGCAGTGAAAACTTACACAGAGCGCAAGATCCACCTGCTCTACTGAAATGTAACGTTTAAACTATATTGCCTTAAACTATAAGCGAATTACCTATATTGATGGCTTTATATTGATATCACTATTTAATCGTGATTATTAAATTCTAAAGTTATATTGTCATTTAAAGCCCGTCGATTAACAACTAAAATGTTAAAAAATTGTAAACAATATGGTTCAAGAAAGGCTTGTACAGGTTTTCATTTTCCATAAGCTAACATGAAAAAATACATTTTAAAAATGTTGTAGTCAATTGTTATAGTCAATATTAACTATTATGCTTTTTTCATTAATGTATCCCTTACGAAAATTGACCATGGTTGTATTATAGTAAAAGTGTAGCTTAGTAGGCATGTTTTGTTGTTGCTGTTGGTTTGCTTATATTGACTGACGTTTGTATTACCACAGTGTGGTTTAAGGATAGTTTAGGAAAACCATGGATAATTTTCATAAGGGACGTTATTTTATATCGTTACGAGCGTAAAGGATTTTAAAAAGCAAGAGCAGGCGACTCGCCAAGGTGTTGTAGCTTATAGCCTTCGTTTATTCGGTGACGAATCGCTGCTCTCAGTGGGCGGAGACATTTAAAAAGCGCCCGACATAAATTGTAGTGCGCGCCGCATTCTGCTCAACACTATCAACACCACGAACTTGATTGTAGTGTGCTGTCATAAAGGATGAGTACGGTAATTTTTCAGTTAAACGTCTAAAATGAAAAAGCTCAATTAACGGAATGAACAACAGTTAAGTAAGATGAATATTTAAGTGCGCGTAAAGACATGGGAAACACCGAAGTTATAAAATCGCAGGATATGATGGGAGACAGTAATCAGAGTGGTGTAATGAACAGATCAATCAGTGACCGCGAGCGCTTTAAAAGTCTGGAGGACATCGACGTGTCCGCCGACGGGAGTCCGGTGTTGAGGTGCTTGATCTCCATCACCTACTCGGTGGTGTGCGTCGTGGGTCTGGTTGGAAACCTTTTAGTGTTCTTCTTCATTCGCGTAAGGCAAGAAAGACGCATATCCAAAATAAACTTCTTCATCCTCAATTTGGCCGTGACGGATTTCCAGTTTGTATTGACTTTGCCTTTCTGGGCAGTGGACACGGCGCTGGACTTCAGCTGGCCGTTTGGAGACGCCATGTGCAAGATCATCCTGTCAGTGACAGTGATGAACATGTATGCGAGCGTCTTCTTCCTGACGGCGATGAGCATCACGCGATACTGGTCTGTGGCTTCGGCTCTGAAGGACCGCAGCAGGCAGACCGGCTGCTCCATCCGGTGGGTCAGTGTGGTCCTCTGGGCTCTGGCCACCGTCGCCACCGCGCCAACCTCCATTTTCTCCACAGTCACTAACGTGGCCGGCGAAAAACTTTGTTTATTGCGCTTTCCCGACGGACAGTACTGGCTGGCGGTCTATCATGTCCAGAAAATCCTCATCGCGTTTGTTTTGCCCATGGCGATCGTGTCCGTCAGTTACCTGCTGCTGCTGAGGCTCATCCGACAGCGGAGCATGAAGAACAGCTCAAAACGACGCACACAAGTCACCAGGTCCGTCACCATAGTGGTCCTGTCCTTCTTCCTCTGCTGGATGCCCAATCATGCCATCACATTTTGGGGCGTGCTGGTGAAATTCAACGCGGTGTACTGGGATAAGTCGTACTATATCGTTCATACCTACGTGTTCCCGGTGACCGTGTGCCTGGCGCACGCAAACAGCTGCTTGAACCCACTTATCTACTGTCTGATGCGCAAAGAGTTCAGGAAAAAAATTAAGAACCTTTTTATTCGAGTCTGAGAAACAAGCTGCACGCGCTTCTCGTCCTGTGGGACAAACGGTGTTCCATGTTTAATGGGTTATTCTACTCAGAATGTTATTTGCATATCCTCATGTTTTTCACAAGCTTTATTTCTTCAGTTGAGCTCTGGAGAAGATGTCAGTTTACAGATTTGAGGAAATCATGGGTTCATAGGGTGAACTGCATACACTTGGTGTATATCAGTTGTATTGTGAATGTTACTGTACAGTGTACAGTTCTTGTGGAACATTATTTTCAAGCAGAAAAGTGCTAATATAAAATAGCATATTTTTGCGTTACAAATGCAGCTAAATTAAATTCAGTGGCTTTTTTTGTGTGGAAAAAAAACTAATATGCCTCTTCCAGGAAAGCTGTAAAACAGTGTTGTACACTCTAGATCCCAATTCATGGGGGGGACAATTGTGTGTTTGGGAGTGTTAAATTAAATTAAAACCTGACATTAATAAACACACAGATGCTGTAAAAGAAACCAGAAACACTCTGTGTTCTGTAAGTTGGTTTCAAACAGCATGAATAGGCTACCTTCTTAAATTAATTTCATTTAATGAACTTCTTCCTTCAGTCAAACGTCAATGTCAATATTTTGCCTTCTGCTGGGAATCTGCGTGGATTTTAGAAAGTCTGACACTTAGATTGAAACCAATATACAAATCGGCAAGGTAAGGGTGTTTATCATAAATGTAAGAGGAAGGCAAGTTGAAATTTCTAAGGGATAAAAACTTTGATATCAGTTTGATATCAGCTTTGTGTTTCATTATCTTACAGATAATGATTCAACTGAAGTACCAATAGGCTGTTGAATGGCGAGGCTTATGTCAAGTCTGATAACACTTTATTTTTATGGTATATATGCTTATATAAATATTGACAAAATACACGTGTAGAAAGAACTATCCAATCATTTTTAAAGCATTAATTAAATACTTCTTCTCAAAAGCATCATTGAATGACTGTTGCCTTATATTTTTTACACAGCATTTTAAGAACGGATCACCATCCTTAGCAAAAGGCAAAGTTAGGTTTCTAATCCAATTTGTTCATTCGTCTTTCATCTCACCACACATTCTGAACATTAACACTCACTCCCTGCATCCCCCTCTCCCCGTGCCTATCAGACGTCTCTTATTTTCAGTTAGCATTACTGACAGACACTCAAAGAAGCTCTCAGCCAAGAAACGACCTTCCATCTTGATCAGAGCTTCGTGATTCAAAGCATTCGGGAATACACGAGGAAAAAACGAGGCAGAAATGTTTCATCTAGTCAGGCAAGGCCATATTATTCTCTGCGCATATCCGAATGTGTTTTTGTCTCCCGTTGAAATGACAGCTCTGTGGCGTGCAGTTAATTACCCAGAAAAAGGGGCCGATCAGGATCATAACTGATGAGAATGCTTAACGTCTTGTTAAATTGTGGTTGCTTTAAATCACTTACACAGTAAGCTAATGAGGGTCATTTGCAGGCAATTTGGAAGATTTGAAAAGACGGTACATCTGCTACTGTTTACCGTCACACTCACACAGGAGCCTTTTTAATGGACACCCGGACGGCACAGAAGTGATGCTCTTGACGATGTTGTGTTGGTTATGATACGTCACAGCCCCCGGGTTCAGTCTATAAAGGCCAACGGGCTCTGAGGAACAGTCTGAATGAAAGAGTCTTTTTTTGGAAGCAAACATTTACCCACTGAAGTCGGTTTTCAAACAGAAAGTAGCCTATCCTTAAAATCGAAGCAGTAGGGTGGCATCTGCTCTCATTTTATGTGGCATCCGAATACTATTTGTTTACACGTCTAGAAACAAGACAAGGGGGGGAAATCTGCATTTGTCACTGAAGGTACTTTTTGGGTTTGACTTTATTTTCATGGCCCACTTTTGACATTCTGTTGACTATAATAACTTTGCTAATATGTCTACCAACTCTCATTAGCGTATTAGGTTAGGGTTATAGTGTTAGTTAACATATGTGTTACTTACGACAAGTAACTTTGCAACCACTCAAATAAATGACTTTTGCTGCTGGTTGGGACAACTTAATTGTTTTATGTTAAATCCACTTAAATTTGTAATTACTGTAAGTTAAATTAACCGATTTGTGTTAGGGCAGCATGAAGGAATTGTGTGGAACCCAGCATTTTTTACAGTGTATGTCAACTAGCAGTTATTAAAATAGACTGTCTGCTTATAGGGATAGTTCATCCAAAATCCTGCCCTCATTTACTCATCTTTCGCTTGTCACAAACTTGTTAGAGTTTCTTTCTTCTGTTGAACACAATATAAGTTATTTTGAAAATAAAAATGTTGGAAAGCTGTAACCATTGACTTCCATATTCGTTTTCCTATCGTGAAAGTCAATGGTCGCAAACATTTACAGGTTTCAAACATTTTACAAAATATATTCTTTTATGTTCAACAGAAAAAGGAAACTCATGAAGGTATGGAACCACTTGAGGGTTAGTATACAGTGAGTCAATTTTCATTTTTGGTTGAACAATCCCTTTTAATATTCATTCATTCATTTTCTTTTCGACTTAGTCCCTTTATTAATCAGGGGTCGCCACAGCAGAATGAAGCGCCAACTTATCCGGCATATGTTTCACACAGCGGATGCCGTTCCATCTGCAACCCATCACTGGGAAATATCCATACACACTCATTCACACACATACACTCAGGACAATTTAGCTTACCCAATTCACCTATACCGCATGTCTTTGGAATTGTGGGGGAAACCGGAGCACCTGGAGGAAACCCACGCAAACACGGGGAGAACATGCAAACTCCACACAGAAATGCCAACTGACCCAGCCGGGGCTCGAACCAGCGACCTTTTTGCTGTGAGGCGATTGTGCTACCCACTGCACCACCGTGCTGCCCCCCTTTTAATATATTTTTGAAATTGATTTTGATCTCACTGTAGGCATTCTGCTGAATATAAGTAATTTTGCAAATACGTCTCTACTAACTCCCATACTTGTTGTTTGTAGTTTACTGTATATATAGTCTGTTTTGGGAGCATATATTAATTCATGTTAACAGATATTAAGCAGACAGTAATCCAATACTTTAAGAACTGCTAGTTGACATGCCATTGCAGAGTTACTTGTAGTCGACTTGTAGTGTAATGAAGTGTAAAAAGGTATTTTAAATGCATAGTTCATCCAAAAATCCAAAACATTTTCTCACTATTTGGTTGAACATTGGAAAATGTTTTCCAACTTTTGTGTTCATCAGAGAAAGAAACTCAAACAAGTTTGTGACAAGTGAAGTGATCCTATTCCTTTAAAACTGGAACTAAGCTGGAGGAAAATGATGAGCGGATATTCCTTTTAATACTTTAATAACTGCTAGTTGATGTAAATACTGCTAGTTGAGGTGCTTGAAAAGTTAATTGTAGTCAATAGAATGCCTGAAAGGGACCATCAAAATGATCTACGTTTGTGTACACATTGTGCGTCTATTCAAAGTATCATGACTCTTCTGACTAATGCTGCTGCTACTAAAACAAACATTCCTTGTATTTTGCCTTTTTCGTGTGGTGTGGTCAAATACTGTATATGAAGGTTTGGAAAGTGGACAACCTTTCCTGTGTGTTAAACGTTTCATCAAGGATTTTGTTTCTTTTGTTTCTTCCAGGATTTGTGTATGAACTACTCTGCCGTCCACATGCAAATCCACTATTTTGCCTATGGATGTTTGTCAATATTACAGAATTCCCGTTAGGAGTGTGCTAATATAATCAGATCCCCACTGTTAACAGGATTTCCTGCGGAGACATGGTTTCCTATTACCGAGTGGGTTTAGGGTTATGTTATACTAGTTACTTCCTAATGCACATCATCAAATCAGTGTATTCCCATTATGATGTAGATAAGTATTTCACCCACATTGAAATTTAATTTGGTCCTTGGATGTGTTTTCTGCCCAAGGCATTTTAAGTAATATTGCCCTTGGAATTATTCCGTTGCAAAACAAACCCAAAGGCAACCGTGAATGAATATGCTGTGTGTGTGTGTTTTTAATTGACTCACTTGTACAGGTATTTTTCTCTGTTGTAATTTCATGTCATTACTAAGCCAGATTGTTTGACCTCTTATAAATGAAAGGTGAAATGTGTTTAATTGTCTTTGTTTTCTTTTTGACGTTGAAGTCTGACAATAAAGTCTGACAGTAAATTCTATTTAAAAAATATACAATGTTAGAGCACAGTTTTTAAATCCAAGTGTGTGTGTGTGTGTGTGTGTGTGTGTGTGTGTGTGTGTGCGCGTGCGTGCGTGCGTGCGTGCGTGCGTGCGTGCGTGCGTGTGTGTGTGTGTGTGCGCGTGCAAGTGTGTGTGTGTGTGTGTGTGCGTGCATGTGTGCGTGTGTGTGATAATAACATCCATTTTAATTAATGGAAATAACATCCATTACGGAATTATTTCAAACAATTAGGAGATTAATTAAGCATGGCGTTTATTTGAACAGGCAGAAATATCTGTTTGATGTTGTAGAATTGACAGATAATAGATCCTCTCTCCCACTCACAGTGATGAGGACTTCTTTTTATAAGCTTTATGTTTCTTACCAGTGGATTTTAGCAAATTTATAAAATATATATTTTTGATGCCAGTACTAGTTTCATCCAGTTAATTCAAAATTACTTCAGAGATGAAAATCCTTTAGCGGATCTCTTCTGATGTCAATGCATCCTTATTTGAGTCTTACTTAAAGAGATAGTTCACCCCATCATTTACTCATCCTTCACTTGTTCTAAACGTGTTGAGTTTCTTTCTTCTATTGAACACACAGGAAGATTGTACACAAAAAATGCCATTGACTTGTATGGTACATATTTGTTCCTATGTTGCTGCTTTCCCCCAACATTCTTCATCTTGTTTCATGTTCAAAGAAGAAATAAATTCATAAAAGTTTAGAACCAGTTGAGTATGAGTAGGTGGTTAGGAGCGGTTACTGAATTTTCATTTTTGGTTGAACTATCCATTTATCATAACATTAACAAGTCATTTTCCAACATGTGAAACTACAAGCCATGCTCCCTACTGCTGTGAAAATACATATAACACGACACTATACTATACTTATTCCCTCTTTCTGTTTGCACAGATGTGATCTCAAAAAACCAGCATCTCTCTCTGACACCTCAAGCTTAAACTTGACAAGAGTAAATTATCTTTCTTGCACCGATCTTTCACTGTCATTTGAAGGCTGCAAGATGTTGCCTCCAAAACTGTCGAAACCTTTGATGACAAGCCATTCATTGTGAACATCTAGCCCTCTTGAGCACACCTCAGTCGATTCTTTATCCTGACTTCAATTTTTGAAAAGAGACTTTTAAATAGGGGCAGCACGGTGGCGCAGTGTGTAGCGCTCTCGCCTCACAGCAAGAAAGTCGCTGGCTCGAGCCTCGGCTGGGTCAGTTGGCATTTTTGTGTGGAGTTTGCATGTTCTCCCCGTGTTCGCGTGGGTTTCCTCTGGGTGCTCCGGTTTCCTCCACAAGTCCAAAGACATGCGGTATAGGTGAATTGGGTAAGCTAAATTGTCCGTAGTGTATGTGTGTGAATGAGAGTGTATGGGTGTTTCCCAGTGATGGGTTGCAGCTGGAAGGGCATCCGCTGCGTAAAGCATATGCTAGATAAGTTGGCGGTTCATTCTGCTGTGGCGACCCCAGATTTATATAGGGACTAAGCCGAAATGAAAATGAATGAATGAATGGATGACTTTCAAATAAAGTCTCCAAATTACCTAAATATTTTAATAATAGGTAATCGGATTTCATCTGATTGTTAGAAAGTAAATGGATATTGATGGTCTTTAAATAGCAGATTTTTAACATGGCCATTCACCAAATTCAATGTTACTATTGTTGTGACAGTATTCTGCCCAGGAACCAAAATTTGTCAGAGAGAGAGAGTCAAATTTCCTGCTAAATAAAGCTTGTCCTGAAGGCTTATACAAGGACGATCAGGCCTTTTCCTCTAAATCTGTCACTTTCCCTTCCTGGATACAATCTGTGGTAACCAAGCACACACACTCACAGAAGATGACAACATTTATCATTTTGCTGAAAAGGCAGGGGGGAAAAGGCCATACATACCATAAATATGTTAGTGTGTAAACTTACATGTGTTGTAAGATGTTTTATATTAAAAATTAGCATGCACATACATTCATTTACAAACTGTGGGAAGCACATGGAAGTTTAAGAACAAGCTTGTGTTTTTAATTGTAATCTGCAACACTACATAAATCTGTCACTGCGATGGTACCCAAAGATACAAAAGCCGAAAGACATCTTGTGAATAAATGAATAAATACTGTATAAAATGCACTGTTTATTGTTTGTTCATGTTAGCATATATATTAACTAACATGAACTAATACAATCTTATTGTAAAGTAATGTACTGTATGTACGTATTAATCAAAACAACTGGTCAATAACTTGATTTTAGTTCTAAACCTACTCCTAAAGCCGACATTAACCTATGCAGTTATCCCAGTGCTATCTTCGTTACTGTAAGTATATTGTAAGTGAATGTAAGTGCACGTACTATAAAATAATCAGTTCCATCTTCTTTCTTTTGTTCTTTTTAAGGCCAGAAGGGGGCAACACATCTCTTGAGTGGCATAAATATAACCAATGATCAACGTGTTCTGATTTCTTCTCAAATTATTGGTGGTGTGCAAACCATGTTTGGGCATTTAAAGAAAATAATATAGCGTCGATTATCATTTATCGTTTTAAACAAGAAACGACTACGAACTCTATTATTTGTTAAATATGATTTTTTATTCATTTATCAATAAAAATATCATCTGTATCATACTTACACTGTAAATAGCCTATATAATTCATGATCAATTCATTTTCAAGCATTTATAATGAAAGCCACTATTCCACACAGGCTATTATGTATATAACACCTCTTAGCTGAACTGCAGCCTATGGCTCCACCCAAAGCTGTCCAGGTGTTGATATCAAATAAATACTTTCCACAATCTCTCTCAAGGCTCTCAGACTCTGTATCAAAGTCCAGCCTTTTCCAGGTAAGGATGACGTCAGGCGCACAGCATCTCCTGTTGTTCCCTGTTGCAATTTCAAACGCTGCTGGGACCTCGAGGAAGTCCCGTCCCTTCTGACGCCTGATTGGGTCAAAGATAATTTATTCCACTATCCCCCGCTTGTATTGGCCAACGCCGTTGTCGGTTAGGAACTGGGTCCAGATAAGCCTGGTGGTGTTTCGCGTCAGGTGAAAATCGCTGTCTTGTTGGACGTTAAAAGTTGTTGTTTTTTTGCGTACACAAACGAAACCGTAAAACGCAGTTGTTGTTGCTGTAATATATTTAAATCCTAACATACAACGCCGCGCTTCATTTATACAACCAAAGGGAAAACATGAAGAGTTTGAAGTATCGGCTGAAAAAGCATGAAGTTACCATCACAGTAAGTCGCGAGTTTAAGCAGATATGCTTGTTTTGCTCTTGGGAAACTCCCTGATTAGAAATTGTGTGTGTGTGTGTTTTTTGTTTCTTGACATAGTTGAATCACTTCATTTGCCTTCCGGTGTGTTTTATTATGTATTACTCATAGTTTTGTTCTCAAGAGGCTTTACGCAGATCATCCGGCGTCAAGGCAAATCTTTTGACACTTCATCATGTGTCACATCCACTACAGGCCAGAATAGGGCCACGGAGTCTTAGTGCTGCACGAATTACGCTTTTCCTAAACTTTGGGAAACTGTAATTAAACTCGCCTCTCACTGTAAAATCGTCTGTTGGCTGCATAAAGATGTGACCAGGGTTCATTTTCTTGTAGAATATCATATTCAGCTTTTGAAAATGATTCAAGTTTCTTTTTCTCGACTGAAACATGCGATGAAAAAGTAACACTAACTGCTTTAATTCAGAAGCAGCTGATCCTTGAAATCTTCACCCTCCCTTCTTTTTTCATTTCCATGTCAAAGAGTCTGGCACACAGAAGAGTGTGGGAGGCTTGCGTGGGGGTTAGTTATTGACGAGCTTTTTTCAAGGGGTTTGTTTTGAATTGGCTTTAAATTAATGGGATCTCGGTGTGTAGAGAAAATGATTCAGAGGAAACCGATGTCATGTTCACTCAATATTTAATGATCATGTGCTCTTGCTCTGAGCTGTTTTGACTTGATGCCTTTTTAACACATGAGATAGAAGCACTTCCAGGCTCTTTCAAAGCCGGACTATTGTCACTGGTTGCCCTCTAACTTAACAGAGCACAAAAGATCATGGGAGCACACCCTCTCTTTTTGTGGTATGTCTGTAGATTCTTTCAATGGCTGGAGGAGTTCTTTCAGAGTTTCAATGCTCATTCATTACATTTACATGCACACAAGGTGTACATCTATCTATCTATCTATCTATCTATCTATCTATCTATCTATCTATC
>CAIGQW010053631.1:9908586-9942339 GCA_903798125.1 Danio choprae
ATCTATCTATCTATCTATCTATCTATCTATCTATCTATCTATCTATCTATCTATCTATCATCTAAGTTTATGTAATAGAACTGTATTACACGATTATGGATATATTATTCAGATTATCACTTTTAACAAAAATGTAATACTGGTACTGTAGGCATATCTCAGTGGTCAGGTCCAATTGTTTGTTGTTGTCATTCAAAAGAAGGTGTGAGAATGCATCAGTTTTGTGCTGTATGTAAAAAAAAAAAAATCTGCAAAACCTTTTAGCGTAAACAATCTGATCATGCATCTTAAAGGCTGCCATGGCAAGAAATATGTGACAATATGTTTATTTCTTAATGTTAATATAAAATAACGTTCAAATTACCTAAATAAGAATATTAATTTTAGTAATACGTATTTGTCTAGTTACTCTAAAACAATGTCTTAAAATTGAGATATTTGCTCGTTTCCTTTTAAAAGGTGCAATTCATTAATTTAAAGAAAGGGTCGAGCACCAAACTGTTATTGGCAGATTTCACAATCATTTGGTGAGAAATTTGTTAGTGTCAGATGTTTGCTCCAAACAAAGGAGATTTTTGGATCATAATATATACTGTATATTATGTCAAGTCAAGCAGGAAAAAAAAAAAACAGCATACCTTTTGGAATGACGAGGAAACTTTGATTATGAACTAAATTCTATTCTCAGGATTTACGTTTTGCAACTTATTAATTTAAAAATTCATCCCAATTTACTTAATGTACAATAGCCTACAATACGTGTCAAGAGCAAATCTATAAAATATGCCAATAAAATAATGTTTATCTGTATTCTGCTGATGTATACAGGACTCTTTAAGTAACTGTGGAGCAGAGTTGTCAAACTCAACTCCAGGGAGGCCACAGTCCAGTAAAGATTGGCCATATCCCAAAATACACACTAAACCTTTGTGGCGATCTTCAATTTTAAGAGGTAATGGCATTTTGTCTGGTAGAAATGCTCATGAGTCACACTTACAAACATCCTTTTGGCTAAAATGACAAATTGGACCCCATACGGTCTCATGGACTTAATAAACAAGTATTTTTTGTAAGACTGCAAGTGCACTTGAAGTGTGCCATTTGGGACAGGGCCTTGCTCTATCACGCATGCCTGTGGTTTTCTAATAAGCCTGAAGGACTCGATTAGCTGGATTAGTTGCTTTTAGATAAAGTTAATTGAAGGGCTATATTTCTGTCATCATTTCTTCAAGTTAAATCAAACGTTTGGTTTGGTTGAATGAAGTGCTTGTGACTCTCGCAGAAGATCTAGAGATGAATTTCTTGTGAAATGTACTGGTTGAGTGAGACCACAGATGCTTAAATCACGAGTTTCACATGAGTATGTTTGTGGTAAACCAAACACTGATGCTCATTCACAAAGAACCATGCAAAACATGCAGTCCTGTTGTTGTTGTTGTTGTTGTTGTTGTTGTTGTTGTTGTTTTTTTTCTTCATCTCAAAAAGAAGACTTTCACCAGAGGACTTAAATCATTCTACTTGGAATAAATTAATTGTTTTATATTGATTGGGGTGATCTGCATAAAATATAGTAAACAAACTACAAGTGTAAAAAAAAAAAAAAAAAAAAGTAATTTAGACCAGATTTAAATAAACATAAGACTTAACAGTGTTCATGTTTGGAAATTGAATATGTGTATGTAAACTAACTCTCCATATTCTTCACTGTAAATATAATTAATATTTGTTAAAGCTACAAACGTTATAGTTTCTTGCACCAGAATGCTTTAAACTTGATTGTAATGTTTACACGGAAACAAGCCATTGAAAATATAAACTTGTTTGGTTGTTATGGGTAAAATTCCTATTCAATTATAAAATCGCACTCCAAACTTTGGTGCCTGCCCTTATATGATTTGTGCGATCATAGAGTGCATCCTGCTAATGCACACATCACAATGCCCATGTTTGAGATGATATATCGTGTATCTCTACCTAAAAGTCAACCAAGTAAACCCAAGTAAGGACCCAAGTTGGAGCTATTAAGGGGAGTAATAGTTGACAGAACTTTCAATTTTAAGGGTGAGCTAACCCTGTTAAAGAGGTTTAGTTACTGCAGTGCACTGCCCTGTTTGCATTCTACTTCACTTTGTGTTTAAAAGCATCAAGTGTTCAAGCTGTGGTGTTTTTGCTCTTTGGAACCCTTGAGGCTTGCCTGAGGCCAGAATTAAATGAATGCCCAATGTCCCAATACTGCATCTCTCTCAAAGATTCTGTTTTCAGTATTCATTTCAATGAACAATCTTGCCTAAAGCTATACATCCCTAGAGACTGATTTCTCAAACCTTTCTGAATTTTTTTATTTTTATTTTTTTCGTTGAGTGTGAATTCCACTGTTTACTTTTGATGACATCTGATTGATGATGATCTGACTGTGATGAATAACAACATGTAGTCTCCTGTTCTGTTCTTTGCCTGTAGTTTATACATGACTGTCATGATTGCCTTAAAGATTGGCTATTGGTTGATTTATGGAGGGAAAAAGTATCATAGTGGAGTTTCTATGCTGAATCACTGAATCTGTTTGCATTACAAATAACCATTTTAAGGGCTTCTTTGTTCTCCGGCTGTAAAGGGTACGCTGGCACCGGAAGGCAAATCAGGCCAACTGTACAGCGCTTAAAGGGAGATTACATAGCAAAACAAACAACAACAACAACCACACACAAAAATGAAAATTGCCATTGTTTATTTACCCTCATGTCATTCCAAACCTGTATGACTGTTTCTTTCTTCTGTGAAACACAATAGAAGATATTTAGCGCATGACAATTGCTCTTGTGCAGGATAAGTAGATTCTTTAGAGGGTTAAGTAAAATAATTTAAAATCAAAATCAAATGTCAACAACAAATATAACTAGAGACGCACTTTTACAGAAAATTTTACTACGTTCAGAGTTTTGATAATGAATAATGGTTGAAAACTCTAATCTCATAACATTATGCTTTGCAGTGTAAATGCATTCATAAAATATGATTACCCACAGTTGTATTTCAGTTGTTGTTGCTCATGGAATTGTCATTATTAGATGTAAATTTGTCTGCAAATAATAATATTTTTTTATGGCCTTGTGGATCCCCTACATTAAACAGAGATGATTAAAATGTAGTTTATTTTAAATCTGAATTTTTAACCTGCTTATCTTTGATCAAAGTAACTGGGTAATTCCATAGGCTGACATTTAGTCCCCCATTATGTCAAGATTAACTAAGGGATAATCCATGCCGGGAGTGCCTTTTTAATGTAGGCTGTGATTAAGGTTGTTCTTAACTGACTGGAACTACCTGAGCATTACACTGTTTACACACAAACCTTTCAGCCAATCCGAATCGAGATTGTAGACTAGAGTCTAATACAGAACCGGGTATAAAGATTTTGAGTTTATCAATGAGAATTTTTTAAAAATTAATTAATCACTCAGCACTCTAGTGAATCACAGTATTGTTCAGAAGAAAATAATTATTTATTGATTCTGCTTTCTTTTTTATTTTTTTTTATTGACTGGTGTGAGTACAGGTTATAAACATGGTGTCTCTGAAAGCTTTGCTATGTCCATGTCTGTAGTGCCCACTGAGCCTCTCTGAAAGCTTTGCTGTGTTAAACTCGGGCCCCCAATGTAGTGGGAAACTGACAGTGAGGATTGAAGGTTATCCTAGGATGAATAAATGGCTGGGGATTAAAGGCAATGGGAATCTGTTGTAGTTGAAAGCCCTCGGGCTTATATGCACCCGGAACCCTGTCATCAGTACACGGCAGAGCTGTTGCTATTGCAGTAAAATGAGTTTCACTGAACTGTTTAACTAACACATAGTTGCACTCCAGCTCTCTCTTCATTCCTCAAAGAGAATTAATTTGGGCTTTGATGTCAAAAAATATTGATTATGTGGAGAGAGAGAGAGAGAGAGAGAGAGAGGATAAAGCTTTAATTTATTCAAGTGGAAAAGAAAATCACCTAAGCAGGTTGATTTGTAAGTGTTTGAATTGCACATGATGCTGTAATTAGGAGTTTCTCTTGGGCAAGAAACATGCAAAAAAAAAGGTTAAGGTTTATGGTTGACACATTTTGAAAGTGTTTTACATTTTAATCATTAAGCAGATCCTTTTATCTAAAGTTACTTAGAAATGAGGACAATAAAAGCAATTAAATCAACAAAAGAGCAATAATACGCAGTTCTGAAAAATGTTGTGAATTGCCCAGTTAGTGTAATGGATTTATTTTTTTAAATAAATGTAAAAATGAGTGCATAGAATAGGAAGTGCTAGTGTTAGTGTCAAGTGCTGGTGAAATAGATATCTAGCGGTTGGTTGAAAATGACTGTTGTTTATTTGTCTGTGTTGAGGTATGGAAGTCATTCAAAAGGTGTTTTGAAATCAATCGGTGCTCTCTTCTGAACATGCGCAGTTGGTTACTCGTCTGATCTGATTTCGTTAATTGAGGAAGACTGCCTCAGGGGGAAAGAGGTTGTCTCAGGCCATTTTAGTCTTGGAGAGTTTTTGATAAGATGAATGTCATTATTTTGTACTTGAAGTGATTAAGCTGATCCACTGCAATGATTTTAGGAGACTGATTAATAAACGTGCCCTTAAATGCAGCTTGGTTTTAGCATTGGTGGATCGGAGCAGAAAAAATTTGGCTGCTTAACCTGCTGGTCTCAAACTAGAAACTACCTTCGCCAGAGGCCAGGGGTGAGGAGTAGGATGATGTCTCAAAGTAAAGTTTGAAAACAACAGTCTTGCACGCCTGATAAAAATAGACTGCAAAACTAGATGGCTTCAATTAGTTTGAACAATTTGTCTGCACAGGAACCAGTTGATGCGCTGCATGTTCATTTAATGGAAGTTCTGTATGGTCTTTCAGCCTTAATATATGTATTTTTCTCTGGTTACATGAAATTGTTATTTCTTTAGGTATCTTTAGATAGTGAAAGATTTAGATTTTTATGTCTTCTGATCACCATATGTGGTTTTCAGGCTTACAACTCAAGACAACTAGTTATGTTTACATGGACACTTTTCGATAAAGTTGCAATTAAATCATACTGATAGATTGAATTTGGTCTAGGGCTGGGCGATGAGGCATAAATCTCTTATCACAATACAAGTCATCTCATGATGCCAGGATATATTTTTTGTGAAGTCAATTTTAAGAGGTTTTTATTTGCTGATTTTCAAATTTAGGAAGTTTAAAGATTGAGGTTTAAATGTTTAATGCCTTTTGATCTTAAAGAGCAGAGCTTATCAGCATGTTTTTGGTTGTACGCAGACTTTCCATTGCTCTTCCTCATTCCTCATTCTGTTTTTGCTGAAGTCATCCAAAGAATGGCTTGAAAAGCAGAGAGAGAGAGAGAAAGTTTAATGAGCTGATATATGTACCAGATGTTATCCAGTTTTATGACTGGCATAAACAGCATAATATCTGCCATGTGTTTTCACCACCCATTTATTTAAAATGATTTTTACTCCTCCCCTCCACTGTATTGGAAACTGTATCTCTTTATCTGACCCACTCTCACTCTCTTGGGGAGGATATGAAAGGACATGTGGCATTTCTTGCCTCACCCTTTCTGAGATCACCTTACACCACCAAAACAGCCACTTTCCTGCTAAAGAGTCCTTTCAAGATTGTATGCATGAATTTGAGGATTCATACCTTATGTAGGTTATGTAGGTAACTAAGTAGGTTCATAAAGTAATAATTCAATTAAATCAGGTGCGTGTTGAATTTCTTTTTATTTGCATGTGTTTTGCAGCACTCAGTGATAACACACTTGGTTACAAAAACCTATTCTGTTTCTATATTGTTTTTTTTTGTCTCTGAGAGCTCTTGCTTATGGGGGTTTTGCTTGTTAATCAGTGAAGCAGCTGTTTTTCAGTTGAGCCACAATCTTCTGCTTGCCCACACTCGTCTTGTACAGTATGTGTTCAAAACAAGTACAAACAACACTTGTCTGTGACTTCGATGTAGGATTTTGAGCCCTTAGTGAGGCATTTTTTCCCTTATCCATTTTACTTATTTCTTCTGTTTTTCCCTGACTTTTTTTCCAAATACACTATAGAAATTAAAATAGTTTAGTATTTATATCATATGACATCATTTTGAGATATTTAAGGTATTCCTGGTATTCAGTCTTTCACATATTCTGTTTCACTCACTCCTAACTCAAACATAGGACCACAAGTTTTATGAATGGCCCTGAATTTGTATACATTCCTAACATCAGTAAAGAGAAAGAAAGAATGGAAACAAATGGAAGAGATTTAAAGAGAGAGTTCACCCAAAAATGACAATTTGTCATCATTTAGTCACCCTTGAATTGTTTCAAAGAATTGTTTTTTTTCTGTTAAACACACACACAAACACACAAAAAAATATATAAATAAATAAATTTATTTATTTATTTATTTATTTATTTATTTATTTATTTATTCTTTCAATATTGGAAACCTTTAACAATTGATACCCACTGTAAGGAAAACAAATACTGTGAAAGTCAATGGTTTCAGGTTTCCAACATTCTTCAAAATATCATCTTTTGTATTCAACAGAAAAAAAGAAAAGAAAAAAACTGGTTTGGAACAAGTAGACGGTGAATGAATGACAGAATTTTCAGTTTTTGGTGAACTATCCCTTTAACTTGGATTACAATATTTTTTTTACATTTTAATAAATCACGCCTTATTAATCATTCAAAAATATTAGTCATCTTCTAAACCTCATAGCTCACCTATTTGCTTTTTTTGTTTGGTATTAATACGTGCTTGAGGCATTGATTTTGGATATGGCTGCTCTTAGCATGCATGGTGGTGCTAAAAGTGGACACTGTCTCACTGCTATTAAAATTTACAACACCTTTAAGGTATAAAAGACCAGTTTAATATTTTGATATGTATACCTCATTAAATGATTCTAGGATCAGAAGTGGCTTAATTGCAGCCATTGTTTAAGAATATGAATTCTAAGACTTGGGACAGAGAAATGTCTTGGGACCAGTGCCAGTCCATCCCGACCCTCAGGAAAGGATCTCTCAATACTCAGTTGATACGCGAGTCAATAATAAATAACGACTAGCAGAAATGTTTTGTGTTAAATCTGTGAGTGTCAAGCTTTTAAAAAATAAAATATTTTTTTTATTTATTTTTTTTATCATACTTTGTGTTAAATGTGTATGATGTTATAATTTACCCAAATGTATTGTTTGGTCACCATTCACTTAAGGTTTCAACGTAAAGCAACTGTTGAGGCTGTTGTTGTAATATCAGTTTTTATAATCTGCAACACTTTTTAGAATCAGCTCGAACTGAAGAGTCAGATCATAAGTGAAACGTATTGCTGCATATTGATCATGAGGAATGCACTTGGTAAACAAGTGAGTGCAGTCCTGCTTGCTGAAGCACCATTCATTGTGTTTATGAATAGCTAAACGAAATTACTCTGATTACTCCTTCATTTTGGGCTATTTGACCAGAAATCCACAGAGTAGGGTTTTGCAATATGACTATATGTATATTGTATTGACAAAATAACAACAATATTGTTTCATATTTTGCTCTATTATTTATTTTGTGGTGTGACAAAATACATTGTGATAATACTTTTTTGTAATTTATATGAACGCAATATTACAGTGATGCAGACAGAAACATTAAAAACAGCATCTTAAAAGTACAATGTTTACATTTTTAAATTTCATTCATTCATTTTCCTTTGGCTTAGTCCCTTTATTCATCAGGGGTCGCCACAGCGGAATGAATCCAGTATATGTTTTACACAGCGGATGCCCTTCTAGCTGCAACCCAGCACTGGGAAACATACATACATACTCATTCACAGACATACACCATGGCCAATTCAGTTTATTATACCTATACTGCGTGTCTTTGGACTGTGGGGATAACCGGAGCACCCAGAGGAAACCCACGCGAACACGGGGAGAACATGCTCACACAGATATGCCAACTGATCCAGCCGGGACTCGAACCAGCGACCTTCTTGCTGTGAGGCGACAGTGCTAACTATACCGAGCCACCATGTCACCCCTTTTGAATTTTATTTTCATAAATGTATAGAAATGATGTTATATATTATATAACGTGTGTGTGTGTGTGTGTGTGTGTGTGTATATACGTACACGTACACATATATATAACATTGAGTGGAGATTATCTGATTTTTGTGTACAGGAATATAAATGCTGTATTGGAGAGATAGACTTCACTAAACTGGGTCTCCAGACATTACCTTTGACAGCTTGTGATTTTTGTGTGGCTTTAGTTCTGCTGACATCATCACACCAGACACACTAACACACTGTGCTGAACCACAGTTGGTTCGCAATCATCAGCAGGAAAGAAACCTGACGAAAGGTGTTTCTCGGAGTTCTAGAGCTCTAAATGATTCAAAATCTTAATAGGAGCACTGGCGCAGATTTTATGTCGGTCACATTTGATGTTTACATTTGAACAAATCAGCAGTAGTCAAACTTGTCTAATACTTCAGAAGACTTGCTTTGCACTTCAGATTTCGAACAGTAGTTTAATATAAGGCATTAGGACTGCCTCCTAGAGGAAAGATGTTGCATTAGCAATAACATTTTGACCTCCCATAGCCTTTAATGTATTGATGGAAGAAATTGATTTGACTTTTTGTCTTCGTACCATACCTTCATAGACTGTCCACTAATACCACACCATGAGGAAAGGAATTCATGGCCCAGTGGTTTGTCAGTATAACATTTTCAATGTTTGGCTTGAGATTCTACTGAGCTCCGTCATAAATGTTACTAACACTAATCTGTTATGTAAAACTGTCTTTTAAAGAAATAACTTTTAGCCTATCATTTTAAGTGACCGTTTAACAAGGCAACGTATGTGCAAGAATAAACCATTTATTCACCCTTGTCAAACCTGTAAGTTTTGTTTTCCTTTTCATTTTTAGTTTGTCCATATTATATAATATCTGTAATATAATAAAATAACCACTCTGTGTTGTTTTTGACTACTTTTTAAAAAACGTTACACTTATGTTTGTAGAAGTATGTTAGATGACATGAGCATGAGTAAATGATAATTTAAAAAAAAAAGCACTGTGCTTTAATTATAATATGTTACTTTTAAAGTGAAAAAGTAATAAATGGAAAGAAAGAAATTCTTAGCTGTGCCTTAAGGAGGCCAACCTTCCCAGATCGAGCTACTAATACAAAGAATGCCTTTTTCCCCCCTTCCAAGTAGGGAAGTGTTTAGCAGGCATTACGTGTTTGTGTGTGTGGTATGTAAAAGGAGGGGTAGTGGGAAGGAGTTTCTAAAGTGGACAAGTCCTAACCTGCCATTCTCAGCATTGGTTGCTGAGTGGGACGGTTGCTAGGCTTTGGCTGGCAGCATAGTCACAGTTGTGTGATATCCTTTTTTTTTGGTCTCTTTTTTTTTTCTTTCCTTTATTTTATACATTGACGTTACCAAACAAATTGAAGACACGCACTCTTGACTTCTTAAATGTGCGTTAAAACGTCATCGTTATTGAGTGTGTTGTTTTTATGTTGCTTCAGGTACAATATTACACCACATGATCTTTTCTTTCTTTTTCTTTTACTATTTCTTGTGGCATTTTACTGAGGCGTAGATGAGGTAACTGAGGTCAGACAAGTATTGTTTTAATGCAATATGTGGAATATTGAATTTCTGGAATGCTGCAAGCATGTTTTGCAATCTTTTTTTCCTTTTCTTTTCTTGAAGTATTGATGTAAGTTTGGGTGGGACACTGAAGAAATCACAGAGGGATTAACAATAGCTAGGGTTGCATTGTTGACATTTGATTCTCCTGAGCTAATAGACAATAGATTAATGATTGAATCAAAGCCACAATTCGCGCTTTTGTTCTTTAATAATTAGTTATCAATTTGTAATTTTGTAAGTCTAGAAGGTTGGTTCAGTAGATGCGTTTGTGTATTTGAATAGAAGGATTGCAGGAACAGCAGTCAGTCCGTTAGGGGGCTCCAGTGTTATTGTATAGGTGAAAGAATTCCAATATGTGAGAGAAAGTGCTGCTGTCACGCTGTGCTATTTTCTGCCACAGACCAGAATCCACAGAAATGGGGGCAGCCAAGGTCACTGTAATGTAATGCCAAGAATCCAAAGCATTCCCCACCATGACTGTTTTTATTAAAGAGACCATTTCCTTTTCTCTTTAATATCTTCTGAGATCTTTTGCTTTTCTCTTTAATTTTTTACTTACTCTCTCTTTCATGTTATACACGTTTGATTAAACGAAAGAGGTTAGTCTCTTTTATCCAGCTATTTCATGTGTTTTTTTTTATTTTTTTTATTTGTAGGATTTTATTTTATTTTTTTCATGATCAGCAAATATGCAAATAAATCTCAAGAAGTGTCAGCACCAATAGCTCAAATTTAGGGCGACTCCTTTCATGGTTTTGAAAGCGTGCACATTTTGGAAAATCTTCATTAAACTTAAACTTTTAATAAATGTGACTTGCAGAGACTGTTTATTTTGGCCTCTTGACATGGGAAGAGGGAGCGTATTTAATTTAGTTTGAAATAACAATCGAAAGAGGGGTGACCGTGTGAGAAAGTTACTGTGGGAGTTATTCAGTCTGGAATTGGTCCTCATTCATCAAAGCACTGATAGGACTCTGCTTTGGTGGAATGAGATGCCTCTAGTTTAATAGAGATGTCGGACGGCCCGGCGCCGACCAGCTGACAATGAACTCTGAACTCAAGGCTCCCAAATGTAGAATCCACTGAGATATGCAGTGCCACCCACAGGCTCTGTCCGTCCTGTCTGATGGAATGATGAATAAGGCATCTGATCTGACTGCATTCAGTCTGGCTGGATGTTTATCTTGTGCAATGCACTCATTCAGAGTTAAATTGATTTTAAATGATACGGAATATATTTTTATTTCATGTTAGTTCATTTGAGGTTTTAGTTCATCACATAAATGATACACTTGATCCAAAATTGATAATAAAATAAATTAAGCATAGAATCAGCATGTTAGGAGGATGACTGAGAATAGAATATTAGAATAATTTCTGAAGGATTATTATGTGATGCTGAAGGCGTGAGTAATGATGCTGTAAATTCAGCTTTGTGATCACATGAATAAATTGTATAAAAATGGATATTAAATTTAGATATTTAATATCGAATTACATAGGACATTTGAATATTTCTAATAATAGTATTAATAAATGTAAAAAATTATAAACCGTTTTGTTTTCATGGTTACTTGGACCAAAAATGCAAGTTGTGCACTTATTGCCACTCAAGTTGTGTAGGCACTTAGCAGTACTGTTTGGTACAGTAGGCACGATACTCATTTATGCCCATTTCCACTGTCAGATGTACCAAAATAGTGTGCTATTATACCACATTTTTGGGACCCTTTCTTAAGGGTATGTAGCATTCAAAGGATGTGTAGATGGCCTGAATGGTTTTCCTTTTTGACCGAGAATGACATTAATTGCTTTTTTTTGGTGTATACAACACCTACCAAGTAATGTTACTATGGGCAGTGGAAACGCAGGCCAGATCAAGGACCTATACCAAACCACACTATCCTGTATACTGAACCATTCCATTTAGTTCTACGGAAACGATCTATAAAATTAATTTCCACTAAAAGGAATCTGTATTGGGAAACATTGTGGCTAATAAGAAAAAAACCTGTACTCTAAAGCCTCATATGCTGTTAATTATCATCTTGTGACTTCATGTCTTTGAACCAAAGAGACCTTAAGAGACATCTTTTTTTTTCAGGATATTTATGCGTTTGTTTTTTTTATTTTTTATATCCAGTAATTGGGTTATTTTGTTACAAGGTGCAATACAGAGAGAAGACTAGCAGTGAGAATATGATTGCTTTTAATTAAGGGAGAATAATCTTGCCCTCTGACATACTTTTTGAAAACTCCTGTCAAGTGTTTGCATGTTATCCAAAAACGGGCACGGGCATGGCAAAGTAATGTTAATTTTTCATTCCTCTCTTATATGTTGATATTCTCTGAGTGTCTGCAAAATAATGAGCACTCCGCTCTCCCAGACACATCTCGCTTTTAGTTTTAATTGAGTAGCTTTTTGACAGATGGTCAAGGACTTGAATATTTATAAGACACTGAGGAGGTAACCCTTTAATGGTTAATGGTGCTGCTAAAATTTTGCTGGATTGTTCTATGTGCTTTTAGGATGCACAGTGGGATGAAATCTGAGCATGACAGCAGAAATCTGATCTTGCGCTTTCCCCGGCTGTCGGAAGTAGAGGAAAATAGCAGAGAAGTGTCTGACCATTGGGTCAAAGGGCAGGCCAGACGCTTGTGATCAAACAGCTGGACAAGACCCAAATATGTGTTTGTGTTCCCATCTGGCTCCGTCTTATGTTTGTTAAGTCTCTGTTCTTTCATAAAGAGTGTGACAGAAGACAGTGATAAAGTGGTTCGGCTCATAATTTAATGTACTGTGCAGGGCAGTGTTATAATTGATGCTAAAAAAAGACCTCGTATGTCTTTGTTTGGCATCCATTTTTATTACGGTTTTATATCAGGAATAATTATTGTATTATCAGTGGAAATGCAAATATTAGTGGCTTTCAGGCCCGGTTCTTGCCAGCCACAAATGGGTGGGCTGACAAAAATCCCAGGTGGGCAATTTTTGGGGGTTGGGTTAGTAGATAGATGCACTGTAAATTTCAAATAATTGAATGACAGAATGACAAAAGTATTGTTCTAATAATGTTCTGGTTTGGTTAAGAAGAAATTATTTTAAGTCAATATAAGCGCAAACATGTTATTTTTAAATCCAGTCAACATTCAGAATGATAATACATAAGCACAAATTCAGGCATTATTATAGTCTTTTTAAAGTTCGAAAGAAGATTGTGTAAAAATAAAATTTGTAAGTAATATGTTCAGGAGAGAAATTGAGTGTCTGTATTTACAGTGAAAGTATAAACGTTTACTGAATGTCAGTGGCAGTATATCTGCTCTATATAATGTTGAATATGCAAGAGGGAATCTGATAATGAATGACAAATGTCTTATTTGAAAATTAGTCTATTTCTATTTATGTGTAGTCAAAGACAGAGTGCAAGCATTTGTGTCTACACAATTATATAATTAAAAACTAATTTTTTAATAATTGTGTTCTGAAATTATTCAGAATTATGAATAGTTGTATTCTGATGTGATCAATGTCTTTTGCATTGATAACCAGAAGAACCAATTTAAAGTTTATTCTAAAGTCAAGTCTTTACAAAATGTAGCATTTACCAACAGTAGGTCTACACAATACAATACTTTTTATGGAAAAATAACAATAATAATACTAATATTAAGCTAATTTAATTTAATAAAAAACTTTTAAAATAATATTGTATGAGTTTAGTATGGAGATGCATATCAAATCGTGACTTGAGTATATCGTTACACCCTCGATACAGTAGATAGGTAGGAAGTAGGAATTGTTTCTGACAAGGGAGCTGGGGGAATGATGGATTTTTTTTGAAGCAACAACGGCCACATTAGTGTCACTGTTGCTGGAGCCCATAACAGGCTTTTTTAAAGGTACCAAAAATCGATGCATTGAACTTGGAATAGTGATGCCATCTCATTAACCGAATATTAACCATTCACCCATCAGATTCATATTAAAGTATAATTTAATAAATAAATAACTGATAATAATCGGCGTCTGTTTTGTGTCCAATACATTAAATAGGCCTATTGCATTTTAAAATATTGATTTATTTTAATACGCGAACACAGAACATTAACAACAGAACATTGACAAATCTTCAGGCACCTGCAGTTTTTCCAACAGCATAGAAAAAAGAATAAACTAAATAAAAATAATAAAATGAATAGGCCTGCTCTAAATATTTTTCACCTTACTTACAAATTTAGATTACAAAACGAAAATAGGCCTACTGACTGAATCCTTTTTAAAAACCAGCATGGCTGTTTATTTCCATGCTTTTATTATTATTTATTTATTTTTTATAAAAAAGCAGGCTACCTCAAGTCAATCGCTCTATTGAAAATAAGCATTTAATTAATGCTCCTCTGTAATTCTTATCACAAAGTCTGTCAACATTTTTAATAGAAGTCATTATTTAAATATTATGTCTTGAGCATCTGATTTGACCTCAGTTTGTGTGATTTGATTTTCTCCGTCTCACTCGCGGTGAGTTCAGGCTAGGGAGTGTTTTGTTGGACTGTCCCCAGTAGCACAGATATCAGTAGGCCTATATCAGATTTTGCTGAAAGGCTGTATCTTACCGGCTTCGAGGTATAGCTTAATAATGGTATTAGAGATTTTAAAGAAAATTAATATTAAGTAGAAAATATAGCCTAAACTTAACAACAACAGATCCAAATGTCTAAGGTATAGAATGTCCTTAAATAGTGTGGCCTATAGCCTAGTTGATGGCAAGGAATCAAGTTTTTTATTGTATTTTATTTTTTTTATTGAGATTGTTTCATCTGTCAAATGAAGGTCTGTTCTTTACCGAAACAAAACAGACGCACTGCGGACGTGGTGATGATGGACAATGACAAGGCGCATGTTGACTTTTATTTAGGCTACTATAGCATAAAATAATTTTAGTTTTTTTTACATATAGCCTAGTATTGCATTACTTTGCATACATTTTTATAATTTATAAAAGTCTCAGTTTGGTGTATTATCATATGCAAAAATAATTTAAGTTAATCAGTATTTGTTTGATTCGTATGCTAGATTAGGCTATTTAGGCTATATTTTATAAATCGATCTTTTATGCCCTGCCCATACCTAAAGTATGGCCCTGGTGACTTTTTACAATTCTCACTTCCTACTGGGAATGTTAATGTTTTTAATCAGTAAATTAAGTATTATTTGCATGTAACTTTCAGGGATTTTTCAGGGCAACATTGTTGTTGATTTTTGAAGTAAATTTGTATGTCCAGTCACTTTTCTTTGTATGATCTATTATTGCTTATTACCAGAGCTAACATCAGATGTTCATTCATTCATTCATTCATTCATTTTCTTTTCGGCTTAGTCCCTTTATTAATTAGGGCTCGCCACAGTGGAATGAACCGCCAACTTATCCAGCATATGTTTTACGCAGCTGATGCCCTTCCAGCACAACATCTGTTCATTCATTCAATGTAGATCTTTTTATGTTTAAAGCTAGATAGGTATTTTTGTTTTTTCTCTTATTCAGGTGGCTATTTAATTTTTGTATTGATATAAATTTTTTTCAACTTATATATAAATTTATATAAATTGTATTAATTTAAATGTATTCATTTACTCAATATTCAATTTCCAATTTATTTCTTCATTTTTATTCAATTTAATTAATTCATGAAATTCTTTTGAGTATTTATTCTTGTAGGTATTTGTTATTTTATTAATTTCTTCTGTTAATTAAAATGATTGATTCATTGATGCATTCATTCATTCATTTAATGACATTTTTTTTCTAGTTTAATTTTGTAGGTATATTGTAGGTATTTTACTCGGTAAACAACGGTGAGTTTGGTGAACTGATGACCTTCACGGCCAATCACAGTCATTTCTGTTGAGCATGTGAACACAATGGCAAATCAGCACTGTTTAAGAATGCACTCAAATGTTAGCAGGAAATGGACGTTTTAAAAAAATTCAGTATCAATTGGTACCGAATTCCAGTATTGTGACAACCCTAATTTCTTCTCACATTCTTTGCAATCTCTTTAGACATAATTCTGTTTACATTTATTACAGCATTTTAACATAGATGTAAATATGATCAATTGACCATTGTTGTGGTATCCTCACCCCGCCACCACACTAGTACTTCTGACATTATTATTCCAGAAACACTTTACAATAAGCATCAATTAATGTATTTACTGACATGAACTGACAATGATCAATAATACTTCTATGCACTTATTAATCCTAGTTCAACATTTTATTACATTTTATTTATCAAGTTATTTTTGTTAACATTAGTTAATGCTTTTATTGACGTTTATTTTTATTAACTAGTGTTAAGAAGCATGAATAAATACTGTGAAGTATTGTTAATGTTAGTAAATACATTAACTAATACAAGCTTATTGAAAGAAGTTATTGTTTTTATTATGTCATGGACTGTAATAACACCTTTTGCGATAACTGACGTTAACTGGTGGGATTAAAGCTGCTAGCCTATAGTTATAACTGATGATGTGTGAGAAATGGATACGCCCAAAGTCCATTAACTGTGTTGTCCTAGCAACCGTATGTGTTGCCAATCATTATAATGCGCATGCCAGTGGGCATAGGCTAATCTCAGCCAATAGCTGTCTCTCCTTAACAATATAGGGTACACGTATATAAACGCATCATGTTCCAGTAGTTCCTCTCTGTATTTCTTTAGCATACCGATATACTTCGCTGAGATCATCAAGATGCCTTTTGGAAGGCTGGTGGCCCTAATTAAAGAGTCCGTTTAGCCCAGCACTCAACAACAAACACTGGACCTTAGCATTTAGCAGCTTAGACCTTCAGATAGTCTTTAGTTAACTGCAGTGTGAGCAGTAATGACAGGTTAGACCCTCAGTCTCATTACACCACCAGACACTCACTGAAGAGTTCATTAAATGATATCACTTGATAACATATAATATGTATGTGAGATGTGAGTGCACAGGAGAGAGCTTCTGTGAAATAAATTATGAAAATGTATTTTATAAAACATTTTTACCATGAAATACATGTAAAAAGTAATGTCACTTATTTTTGAATAATTTAATATTATAATTTATTTTATTTTTACACCTTAAAATGGTGGGGTTGTTTCATCACCGATTTGGGTGAAATATTTTTTAACCCAACATTTGGATTTGTCAATATTTTGCCCAAATTTGGGTTGAAAATACCTAGCATTTTTAGGATGTATTTCAGGGCTGCACGATATTGGAAAAATCTAACATTGCAATATGTTGTTATTCTGCAATTTATATTGCGATATGATTACAATTTCACCAGATGACATGAATTGATCATTTTTAGATGATTTGAGATGATTCTTCAATGGGAGTGCATCTGCGTAAAACGTAATATGCAATCTATAAATACAATAAAGAAAAAAAATACAATTAAAATAAACAGCGTTTTAACCTTTAGCAGTCTATCAGGTATAGCAATTGAGTAATAAAGATAAAAATAACTTTAGTTTTGTATAAATGGATTTTTACTACAGATATTTCAGTCTTAGGGTTTTCTGTTCTTACATTTTACTCAATTTTGTCGTTTTAATCTTCATTTTCACATGTATATTTTATTTATTTATTTTTAATAATTTTAGTGTTTCAAATATTTTTTTTTGTATTTGGCAAGCAGCAATTCTAAACTAAAGACCAAGATCTTTCATTTAAAATGTTTGTATTTTTATTTTAGTATTTTAGTATTTAAGTTTTTTTCTTTTATTAAGTTAATTCTTTTTACATTGTTTATTTCAGTTTCAGAGTCATTTCAGTACATTTTATTTCAGTTAATTACCAAGCCAAATTTTCTATAAATTTTTTTTTGCAATAAATTGTATTTATTTTTTGTATGCATTTTCAGTTATCAAAATATTTTAATTAACAGTAGCAAAACTGATGTAGGAAATTGTATCCATAAAAGGTCAAACCAGTTTGCCATGCCCAGCATTAAATATTTTGATTCCGTAAAAAATTTGACCCAATATAATTTCCCTCTTGCATATACTCTTATATTCATTCATAATTTTTATTATTCTATTATTTTATTATTCATTATTATTTAATATTACATCAGCATTCTGTGCTTTATGCTTGTGATATCCAGCCACGAGATGTTTTTACTAGTGTATCCTGAAGAAACCTGTTCTTTCCATCTTCTCCCTCCTTCAGCAATCCCACTCAGTACAGTCGCATGAGAGGGTTAAGTCTGCCTTCAGAACTTTCTAAATCCAGCATGACTGAGGGGTGCAGATTCAACAGCGACCCATCCATCTGTGGTTAAAGAAGCACTAAATCAGACCTGTTGATGTGCGGACGGCGTATCACCAGTCTGATATGAAGAGAGATTTTTCTGCTTAAAAAGAGTGGAAAAATGAGCAGAACAGGTACACATATTATGCAATGACCTGATATTTAGATGTCCTTTGTGGGAAGCAGCACAGATGAATCTGTTGAGTGAGTTGTTGTGCAGATTTCAGCTTATGCCATTAATAATTCATAGCTGTCAACATATGGCCCTGGGCTAGCGCGGGTTAGCAGTTAAAGTGCTGACACTATTCTCTTTTTTTTTTTTTTTTTTTTTTTTTTTTTTTACATTGATCCACATTCTTGATCGTGCTTTGTCTGACCGCATAATAAATGTTTTTTTCCATTTTTTTTATTTCCGCTTTTTGTTATCTTCGTATATCTGGACGCAAATATCTATAGCTTTCCTTTGCATGTCTTGATTTATGGCCGTGTACGCTTGCTGTTGCCAGGCAAGACTTTGAGTGGGTGTGTATGTTGGGATGAGGGATAGAGTTTCATTTTTACAAGGTGTTGACATGAGTTATAACACATAGAGTCGCCCAGACTGCCCGGCAGCCAAGTATCAACCCAGATATATTGTCCAAATGGAGAGCTTATCGCTTCATACCTCATTGGTCTTGTTAACCTGCTTGTTGGAGGGGGGAAAAACACTGAGTGTGTGTTTGTTGATTTCATTGGTATGTTATATTAGCTCAAGAAACCTGACACACCCAGTTACTGAACTTTATAAACAAACCAACCTGTTTGCACCTGTTCCTTGTATGCAAATGAATTATGCTCATGCATTACACACACACATTCATGATCCCAGAGGTTAAGAGTATTAAGTTGGACTAAATAAAAAGAATTAATAGGTTGTCATGTTTTTTTATTTTTTTTTGCACTGATTTATGTAGATGACATTTATAATGATACTAATGCTGTTTAATGAATACTGTGTTTTCATGTGTCCTTAAAGGTATATTTTATTCTAAAAAAAAAGAACTTTTACTTTGCTCATTCTTATGCTGTTCTAAACCCGCAATGGGCATTTCATTTGAAAATATTTATGAAAAAAAATATATATTTGTGTAATAGAATTCAAGCAGCACGTTTTTAGTACAGTGTATCTGACATTTTTCAAAATATGTTCTTTCTTCATGTTCCACAGAGTAGAAGTATGATGCGAGGATGAATAGTGCTCGCAGAATTTTAATTTATGACTTTTTATTTTTATGATTTAACAGATAATAAAAGCCAATAATATGGAATAGTCATGTTTGGTTTGGAAGATACAGCAGAAACTAAGTTGATTTATTGTTTATACATGTGTATATACACACATTTGAATAATGTCGGTTTTGGCCTGCTCCAAACTGTTGCAACTGTTAATTTTCACTGTACAATTTATCATTCCAATTTTGTTTTCATAGAATTACTGGAATAGCCAAACCTGTTATTTTAAAAGGGACATCCTACCTTTTGGCTACATTGGACACACCTTTTCAGTCTTTATTATTGATTTTATATTATTCTTACGAAAATACTAAGTTCATTGAAACTATGAAATGACAAAAATTGAGTAATGGAATTTTAGTATTGGGCATTTCATTAAAAATAACACATTCTTTGCTTCTTTAAAGTGATCATATATTGCTCTATACTGAAATTTCATATCCTGGAATGATTTTTACACTGTACTGAAAAGTTGTCATGTATTTTGAGCCTTATTTTATTATTATTATTATTTTTTTAGCTTTGTATGTGTGTTTGAGTGTGTGTATTTGAGTGAATGAATTACTTTTTATTTTTATTTTATTTATTTTTTGGCCTGGAAAATTAAAAGGACATGGCCTTTTCTTGCTTTTTGACACCTGAAACAGATACTTGTAGAATGTTCAGGATAATTCTGTCCAGTGTTGTTGTTCTGTCCATTTAAAGAAAGAAGTAAAAATGATCATAACATTGTAATTATAATTAGATCCTCTGCTTATATAATGCTGGAAAATAAAACCACTTTTGGAAACATTCATATTGCAATGATCAGATGGTTTCTTTGGTGACTGCTGTTGTTTATGTTGTTTTCATTTTGTTGAGAGGAAAGCGTACATTCATCTGAAGTTACTCTCTCAACAGTACTGATTCTTATTTGTATGTTTGTCGCTAGAATTGTATTTCCAACTTTTTTTACTTCCAAGCAAATAACAAAACAGAACTTTGGTGTGAGAAATTTAATATATTAAGCCATTGAATAAAGTTAAGTCTCTTGTATATTTTGTCTGCAGTTCGAGCATGAGCAATAAGTTGCTTAACAGCCAAAAGGATTGCTAGTAAGAGTTTCTGAATTCAACATTGAGCCTTTTTAAATTATAAATCTTTTCTACTTTAACCTTTACTAATATGACACTGTGTGTATAGAGTCTTCTCTGTAGTTTTGCTTTTTAATATGCAACTGAATAACACTTGGGATGTTTATAACCCATTCACCCTTTGTCCTCTGTAAAAAACAAAACAAAAAAAAAACCTCGAAATAGTCCTCTCTCTTACACATCAACACTCACTACTGTGCTTATTTAAGAGACTGGATCCTATATGTGTCCATTTCAGTTTCATTGTTTCTATGGGAAGGAGCAGGTTTTAAGAGTCGAGACCCTACAGCCCCCCCCCCCCCAAATATGACATGCTATATGTTTGGCTATTCTCACATGTATGTTTCTGTATCGGCAGGGGGGTCAAGGGGCATTTTAAGGGGTAACCGAATGGCCCCACTGGTGCTGGTGTGAAAATCTAATGCGTCCCTGCAGCCTTTTGATCCACTTTCAAGTCTCTCACTTACTAAATTAAAAGCTGACATCTTGTTTTTGGAAATAGATCTTTTGCGTAGTGTTCATCTTGCAGATTCGGAGACGGCGATTGTAAACGGGCTTTCAGGCTCCATATGCCAGACAGCTGATTGTAAAAAGCCGACATCTAATCCCGCTACTGTGCGCTTCATCCGTCAGCTCAGACCCCTCCCGGTGCGAGTGAGGCTGGAAGCGTCTCCTCAGACCGGCAGATGATGACCTGGTCTGGACCTGAGACTTTAATCTCCCAGAGATTAATGGTTGTAGCTTTACGTGTGGCTGCAGTCGCAGAGGGCTATACTGTATGTGCCGGCGGTGCTAAAGTTCCTCTCATTTGGCTGGCCTTGTTGCTCACGGGTGTCACCGTAGCAGTTACTCATGGACTAGATATGCTAGGACGGTTTATTATTAGAACTTCTACCCCAATCAGTCATTGGAGGAAGGTCTGAGGGTCAAAAATAAAGAGGTAACCACCCTGAACGGCTTGTCTGCGTGCTGTTTACAGGGATATTTTAGACCTGGGAGAGCTCACATATTTACTGCCAGAGGTTGAACAACCTTGCCATTTGGCATAGAGGAGCAAAGCAGACAGAGACAGAAGGAGGACAGAGAAGCAGCGTAGCTTTAGTAGACACAGGCTACACCGATAGGAGGACGGTCTGAAAGAGAGAGGGAAGAGACAGACTCTTCTGGAGGTGGAGCTGCTGTCCCGGGGCTGGTCCCTGTGCTACAGCGGCTCTCTCTCTGTTTGTGTTGGTTGCCGTGCCGTGATGAAGTCTCGAGGAGAGGCTGTGGGCTGGAGAGAAGTTCGAGGACTCTGCCGAGGTTTCTGGTACCCCTGCGGGGCGCAGGCTGCCTGCTGGAGAGGGGGATTCGTCTGAAGACCGCAAACCCACACACACACTCGCTGGTTGAGTGTTCAATTTATTGGACGGGCGAAGGAAGAACTCTATTTTTTTGTACTTCTCCAGACCACTGCAAAAGGACCACCAAGATGAGTCGATGGCTCAAATGCACCTCCATGTACTTTGTATGTATACAGATTTTAGAGTAGTACTTTAGACTTTAACTTGTCTGTTTTCTCAGTTCTTTTTTGTGTTATGTATGCAAAGGCTTGAGGCAGAGAGGCGCGTGCGTGCGTGTGTGTGTTTTGAACTGTCTAGAGAGTGACTTACAGTTTTCTCCATAAAGGAATCCAAGAGTTCTCCAGGATTCTTGCGGAGAGTGAACGGTTGCTTGAGATTTTTGGAGCTTAGGGGTGTTTTGAACTGCATGCGTGAACTTGTGTGAACATGGCAGGCTTAAAGCATCTTTTGTTGATGCAAGATTTTTTTTCTCTCTCTTTGTTTTATTGATTTGCCTGGCAAAATTCTATTTCTATAGGTGATATTTTGATCAATCAGATCTTTACTGTCCTGGCTGACAGCATACTTTATTTTTTAATTTTTTATTATGTAGTAGATTTTAGATTTCGACAGACATTCAACATCAAATAAGTTTTTCCATCACCGTTCCCAGCTTGTGTACAGTAGTCAAAAGTGGGTCATAAATGTTCATCAAAGTTGTCCAAAAAACTATTGAACCACACCAATTCTTGTCTTACAATTAAACATTTAAAAAAATAATCTGCTTCAAGTGTTGACTACTGCATATCATGTATTCATATTTACTTTATGAAACATGATGCATATCAAAACTATGCACATAACAAACCAATAAATATGAAACGTATGTACTAGTACAGATCCCTCCCTACTACTTAACCATTAGCGTGTGGATGTAAAATCATGCTTATGGGAAAATAAAAATAGAAAATATGCATCTGTTTTTCTTAATTTAAAATTTGCTTTGCATTTTAGGCTGACAAAAATATTTGGAAAGACTAAGCCTTTTATTTCCTTTTGAATATTTGAATATGTGGTGTGTGTTGGAGTTGTTAACATTCCTTCTTTCAGCTAATTACACTTGTGATCACCACCCTGATCATTAGAGGAGTCTTGAACAATAGCTGTCACCTCAGCAGCGTTATTGAACATGACACTGCTGTCTTTGTGTATATGCTGATGTTATGAGTATGCTGATCTCTCGATCTCTCTCTCTCTGTGGTTTTCTCCTTCAGAACACAGACTGGAATAAGTACGATGACCGGCTGATGAAGGCAGTGGAGAGGAGGGAGGTGGACAAAGTTGCAGCAGTGCTTGGCAAGAAGGGCATCATCCCCACTAAACTTGATGTTGAGGGCCGCTCTGCGTAAGTTCCTATGTTACTAGGGATGGGTCATGTTCGTTGACTAGTCATCCAACAAGTAATGAGGCCATTATTATGATCCACTAGTTTATCTAGATTTTTTATTTGTTGTTTATTTTAAGATATCATGCCAGTTTAACAGTCATCTATTGTATTGTGAAACTTTTCAGAAATCGCTATTCAGGGGAATTTCTTTGTGTGCTGTTTAACATAAGAAGCTGTCCCTAAGAAACGTGGCAGCTTCTAGTGGGATTAACCTGAAACCAGCCTAATTACACAGGACATCCCTAAAACCGTTTAAATCGACTAAGCAGTGTACCAATCAGTTCTGCACGTCCCTCTCTCCCACACACGAACTGCAAAATTATTCAAATATTTGATTCACATGCTTTAGATCTGCATATCATGAAACTCTCTGTAATAGTAAAGACAACAATATTTTGAATGCGGTTGCATGCATGTCAGACAAGAAGTGTAGCATCACACCAAATTTAGGACAACTCCTAGATAGCACTACGCACACTGAATGTGTGGCGTTAATGAGTTTTTCAAAAATGGTAAACCGAAAGAGAAAGTGGGATCTTGATCTTGATGATGATGATGATGATGATGACATATTAAAGCTCTTTATTTGAAGCATACAATGTTTATTCAGACCACAGAAAGCAACTGTTTTTGCTGAAAATGGCACAATAGGTAATCTTCCCGCCATGGGTGAAGTCATTTTGTACATTAACAATAATGCAGACAAATATAATGTTGATAAGGTGGCACAGCATGATTTTGAATGACTTCCTGAGTCATAGCTGAGCAGTAAGCAGTGTGCGTACATTCATGGAAAACAATTTGTATTTTTGGTGTGCGAAAGAAGAAAATTTAGGATACTTTATTATTGATGACACTTTATCATTTGTATTGATGATGGCTAAAAATGTAATTTATACATGCCACGAGTTAAAGATTTGTTACATAATTCAATATTGCTTCTAGAAGCGGTATTGGTTTGTTTTGGGGTGTTTGAGAACTTATGAATGCACTTTTTTACAGAAGTGTAACTGATAGTTTGACTGTTTTTTGTACTATCTGGAATGAGACATTTTGTGCCTGCCCAAGGGTTTTAAGAATGGAAAGCATGTTGTGGTCAGTGATGTTCGAGCTGGCCCAGAGCGGAGCAGCCTGTATCTTCAGAAGTTTTCAGTGAGTAAATCTGTGCTTGTGTACACCGACTAAATTTAGAAGCAGGGAGTTTTTTTCCACTGTCCTAAACTGTCATGTTAACTGCTTACTTAATCTTCTTCTGAAATCTCTCATTCCAGAGAGCTTTGTCTTTTTTTTATTTTTTATTTTTGGATGAATGCAAGAAAAGTATTTTTGAGGTTAGAGGTGAATAGCTGAACTCTGTTATTCAATATCACTGATTGGCGTTCCACATTATAACACGGCCACACAGTAGACTTCAACACTGATGGATCAACAGCGTCTTTTCCTGTTTTAGAAAGCCAAGTTGGCCTCCCATCCATCCCTATAGTTTTTACAGCCTTGACAGGGTCTATGTAGGGCAGAGATAGACACATTTTCAGCTCGATTTAACCACAGCTTTGTTTCATTCCCTCATTTGATTCCACTTTGGGTATTTTTGTCATAGTGTGAGATTCTTCCTGCTCTGTTGGGTGGAGAAGAGCTTGACTTGTAATAAGGTGCTAGAATTTCTCAGGACTAAATCAGGTGCATTTGCCGCCGCCACAGTCGCCGGGTCGGCGTTATAGTGTAACAGAGCTCAATTAATAAACACCAGCCTGTTATATGAAACATGCTTGTGGACGTCTGCGCGCCCTAATGGCTGCCAAATGACAGGAAGATGAGCGTATGCAGCCTTTTTGTGCATAGTCGAGTGGAATACACAGATCACATGTTGACTCAGGATTTGTGGAAATCCTCTACTCATATATAGCAGGACCCCACATGAAGCCTGTTATTTCCCTCACTGGTCAGAATAGCTCACAGGGAGGCCAGACCACAGGCCTTTAGGGTGTAATCCAGTAGTTCTCGTGGGTAAATTGGTCAACTGTATTAGTATAGTATTTTTGCCCTGTGGGCAGATGGAACTGAGTGAATTCTGTGTGTGTGTGTTGAAATAAGAGTGTGGCGTGAAGTACACCTGCTTGGTGGAGCTTCCTAATGCATGGTTGGCTCACAGGAAAAAAAAGACTAAGCCTTCCTGCTGTAGATGTAAGCTTTTGTTTCTTTAACACACCCACTTATAAAAATAGATTTATTCAATATCTGTAATTAAGATGTGGGCAAAATTACTTTTGAGAGTGTGTGGAAAAAGTCAGCTGGTAAATGTGCTAGTAACTGAAACATATACTATTCAGACCGTAAGAATGGTTGCTGATGTCAGTGAAGTGTCAGTTCACATGTCAAATGAATTTTACCTCAATGGACGGTTTGCCAGATTGATGCTATGACCTGTCCTTCACAAGATTTATAAGTCAAAAATAATTCCTTTCACAAAGGTGAAAAAAAAATAGTTTATTGAATTTTTTGCTTTTTACTTAATAGAACCGCTGAGAAGCAATTGATAATTACAGAGATAATGGGGAAACAGTTTGTTAGTGACACTGACAGGACTCGGAATGGTGCATTTAGCTCCTTTCAAACATAGTCATTACTGGCTGTTTAGAGATCATCTTAAAACCTTTTGAAAAAGTAAATTAGTTCTGTCGGTTTTGTGGTAGAGCTTGCGACATTGATAAATAAGTGAGCCAAGAACATGAGGAAGCTCTATGGCAGAATGCACTGCGGTAAGAAGTGTGCTTTGAGCCAATCATATTACAAGATGCATACAATTATGCTAGAAGGACATCTGAGTGTTGTGCTTCATCTCAACCTTGCATTGTTTTCCATTCAGCAGTATGGTAGCTCTACAGTTTCTGTTGTGTAACTGAAGTATGAACTATTGTACATCACTCAGATGTTTAATAAAATGATCAAATTGGACAGTGAAACTAAAATGCTTCTCATGCAGATTGATAAAGAAGTCAGCCACAGAGTTTCCTGATATTTGGTACTGGTGTGTGAATGACGTCTTATCAGTAAAAAATAAAATAAAAAAGGAACATTTGCTTGTGTGAACAGCACATTTGTATAATTAACAGTAAAGCCATTCTGATTTTTTTTATTGTCTTTCAACAGTATTGTTGTTTGGAATTGTGTTGATCAAAGATCATTTTAGGTAAATTAAATTTAGTTTTGAGTTAAATAAAATCAAAATGCTAATGAAAAATACTTGGTTGAACTCATTTCAGTAAGTAATAATGAATAATCAATTTAGGACGTATAAATATAAAAAAAAGTTACAGAAGCACGTTTTAAGTAATATAATAGTACTATAATAGTGCTAAAATGTATTCAGGTCTCTAGAAGCACAATAATTATTTATATGACTAGTTTTATAGTGTAACACTACCACCTTTCTCAAAGCTGCGGCTTTGTATAGTTTTTAAATATTACTGCTTTAATACTGTACAAAAACGATTGAACGGAAAGAAAGTCTCCAAGTACATTTTCTCATTATAATCGCCTTCGACAAATGTTACATTTCATGTATACACAGATACAATTTTCTCTAGAAGGTCAACATCTTCTCTTGAGTTCCTGCTTGTGCTGCTGCTAGAGGCTTTACAGTATTGCCTTCAGTAAAGCATTCATATTCCTAATGCATTCCACGTTTATCAGATATTCAAATGTATTGAAATACCTTTTCGCTGAACTACAGTTGACGGACTGGTGCAGCATTCAAAAGTGTTGTTTTGAAGTCAAACGTCCCCCCCCCACCCCACCTCTCCAGCACCTCTAAAAATACATAATGTATCTTGGAGCCGCAGATATGCGAGTCAGCCAAGGAGTTGGAGCCAAGCTAGAATGACATGTCTGGGTCTTCATGACCATCTGAGCCCTTCAGTCTCCTCTAATCGCCGAGGGTCATTTACCATTATTCCAGACACCTTACCTAATAAAATGTTATTACTTGGAGTCATTTTTAGTTATGAAATCATATTTCCGGGAGGTGTGCCTTCCATTTTGGCTTGCCTGGAAATTGTTGTTTAAATCAACGTTAAATTTTAAAATCCAATGTAGTTTATAGTAGTAGAGCAATGCATTTTAAAGAGATGGTTCACCCAAAAATGAAAATTCAAACTGTGATACGTTTCTATCTTTTCAACATAAAAGAAGAAATTTAGGAAAATGCTGAAAACCTGTAAGCATTGACTTCCACAGTATTTGTTTTTCCTAAATTTGGAACCACGTGAGGTCGAATACATTGTGAATGCATTTTCATTTTTGGGTGAACTATCCCTTAAATGGCTTACCTTAAGATGTCTACCATGTAACTAATGTATGAATTTATTCCATCAAGAGAGTGATTTACAGTTAGAGTCGCCACACTGCTGAAACGGAACAGATGCCATAAGGCACGTTCTCTGTCCAGAATTCTGTGCCTTTTTTTTCCCTTCTCCAATTGCCACCCATGCATCACACCATGGGTGGTTGTTTGGGACATTGTATGAACTTTTTTTAAATGTCAAGCTTCAGGTCAAGGGCCTGTCTACATGTTTGTCTTTCTATTTTCACTGCCTTGAATAACACTTTCCAAACACAGGTTGAACATGTGCATGTCATATTGACAGTGCTAATTTTCATCAAATGCATACAAAATCTTGCATACCAAGTGAAAAGGGAACGGGTTCAATATGAACGCAGAGTTCGTATGCGTGCTTGAAATCCTTGAAAATGATTGAATTTTTGTCTAGTGTTTTCAAGGTTTGAAAAGCACTTCCTGGATTTTGGATAAAGGGCTTGAAACTGTTTAAAAATGTAATTGCGTTGGTTTCATAATCATTTATTTCATGCCTTTGATTAAGCACTGGGAGAAGACAAAATGCATGGAGATGACCATTTCATAAGTGAACAAAGCAATGAAATGTAAAATAAATATAAATTTAAAGATGACAGTTGAAGTTTAAATTGTAAGTAAAGGACATTTTAAAGGAGTAAATGACACTTATTCAATGCTGGGCTTTGGGCAAACATCACAGATTTACCTTGGAATGCTATATTGTAGAATAATAACAAAAAGGCGTCTGATATAATGTGAAGAAGTATGTATATGAATGATAATATTTTGTTTTCCACACTTGCAAAGTGCTGGAACAATTTGTAAATGCTCTTGGAAAGTGCATAAATTTGAGTTAGAAAACATTATCATACATCTATAGTTATGCATGCTTTAAACTACATGGCTTGCATTATGATAATGGAAGTCTTTTTATATATAATTATCATATATAACGTGGATGAATAAAAATTGCTTGTATAATGCAAAGTGATGGGTTTTATTTATTAAGACATTTATTGGGAGAGAGAAAGTTAAGATTTTGACTGTAGTCCTTTCCTCTTCTAGAATGCTGATGACTGTGAGAAAAGCAGGCATCAGTTTTCAGCATGCACTTTTCCACTAATGTGAACCTACCATTTGGTTTTCCTTCCTTTCTCTGCAGGTTTCATCTTGCTGCCTCCAGAGGACATCTTGACTGTCTGAATCTCATTCTTAATCATGGTGTGGATGTCACTGCCACAGATGCCACAGGTGAAGATGCTGGTCTATAATATGAGTGTGCTCCTCCAATATTCCCTTTTTTAAAAATCTTTCTCTCCTAGCTGAAAACTTGTCCGTATTGGGTGAAATGTTTGGCCACCTAAGTGAAAGCATTCTTGGTTGCACTTTATTTTACTGTATGTATACAAATTTCACAAATGACAGTTCAGTTCCGTAATATAAAATATTTAGCAAATATTTGTTTGTAATGATGTGTTTATGATTTCAATTACTGACTAACCGCAATAAATCATCAAAAATAAATGTTTCCTCTTATCTACACCTATATTTGGGGGGTTTTAGATTTTATTAATGCAAGCAGCCATAAAAAAATCCCCTTGCGATATCAATTCTTCATTACAGTTATATACTCGTATTAAAATAATTACAACTATATAATATAATATTTGAAAATAAACTGAATTTTGTCACTGTACTGTACCATCATTTTACCATGTCACTGTTTTTGAAAATGTGATATGTGCTGATTATCTTTTTAACGCATATAGTCACTTATAGTTGCCTTCAGCATTGAGCTGTTTGGTCTGCAACCAAAAAGCATTCCTACGGTGATATCCCTCTATTTCAAAGAAACCTGTTAGTCTCATTATCGGTTTGTTTGTAGCCCCGCCTCTTTTCAGCTCAGAACGCATGGAGATGACCATTTCATAAGTGAACAAAGCAATGAAATTTAAAATAAATATAAATTTAAAGATTAAAGATGACACGTTTAAATTGTAAGTAAAGGACACTAATTCAATGCTGGGCTTCGGGCATACATCACAGATTTACCTTGGAATGCTATATTGTAGAATAATAACAAAAATGCGTCTCATATAATGTGAAGAAGTATGTATATGAATGATAATATTTTGTTTTCCACACTTGCAAAGTGCTGGAACAATTTGAAAATGCTCAGCTCAGAACTTTTTGTCTGCTAGTTTGTGTTTCCGCAGCATACATAGACAAATGTGCAGTTTTATTAATAAACCGCTCATTTTAAAATCTTCTTGGTCTATTGACATCCGTTATGGAATCCACATAAAATATTGCAATACACATGTTAACGCTACAATAAAATCCACTTCACCAGCGAATTACCTTTTAGCAGCTAAGATGAGCTATAGAAATATACAGAGAGACCAGATGATGTTATATATAATCTCCAACACCATGTGACTTGAGCACTTCAGTTATTTCTCATTTAGAAAAATACAAGCAAATGACTTTTTATCTGTCTTACGAACAGATCATTTTTTTGAATTCTTTTTTTCCCCCATACCGTAACATCAGAGGTAGCTTTAGAGGAAACACTGATGCTTCCCTAGATTGAGAGGCTGATTAGGTACCACGCATAGTGATAAAGCATATGCTATAAATTAATTTATGTATTTTGTGTACTTTAAACCCTAACTAAAGTAGAATGTGAGCACATCAAATTATATGCAATCCAAGATTTGTAGAAATGTTATGTTCCACTCTGTCACACTTAAGAAAAATCTGTTAAATTTACATTAAAAAAACAAAAAACTCCAGTTCTATCCAAAGTTTTTTTTTTTTTTTTTTTTTTTGGTAAAAAATACAATAGAGACATTTTAAAATTTACAGTAAACAACCATATTTCATTAATTTATGCAGTTCATAATAACATTTGAGTTATTATTATCTACATGTAATCAGTGTTGGGGAAAGCTACTTCTATGTAATACATTACTTATTGAGTTACTCCCCAAAAAAGCAACTAGTTGCATTACTTGGTTACTTTTTATGGTAGGTAATGCAATGCATTACTTTTGAGTTACATTTGAGGAGCTCTGCAATTAACAACACACTATATAACCTACACCTACATTTACCTTTAAAAAAACACATAAAAAAATCTATATTTTAGGATAACGTTATCTGAGAACTTCCTCACTTCAGAGCTATACATGCCGTATATACAGATTATTGAAGGTTTAAAGCAATGTGCTTTGCTATTTTTGTACTATTTGTCGCAAGTAAAATCACTGTCTATTGAGACAATCCCCTTTTCTTTTTTTCGATGCGTTCTAAATATTGAACACACTCTCTCATTGACTGCGTGATTTATTGTGACTTTAATTCAGCAAGTAATTTTTTTAAAAGCTAATTATGCAGACTAAAAAGTAACTTGTTACATTTTCAAAAAAGTAACTCAAATATTATTATTATTTTTTAAAGTAATGCATTAGTTTACTCGTTACTTAGAAATGTAATATTATTACGTAACTCACGTTACTTGTAATGCGTTACCCCCAACACTGCATGTAATCTTTGTAATACACATACAAAAACAACACCAAAAGCAGGTGATAATGAGTCACGGAATGAGTAAAATCTCATGTCAAGAAGTTTTTCCACAAGAAGAAAAGCTTAGTAAATGTAGAAGATGCTCAGTGTCATTCACACAACTACTAAACACTATGATGGTAACGCACTTGACACTTAAGTACTGAAATAAACTTTAACAACGTTACATGTAATATTAAACCCTTAACTTTTATGTAAAAATGTTACATGCGTAAAAGTTAAGAGAAAACTAATAAGTATCATAGTAATGTAAAACATCAATGAAGCGTCATTTAAGGAATTCTGGTAAACTTCATTTACAGTAATGCAGCATAGAGATTAAGGAAACTTGCCGTAAACCAGGTAACATAGTTTTACCATTAAAATTGTTCATTTATATCAGGTCATGATGTATTGATCTATTTTTGATTCACTCAAAAATGAATATTAACCTGCAGAGCTAATGAAATTTGTCTTTATTAGTCAAGCAAGTATAGTTTCTGTTTATCACATTTGATGTTCTTTACGTACGTGCAATTTTATCTGATTTTCACTGTTGATTGCTTGATCTGAAACACTTTTTGATGTCTGACTCCTATTGATTTACTCTTCTGCTCCTGTAGGAAAAAATGCCTTGCACCTGGCAGCTAGAAATGGGCAGTCATTGTGCGTTCAGAAACTACTGCAGGTAAATATGCTTTTCACAATCAGCAGCTCTGAGAAATGGATAGAAGCTCAGTGTACTTGGATGCTCTTTTCTGTTTAAGCCTGGCCATTTCTGCTCTATTGTTTCCTCTTTTTGAAGTGGAGAAAAAAGTATTGAATCATATTTTTTGAAGTGTAGATGTGAAGTTTTCTGAGGACTTTGATGACAAGACCAACTTTACAAAGCATTATTTGCAGCCCCTACAAAAACAGTCACATATCAGTGTGTGTGCAGTTTGTTTCTCTCACTATAGTACATTAATATTTCGCATCAGTTTTTCTTTGAATGTCATTCTTATGACTTGTATCATTCCATTCTTTCAAAAGAGCATTTTTTGTGCACTCAATAGGATTTTGTGCAATGCACATTACTAATCAAAAATTGAGTTTTTAAATATTTATAGTAGGAAATTAACAAAAATAATCACTTAACATGATCTTTACTTCATATTCTAATGATTTTTGGAATAAATACAATCAAACTTTGACTCGTACAGTGCCATAAAAAATATACCTATGCAGCATAAGACTGATTCAGTGGTCTAGGGGTCAGTATTAATAATACTTGGACATATTCGTTTTGAATCTACTTTGTTATCTGTACAAACCCTATTCCCCCCCCCCCTGTTGTTTTTAACTTTCATTGCTATTGGCAAGCGTACTCCAGCCCACAGGCCATTAGCAAATTCAGCGCTTATTTCACTAACCAGCAACCGATGACCTGAACTCTGCTGCATAATGCTTGAACCTGACATCCTGATTATGAGGAAATTATGCCGTTTGAAGGCAAATTGAGCAGAGCTTGTTTACAGCTATGCTTTTTAATTTGAACAAATTATCTCGTGCACACATTTCGCAAGAGGGTAAAAAAACTGTCTATGTGAATGATGTTGCTCGAGATAATTAAGATGATTCCTATCACTTGCCTGTTAATGGTTCTGACAACGGCATCTTTGTCACCATGGCTTGTTTGTGTTAATTGCTTGTTTCACAGGGAGCAAGAATCTGACTAATTATGAAAAAGCGAGCGTACGTGTTTGTCTGGCGCTTTTGCGTGGAATTATTCATCCAGCCAGTGCCCTGACTGCTATATAGAGTGCTTGTGCGGACAACATTGACTCACTGGATGAGAGCATTTTCCGGGTGTCTGCAGTGTTGACAGGCTGCCCATACTGTAACCTGCAGTCTATATTTCTATGCCGTCATCATGTGCAATGTGATCCCGGCTCCTAGAGTTACCCAGGACACAGTTAGCCAGCAGGACCATGTGACCTAGCTACTGGTTTTGGCGGCTGTTGCTAGAGTGTAAGGGGTTTTTATAGTGACTGAAGTCAGAGGAGCTGTTTTTTGTTTTGGATGGAGCGAAAACTGAGAAAGTGCTGGGTTTGGGAAACTAGGACACTGAGAGTGAAATATGTAGAGAGTAAAAGAGATTTACCAAAAAGAGGACACAGAGGGTGGTGGGATTGAAGACCACCGAGGCCAGTAACTTAGCAACACTCTCCCTTTCTTGACCTGGTTTCTCTTCTCAGATTCAGAATTATTGCAAAGCAGAGTCTCACGCACACCCGTGTCAGTCTGGTCCATTCTTCATGTTCATCAGAGATGTTTGTTAAAGTTTAGACTCATCCTCTGACCTTTTAAAATATAACAGGGATGAAGTGTTTGTGAATGGCCTGACTGTGAGTGTGACTACTGTTTTGTCCTTTCAGCACAATTGCCCAGTGGGAAACGTGGACCTGCAGGGAAGAACAGCTTTACATGATGCTGGTAAGCAAAAGGTTTTGTGCGTTTTGAGGTGTTAGTTGGAACTGATCTCTGGAGAGACCTTTCTTCCACCTGGGGGTTTTACTTATTTTTTTTTTTTTTAAATCTCTTCCTTCTGATTACTATTTCTTTCCTCCCAAAACAAATAGTGAAATAGAGGAAATAGG
>CAIGQW010053631.1:9998453-10020034 GCA_903798125.1 Danio choprae
AATCGGGTGACTGAGTGCGTTGTGTATTGGCTGGAGAGTGTGACTGGTGATCGGGGCTGATAGAACGTGCAGGGGGTGTGACACAGATAACAGGGGAATGTACATAAAGTTGTTCTGTTGTTTAAACAAGTCAGTAAAAATAAATTTGAACTAGGCTAAACCAAAAGACTTAATTTTTGTGTAATATTTAGGTTTTGTAAATAAGTCTTTGCCTAATGTATAAATGTAATGTACAGTATTTTCTTGATGTTGTTATGATCTATTTGATGACACAATGATCATTTACTTATTTTATAGACCTTCGAATAGCAATGTAGCCAAGTTGTAAAGATTGGAGTTGGTGACCGAGAGGTCCAAGTGTAAAAGGAACCCTATAAGGGGCGCTCCATCACCACTGTGTATTCGAGCAAGGCACTTGTGTATATATATATATGGACAGCCCTACTAGAGCTAAGTATATTTAAAGTCACTTTGGATAAAAGTGTGAGTTAAACTGCAAAGCCAATGAAAGCATTCTAGCTGTTTAATATGGAACAGTGAGCACTATACAATCTCATTGACTACATGTATATGCCCACTAACATCGTTAGTCGTTAACATCGTTAACATCGGAATTAAAAAACACCTTTTCTCTTGACACATTTCTCTCTCGTCTGCACACACACACACACACACACACACACACACACACACACACACACACACACACACACACACAGTCTCTGAGTCTCCATCTCACCTCCTCCATTTCTAAATTGGCAGTATCTTGCTGATGTAGCTCTCTTTAATGCTTTTCAGCCAGTAGCTGCTGTTGGCAAGTCTTTGGTTTCTTGTCTCAACTCATTAATTCAGGAGTTGGTTGGAGTTTGCAGAATGTTGGCTATAAAATATTAACTTCAACAAATCTTCAAGGGCTTGTTCAAAACATAATAGGCGGACCAATTAAGAGAGTGGCCTGCAGTCAGAGTTTTACAGCTCATTCAAGTCTGTGTGGATGGAAAGTGCAAGTGCTGCCTCTACGCAGTGAAAACAGCTTAAAAAAACAACATATTTTATATAGGAAGCGCTTTTTTATCTGCTGTGTAAATGGCTTATTAAATTAATTCACAGCAGCATCAGAATCTGCCGTACTTAGTTTAGACTTTCATGCTTTTATTTCTGTGTAGTTTGGGAGCCTATTTATTTCTTCAGAAGCATTTCTTTAGAAAGTTGAATGTCAGTCTGTTGGTTGGGTCTGGAGGGACAGATCTACTTTTTTCTCACATCACTGTATCTCTTCCAGTTTCACACCCCTCAAGGGATCAACGGACATATGTGTTCTAGCTCGGTTTGGAGGGATGTCAAGTTGTTATTCAATATTATTTCTTCAGCAAAAGACAGATAGCAAGATTGTTACTGTGCCCTTGACATTTGAAAATCTTTTTTTTTCATTGTACCAAATGCTTCATACAACCCTATAGCATACCACCTTTGGGAGCAATATATTGTCAAAGATAATCTAATGCATTAAACATATTTTGAGTTATAAACCAGCTTATTCAAGGTTCAGGCATTATATTTCACTTTACTGTATAAAACCAAATGCAATGTACAGTGCTCAGCATATATGAGTACACCCCATTTTGAAAATGAATATTTGTATCCATTTCTCAGTGAATATGGGTAATATATATTGGTGCATTTGCACAAAACAGATTTATTGAACAGATATATTTATTAAAATAATATTTTAGTCACAGAACATCTTTAGAAATGGAAAGATAATACATTTAAATTCATGCAAAATATTGCAAAAAAATTATAAACTACAACATTTTAGCAAAATTATATATATTTTTTGTTTCTCTTGATTTATTTATTTATTTATTATTATTTTTTATTTAATATTTTTCTCTAACATATAAATTTGGGCTACTAATTTTTGAACCATTATCGTAAATTATTTTGTTAGATTAGCTCCAGATTTGGCTTCAGTACTGACTAAACTAATGTATATGCACAAATATAATATTGTAAAGTATCCTATAGAAAATATTAATTTAAATGAGAGATTTGTGGGGGGGGTGTACTCATATATGCTGAGCACTGTATAATGGTGAAACTTTAGATTAGGGAGAACGTATTCACAATGTTTTTTCTCATTTAACTTCCAAATATTAATAATAATAATAATAATTATAATTAATAGAGTTAAGGAGTCTAGAATATTGTAATGTGGAATAATGTAATAATATATGATTTATAAGTACTAATAAACAACCAATTCACTGGTAATGTGCTTGCTAATAAGCAACAAGTTAACAGTGAATATGTGTTCTATGCAACCTTGTATCGTCCATATCAAACATTTCCAATGAAACAACTCCACTGTAAACAAACAAAAATAGTAAAAAAAAGAAAAAACAAAAGTATATATATATATATATATATATATATATATATATATATATTCTTTTCTTAGTCCCTTTATTAATCAGGGGTTGCCACAGAGGAATGAACCGCCAACTTATCCAGCACATGTTTTACGCAGCGGATGCCCTTCCAGCTGCAACCTATCACTGTGAAACATCCATACACACCCACACTCACGGACAATTTAGCTTACCCAATTTAGCTTACCCAATTCACCTGTACCGCATGTCTTTGGAATTGTGGGGGAAACCGGAGCACCCGGAGGAAACCCACGCAAACACGGGGAGAACATGCAAACTCCACACAGAAATGCCAACTGACCCAGCCGGGGCTCAAACCAGCAACCTTCTTGTTCTTTATAACATATGTGCTTTATTTGTCTATGTACTGGTAAAATGCACAATGCATGCTTTCTTAATCTTAATTGTTACCATTTAACTTTGCATATGACAAAACAAAAGTAAAAATTCCCTTGTTATAGGTACTAATAAATGGCCAATATGCTGGTAGTATGCATGCTAATTAACAACTAGTTAATAGTGATTAGTATACTAATAGGTTCCTAATTTATAAGGTTATTTGTGTATATTTCTTTGTGTCCAAACCAAAGAAAACATTCTTCTCGCTCAGGTCAATTCTAGTCAGGTTTATAAAGGCAGAATTGCATTTATGCTAGACTCTTTTAATATTAATTTGACTGATGTGTGCGCAGGACTTGCCAAATGAGCTTATTGCCCTTTGAGCTAATGTTCGGAAAGGTTGTTGTAATTCTTATTACCTCTCATTAGAGAGCAGCAAAATCACCCCCTTAATCAAACTCACTTTGTATCTCTACTAATGCGCTGTGTGCACAACACATTCATATCCTGGCCCTCTCAGCAGAGTCCCATAAAAGTTATTCATTTGTGAAGCACCTTAAAACATTGCAAAATGACCTTTTTAGGAGTGCTGATGCTTTGCGAAACATAAAACAGGCTGTCGCCTTTAATGAATAACTCTTACACTAACGTGACACGGAGCACAGCATTGCTAAATTGCATAAACATTATAACCACTCATAAAACTCAATGAGTCCTCTCTTGTTTACCACAGTTTGGTTGCAGTGTTTGCCTAATTTAATGTTACGTGTCTCTTTTTTCCCCCTTTAATCATTAACATCTGGCTGCTGAAAATGAAAGTAGTACGCCAATGGACAGATCTGCCAGACAAATAGAAAACGGATGCTTGCATCATTTTGTAAAGCTTTGTACAGAGCCTCTGGATTAGAGGTAAAGATAACGCAGCTGAGCACATCCCCCTGGCACTCTGTCAGATCACAGGATTTAAGCTGAAGTGATTGGTATAATTTTTAATCTTAATTACAGTGCGGACAGAGGGGAGATCAGTTCAAGCTGACATTCGTACCCTTCTGTAATTATAGATCAATCTGACTGAACGCTGAGTTATACATCTATACTTCTGCTGCTTGCTCTGGGGAGGATGTGTGTCTGAGTGCTGTAAGGGATCAGATGAAGAGCCAATCTGAGATAGTGAGACAGACTGTAATGCTGACCTCAGCTCAGTGTTTGGAGTGCCTCTTACGGTCAGATAAAACACTTTTGTTTTCTTATTAAAAATGGCGTCTTGCATCTCGGATTCATTCCATCATCTGTGCTTAGAATTATAGTCAAATATGCCGCATGATTATCTCTTATTTCCGATTTCTCCTATGAGTGCATTAGGGTTTGGTCAGGGACAAAAGAAAAAACCTGATCTAAGCAAAACTTTGTTCTAGGTCGTTTTCCAGGATTGTTACCAGAGATTTCTTGAGATGTCGGATACTTTCGGATGTCAAACCCATATTATAGGATTAGTTCAACCAAAAAGGAATAACTAAGAATAATAAAGAATAACTTACCTTCAGGGCGTCGCGGTCTCACAGCAAGAAGGTCGCTGGTTCGAGCCTCGGCTGGGTCAGTTGCCATTTCTGTGCGGAGTTGGCATGTTCTCCCCATGTTGGCGTGGGCTTCCTCCGCGTGCTCCGGTTTCCCCCAGTAAGTCCAAAGACATGTGCTATAGGTGAATTGGGTAAGCTAAATTGTCTGTAGTGTATGTGTGTGAATGAGAGTGTATAGGTGATTCCCAGTGATGGGTTGCAGCTGGAAGGGCATCCGCTGCGTAAAACATATGCAGGATAAGTTGGTGGTTCATTCCACTGTGGCAACCCCTGATTAATAAAGGGACTAAGCTGAAAAGAAAATGAATGAATTAACTTACCCTCATGTCATTGCAACATGAGATCTGAGAACACAAATTAAGATATTTTCCGATATAATATATCTTTGTTTCCGATATACAAATAAAGATATTCCGAATGTCCTTTGTTCAGCTATGTCTTCCTCGTCAGGTCAAGGTGTGTTTTTACTACAATCAATAAGATGCATGCATGTCATGCTACTGACTCTGTATGTCGTACAGTTCATAGTAAATGTGCACCCTGACTTGATGTGGAAGACATACTGTAAATTAACAAAGTTGTTTTAAGGTTTTTGGAGCATACACTGTAAAAAAATGTAATGACAAAAAGTCAAGTCAATAAATATTTTTATGTTGCTTTAACTTATTTAATAAGTTAACCAGGTTTCAACAAAAATGTTTAAGCTATACAAATTTTAACTCAATATTTTTAGTCAGTTTGATTGATGTAAGTTGAGATGACTAGCAAATTTAAGTTAACTAAACAATTTAAGGCAGCAAGAATTACAGTATATGATTATCGTCGAACCATTGAAGTCACATGGAATTTTTGACAATATTTTTAGTTTCTTTTCTAAAACTTTGAATATCTTGGGACTGCTGCTGTCTATGGAGGATAAGGAAAATCTTGGGTTTCATGTAAAATATCTTAATTTGTGTTCTGAAGATGAACAAAGATCTCAGGGGATTAGAACAACACTAAGGTAAGAAATGAATAACAGATCTTTCATTTTTGGTTGAACTAACCCTTTAACAAATTAAAGTAAATGCTTTAAAGCGTTTGCTGTGAGGCATAGTGGAAATGAGGTATACGATGCATATCAAAGCAATAAAGATTAAAAAAAGCTTTGATTATTTTTCTCTCCACAAAGCATCTTGAGGAACTATCACACCTCACAGTGTTTCCAACACTTTACTTGTGCACAGCTAAAAAATTAGATTTCAACAACATAATAGCAACTTGAAGGGTTTTATATTTTCAGATGGATGATATAGACAAGGGCCTCACAGTGGCGCAGTGGGTAGCACGTTCGCCTCACAGCAAGAAGGTCGCTGGTTCGAGCCTCGGCTGGGTCAGTTGGCATTTCTGTGTGGAGTTTGCATGTTCTCCCTGTGTTGGCGTGGGTTTCCTCCGGGTGCTCCGGTTTCCCCCACAAGTCCAAAGACATGCGGTATAGGTGAATTGGGTAAGCCAAATTGTCCGTAGTGTATGAGTGTGAATGAGAGTGTATGGATGTTTCCCAGAGATGGGTTGCAGCTGGAAGGGCATCCGCTGTGTAAAACATATGCTGGATAAGTTGGCATAGCTGGATAGCTAGTGGATGGATAAGTGGATGGATGGGATGACTCATGGAATGATGGATGAATAAACAGATGGGTAGATATGGATAGATTCAGAAAAAAGCAACAGAAAATGAATGAAGCTATAAATAAACCACCTGCATTATCCAGAGTTATGAATATTCATTCATTCATTTTCTTTTCGGCTTAGTCCCTTTATTAATCTGGGGTTGCCACAGCGGAATGAACCGTCAACTTATCCAGGATATGTTCTACGCAGCGGATGCCCTTCCAGCTGCAACCCATCACTGGGAAACACCCATACACATTTGTTCACACACATACACTATGGACAATTTAGCTTACCCAATTCACCTATAGCGAATGTCTTTGGACTTGTGGGGGAAACCGGAGCACCCGGAGGAAACCCACACAAACATGGGGAGAACATGCAAACTCCACACAGAAATGCCAACTGACCCAGCCGGGGCTCGAACCAGCAACCTTCTTGCTGTGAGGCGATTGTGCTACTCACTGTGTCACCGTGCTGCCCGAGTTATGAATATATAACTGAATATTTCTGTATATTCTAACAGGTGAGGTTGTGCAGAGGCCATAAATGAATTGGTAACCTATAATATTTATGCATGCTATTTCTGTTAAATTATGAATGCATCTATTTAAATATGTGGCATCACAGTGACGGATATAAGGTAACTGAGAGTTCACAGCACTCTGCCCTCCTTTCTCAACCTACATGCTAATGTTTGCACTAAATGTTAGTTTACAGGAACTTACATGGATTTGAATGACAGGAACACTTTTGTTCACCTCTCACAAGAACGTCTGCCTCTAATTTCCTGTATCATGCAGCCAGCAAATGTGTGCCCACACAAGCAACAAAAACAGCTTGATGAGAGTGCCACTCCACTGCGTCAACCAGGCCAGATCTTAATCGCTCTTCTCTCCGAAGCGTTAAAGGCCTCTATCTGTTGCCACTGAAAAAGTGATCTGAGAATAGTAGAGTGTGAGTCACGCTAAATGTTGATAGTCCTCAGATCATTTATAGTCAAGCAGATTGTGCTGCTGTTGTGGGTGAGTGAAACACGTGAACGAGTTCTTCCTTCTAATACACTCACATGGAAAGTAAGTAGTAAGGCATTCTAGTTGAATGCTTTGTGCATTTTTTTATTTTTGATCATTATGTCTGTTAACGTTAGCCAAAAATACACGTTTTGCTGAAATTGTAATACTTCTTTGTCATTTCCTTTCCTAAATCTAGTTTACTCTTGGTTTAGGTTTTTTGTATATCACATTTTTAATAATGCTGGATTCCACACAATTTCGTCATGTTGACCCAACACAAATCATTTAACTTAACTTAATTGTTTTTACAAATTGAAGTGGTCTTAACATGAAGCAATTAAGTTGGCCCCTCCAAAAAAAGCTCATTTTTAGTAAATGGTGAACAGTAAAACATTTTTGAGCGTGTTTTTCTGCTTTTTATTGTTGCAATAGAAAAGGAAATGATATAATTATAAGTGAATAGTATGGAAATCAAAGTTTATTTTTAATTAAATATATGTGCTGACAGGATTGTTTTTTTATTTGAAGCTGCAAAAAGCATTATAATGCGTAAAAAGTTAATGTTTCAGATCAGTGACTTATTCAAGACTGTAATAATCCCAAAGGAGTGAAATTTGTTGTTAGTATATAGAATATATATATTTTAAAATTGTATTAAACGTTTATAAATCTAGAAATTATTTTTGCGGTGTTATCATCAAGACTGATGCTGGTAAAAAAAAAAATTGTCAGCAAAAGTATGATAAAATGTTAATATACAGAATGAGACCATATTACAATTTTTACACCATAGACCCATGTGTAACTTTCCTTTTAAAAATGTATACATAAAGTTTTATATTATTATTGATATAGATATATGCAGATAATACTATTATCTGTCGGGTTCAAAACAACACTGGACCAAACTACCTTTCAGCCTATGACATAATTTTAAAATATTATCATTATACATTTTTTCATAACCGAATGAAGTCAGTCATACAGCACCACATACAATCATACAATATAAGAATGAGTAAACGACACAATTCTCACTTATAGGGGTGCTATCCCTTTAAATCTCCTAATTCGCTTGAAAGATCCTTGATTAGATTCCTTGTTTTTCTTCCTTTAAGCTTAGATTGACATTTCATTTAACAAGGAGAGGAACGTGAGAGAGATCAACCTCCTCAGCATCTGGTGTTATTGATTCTTCTGGTGTTTATATCTCGTATATAATGATTGGAGAACTTTATATAAAGGATCATAACTGCAGCATATCACATTCTTGTCTTGCAAAAATTGCGTCAGATACATTTTTAACAATCATAAACAACAAAGGCCAAAAATAAAGGTCAAAAATATGATTGCATTCTGTGTATCAGACTTAATGCTTTCTGCACACATTCAACCAATGTCTTTCAAATACCAACTCTGTCAATTGAGAAAGCAGTTTGATAAAGTGCATTAGGTTTTCAGCTCTATTATAAAGCAGACCATTAGAGGACACTGACTCCTGTTATCGCTGGTTTGAATAAACAGCACGTCTCATTATGCATCTGTGGTACTCCAGTATACACACTGGGTCACTTTAGTAATTAATCACCTAATTACCCAGAGTGTTTTTTCTCATCAACCTAGATGCGATAATGATAATGACAATAAACCACTGGAGTGCGGAGGATAGGATTTCAATGACACAATAACAAAAACTTCAGAACAAAACAAGTTGTTGCTTGCCCTGCATTAAAATAACATTGGAAGTCATTTTCTTTAGGTTCTAATTGAGCCTTTATCACATTCACAAAAGAGTAACCATCTTGGTGTTCCTCATAGCATGCATAGTATTTAAATGTTTTCAAAGATGAAAGGAAACAGTGAGTGGGAGAAAAACGTTGGATTTGAAGTTTTATGCCCAAGGTAAGTTCAGATGTGTCACACTCCTCTTAACTGATTCAGAAAGTAAAAAAAATAATGAGCTGTCATTCATAGCGAAAAGAGATACATTGTATTAGACTTAGGAAGGTGAGGATCTTGTTCCATCCTATTAATGTATGACACAAATTGGCACTGATCTGTGTCTCACCTTTTTCTTTCCCTCTCTAGTTTGCCTCCTATAGAGAACTTCGACAGTGACAAGGTATAAGAGAAAAGGACAAGGTGCAGCAGGATGGAGGCAGACAAAGCCCAGAGAAGTAAAGCGAGAGACTGAACCTGGTTTGAGTGAAGGGGAAAAATAACACTTGCGAGTGTGATATTGCTTTTATACAACAGTTCAGAAAAAAGGTAGTTAATATAGAGTCACAATGGTTACTTTCTATTTTACTTATATCTCTGTGTGTGTGTGTGTGTGTGTGTGTGTGTGTGTGTGTGTGTGTGTGTGTGTGTGTGCGCGTGCGTGTGCGTGCGTGTGTGTGCATAAAGCCCATTATATTGGTGGCACTGAATGAATGTATTTCATCTAATTGAGTGAACGATTCAATGAGTCAATGACTTTTCAGATTTAAGCTGAAGTAGTTTTAAAGGACCAAAATTTTGTTTACCGATGTTGCATGAACAAAACATACATTGATATTTGATCAGTTAACGGGATAATTTACAAGCTAGTGTAACGGAGGCCAGCTAGTAAGTGCTGTGCAGGTAAACCTCACTCCTCTGACCTCTAAAGGTGCTCTAGCGACAGATGCTAGAGGCCGTAGTCTTTAGCCTCCTTCTTAGCATAAAATGTCATATTTATTTATTTATTTATTTATTTATTTATTTAATACATTTTTCCAGTTTTCAGTCAAGTTCATCCTGAAGCTTTGGTTTTGGTTTGCCCCGTAATTTTCATTTCAGTACCCAACAGAGAGAGTAACAAAAAATGTAATGAACATCAGATGATTATTTATTAAAGTGCTGATTTATCTATAATCTAATCACTCCTCTAATCAGATCCAAACATATACTGTATATCTATATAAGGGAAACATGTTTTTTCTGTTTGATAATACAAGGCATCACAGTAGCTGTTGACACACATAAACATTCCCCGCTAGTGATAAGGATAGCGGTGTGTCTGCATCTGGCTGAGTGAGTGTGGAGTTGGTAGGATTAGAGAGGGATTAAGTGAGGATGGAGTGAGTGGATGGCTGCTGGGATAATTCTGGATTAAAGAGATTAGGCTACAGCAGCAGGATGGAGCTCACAGCTGAGGCCCCTGCAGGTGTGGATGTCAACCCTCGGGAGAGACAACCACTCCAGGCTACACTCCCTGATTCATCCTCCACTCACTCCACAGTGCAAACCCCGCCTCCTTGCTGCTAGTCTACAACACATTTCATCATGGAGCAGTTGCAGGCTCGTTTCAATCTCCTTCTTTCTTCTTGTCTGTATCGTAACGTTCTCTTTCACGCTTTTACATCAGCTCTGCAAGTCACTGCTCATTTGTAAAACACAGAGGCAGACAAGAACGAACATGAAATAAGCATCTTCGCCAAAGAGATTAAGAGATATGACATTATATTAAAGTGTCAGAAGTAAAAGTCTGCGAGAGTAGGTTAGGTCATATTTAGTAAACAATGCGATTTAGCATCAGCAATTAATGAGGGTGAATGTACAGGCATGTTTTACCATGAGCCATTAAGAAAGTCCTTTTTTTTTACAGTGACTTGTAACAAACCTTGAAGATCTTTAGTTTAACATTTCACAACAAGACTATACTTTTTTTAAAGGTTTTGTTTTTGCAACTTGATGTGTGCATAATAAGTTTGTCATGTCAATTGCTTTTAGAACCCAATAAACCATTATACAGTGCTGTAAAATATTCATAAATATTTACCACAGCGCTAGTGATCAAGAGATGTTTTGTAACCACAACTGATTGTTTCTGCATTGTTTTCATACACATAAAAAGCAGTACTTTCCATCGCTGCATGCCATCATCATACTATGGAAAGCAGAACAGTGTTTTCAGTTTAAATTTTCTACTGCCGCTTTTACTGGAAGATATATTTAAGGTGTTGTCACATTCAGCAGAATTATATTAGGAAGTTATGTTTCACAATCTATTAGCCGTTGCTTTATCTCAACTGTTTGATTAGTTGGATATGATATGCTACATTTATGTAAAGGTCAATTGCTACTAGGTGGTTAATGATAAGGGCAGGGTTAGGCTAAGACATAAGTTCATACAGTATGTGCAACTGCAACAACCACTAATATATGGCTTGTGTGCTTGACAACCATTGTTGACAGTATATAGCAAATTGCTTTAAACCATGCAAAACGGCTTCATGTTTTTGAGTTTTTTAACTGTGTTTTATATTAAACTAATATAATCCACAGACTGGGGTGACATGGTGGCTCAGTGGTTAGCACTGTCGCCTCAAGTCCCTGCTGGTTCAAGTCCCGGCTGGGTCAGTTGGCATTTCTGTGTGGAGTTTGCATGTTTTCCCCGTGTTCTCATGGGTTTCCTCCGGGTGTTCTGGTTTCCCTCCTTAGTCCAAAGACATGCGCTATAGGTGAATTGAATAAGCTAAATTGGCCGTAGTGTATGTCTGTGAATGAGTGTGTATGGATGTTTCCCCGTACTGGGTTGTAGCTGGAAGGACATCCGCTGTGTAAAACATATACTGGATAAGTTGGCGGTTCATCCCACTGTGTCAACCCATGATGAGCATAAAGGGACTAAGCCGAAAGAAAATTAATGAATGAATGAATCCACAGACTTTATATAACACATAAATGCAAAACCATCTTTCTGAAATCCCATAGAATATTCCCAAGGAAACCAATGGTTAAATAGCCTTCCAGAGGGGTCCACAATTTGACATCTTGAGTGAACAACACTATTCAATATCATTCATTTGCTTTATTATTTGTACTTTACTGTATGTTATAAAACTCATATATGTTATATATTTAAGGCCAGATTTACTGATTTAACATTGAGCACCGTCTTTAGAAGTTTAAAAAAGAAGCCACTGCAAGGATTTACTACAGACACATGAAAAATGAATAATAAAAAATGTTTTTTATTGTGCACACGTTAGTAGGAACTTCCATTTTAGACACACAATTTATTAGAGGAGAGTATTTAAATGAATTACACAACCTTTAATTTTATTTGTGTCATCATTTAACACCACCAAAAAGAAGATCTTTATTCTATTTTGCCTCTGTGTTGTTAATTGATTACATGCACCTGATTATCACGGGCGCTTCTTCTTTTATTTTGAAACCTGATTTGTTTATGGTGGATGTGGAAATGAGCTTGTGCTTTGGAAACTTGTGCATTGTTATTACATTACTCACAGTAGTTTACACTCCCATCTACTCTTTTATAGGATTGCGCTGTTTAGTAAATCTGGCCCTTACCTGACTCATTCTGGCATTGTGCCAAACCAAACAATATAAAATATAACAAATTCTTCATCCTCACATTATCTACAAAATGCTTTTGTTGTGCTTTTTTATTGTCCGGACATATTTGTGTCAGTGGTGTTGTTGTTCTATTAGAAAGAAGATGCGGTTGTGAGAATCATCATGTCTGCAGAAATAATGAGGCTACCAAAACCAGTTCCCCTTGCGAAAGCGTCTTACTTTCACCACAAACTCGCATGCACGCACACTTCTGTCTCGCACACCTATCTTGGTCAAAGTATCAAAAACACAAGTTCTCGCTCGCTTGTCTCATCTGTCTTCGCTTTCTCACAAATTATCGTCTTGTTATGTGCCATGGTACAGCCGCAAGTTTATTTTTAAGGTTGTTTTTCTACTCCAAAGTGTGTTTGTGTGAAGGTTATCTCACAGGTTCAGCTGCGGTTTGGTGCAATGATCTTTAAGTGCTGAGTGAGCAAGAGAGACGTTTGCTCTTGTGAAACCTCACAGACCAGAAACCACACGCTGTCTCCTCTGCAAGCTTTTTTTTCCTCTGTTGTGTGCTTTTGCAACACTCAGACTTAGACTTTACCACACTTAGCTCATAACCTAAATCTCCCACAACTCCTTTTAACTCGACATAAACAAACAGATTTTAACAATCTTAAATGTGTTAGACTGGGCCATTATACAGCTTTAGTTTTTTCACTCCTGTCACACCAGCTGCTTGAATTATTGATGCTCTTTCTTACAAGCTGCTGTCTGCATGTGTTGTTGAAATTATGAGTTCTCTTTTCCCCCTTTTATGTCTTTCCTGCGGTTTTTGTTGCCTTTGACTTGTCCACACAAATGATCGACAGCTCTGTGTTGTCATGGCAACTGAGAACAAATACTGTGTTTTTTTTGGTTATTCATTGTGCATTATGAGCACAAAGTCCATGTGAAATCTAAATTTGCAATGTTTATTTGCTATTCTTTATATGAACAATTAATTCATGCAAGTTAAGCCACTGGTTGTTTTGGTAATCTTCAATCAAAGTCTGACCATTTGCTTATGCGTTTGGAGTGGCAGCCCTTCTCGGTTGACGTCAGTTATTTAATATTCTTAACCATTGGTTTGCTATGAGCGAGAGATGTGCAAAAAGAAACCTCTGCCTCCTACTCAATATTCCGTTTCAGTTGGAAGTACATCAATACACTGGAACAAAAGTCTTAGCGACTTCTTGTGCTCCACATTTCCTTTTCTTGTCATGTGAATTAAAATAAATCAAATCTGCTAATGTAGTGATTCTACTTGCTCTCCTTCTGTCTTTCATTATTACAGTGTGGGTGATAAGCAGTGGTTTACGGTTCCAGGAGCTGTGCACTTCTCTCTGTGTAGGTGTAGGTGACAAATTGGATTTTGCACATATTGCCACCACTGTCATTGGATTTGATGTGTGCGAATGTATCGAGGCCTGTCAGATGAGTGTGGAAGCTAAAAATACCCGTTCTGTGCCCTACATGGCAGCACTTACTTTCTCTTTGTTTGTGTGTTAGTTTTGTTCTGCTCATACTAGTGCTTGTAGCATGGCACTGATGCATACATCACATATAAACACCGTCTCTCACGCTTTCACACATCTTATCATTGTCTGAGGTTTGGTTAACACGCTCTCTCACACATTTCATCTCAGGGGCAGTTAAAGCCAAACCAGCACGAGTAGAGTTCACACGCGATGAACTGAGTGAAAAACAAAAGGCAGAGAACAGCGAAGAAAAAGGGGAGGAAGATAGGTCACAACCACACATTAGCTGGCACGGCACTTGTCTGGTGAGAAAAAGAGAAGTGTATTGTAGTGTTAGTCTCTAGGGAGGGGAGGCAGTGCTGTGGTGCGAGACTGACATGTATAGGCGTATACAAAATCAGGCCACAAATACAGATTTTTGTACTGTCCGCTTGTCTGCAATCTAGTTAAAGGATGTTAACTACTGATGTACATCATCCTCCCTCAAAGGAAAAACTCTTATTCAAACTGAAATCATCTGCAGCATGAGGTGTTGGTGGCTATGAAAGCATTTTTTTTCCCTGCGTGACATTTTGTGGGAGTGCCCTATTTTCGTGTACTTTGCCATTTTTTTCCCTGTGTGGTAAAAAATGGTACAGATATTCACTGATATGATGCATGAGTAAAAGTGAAACACCCATAACTTTATATGCAAACTTTGAAACAGTAAAAAGCAGTCTTAAATTATTGTTAAATGTCATTGCAGTAATTTCTATGCAAAATACATAGAAAAATCTAAAGCTGGAAGGGTGTCCGCTGTGTAAAATATATGCTGGATAAGTTGGCGGTTCATTCCGGTGTGGCGACCCCTGATAAATAAGGGACTAAACCGAAAGAAAAATGAATTTATACGAATCAGCCCCTTTTCTAGTAAGTTTCTCCTTTTAAACTCCGGTTGTGAAGTGCATCGGATTGAAATGGATTCTGAAATGAGAAAGAAATATAGACCGGTGCTTGATTTCGGCCTTTGGATATCAATTGGATCAATAGAAAATGGGCGTTACTAACAAAATGGAGGAAGATTTTAATTCCAATTTGCACACAAAGAGTTACTGAAGTCGCTGTTGGTACTGTTTTTAGACGGCAATATTTTCAGATTCCAGATGATGATGAGAACGAGGAGCTCAATTTTACAGACAGAATTGTATCATATTCGTATCATAAATAAATTTTTACAAAATAATGAAGCGCATTCATTGTTTATTACAAGCACTATATACTATATACTGTATATATAATATATAATATATATATTTGTATACTATATACAAAAACAAAAATTAGAAGAGTACATTTTGATTTCATGTCCACTTTAAAGGGTGTTTTTCTTTCAGTACCACAAGCAAAAACATTAAAATACAGAGCACACTAAAGTTTTACACTCTCCAAGAACAACTATGGAAAATCTCCATCCACATAACATCAGTATGTGGGTGAAGATAACTATATTTTTAGGCCAGACATTAATTTTGGCCACTTGTATACTTGTAAAACCAATTTAGTACTGTAAAAATAACTGCAATGGATGAACTGGAATGGAAAAAAACAGCAATAGATGAACTATATTAAACATTCACCAACCATCAGTCCCCACAGCTGGTCTCTGCCACAATTTTATACTTCATCTTTATGGTTCCCTCTTTTGTTGCTCTCACTCTTTTCTTAGCATACACACACACAGCTCTAATGATCCCACTTCCCTTTCTCTGTTTCTCTCTCTCTTACCATCTCACACACACAAACACGTCCTCCACCTGACACTGTTGTGCTTCTCTCGTTTTAAACCACAGATGATTTAAATACTGAGGAGGTGTTTTCACCTCCGAGTGAAAAGCGGCATGTTATCTGTGTGGGCTATGACACACTTTGAGACTGCGAAAAGCTTGTTATGAGCACCATGATCTCTGAGATGAGTGTGAGAAATCGTACATACACTGCTGTGCAAGAACAGTGCTACATCCGTTTGTCACACATGCATATGCATATGCACGCATGCATGTCACTTATACATTATACTTAAAATTATTAGTGTTACTCGAATCAGATGTTACATTTTTTATTAAAGGGATTTATCCACTTGGGATTGAGTTCTGATGCCATTTTTACCTTAAAAGACAAAAAATGGTATAATTGCCACAGTATTTTTCTATATGTCTTTATGCTTCAAATGATTAAATTTAGTTATTACTTCAATCCGAAGTCAGTTTTGGTCTTAAGAATGGTCTCAAGACCATTTGTTTTGAAGGTCTTGTCTTGATATTGAACACATATGAACTTCTTTTGGTCTTAGAAGTCTTGGAATCTTATTTCTGTGATTGGATGTAAAACTTACAGCATTACAGACGATAACATCTGATTTGATGTTTCAAAAAGTAACAGGATTTTGTTAAAAATGTCACCAAAATTAATGCAAATGGCAACAAAAATGTAAGATATTATCTTTAAAAAGGAGTGGTATAGGACATTATTTTTATATTGTTACATCATTAAGCAGGCAGCACAGTGGCTCAGTGGTTAGCACTGTCGCCTCACAGCAAAAAGGTCACTGGTTCGCGTCTGGTTCAGCATTTCTGTGTGGAGTTTGCATGTTCTCCCCGTGTTGGCGTGGGTTTCCTCTGGGTGCTCTGGATTCCCCCACAGTCCAAAGACATGCGGTATAGGTGAATTGGCCGTAGTGTTTGGGTGCGTGTGTGAATGTGAGAGTGAGTGTTTCACAGTGCTGGGTTGTGGCTGGAAGGGCATCCACTGTGTTAAACATATGCTGGAATAGTTGGCAGTTCATTCCACTGTGGCGACCCCTGATAAATAAGGGACTAAGCCAAAGGAAAATGAATGAGGACAAGGAAAGTCATGAATAGGAGCATGATTTCTAACCAATTATCAGTTTTATGCAAATGTTCATGAAAACAGTAAACAGATCAGAAATAAACACCTCAGATTGGCTACTTTGTTTGTAACTTATTATAAATATGTGTGATTGGCAGCAAAAAAAATACTTAGCACAGTTGCCTGAGAAAGAAGGTCGCTGTTTTTCCCCCCTGAAGCAGGAGGCCTTTCTGTATGGAGTTTGCATGTTTGTCCACAGTACAATGACATGCGGTAGGTGAATTAGATAAACTAAATGTGTGGGTGTTTCCCAGCACTGAGGATTGTACTCTCTGTGCTGGTTTGAGGCAGAAGGGTATCTGCTTTGTAAAACAATTGCCAGAGTAACAGCAGTGGTTCATTCTGCTGTGGTGACCCTTGATAAAACAGGGAATAAACTAAAGTTAATTTGTGTGATATCTAAATGTAATTCCAAAAAATTCACACATAATTAATTTCAACTTTTGAGTTTAATTGCTACAGCTGTAGTAGTTCAGTTTAGTTATAGTTTAGTTGTGCAAGGGCATTTTTTGCCTCTTTAAGTTGTATTTTAGTGGCAATTTTGTCTGTTATTTGTGACCCTGACCTCTATTAAGCCACCTTCTCTTTAAATGACTTCCTAATAACAAACATATTTTCTCTATCTCTTTCACTCAACACTTATTCACTCAGTTTTTGCTCAGTCACACTGACCTTTAATTTAGGACTTGGAGGCAGATTCTCCTGCGGCCATGCTAAAAATAATAAGACCGAAAGCAAGCTTCGACAGATTTTTTTTATTATTATTATTGATTGTAACTGCCGTGCACTCATTGTGCAGTTCTAAGTATTTTTTATTATAGGCAGTAAATAACAAGGAAGTCTTCCACGTATAGCAATCAGAATTTATAAACTGCTCCATTACCTCGATTTCCATTGGTTACTCTCCGAACATTAGCAATTATTTTCACGCGAGCGCTGCTCATAAAAGCTATAATCTGGTGATTTACAGGCTTGCGGCACAATACACTTGGCCTCAGTAGCAATTTCCCCTTCTCTCGCTGCTCTGTTTATCTCTCTTTGTGTTCGCTTATGTTGACAAAGCCAGTAGCCGCTCTGGCTTCAGCTGATTCAGTGAGAAATGTCTTTAAGAGTGAACACATGTTTGGTTGTGTGCAGATTTGGAATGTGTTTGGGTGGAAAAGAAATTGCCCATTGCTGTCCGTGGAGCTAATTGTCACAGTGAATAGTAAATAAGACAATAATTGTTTAAAAAGGCTATTTTATGCATGCATCCATTTTTAGCGATTTGCTTATTTATTAAATGGGTTTTTTCTATTGTGCTTAATGTGGTGGACTTGGAAAACAACATACACGTGTTTTCTCTCGGCCTCGTGCAATAAGCTGCCGAGAAGTGCTATCAGTGTCTAGTCAATCCCTGCTCATAGAGATAGATAGATAAGGCTGCTGGAGGTGAAAGCAGTGTGCGACTGAGTGTTTGTGTATGTATTTGTTTGTTAGCAGGTTACGAAGCTCCATTGCATTGCTGCCCACTCAGCCTACGCTCATCAAGACATTAAAGCCCCTGGGGGAGAATGAGAGCGAGAGTGATGGATGAAAGATGGGGGTGTCCATTTGTAATACGAAAAAAGAAAGCAATGTAGGAGGAGATAGAATAAGACGAGCTCATAAATCACTTATGATGGAGACAGAGCAGCTACTTTTCTTCAGCGGGCTTCATATGCCACACAGTTTGAGCTGCAATACCCAGGGTTAGAGGTTTGTTCAAATCCCTAACCTTAATTATGTGCAATTGTTTGTCTCTTTCAGTCTGTCAGTGTGAGAGTATGGTAGCATACAAAGCTGAAGTATTCTTAGGTCATGAAGTAGATGTGAATAGAGGTTGACTCTATGGTTTCAGCATGTGGCTGGGGATTTAAGCTGATATGTTTGGTCTCTTTCTCCCTGCTCCATGACCAGCTCTAAGCACAGCTGTAGTGGGAGCATCCAGATGTTTGCTCTTGCGCTTACAAATTACTACAGATTGTTAAAGAGGAAACAGAACCCTGGAGGTACTCAATCATGTCACCTAGAGGTATTTTTCAAGCCATTTTCTTTCCCCTTGTTGAATATACTCACACAAACAGGTGGCAAACGTTTGCAGGGACTTGTAGTGTAGTGTACAGATATAAATGCTATCAGACAGAGGATAAGATAGTTCAGTTTTATGTGACATGACATGCAGACAGTCATTTGTGTGCCTTATCACCATTATAATGTATTACAGGCCTCATTAAATTACCCAACAAACACTGTTTGCTGTTTTGTATTGTCATATTTCCTAGTGATAGCTGAAGTTTGATTGGAAATTGAATGTCTCCCCACTTTACCAATATCAATACATGTATTAGTGCTTTACTGATAGTTAAGGCAATAGCTAACCTAAAATTAATGCTGTCAGTTTTTTTACACTGTATTTCAAGGTACAATTTATGCTTTTAACAGACCATTAACTAAGAACTCCTAATGTGCTGATTACTAATAGTTTTTAAGGTGGTAGTTAGGTTTAGGTATTGGGTAGGATTAAAGATGTAGAATAAAATCATACACGAATAAACAGCCAGCATCTTAATAACAGGCAGGTAATAACAATCCGCTAGTTAATAGTAAGAATTACTTAAACTAAAGTGTTACCTTCTGTTCTTTATAATTAATCTTGCTTAATGTCAATTTCATAAATCTAGTCTTGTTTTGGTATAAACAAACATAAAGTGCCAATGAACGTAGTATTATAATATTGTTTTTAATAAATATCCCTTTAGTTGTATTTTTTTTCTGGTGAAATCCAGTCATTTTATTCAGTTGGAAAGTGAATCCAAAGGTTTTCCCCAAGCAGATATGAAAATGGGTTCAAGTTGGTCAAACAAATTTACCATGTTTACTAACAGAAAGGCCAATGGTTTGAAACCACTGCTATATTGACAATCGGAAAAAAAGAAACTTTTTGCTTTTGGAATTCTATAGAGATTTTGTTAATATGGCCATACATTTACATCATACTGAAAACAAAAGTGACACTTGTCCTTTTAAAATGGAAGATCGTAAAAAATTATTATTAATTTATGTATCCTTTAAATCAGCAATAAAGGGTTTTTCAAACTGGGGTCAGGATCCCAAACTTTTTTACTTTTTTACAATATAATAGTAATAATAATATAAAATATGCCTTTTTTTTTTTACAGAAAATGGGTGATAATATTTGGTGCTCTCTGCCATCTAAAAGTTTGAAAACCTCTGCTTTAATCAATATAATTTGTCTCCTCATGCAATGACATCTCCTGTCACTCGTATATGAGATCACAGCAATAGCAAACAACTATCAAATCCGTTTCCAATGGACAAAATCTAATCATGTTTCAGTTTTACAAATTCAGTTTCACTCTGACGTCACCATTGGAAATTAAAGGCTGTCACAGCTTCCTTTTAATACCAATTCTAATGTAGTAATTCATGTTAGTCATTAGAATGTTATTGTACAGTAAATATGCTATGTTAAAGTAACTGTGTAACAATTCATAAAGGTCCCGTGAAGTGCTTTGAAATGTGCATTTTTTATTCAATGTTTGACCAAATCTCAACTGAAAAATGAAGAGAGGGTGGGACATAGAAAAGCCCCTCCCCTTTTAAAAAACAGCCAATAGCGTTCGTTTTTTTTTTATCACAGCTCTGCTAGTGAGAGTGGTTGATCTCAAACACATCAAATGAAAAGCAAATGAGAAGCGTCTTGAAGGGGCGAGACATATCAGATACTAGAGAGCATTTGATTGGTCAAGATTTGATGAGAAACTGAAGTATGAGTTGACGTGAAAAAAATCGTTGATTCATTTAGGCGGCAAACTGCAAGCTTTGGATGTTAATATCAGTTTTATATTTTCTAAACGCAAATTGTGTCACTGTTTTGGAGCACACTAGCTTATAGATATCCTTAAAACTAACAGACTGAAACTAACATCATTTTTATTTTATTTTTCATGGGACCTTTAGTCTACTACTGTAGCTTGTCACTTACATGCCTTCAGGTAAAATTTTATTGACAACAAAAAAATAACAGCAATATATTTACAGATTTTTCCTGGAAAAACTGTACTTTTGAAATGTGCAGATATAAAGCTCATAAAAGTCAACAGTTGATTTTTGGGAACTTTACAAGATCCTGCATGCAAAAATGATAACATGACTAATTAAACAATTGTGTAGCACCACACACACAACTACGCAGTTTGCACTATAGTCAAGTAACCACTTCCTCTTTCTTTTCTTTATTTTTTTGTGTCTGCATTTTATTTTTTGTCACTCCATGTCTGTCTGTTTCTCTCTCTCTCTGTGTTCCTCTCTGTCTGACTAACTCTCTTGAGGTTTGGCAGCTGAGCCCCAGAGTTAAGTGGCTTTTCTAGTTTATCCTGAGAGGTCAGTGGAGAAGAAATGAAACCTCATCTCTGAACCATGATCGCAGCCCTCGAAACACAAGAAGCACCCCAGAACGCAATTTTTGCTGTCTGTCAGAAGACTCATTTTTGTACGTGACCGATTCTTGGCGTTGCATAAGCAAACAAGGAAATCCTGTGTGTGTGTGTGTGTGTGTGTGTGTGTGTGTGTGTGTGTGTGTGTGTTTTAGTGCATGTGTTTGAGAGCAGACGGTGGCAGTAGCGATGTCGGCGGTTTCGGTGGCGGGTGAATTACAGCCTGCTGTAGAGCTGTGGTTTAGTCTGCTCTCTCACACACACAGACACACACACACACACACACACACACACACACACACACACACACACA
>CAIGQW010053631.1:10030876-10051218 GCA_903798125.1 Danio choprae
ACGTGTCTGTGTCTGTGTGTGTGTGTGTGTGTGTGTGTGTGTGTGTGAGTGTGAGTGTGCGCGCGTGTGTGAGTGTGTGCGTGTGTGTGAATGTGTGTGTGCGTGTGTCTGTGTGTGTGCGTGTGTGTGTGTGTGTGCGCGTGTGTGTGTTGAGCTTCGTGAATGTTAAATCAACACAACGTGCTTGCGAGGTGTGTGTTTCTGTTTATTAGGATGAGTAAAAAAGATTGCAGATGTTAATGTGTCTGTGATAAGAGGGAGCCTGAGGTGGGTTTGATGTGTATTGCACCCTCTGTTCTGTGCATTTTGATAACTCCCTGTTTCAAGCGTTTCTGTACCTTCGCTCTCTCTTCTTCGCTCCATCTCACCGTCTAGTCGAGTGTGTTCTGACAGGAAATAGAACTCAACAGCAATCCATTGCCAGTGAAGGGGATATTTTTAGAGAGACTGTGTCATTCAGCGAGCATGGCAGTACTTGTGAAGTCAATTTCGCCTGGAGGGGGATTTAAGTTGCAGTGAGGACCAGAGGGAAGACATTTTTTTTCTTTCATTTCATTTTTTTTTTTTGTCAGGGAAGGTCATGAAATTAGCATCTAGGAGGAGTGAGTCAGAAGGGGCCTGCAGTGACAGAAAGCCTTTGTGTTCACCAGGAAAGCACAGTGGTGTGCATTGTTATGGCCTGCTCTCGTCTCCTCTCAGCTCCTTCCAGAAGTGACCAGAACATTGAGACTCTGTGTTTCTATCAAAGGAAACTGGCAGGATTTACAAGTCTGAATCTTAGAATCAGATTTCGTGTTATTTAGAATAAGCAATTTCTTGTTTTATAGACTGCAGTCCTCTGCTTTTGTAGCCTTAAGCATTCTGTCCAAGGTCCCGAGAGGTGATGGTGGACACTGAACCCATTTAGCACTGAACTGATAAGTCACATCCCCAACGCTGACAATCTTGGCCTCTTAACAAGTGCTCTTAACTTCCTTTCTCACCTTCTGCTCTGCTCTGCTCATTGTTCATATCAGCGTTACAAAAAAACTCAAGAGTTTGTGTGGCTTTTCCCACAAGAACAAGCAGTTTACATTTTGCATTTGAAATGCTTGAATTTGAACATATTTGCTTGGTTTACACTTGACTTATAAGGACGGTTCACCCAACACTAAAAATTGACTCACCAGTTTTACTTGAAAATACAATTGATTGAATTAGTTTCTTAGGCCTTGTTTACACCTGATGCTTTGATTCATTTTCACTCTGATCACATGTGGACAAAGTTAAAGTTTAATCGAAGTCTACAATGTTTTAATCATGATATCGTTCGATCGCTGATTGTTTTCATAGTGTGAATGCTCTTATTACCAAATATATTCAGAATACATCAACAAAGGAGCACCTCTTCTCCTCCCACTGACCTGACGTGATTAGTATGGCACCAAAACAAGGTATTCATACTTTGCCTATCGTGTAGGAGGTTTGCTCATTCAAAAAGAGTGCTGTAGTGACAGTTTTAGGAAGATACATTCGTCAACCCTATGCGTTTCAAAACTTTCAAAAGTCTGTAGAACAAAATATATGACCATCTGAAGACTCTTTCACTGTTTTTGTCCATATACTGTAAAAATAGCTGGGTTCCACACAATTCCTTTATGTTATGCCAACATAAATCAATTAAGTTAACCTAATCGTTTTTACAAATTTAAGTGGATTGAACATAAAACAATTAAATTGTCCCAAAGAAAACCTTAAGAATTATGTTGTTTTAGCTCATTTTAAATAAGTAGTTTAAACAAGCAGCAAACGTCATTTTTTGAGCATATAATGAAAGTTTTAATGTCCAAAACAACACTACCTTAATTTACAGTATAGACAGAAATATTTTTCAAACTCTATCAGTCTGGAATTTGTCTGAAATTAAATTATATGAATCAATCAAATGTCTAAAAAGCAACCTGAGCAATATTGTTTTCCTATATTCTTATCACTACTATATTACATTCTCATCTCTCTGTACATGAACACTGATGGCAGAGTGCTGCAACTGTGATTGAGGAAGCATGTTTGTGTGTGCGGGGTGGGAGGGGAGGGTGGGACCCCTCAGCTGTTACCGTATGCTGTTGATCACGTTTTGTCAGAATCTCATCTGCTCTGGATGGTTTCTGAAGAGGCCCCTGAGTGGCTCTGTCATTCACACGGAGCCTCTTGAACCTGCCCGCCCTCAGCCTCCCTACATCCCAATTAATGGGAAAAAAGGCTGAGAGGGGGTGCTTGACTCTGACAGACGCTCTTTAATTGTTATCCTCAATCCCTGTGGATACTCTAGTTTTCACATTTGCAGACACAGGCTGTCTGATTGCTCTGCGCCTCTGCATAAGCTCAACACCCTCTGTGCTGAAGGAAGGTGTGCTGAGCAGATAAGTGCCGCTTTAACTTTTTCAGTTGAAGTTGGGTCGCTGGTTCGAGCCTCGGCTGGGTCAGTTGGCATTTCTGTGTGGAGTTTACATGTTCTTCCGTGTTTGCGTGGGTATCCTCCGGGTGCTCCGGTTTCCCTCACAGTCCAAAGACATGTGGTACAAGTGAATTGGGTAAGCTAAAGTGCCCGTAGTGTATGTATGTGTGTGAATGAGTGTGTATGGATGTTTCCCAATGATGGATAGCAGCTGGAACGGCATCCGCTGCGTAAAACATGCTGGATAAGTTGAAGGTTTATTCTGCTGTGGCAACCCCTGATTAATAAAGGGACTAAGCCAAAAAGAAAATGAATGAATGAATGAAACGCTTTCCTCACACGTCAGTCTGTGTCGACACTTACATCAGCAGTGATGTGTGGAAGTGAATAATCTCATTTTATACCTCTGATCTTGTTCTTTGTTCGTGTGTCATCTCATATTTGTGGCTGAGTTTACCAAATAACTGTTGAGTGATGACGCTGGCTACACCCTAATGTGACATTCATTGCCCTTTTTCATAAAGAAAGCATGCGTGCAATGCCAATCCATCAACTGTGGTTTACACACAATGTCTGCGATGTTTACCTTTACTTGTTTTGACTGTTTGCAGGATCTGCTTGTCTTAATTCACCTTTGAAACCATTTCCTTTTCTCTCTGCTTGTGATGGCAACCAGTCACTCCACCTCATGCTGTTGAGTTATTTGTGTGTGTGTGTGTGTGTTTGCGAGAAAGCAAGAGAGAGAGATTTCACACCCTGTAGGTTGTAGGCTGTCAGTGACGCACATTCCAGACTGTCCGCCCAGGCCTCTGTCACAGCGCCATTAACACCAGTGCATGCTGGGAGTGCCACTCTTCTCTGTGAGTGCATTAATGGAGTCTTTAAAAAGGAAGGTTAAAAGCAGTCCATCCTGCTCAGATCAATTCTTTATTGTGGTAGCGAACCGTGGCTGCTGTGACTCTTTCCTCTTGTTAACATAATGCTTTAAAAAGCAACCGAAAGGATTTTACTGTATAAATAATGCAAATGGAAGGTAATCACTAAAAGCAACAGGTTATGGCACGCTCATCACTTTTCAGGGCCGGCGGCGAACTGTACACAGACTTAAAAGCTTTTCTGCTGTGAAGGAAGGAGAGAAGGAAGAAAATGCAGAGCTTTACGTGAGCTGAATAAAGCAGTAGCATTGATAGAGAAGTACAGAGACAGCATTTTGTATTCTCGGAAACACCATCACCTCACAGAAGGGGACAAACCTCTTAAGACCTGAGCATTAGATACAGCACGGCTGCTTTATTCCAGAAGTGTTCATTAGGTCAAGACGGCAGGTAGTGCTTTCTTAAGCACTCAAGCAGAGATCACGGTCATTCTTGTATAGGTTAGATAAAAGAAATGCTGCAGCCATGATTTAAGTATTGCAAGAGTACCGGAAGAAAGGAAGGAACATCAAGTTTTAGTTGCTTTTCAATAATCAAGAACCTTGTTTTAAACTTTATATAAATGTTGCTAACTGTAATGAGGTCATGTTAATTCTCTGTAGCACAATTAGAATAGGATACGTCACAACTTCATCGATCCCTGTGGAGAATATTTGGTTATAATAACAGATCCCAGAGGACATGACAGTCATGATGAAACAATAGCTGTTTCAAAGAAAACCTGTTGTCTATTTCTACTTTCAGTTTAGTTCACATCAAATCCTTTAATGCGCCTTAAAGTGTAAACATTGATTAATAACAATAAATGTACATGTATTGTTTTCCTCTTTATGTATATAGTTTTTTTATTATTATTATTATTAGAGGGATAATTCACCAAGAAATGAAAATATTCTCACCATAAAAAGGTTTCAAAACTGTATAAACACCAAAAAATGTATTTAAAGTACACCTGTAGCCATTGGCATGCATCGTAATACTATGGAAGTCAATGGCTAAGGACTTTCAACATTCTTCAAAATATCTTTCTTTGTGTTCAACAGAAAAAAACAACTCACATTTTACCAAAAGGTTTCTTTAATTAATGATAATTTATGTATTTTCTAACGTGAACAAAGTACTGTATGAACAAAACCTGTACACCATGAATTATTCAGTCAACATTTAATAATTTATCATTAAATCCCAAAGTTAATGCACTGAGTTAACAAGAATTAACAACGAATGACTTTATTTTCATTAACCAACATTAAGAAAGATAAATACTGTAAATACATTACCCATTACAAAATGGAACCTTATTGGAAAGTGTTAACAAGCACTGAAACAGGCTTTATCTTTATGAGAACTATCCCTTTAATGTATATGTGGTAAAACAAGGGAACAGTTTTGCCATTATTACGCAGGGGTTTGGACACACAATTGTTTGAAAACAAACCAAAATGCATATTAGGTCAAATAAATAAAGTACAATGATTAAAAGCTGAGAAAGAATTGAACACTTAACTTGAGTCCTCTGGCATCGCTCCACTACACCAACCATAGTTTTAATATGTATTAAAGAAATTATATAAACATTTAATTAATGAGCCTGTGGGAGGTAGATTCAGAAGCTTGAGGCCAGTTTCAAGAACAGTGAGCCAAATATGTTAACCTTCATCTCTCTTGCAACTTTTATACAAACATAAACTAATAACTTAGGTCATCGTTATTTGAATATATGTAGTCAATGGAATTTTAATTAATCATAATCTGAATACATCAGTTTCTCTACTCTAAAAACAAAAACATTTGGAGTACATATCATACAAGGTCCAAAAAAAAAACATCACCCTTTGAATGTAAACAATATAACACCACCAACATTGTATTGATCTATTTTTAACATATTCACCAATCTTCCATGTCCTTCTGAGGCTATGATTACATTTATAAGAAAAAAAAAACGCTTGTTGGAATTTGTGCCTGTCGGTGTGTTTTGAGCGTTCTCCTTCTGCACCAGTGTCAAAACTCACTCTGTAATATCATCAGAGAGTACTTAACCTTATCTAAGTTTCACAATATGATTGGCTACACATTGATGGAGTTTGTCCAGCAGTTTCTGAAGTGTGTTACTATCTCAGAGCCAGATAAAGAAAGAGAGAGAGAGAGAGAAAATTGTAGTCAGCGGTCTCTTGTGTGAGTTAGATGGACCTTGGGCGGCTCCTGGGCCCTCCACTAAGTGGACTACAGGGAGACACTGATAACAAGGTATAGCAGCGCTCTAGAAGTTAACAGAAGAGAGCATGATAGAGAACCACTATAGTGTTTCAGATCAAACATGTGACAAGAATATCTTCTGTTTGTGTAAATGCAGAAGAGAGAAAGAGATGCTATACAGTATTGTTTGATAGTGTCTGTTTGTACACACAGGTTCTGCTTTTCTGTTGTCGGTTTGTTTAATCTCTGAGCATTAAGCAATAAGTGCTGTGTGCAATTTTGGCCTTGTTTACAGCGAATTTATCTTTCATCAACATAATAGCGTAATGAGATAATGAGCAATGAGAAGCATGCGAGTCTATTCTTAAACCGTTTGAAATTGTCAACAAAGATGTTAAAGTCTTAGATAAAAAGCCTAATTGTATCACTCAAGTATTCTTTTTATAGTTGGGAACATCTGATTAAATTTGCTGATCTTGAGATTGTTTTTAAGATTTGAATAATCTTTTGAATGATCTTTTTAGATGTACCCATGACTTTTCACATAACTTAAACAGTTATAAAGAACATTGAAAATGCGGTTACTATTAATATACAGTATGGGATAAAGATGAAAAGTGGTCAATTTGTCAAACTCTGGCACATTTAGCTTGCTATTTAATTCATGTATTAATGTGTACATTCCTCAATAAATGAATAAAATAATGATATAAGAAGATAGCTGATGAAAAATTACAAATAGAAAATTATGAGGGCAATCTTTATAAATGGACACTGGACCACAAATCCCGTCATAAGGGTCAATCTTCAAAATTGAGATTTTAACATAATTTGAAATCTGACTAAATAAGCTTACCGTTAATGTATGGTTTGTTAGGATACAATATTGTTTGGTCGATATATACAACTATTAGAACATGGAATCTGAGGGTACAAAAAAAATTAAATATTGAGGAAAATTGCTTTTAAACTTGTATGAATAAAGTGCTAAGTAATGCATTTTAGTAATAAAGAAATTAAGTTTTAGTTCATTTAAAGTATGAAATTTGCAAAAAAAAGTGAAATTTACAAAAAACATGATCTTTGTAATGACTTTTTACATAAAAGAATAATCAGTTATTCAGACCCAGATATTTTGACTATTGCTAAAATATGTGCTTTCAACTTAAGACTGGTTTTGTGGTCCACGGTCACAAATTAAAGCTTTAGCTTTTAAGTAAATCATCTGAAGCATTTCATAGAAATGGCAGCTGGCAAAGTAGATAAAGGCTCAGCGAAATTAATCTGCAAACATAAAGAAAATGTATAATATCTGAACTGTAAAACACTTGCATCATTAATGTTACAAATAAGTATGTTGACTTGAAGACTGGTTTCCTCTGTTGTTGTTGTGCAGATATGGGCAGACCGATCACAGCTGTGTCATGTTAATGAGACCCTGAGGGCAGGGCTGGACGACTGCTGTCCCACAACACCTGATCACAGGTGATAACCTTTGTTTTACACTGGGCCTCCTGCAAAACTGCATTCTAGACAGGTGGTTATCTCTGTCAGGATGGGGAATATATTACATCAAACACTCCTTAGAGAACAGTGTGTCCCCTAGGGAAATTTGAAGTGCATGTGATTTGTCGTATTGTTCACAAAATGTCTGAAAAAGGCTGAGGGCAAAAGACGGATGATGGTAGTCACACAGAAGTCTTATTTACACACCATAAGAAATTAGTGGTTGCTTTGAATTTTTAAGTCGAATCAAATTAACATTGCAAGTCATTTTAACTTGAATGACCTTAAACTGACTTAAAATTAAATGTTTTTAATAAGTTAAATTAACTTAAAAATTGATTACACCAAATATTAATTGTTCTGATGTTAAAATATTTATATTGTGTTGTATAACAATGTGTGAACATAGAAAGAAATGGCACACTTCTATTTAATACAAAGATGTTCAAAATGACAACATTGTCACTTTAAATTCAGGAAAAAATGTCATCAGTAGTTTAGAATAAAACAAAAATCCCATTTTACTCAAACACATATAGAAATCCCCCACAAAATATCTGAAAGAGGCAGAAAATAAAACAGATGTTGCAATCAAAAGTCTAATATTTACACACATTAAAAAGTTAGTTTTTGCATAAAACTTTAACGCTGAATCAATGTAACTTTATTTTATCAATGTAATCAATTTAACTTATTTTAGAATTTAATTCAAATTCCTTTGAACTGACTTAAATTAAAAAGTTGAGAAACAGTTTACTTATAATAATTGAACAGATTTTCTTTATTAACATAAAGGAACAAAAACATATCATGACTAATTAATCGTCATTTTTACAGTGCGGTCTCGTCAATTATAGATCAGTTGTTATTGTTTATTTTTAGAAATAATACAAGCTTCTCATTAAAGCGTTGTAAAAAGGTAGTTTTAGTTGAGAGGGAGCATGTGATGGAGTGTTCAGTAGAGCCTCTCCACAGCTAGCGAGCGTGAACAAGTATATCTGTAGGTGTTAGTGTGTGTGGGTGTAAAGTCAGCTATATTTCCTCTCATCCTCTATTCTCTCTGTCAGATGATAGCTTGCTTGGCACTACAGATACTGGTGGTGTTGAGGAGGTGCTTGACTTTTCATCCCCCCCAAGCTTTCACACTCCGCCTGCAGCACCTGGCCACTTTGTTGACCTGCTTTTAAAGCCCCATCCACTTGTGTCTCAATCACCAAAAATAACTGCACCCCTCTGAAGGGTTCAAACTCTGGACTCTTTTTGGTGTCTCTCTGTTCTCTCAAAGCGTGATCACACCTATATATGTACTGCATTTTCTATTAGCTTTGGTTTAAGTGAAAAGTTTATTTAGTAAATGAAATGAAATTAAATATACAGTATTTACATAAGTACATAAGATATTATCAAAGATGCTATTTAATTGTGTGTGTGTGTGTGTGTGTGTGTGTGTGTGTGTGTGTGTGTGTGTGTATTCTCATTTTCAACTTGATTACAATAACTAAACCAAAATCTACACTGTACAAAGATATTCATAAATTAGCAGTTTTCCGTATTTTGTGATTCATGTTTTTATTTTTTATTTTCCCTGTTTATTTATGCTTTTGAATTGCATTGGACCTTTGATCTTTCTTCCAACAACTTTTAACTTGGAAAAGTTTGAAAAAGTGACTTTTATTGACATTTTCAATAGTTTAAAGTGGTATATCGTCTGGGTCGGTGTTGTATATTACAGTTCAAAAACCTGGTAATAAACTGATAACTACCAAAATGTTAATAAATGTCACTTTGTTAAACTGTAGAGTTGAATTTTCAACATCAAAAATCAACAGAGCAGAGATCAAGGTCCCATAATGCAATTCACAAAAGTAAATAAATGGAAAATACATGTGAATGACAAAATATGGAAAATGTAATTTCCACAATGTAAACAATGTAAAAATGTAACAGATATTTTTTACAGTGTAATAATAATAATAATAATATACATAGGGTCAAATAGGGTCATGTACAAGGCTCAAATATGCAAGAAAAACATCTTTTACCCATTTGTCAGCAGACAATTTTGTAAGTGAAACAGTATGATCACATATGATTTTATTTATTTTAATAAGTACAGGTTTGACAGTTTTTGAAACATTAAATATATTCATTCATTCATTTTCATTTCGGCTTAGTCCCTTTATTAATCTGGGGTTGCCACAGCGAAATGAACCACCAACTTATCCAGCATATGTTTTACACAGCGGATGCCCTTCCAGCTGCAACCCATCACTGGGAAACATCCACACACACCCATTCACACACATACACCACGGACAATTTAGCTTACCCAATTCACCTGTACCGCATGTCTTTGGACTTGTGGGGGAAACCGGAGCACCCGGAGGAAACCCACGCCAACACGGGGAGAACATGCAAACTCCACACAGAAACGCCAACTGACCCAGCCGAAGCTCGAACCAGCGACCTTCTTGCTGTGAGGCGAACGTGCTATCCACTGCGCCACCGTCAGGCCACATTAAATATAGACTTACATTTATAGTGTTTGATATTAATATATTTATTTGATTGTAAATATCATTTGAATTGAACACCAAAACAGGACATTTCGTCTTTGACAGGTGTGTATTTTAAAGAAAAATCCATAAAAAAGAAAAGCACAGCTAATTTAATACAGCTTATGCCTTGAAATCAAAAATAAGATTAATAAAATGGATAAAATACAAGTAAAACCCAACTATTCTCTGTATTGGCGTTTCATTTATTGATCTTTGGATAAAAGCAGTAGTGGTGCTCATGCAATACTGCTTAACTCACCATGGCTGTTTCTCATAAGGATAATGTACAATTCATGTGAACAACTAGAGAGAGAAAAAAAAAACAGCATTCCTGCTCCAGAAGCCAATGAAACACCAAACACTTATGGATCATAAATGTTCTCCATTACAGCATTTTTATTGACAGCCTAACATACACAAAGAGGCCCCATAAATGTTTCAGGCTTCAGAAAGTAATCCAGATTCTCTTTAAATGTGTACTTAACCTGTCTCTGAACCTCAGAGTGGACACAGCTATTGATTCCTTAGACAACACAGAGAAAAAACTCAAAGTATTGCTGCCAACTTTTTTTTTTTTTCAAGAGAGCTCTCATGCCCCTATGGCTTACCCTTGGAGCTTTTCAAATAGCTGTGATAGGCAGCTGTGTCCCAAACAGGCTTATGAACATATAACACCCTCTCCAAACACACACACACACACACACACACACTCACCCACACTCAGAACCGGCTTATACGCACACACACACACACACACACACACACACACACACACACACACACTGTGACAGCCAGCTGAGTTCTCAACAGGCTTATGTGCCACAGGTTCCTGAGTGGAATCCCTTTCTTCTTTATGGTGAGATTATAGTGAATCCATCAGTACAGATGCAGATTGGATTGGGAGGAGAATCCCTAAAGAGAGGCTTTTCTTTACCCATCATCTCTGGCAGCTCCCAAATCAAAGTGTTGGATTAACGGTCACAGATCCACAAGCGCCGAGTCCTTTTATATGGATATATATCATCCATTACCTGCACATTAGCATGTAAAATATGCTATTTCTGCGAGCGCTCTGTGAGTCAGCGGCTGCGGCTCCTGTTCTGAAGATATTACTTTTACTGGAACAGAATGAGAATTTCTAAGTGCTCATTGGCTCGGTTTCCCTCACACACGCACACGTACAACAGGCCAGGGCCAACTGCCAAAGTCTCCATCTTTCTTACTCTTGTTTTCATTTGGCGACAGTGCTCATGTCTGCGTTTGTCTCTTTTGATAAGGCCTTTCATCCTGTTTGCATTGATTACAGCCTGACAAGTCGCTGTGATACGCCGTGGCCCATTCAGCCTAGCGCTGCACACTGAAGCTATTGTAAGCAGGAATGTCTCTTTTCAGGCCCCCAATCCCACGTATGAAAGCATGTCAATAATCCTGAGACAGAGACGGCCCACAATGCATGCACGCCATGCAGAGTCGGACCTAGTTTTCTGCTCCACTACCAAGGAAATCAAGCAAAAAAGAGAGAGGTAGGTAGAGGAGGCTTGCGTGCATGTATAATAAAAAAAAACAGGCAGGCAGTGGCTGAGAAAGAAGCGATTCTCTCACGTACCGAGGATAATCCTGCCAGCTATCATTTGGAGCTGTATTAGCATGAAAATACGAAGCGTGTTTGTGAGAACAAAGGTGTGAAGGAATGGGCATTTGGATTTAAAACTGTTGTGCGTTTTCTCCCTGTAATGGGTAAACCAGTGCCATCCTCTAGCAACACATAAATCTGTGATGAAATTAAACTCTTGCAGGTATGAAACAATTGGTTTTATAGAGGCAGTCGGGTGCAGTCGGTCATCTTCACCTGCTACTTTGCTTGTTGAAATAGACTTTGATAGTAATATTGTCATCTACACATTGCGGTTAAATTCAGATATCCGTCACCTTTTAGGAACTGATTACACCTGGTAATCGGATGAGTTTTGGCTGATTGGATCACAGGTATACAGGGAACATTTCCATTTACACCTGGTGTTTTAATCTAACTGAATTGTGCACTTTCCTGATATCTGTACTGTTTTTCTTAAAAAGGCATCTCGCTAGTCCCACTTAAAAACATAACAGTCACTGGGTATGTGACCAAATTGTATTGAAGGGGACCTATTATGCCCCTTTTTACAAAGTGTAAAATAAATGTCGGATGTCCCTAGAGTGTGTATGCTAAGTTGCAGCTCAAAATACCAGACAAATAAATTGTATAACTCTTTGAAACCGACACTTTTAGGCTTTGATCCAAATCACGCCATTTTTGTGACTGTCTCTTTAAATTCAAATGAGAGTGGCGAAGCAACAAATACCAATGCATCAGCATAGCGGCAGATTCAAAACAGGACTAATGTTATCTCTGTGAAAACCTGAAAATGTCAAACGAAGTGACTCAGAAGAAGGCAGGAGACTACAGTGTTCATTTGTGCTATGCTAATGAGGGAGAGATTGTGACTAATGGGCGGGGCTTCCACTCTCTGATGACATGTAGAAAGGAGAATGTCAATCAAAGTGTTTCTGCAGACTATTTTATCAACTGTGATTACACAATATAGTATTAAATATTTTTTATGATTAGAGACCGGCTAAATTCACACACTGATCCCACACAACTGTTTAAACACCCTTATAAAAGTGATTTTTGCATAAAAGGACTCTTTTAAGCATAATAATTAGATTGTACGAATTCATACAAATCAACCACAAAAATAAAATAGTAACAAACTGGCATGAGACTGCATTGAAAACAGCAAAAAAGCCGAAGCCCATGTTAAACTTAAAGCACAATATGTACTTTTTTTCATTAGAATATCCAAAAAACACCAGAACAGTGCTATATATTTTACAGACTTATGAACTTATATGTTTCAATGTTCAAATCCAGAGAAATAAGACATTTTAAGTAAACTCTCGATTTCTGGTTTGATTTGATAGAAAACATGGAAACACCAAAGACGCTTTACTTTGTGTGTTTTGTATTTAAACAAAAACCTCAAATATATTTAGCATGATAAATCAATGCTGCTTCCTCTCCATGTGATCATGACTGGAAGAACCGGAAGCTGTAGATTTACATAATAAAAGCTCTGCTACGTTCATGCCACATCACGCTAGTCTCTCATCAGCAATTGTTTCGGTGGTCTTGCTTTGCTTAGACGGCTTTCAGTCTTACTCTGTTTCATACTACCAAGATAATAAGCATTGATTTCTACATGATTTCTGCAGGAGTCCTGTAAGATCTAAAAAAGACCACAACTCCCATGATTCCACACTCAGTCACAGCATCAGAAACAAAATATGCCTTTGTTTGTTGTGAATACACACACACTAGTGTCTAAAATTACATTTTGAACCTTTAAACCCAAATGCTTCATTTTTGGACTTAAACATAAGCCACATATCAAAATATTGCAACCTGCACCTTTTTACATTATTATATCCTTAAACTGGATGGTTTAAACCTGAATATGCTTAACCGTCGCTTATAATAAGGGGACCTGGCAACACTTCAAGAGTACCCTGTGTAAAGTAGCCGTCCATAACATACACATAACATGGCACATCTTTCGACAGTGGTGCGGTTAAACTTAACCTCCATAAGGAGTTTAAGTTGTTTTATTATTTGCGTAAATGTAATATATACCAAACACAAGATGCCACAATGTTGCTGTGGTTACCATAGTGTAAATCATAATTTGGGAGCGAGATCTGTTCCGTACACACACATAATGATTGCTTTGGGAATTCACTCCCATATTTAAATGCAGCTGTCACTCTTTAAGTTTATGTGGCCTGTTAACCCTTGTCTGTGTGGGTGAAAACTCATCGACTCGCACTGTTTTTGACTATACAGAATGTTTTTGTGACGGGTCACTGAGCAAGCAGGAAATCTCTACTATATCTACACCACAAGAAGCACGCAGAAAGCTTTCTTGCATGCATGTATGCTATTAACCTTTTTTATTGCAGTAGTAATAACCTATATTACATTGTCACACTGACAAAGTTATGGTGCAGTTCTCTTAAAATATTACAGCAGAAAAATGTCAGTAATGGCTCTCATAATGACTCCGTGCTCCATCTCAGGATCCACCCCTGATATTTGTTCCAGCCAATAACCCTTCCAAATGGGATGGACAGAAGTTTATAGTTTAATCGAACAATGGTTGGCTTTTCCTCAGATCTTTGTATTGAAGTGACCCTGAAGTCTCTGAGCACAAACAACTTAAATATGTCTAATTAGTACAGTCAATCTTCTGTGATCCGGTATCCCAGATTTTTGCCTAAAATTATATATTTTTAAATGATTAAAAATGAATAAATACGCACAAAACATTATTACGCATATCTGATTACACCCCTATTTGGAGAAAACAAATAAAGCCAGAAACAGTTGGCTACGATGAACCAGCCTTTGAGTGGAATAAATGTTGTTTTTGTGGTAATGCGACTTGCATACATAGAAAAAAAAAATCAAACTGATATTTAGCCCCTACTAGCTTTTCCCTCTTTTGTTTTACGCAGGGCTCTTTTTACCACATGGTAGTGACAGATTGTTTGAGCTGGAAGGAAAAGCCATTCGAAGCTAATTAAGCAGCCATTCCAAGCACTATTCGCAGGCGGGAGGCTGAGAGGCACAGGCATTTGTCAGCGCTCTACCCCTCGTGGGCTTGATTGACAACTTAGGTCTCGAACTGACAACCCGTGTCGCTCTAAGCCAATCAGATGCTCGCCAGCGCTCTGATTGGTCAGCATGCTCAGAACAAGGCGCTGAGCCCCACGTGGGTCTGAGCAACACATGATAGGTTGAGTTTTTTTTATTCCGGGCGCAGACGTGGGCACGGAGGGTGTTGCTGAGCAGACAGCGTGAATCAAGTAATGAGGGCTGATTTCACAGATTATGCTGTTAATTTGAGTTACATTCAAAATCGGTAGCATAACTATACATTGGCAATGAGGGTGCTCTCTCGCATCATTTTGTTATCCATGTTAGGCGCCCTTGAAAGGGACAAAAGGGGACATTTGAAGGATGTTTTGACTCAAATCAGTTGCTCACTTTTTTAAATCACTGACGAATTCTCAGTTTATTGAAATCATGACATTAAACATTTTGGAAACATCAAAACGTAAGTGATTATAAACAGATTTGATACGACTTATTTCCCCTCTAAAAGCAGCAGATATAAGTTCGCAAATCAGTGAATAGGAGCGAAATTGCAGACAGTTTCGTTGGTTATGTATTTCTGAGGCTACAATCTATCTCTTGAGATTTCAGTTGGTGGCTAGACTTCGAACAATCGTCGCTCATGTAAGTTGTTTGTCTACGGGGAAAGCAACCTATTTAGAGCCAAAATGGCGAACATGAGGTCAGGTTTTTATTGGCCAATCAGCGCACGCAAAACAGACGCGCTCCACGTGGGCTCTGATGTCTGATTGGTCGGGTGCTATGGAGTTCTGTTCGAGATTTGATTGGTCGTGTTCGGTTGTTCTCGCGGTAGTTGAGCCCGCGTGTCAGTGGGCAGTCTGTGTGTGGTACTGCGAGTGTTGGAGAAACTAGGCAAAGCGACTGCGAGCGGCTGGCTCGTACGAGGCAAACTTTTCACCATCAAACCATTTTAAACAAGCAATCAAATAGGGATTGGGAGAATTTATCAACACCCGGAATTCTGCGAACTGTGTTCAAGCAAGTCTTAACAGTGGAAAACAATCTCGAAGCGATTGTTAGGCGCTGTTTTTTTTCAAGGGGTTGGGATTGATTCCCAACCAGCGCCTAATACTGATCGTATAAGGTCACGAGTGGAGGACTTCGACGTTTCCTCGGTGCAAGGAATTATTGCTGCATTTACATTCGCGGAAAAGGATTTTATGGAGACTAAAGGTAACGCGGAAGATAACTTTCAAGAGAATCCACTTTTAATTTAGTCAGCTTATTTAGCAATTAAGCACTCTTCATGCTTTGTTCCTGTTTTTATTTTACAAAGCTGTTGCCGTATATTTGTCGGAGACTAAGCTAAAAAGGTGTCTAAATGTTTGACCCATTTAGGAATTGATTGGGTTTCTATTGCTGTATGTCTTACCTCGCCTTTCTGACATTGTTCTGTAATCTTGTCTGGTTACATTCAAGCAAACAGCAGTCAGGTAATCTTGTTATTGCGAGAAGACTCATAAGCAGCTTGTTAGTCGCAGCTCGCAGAGCAGATGACAAGCAGCAAATGTGTGTTTGCCTCGCTCGACACAACTATTCTGTGTTTACAGCACACGCGCAGCTGAACGCTTGACTCTTATTGGAGATAATGAGCCAACGCGCCTTGTTTTTGTCTTGCTCCTCGGCTGTGTGAAGGATAAAGGGGTTAAACCGGGGATCAGGAGCGGGAGAAGCGCGTGCATCGGGTGGACGGACCGGGCTTTGTGTGTCCGCGAGTGCAGGGAGGGGTGACGGACGGGCTCTCGCTCATCTACTCGGATTACTGAAGAGCGCCACATCCCCTGGATCTTCTCTTCGGAAAGGATACATTCAAGATGTATCCGCAGGGCCGGCATCCGGTGAGTAACATAAATTATGATATTGATGCTTTGTGTCTTCGACAGATTCGCTCCTCGACCGCTGAGCTCGCGCACTATTGTGTCGCGCGGTGTGCCCTTTATTTCTGCTCAAACTAAACGAGACTGTGTTCTGCTTAAGTTGCTTCTACCGTTGATTTTCATCTTTGTTTAAAGTGGAAATGTGTATGGGAAAAGGCTGCGAGGAGGAGGAGGAGAACCAGCTGCTAGTTTGTTTTTATTTTTTATTATTATTTCTTCCTCCGGGGCTGTTTAGACGCAGTGACCCGTCTGTGTCACGCCGACCGCTGCTGAGTGTGTGAGGCTTTTCCCACCAGTGTCTCAAAACCACCGGCAGGCCGAGCTCGAGGGAGCGCCTGGGCACTTCTGACAAACCGCAGTTCAGCTCCGATGAAATATCATTTCCCTGAAAATCGGGAAGCATGAAATGTGCTATTGACACCCGTGACTTGTTCAGAAACGCAGTGAAAGTAAAACATGAGACCCACGAACTGCTCTGAAAGGAGTAATGGAGAAGGTCGTTGGTTGTTTTGGTTATGGTGGTAGGAAGTCAAAGCTATAGTGACATACCAAAAACACTGTTGGTGTAATGGCATATTGCATCAGTGGCTAGGCTGTATTAATGTTTTTCGTTTGCAGCAGTTCACATAAATGATTGATATTATTTTTCAGGCACCTCACCAGCCTGGCCAGCCGGGCTTCAAATTCACTGTAGCAGAATCGTGTGATCGAATCAAAGACGAATTTCAGTTTCTTCAAGCTCAGTACCACAGGTAAATATTGCTGCTAATGTACTGTATGTGTGTGATGTGTTTTATACCTGTTATGAGATTAGAGCTTGTGTAAATTAACCTTGAATTCATAGGAACTACAACTATAGTGCCATCATTTCACTATATGAAAAGTACTTTAATGTTTGTGATTTCTTGGAAATCTGTGTAAAATCAGCAGCAGGTTGTGATGTGTGCCAATATGTGGCATGTGATCTGTGGCTTTGGCATCCACTAAGAAGTCATTCTGGGTCTTTCTCTCTCTTAACAGTCTTAAAGTGGAGTACGACAAACTGGCCAATGAGAAGACAGAGATGCAGCGGCATTATGTTATGGTAAGAGTTTGTTTTTTTCATCTGCTGTCTGTTGATCTTTTGTTCCTTGAAAACATCAATAGGGTCACCAGCCAACTGTCTGAGCTAATGTTTAGTGTCCACTACCCCTATTTATTGTGTTTGTGTTTGCATTGATTGCACTAAAGGATCAGTGTTGAGGAGTGTGGGTGTTTTTATTTGTTGTAAAATGCCTGGAGGGTGTTTTGGGCAAGGTGTTGCTGCTTGTTCCATTCGCTTTGACCTGAGGGGCTGAGTGTCTCCTGATTCAAGTGAGAGAAAAGGCAGCCTAATTCAGTTTAATGATCAGGTTTCAGTTTTTGTTAGCATTTTAAGAGTACTCTCCAACTAAATTTGTTAATATTAAATAAGAAATGTCATGGCGTTCAGTAAATGTAAGTAAGAACATTCAATGGGCTATTTGTGATCTCTGCTAACCAATAAAATAAAACAACATTCATGCATATGTACAATGGAAGCAGTTGTTTTTGTCTTAAATTACCTAGAGACCTGACCTAAACGAAATGTTATCAACCTTCAGGATTATTGCAGCCTCACTCAATATTGACCTTTGTGTGCAATTCAAGAATTACACTAATATTAGTTTGTCTCCGTATCTCTTATTAGAAGTCCAGTGAGTGGAAATTGAATTCCGCCAGGATATGATGTAATAGTGCACAGGTTGAACGGTGTTAACTGAGCTCTACTCTCTCTTATCTTATTTGAACGTGTAGTAGATATTGACTCAACATGCCCACACCTCTGTTAAATATTATTTTTCGGAGGAATGCTGAGTGGTAAAAGGCCACTACCAGATAAACTAAATAAAATACACAGACGTGCTCTAAGAAAAAAAATGTTTGTAATCAGGTTGTTTGAATGAACTTAGTTTGATCAGTAATTTTGAGTTTAAAGTAAAGCTGTTATCTTCTGCTGACCGATACCTACAAGGGAACTTTTCACTGGGAATAAATCTTTTATAGGGATGAAAAGGAGAATGTAAAAAGGAGAGAAAGGGTGGAAGATTATATTATTGTCATATAATTTTATTTGTCAATGTCTGGCTAGATTTTTTTTGTAAACATACGTTTAGTAACTGGTTTAATATGACTGCTTTCATGAATGCTAGTAGATGGTAAATGGCAGATTTATAAACATTGCTCTTTATTTCTATGATCAGCCAATTATCCTAGTCCCAGCGCTGTGTGTGTGTTACACTAGGAAATAAATTGGGTGCATGATATATATAGAGATGATACTGCAGTCAATAATATTATACCATTTCTTATGTGTTAAAAGCATTTCTCATTTTCTTTTGCAGTACTATGAAATGTCCTATGGACTGAACATTGAAATGCATAAACAGGTATGTGATCTACTAAGATGCCTTTTTTTTGTATAGTATGTATGCTTAATGCCATGGCAAACACTTCTGTGTGGTTGAGTTTTTACAGGTGTTACTGAACCGTGTAGCACTTTTGAGAAGTTTTCTGTAACTGTCAAAAAAACTAAACAAGAACTGTCATGCATGAAGGCATGCAAAGATGGATTTTAAGTTGTTATACATATGATTAAATTACAGTGGTCAAAGGCATAGTGTGTTGGTGCACGTGTTTAAATCTGGCTTGTGCAAGTTTGAGTCCATTTCCTGATTCTATTCCCTCTTCTGTGCTTCATCTATAAATAAGCGTAATAAAAAGTGATGTCTGCACGCAGCAGATCTAAAAATAAATGGGAAACCAACAGAAGGATGGAGGCAAGGTCAGATGCCAGCCCATATAAAGGTCAATAGGTCGGCTGTGTCCAGCGGGAAGTGTTATTTAATCTTTTTTACTAATTGATGTTAATGGTTGGCATCCCAGGCCTAATTGTTGTCAGCCTTCATGTTGTGCGTTTTTCTTTTTTTTTTAAATTAGTCGATTAGATTTTTATAACAAAGTAAGGTTGTGAAATTGATGCACTTTAACAGATAGACCAGCCAGCACATCCCTTTTCCTCTATTTCTCTTTCTCTCTATGTCATTAGCAGTGATATGATGTATAGTCATATGAGGACGGCTCAGTTTGAAGAGGCCCTTTATGGTTCTCACCCTGAGGCCTCACAAGGTTAATGGTATCAGTGTGAGGGTGGTGAATTGGAACAGCATGCACGATCCATCAGCTACTCCGAATATATGTGTGTTGTGTGTGTGTGTGTGTGTGTGTGTGTGTGTCGGGGCCACATGTCTCTCTCTCACAGACACTGCATTTTCTGAAAGCTTCAGTCAGGCACTTATCTCCAGCTGTGAGAGAGACGGAGAGAAAATGAAAAGGGAGGGAAGAGTAGGTGCAGGGGCTTTGCGCAAACAGGTTAATCGACTGGCTTTTTTTTTTTTTTTTTTTTTGCAGAGCCTCTCTTTTGTTTATCAATAGAGATCTGACTGAGTGGACTCAAATGCATGAATTATTCATGTGAGCATGGACTCCCTGCTCTCTCTGGAGTTAGTGATGACAGCCAGTCTGATAACACATAGTCTGCCCTTCATGTAGTGCTTTTGACTGGAAAGGAAAGGGAGGAAAATGCATCTAGGTGCCAGATTTGTCATGTGCTTTCAGGATCCGCCGCATTCAGAATACAATTAATTTAGTATTTTATGTAAACACCGTTGAGAGTTTGTAATGGTGCTAATCTTGCGGTACGTTAGAGCCTCGGGGCAGAAGGGGGGAGGACCGGCTGCGTTGGGGCAGGAAGTGGACGGCTGTGCTTGTCAATGTGGCCCTTTAATTACTGAGCTACAGAGGCCCCTGATCTGCTGTCCCTCTGTGTTTAACACAGTTCCCTCTGTCTTCATTTTCTTCCTCATTTTGTCCTGAAGTACTTGCCGCTGAATTAATGCTGTGTGTGTGTGTGTGTGTGTGTGTGTGTGTGTGTGTGTGTGTGTGTGTGTGTGTGTGTGTGTGTGTGTGTGTGTGTGTGTGTGTGTGTGTGTGTGTGTGTGTGTGTGTGTGTGTGTGTGTGTGTGTGTGTGTGTGTGT
>CAIGQW010053631.1:10051318-10064577 GCA_903798125.1 Danio choprae
GTGTGTGTGTGTGTGTGTGTGTGTGTGTGTGTGTGTGTGTGTGATCATTGGTGTGTCTGTATTTGGTCAGTTCTTTGTGTGCACACACACTAAGCCAGATTCATTAAGTGAAGCTCAGTCTGTGGCCTTAGAGGGTGAGAGAGCAAGGAGGGGGGTTGAGACAGGCAGCGGGGAGGGAACTTGTTCAGATGAATAATTTATTCAGGATTCCAGGAATTGTTTGCCAAGGTGATGATGGTCGATTTGATTCTGAGCCAAAGCAAACTGACTCTGAGCACACTGCAGTCTCTCTTCAGAAGTGTTTGTGTACATGTGAGTGAGATGTCTAGTGGTGAAAAAATGCACCCACATTATCATGGCAGGCTAGTAAAATAATCCTAAAATAATGGTGACTGGGTTATATTATAATATTTTATTCTAAATAATCTTTTTGCCAGTTTGAAACGTAATATTATTTGTCATCAGCTATTATATGCTTTCTAATTTGTACTTTTAATAATTTGATTCATAGATTTTTATACTTGGTTTTAAAAATACATACATAATTCTGTCTGTAATTAAGTTCTGTAATTACATTGTTGACCCTACACATACAACTTAACCCTTAAATTAAACCCTGTCTTTTTTACCTTAACGTATCTCATCAATAAAGCAATAAAAGTTTGCACATGAACATAAAAAAAATTACTTTACCTTTGTAAGTACATCTATTGCATAGTAGTTAAAGATATCTAATATATGGGTGGACTGACACGTTTGATTGAGTTTATTGGATTTGCTGTGTCTGAGATGTGTTTATTTTAATTTTGAGATTCACCAATAAGCTAATTACATTTGTCAAGTAATAATCTTTTTAAAATTAAAAAATATATATGTTGTTGAAATAGAAAATTCAGCGATTTGACCTTAAGTTTTAAGATTATTATTACTTTTGTTTTCTAGAAATGACTGAATAATGTATTATTTGGTTACACACTGTAGCATAATCAAATACATACCTAGAGTAGAGTACTTGCAGCATTGGAACTTAAGTGTTGAGCCTACTAGATACTCTAGTGTTTGTGTGTGTAAGTAAATTTCAGGTCACATCTGCCTCTAGCACTGTTCACTGAACCAGGTGGTTGTGTCTGTCCTTTGTGTCCGGCTTCAGCCGATGAATGCACAGAGAGACACAAACATCACTAAACGGTTCCAACAGGATTTGTGCTTCATATGCAGCAAGGGCAAGACAGAGACACCCTGTACGGATGCCTGCTGCTCAATGCAGCCTTTCAGCCTGAGGGAAGCTGAGGGTTATAGGAGCCTGTGTCAGGCGGGACGAATGAACTCTGAGTGTGTGAATGCCTCTGAGTGCTATCCTTTATTTGTTAACATGTCTAATTTGAAAAGACAGCTTCTTCTGTCACCACAGTCTGTATATATGTGGCTTTTTTTTATGAGTGAGCATGTAATTGTAAGTTCAACCGTACAAACTCACTCCTTACTTTCTCTTCCTCTTGTCTGTAATTGTTCGAGTCACAGAGAGGGAAGTGCAGCGGTCTGTTCATTTGTCAGTGAGTGGCTCTCCTTCAGTGTGCAGTTGTTTTGCAGCATATTTAATCCTCATCAGTGTCTCCCTGCTCTCAGCTCGTACCCACAGCAACAGGTAAATGGCTTCTGGCGTGCCATTGACAGGGCTGCGTGTGAGAGCTCTTCACACGCTGCTTGACAGCACTGAGCACCTGGGATTGTGAAGCTGAGTAGAAAGCCTCTTTCTGCTGAAGGGCCTTGTTTTCACTCCCTGTGCCCTGTTTTTTTTTTCTTTTTCTAGCAGCCTGTGTGGGAGCTGTTTTAGTAGCTTACGGCACACCTCTGGAACTCAACAATAACATGCTTCATGTCCCCTTTTCATAGTGCAGAAGTTTAATTTGAGGTTAATGAATTTTGTAGATTAGTTTGTGTGAAGTCCTTATGATTATGATATGTTTTATGGAGGTTATCAAGTGTGAATTTCACAGTAACGTCCAAGTAAAATAAATACATTAATACAACAATTTCTTTTGCTTCAATAAAGATATTTGTTTTTTGGAGATTTGTAGCAGTGTGGCATTTGTGACCGCATGTTAATCCACCAATTACTACCAATAAAGATTACTGCAACCTTTTTTTTTTTTTTTTTTTTTTTTGGTAGTTTCCTTAATTTTCTTTTCCTTTTCTGCGCATAATTGATTTTCATTAGAGTGCTTTTACTGTACTGGCAATAGTCATGATAATAGTAGAGTATAAAATTAAAGTCACAGGTAGTTACAGAGCAAAAAAATGTAGTTTATAGTAATTTTTAAAATCTATATACATTAAATAAATACCAAAAAGCATATTTGTATGATCATTAAGCATGAGATTCACCTTTAGTTCTCCACATCTTTCAAATATACATACAACAATCTGCACTGCTTGATTCAAGCCTGAAGCTGTTTGCTAAAGCATGTGCTCTCCAGTATTTTGATGCTGCTGCACAAAGTGTGTTGTATACCAACATGTCACATATGCCGTTTATCAGTGGAAATGTCATTACTGATAATTGCTATGGAATATCTTCTCCTTTGGCCTGTCGTCAGTGCTTTTTGGCTCAAGCAGAAGGGTAGTGTTTCCCAATCTTCCTATCTTAACACACATACACACTTCACCCCACCCCACCCATGAAAGAAAGCCGTTACACCCCTCCCCCTTCTGCCCCCTTTCATCCCGCATTAATTTGCAGAGTTGATCTGATCGACAGGCCGAAAATTCAATTTAATGACCTGCCCCTGTGCGCGTAATATGATTTTACTGCCTGTTATGGTCAAGCAGAGCTCCAATTTACATAATGATCTAAGGGAGAGATAGGGGCGGGCCGGTTGCTGTAGCAACCTCCAAGTGGCATACAGGAATGGAAGCCAAGAGGAGGGGGTGAACTGATGGAGTGAGCAAGAGGAAAAAGAGCCTCAGCGTATGGCTTGTATGAGGGCAGGCAGCGTTTTTTGATGTCCCAATATTTCTCTTTTTGGTTCGATGCTAATTGATTAGTTGTTGTTGGTATGCGTTTGTTCTGTGAAGGAGTGTGTGTTTGTGTAGCAAAGCCGAGCTGAAAAAGCATTAATAGCTCAATGACTCTGAAGGGGTGGGGAGAGGGCTTAGATCCTTTGTTCACGTCCCCAGAGACAGTTCATCACAGGTCAGAACACATCCACTCTCACCCGCTCTAAAGAGAGAGCGAATCCATCAGAGTGCCAGGGTCAGCACCCTCCCACAGGCACGGAGGTCACGCTGCCAAAAAATGAACGGAATGTGGCTTGCAGTGAAAGAAAGAGAAATTTCTCTCCTCCCTCACCTGCTGGGCCATCTGCTCCAACCTATAATCAATTTGTTCACCGCCCCATACTTCCTCTCCCCCCTCCCTCACGCTCTCTTTTGCCTTCTCTCCTTTTCATCCTGAAGCGCTAGCATGGCTCATGATGAAATATAGCTCTTGGGGGCTTCAGGTAGCCGTGAGTAATGCAGGGGAACCAGAGCATGTTGGCTGATTACCCTGTCCGTCTCTCCATATCAATAAAAGTCATTTTGAATATTGCTGTAGGGCTCTGGTTCCTCGCCTCCTGCGCTCCTGGAATGGGAGCATGGGGAAAAATGGTAATTGCTCAGTATTGCCATCGTTAATCTCCCAGCACCAAATCAGCATTAGCATATTTCAGCATCTTAATGAAATAATCTGTCTGGGTAATGAGAGGGTGGGGGGTTGGTTGAGGCCAGATGACCCCCCTTTCCTTTATCCCTCCTTCGCTCTCTCCATCTCTTGGCCAGATGGGCACCGCAGGCCTTCTGCCCACTTTGGCCTGGCAAAGCTATGAATTTGGCCAGATCTGTTTCAGTAGCAGTGTGCTGGAGCGCCGTTTGGCTTCGTGAGCAGCACACACCATATCAGCGCTCGAAGAGCCTCATGTTTATGCTGCACCAAATCAGTTACATGGCAACATCAGCGAATGCAGACGTTTCTGAAGTTTTTGCTTCATTAATCAGGAGTTCTGGAGGTATCCCATCATGCCTCATTTAGATCTGCGGAGGCTTGATTAGAATATTCACCAACGTGAAAGTAACGTGAGGGCATCGGAGCGCATGCTGCCGAGAATTAAGTACATTTGAGTGATTAGAAAAGAGCTGACAAATTTAATGACCGCTGTGTTTGTGTGTCTCTGTTTTTATTTTTCAGACTGAGATTGCCAAACGGCTAAATGCAATTCTTGCTCAAATCATGCCTTTTTTGTCACAAGAGGTAAATATCTTCTACTTCATATCCCTCTGCTATTATATCTTTTAGCCCTTGCAGGTTTTCTGTATATTGATCTGTCTTTCCTCTTTCCTCCTTCCTCCAGCACCAACAGCAGGTCGCACAGGCTGTTGAACGTGCTAAGCAAGTGACAATGACCGAGTTGAATGCCATCATCGGGGTACGTGGACTTCCCAATCTGCCTCTCACCGTGTGTATACCCCTCTTTCTTATTCATTTGACCAGGGCCAGGGACAAACTTGCACACAAGAAGCTCAGTGTACTAATGCATGCATTCATCATCCTAAATCACAATAGTATGTAGCACTAGAGATCAAATTTGCTCATAATGAAGCCAAATTAGCCTGCCCCCATAGGTTGGGTCAAAGGTTACACTTCAGTCATAATCCTCCACTGTAAAGCCTTCAATCCAACACATATCACCTCAGCAGCTTTTAAACGGTTCAAGGGCAAATCCGTGATTGCTAGAGCCGTTTATACTCGTATTTTGGAAGAAGATCAGGATTGTTAGTGTGTCTTAGTCCAATCAGTCTCCTGCTGCAGATTTGCCCCTGCCCTTCATGGTCTAATTTTTACTTTGTTTTAATTTGTAATGTGATGTTTGCTTTATGCCATTATTTTTTTTGTCTTGTCAGTACAACACACTCATTTGAGTTCATTTGTCGGTGTGTGTGGCTGTTTTATCTGTGTGTCTGGTTGAGAGGCATGTAGAGAGACATGTTTGGGCTTGTGTAGTTAAGGTCTTGTTTTGATCACACAAAGACAACCCTGACAGAATTAGACTTCTCCCTGTGATTAGCCATGTTAAATACTTTAAAGAGCTTGTCTTAAGGAGCATTGAGAAGCTTCCTACTCACTTGGGGAACACAAACATTGCTTGAATCACTGCCTTCTAGAGCATTTCTGGAAACTTTAAGAGGGGTCTATATGTCAGGTGATATGATGAATTCTATTCCAAAAATAAGTATGTGCTTTTAAAAAACCCCCCACTAAATTATGCAGTTCTGTTGGTCAGCAACTTAAAACAGAAGATTTGTGTCTTGGGTCTTGTTAAGATCTGTTAAGATGTGTTTTTGTCAATTGGATCACAAGTAGGCGAGGAAGGCACTGTCCTGTTAATACCTGATGTTTTTAATTGGCATCTTGTCAAATTTCAACCAATTTACTGTAATACTGTAAATTGTGAGGAGAATTTATGATCAAGTGCATGTATGGACTTTTTTCAATTATAATATTATAAAATAAGATTAAGCAAATTTAAACATTAATCTAAAACTACACAATGAAAAAATGGTGAGACCAGCACTTTTTGTTTTTGCACTGATTTCTAAACAAATTACACCAGGCGTTGTGGGTTCATGTCACAATAGCTATGTTTCCATCCAGAGATGCGAATCAGATTTATTTGTCAAAACTGGAACATCATTAAGGACCGAAACAGTTTTTTTTTATCCAGCAAATCAAAGAACAGAATCATCACTTCCTGATAAAGTGGTGAAAAATTTCAAAAAGAAAATGGAAATTACTGCTCAGGAGAAACCACTGTGGGGTTTTCTTATATAATAAATAACTATAAACACAATGAATGCAAGGTGGCTTTTGGAGATGTGAGAGAACTTTTTGGCACAGTTCAGGGAAGTTATAATAACGAACCACGTTGTGTGACTTTGCTTAAGAGATTTTAGAATGAGCAAGAAATTTTGGAGATTACATTATTGCCGTCCCACTGCATATTTTTTTTTTATTACACGATCTGTTCAAACAATCACATGACGTTTTTAATAAAAAAAATTTATGTTCTTTATTTAAATGCTTCCATTTTCTAATTTATGCAAAAAAAATCTTGAGTAAAAAGGCATATTTTTATGCAATATTCCAAAATGTGAATAAAAATAGGTAACTGGAAACTTAGTGAATGGTAAGAGAACACTTTTGCATTACAAATTCATATCACAAATTTCAGTTTACACCTGCTAGGGCAATTCTACAACACATCCTGTAGTCTTTAAGAATTAGGTCAGTAGGCCAAGAGTAAGTGGTCTTTTGTTTCTGGTTGAATGCATTCTACAGCATCAGCCTCTACCGTTTGCAAGCAGTCTGGACTTTTTCTTTAAGTGCTCGAAAGTTGACAAGGCCCCAAGTACACCGGACATTAGCATGGCCAACTTGTGATAGGACCTATTAAAAATGCATATTAATACCAGTTGTAAACATAACCTCAAACTATGGCTGATGTTAAACTCAGTATACATGATGTAATTCAGAAATTCAATATTTGAAGGATAAAACCCAGGCTGTGTCTCCTGTCCTTCAGATCAAGCCTACTATGTCAAGGCCAGTTGTTTTCGTTGAAAACAAATGTTCGTGTATGGGAAATTTTAACTTCATAGTTGTATAAGTGGTGTATTCGCCCCATGTTCATGAAAAGATGGATTAAATTTTTTGTTCTTGAGCTTGATAGACATTAAAGTATACTATTGTTTGAGTTCAGCTAAAACCAAACTTCTAATAGTACTTGTTGTAGTGTCTCCTGCGATGAATATGGCTACCCAGCTTGGATTAGCCTGGGCTAGGCTATAGTGGGTAGGAGGTCCAGAGCTGGGTCAGGACAGCCAGAGCCAGATATTGGAATTCAATTAAAGCAAATAAGCCAAGACTCTGACCCCTGTTTTCAAGGTAATTGCTTCCTCGAATCGGCCTGAATGCAACTGTCAACGGGGCTCCATCATTTAACAGCTCGCCATTCAGCAGAGCAGCTTGGCAAGAGGTGGGGGAGGCATGAGGGCAGGGCTTGTTGCTTCTGCTCGCACACGCACACACACACACACATACACACATACACACTTAGCAGTCACATGGCCATCGTGATGGTGGATAAATAGATGTAGTTAGACAGACACTTGCCGCACTGTTGCAGGAATTAACACGCACTCAGTTGCTTGCAAAAAAAAAAAGCACACAAAAAAACAAGCTTTTATTTGTTGACTGGTGAGATGGCAGAAGATCAATCTGTGTGTACTGGTGGAGAGGGGGAGGGAGGGGGGTCATTAAAGATTCACTGTTAATCAGGAGCCAGCAGCGTTTGGCACAGAGAGAGCGAGAGAGGAGGAAGACTGTGAAAGGAGAGTGAGTGTGAGAGAGAGAGAGAGAGAGAAGCATTGTGAGAGGGAATGATCCGCAGGGAGGGGCCGAGGCAAATAAGTGGGTTAGCAAGAGTAGAGAGACGCCCATGAAAGCTTTAGTCTGCGGTACGACTGACCTGTTAAAGTGGCAGTGCTGTACATGTCTGTGGCTTTGCTAACAAGTCGCTGACATTAAGTTCTTATGTTAATGATGGTGGAGCTATGCCAACAAAAATGCAACCGTGTAAGTGACACATTCGCTTGCAATAGTGCTGCACAATTAGTCAGAATAAAATAAATCTGTTATAAAATTGCAAAGGCTGTGATTTAAAATTAAATGAGTAAATGCACTGAATGTTATAGAGTGAAGCTCACTTTTACGTTTGGTCAGCGATTTCGGTTTAATACCCTGCATTGTAGTATAATATTTCTTGTTGTTTCAGCTTAAGGGCTGTTTACATAGCACCATAAGTTAGTGTTTTCATTTTTTGTTTATGTTTTGGGGATCTGAAAACTCAAACTTTAGAAAACTAGTTTCAAAATGTGGGGTTTTGAACCCACTATACTATACTAAACTAAAACATGGTTTTGTGAAATTGGTGAATTAGTGGAGCTTGCACATTTAGTATGCAGGCATGCATGGGTGTTCAACAACCAAAACACCAACAGAACCATATGTGTGAACGGGTGTAGTGTTTTTACAAAGTGATGTCATCAACTACTGGCTTGACTTGCATGATGCAGCATTTTTAGTTATTTGTTTTGGTCTCGTGTAAATGGGGATTGTATGAAAAAATGTTGTTTAGATGTTCAGAACATTTTCAAAATACAAAAGGAAATTTTTTTAAAAACCTTTTAAACATACCCTCGATAAAATTTACCCCAAGCAGGTGCATTCAGCTATGCATGTATCATTATTATTGTTTATAGTCATACTGCAGGTAAGCACAGCAAATCTGCACCTTTCATAAAGTTCAATTTAAATATTAAATTGCCATCAAAATGATCAGAGAAATCATGTCAATAAGTGACAATCACGGTTTCCCCCTCCAATCTCTTAACACTAGTATACATACAGACGGATAATGTCTAAATACTCAAGACACAAAGAAAGAACTGATTATTAGCAGCTTTATGCCCTGTTTACATCAGGTATTAACCGCTGTCTCAGGTGATTTGATGACTATTGAAAGTTTCATTTTTTCATCTGTATGTAAATGAAATTTTGGCTCACCACTTGAGACGGGTGTTAAGGCAGGTGTGATGATAAAGCAATAAACTGTGTAAATTATTTTCACGTAGAAGTTAATATGAATGTTAATGATCTCGTTTCATGTAAAACATTAGCGGCAGAGGTTTGCTCCTGGTTTTGCCCTTTGTTTTGATACAGAACACCAGATTCACTTTGCATACTGTTTCTGTTCATTTGCATTTCAGATTTCACACTAGCAGCATAAATGCCCTCAGCCTGACTAAAAACGTAGTTTATAACAAAGGCGAACGTTTGGCCAGTTATTTTTGTCACTATTATTAAACTATTAGTAGGAGACTAATGGGGATCAGGGTGTCTGTCTAGGAGGGTTAAGGATTTTTAGCACTGTGGTGAGGTTACAGACACATTTAAATACAAAAGCATCCTTCATTGCTTAAATAGTGTTGGTCAGCATATGTGGCTGGGTGGATTTCAGAAGTCGTGATGTGTTATTCATGTGAGTGTTTCTTCTCTCTCATCAGCAGCAGGCTCATGCTGTCTACCCTGCTCTGATGGTCAGTGTTAAAGAGTCTATGTGTGTTATATTTGGGCTTTTGAAGTGAAGCTTAGACTCCCATGTTCTTAGACCCTAACGCTTCTCAGTGTGTTTATGTTCTGCATTGTTCTGCTTTTTAGTCGTTGAAGTCAAAGCAGTGGCTGTTTACTGGGAGGGTAGTAATGCTTACACAGACCGGTTTATAAATGTATTATTATGCGTTTATGAACCCTTTATATTGAGAGCGTACGTGATGTCTGAAACATCAATAATACAATACATTTTTTGTTTGCTTAAAAGTAGTGAATGCTTTAAATAAAAATAAGTGCTGTATTTAACTTTAAAGTCAAATCTCTGCATTTGAACTGGTAAATTATTGCAAGTTACCTATTCACAGCTCTAATATGCTTTGAAAAAAATTGAAAAATAAAAATTCTTTCTGTTTACACATCCTCCACTTGTTTCAGACGTTTGAGTTTCTTCTGCTGGACACAAGATACACTGCAAAATGTTGGGGGAAAGACAACCATTGATTCCCATTCTATGGATGTCATTGACTGCTTTTTTTCCCACAGAACATCTTGTTTTGTGTTCAATAGAAGAAAGTAATTCTTAAAAGTTTAGAACCACTTGAGGGAGAGTAAATGATCAGTAAATTTTAATTTATGGGCGAAACATCCCTTTAAAGTCTCATGTTCAGTGAAAATTGCAATCTTGTGAAACTATTACAGTTTAACTGACAATTGTTTTAATATTCAAGTCTTATTCCTGAATTTTGATTTTGAATTTTTATCTGACCTTTAACGCCAGTATATTTAAGCCATGTAATAGACCAGATTAAAATGATTTACGGTTATTACTTAACTGATATAGACTGAACTAGTTATTAGTAATTTGGGTGTGTCTGTCTACTATAGTTATAGGAAGGTCATGTGCATTGTATAAAATGCATCAAGGAACTGTTAATCCAGCAAAATTGTCCTGGTAATAAATTATGTTATCATTACATTGGGTGTAGTTAAGAAAATGAATTAAGGTGAAGATCATACCAAGGTTTGACTGATTTTATGGAAATAGCACAAATGTATATATTGACTATTACATCACATTTTCCTCCATTGTAAACAGCCACTGCTTTTGCACCACGTTACTGACTGCGAAGTTAACACAAACCGAGAATGTCATGTTTTATTAAGGAGGTGTGGCGCAGCCTAGAAGGTAACCATGAACCTCTGTGTAAGCTCTCTCGGGTATACTATGGGTTGTGAGGTGGGCTGTTCGTTTGATTGCCTACATTCACTAAACTCACTTGACTATGTAAGTGTGGATGAATTTATGTGTGTACACATTGACTCTGTGAACTAACATCAGAAAATCATGCACCCTTGATTGTGTAAGATGAGTGTGTATAAATCAAGCCTGCTCGAAATTTGTAATTAGTACAGCTTTTGTGCATTTTCTGATTTGCCACAAAAAGATGCATGCTAAGTAGAGTGGTTTTGCAATAACAGTGCATATTTGTAGAGGTCAGAATCAGAACGAGCTGTTCCCGCCGAGCTCAAGGAGATCATGTCCTTGTGAAGAGTGTCCTGCTTTTGATCCAGTCACTAATTGAGGTGTTTGGGTGCCAATGTTCCTCTCCGTGCATCCCGTGAGAGGGGGGCTTAACCAGTCACCTTTATTTGGTGCTTGCAGTCCATGTGCCCTTTCACTCCGACCCACTTGATGTAAATGTGTGTGTTGACAGCAGCAGCAGCTCCAGGCTCAGCACCTTTCTCATGCTGCCCACGGACCCCCGGTCCAGCTGCCCCCTCACCCCTCGGGGCTGCAGCCCCCAGGCATCCCTCCAGTCACGGGCTCAGGATCAGGTCTGCTGGCGCTGGGAGCTCTGGGCAGCCAGGCACACCTGCCAGTCAAAGATGAGAAGAACCATCATGACCTGGAGCACAGAGGTAACACACGCATGCCTTGGCCAGAACACAAAAACAAATGTCCTGAAGCAGAGCGCTCATGCTGTGGTAAGAAAATCCAAAAATGCTGACGATAATTTTTTTTTTTTTTCTGTTTCTTTTATCAACTTCATCATTCTCACTTGGATAAAGAACGGGAGTCTAGCACGGTGAGTTCTTTGTTTCTGATTTGTTTGGGTTGTTTTTAGTGGAAATGCTACTTTTTTGCCTGTTATTTACATTACATTTCTGTATGGTGCAGAATTTATGTATTTGCTTCCATACAAGGTTTATTTCTGTGCATTTCAAAGTATTCTGTTGTTTTTTTTTTTTTTTAATATGAAGAACATGAAGGCTGGTCAGTGGTGTGTACAGTGGTGGATCAGCATGAGTCATTTGCACTTGTAAACCATATCAATGGTTACACTTTGTACCAGACCAATGATTGCGCTTTCAGTGCTTCAGACATTTTTCTGCCACTTTAATCATACAGGTTTATTTCAAAGATTGACAGTCACATTCTGGAAGTAAAATGACCTCAAGGTTAAGCAATGGAATTTTAGTTTTATCCCATCTGGTCAAATTAATTTGATTAAAATTATAATTATTATTAATAAATAGTCTATGTTTTACTATATATATATGCATATTTTGGAATAACATAATTTCTGAAGATAATACCAGCAGCTTTAAATGTTTCGTTTTATAGTTCTGTCATTTTATTTGCTTCGTATAATTATAATTCTTTCCCTTATAAAGCCATTACATTTACAGTCTTGTACCTTTTACCTTTTTGCTTAAAATCAAAGTTTATGACAGAGTTTCTAACAGAATAATTTTAAAGGAATTATTAAAATATAAACTTTAAGGACCAGGGCTCCTAAAAGCGGTAGGGTCGTAATGCACTATTGTGTTCGCTGGTGAAGTGCAATTATAAATGTGTTCTCCAATTTTCATTCACTTTAATCCCAAACAACACTATGCTGCTGTCATATACACGGATGTGGCAGCCAGTGAGAGTGAGAATTCTTTAGTGAAACACCCGCACCATACATAATTAAATGCTTTCATCTAATGCTAGTATACATGGTTCAGATGACTCTTCACAAAAATACTATTAAATATTGAATATATATACTATGAATGCAGATTTAAAGCTGGAAAGCTTGTAATTTTTTTTTTTTTTTATAGGATAGTACTTTTTTTAAAAAAAAATTTTTTATCATTATCCCACCAAAATATTCCTTAATGTCATATGGTTAGAAATGACATGAGGATCATAAGTAAATCATTGCTGAATTTCTTTTCTGCTGAACTACTCCTTTAAGTCCTGACGTTTGAAGAAGAGGGAAGTCGGTGGCACGTTAACAGCATGAGGAGAGCAGAGCTGGCAGCATTAGGGCACACTAAGCCTTTAAAAAAAATAATAAAAAGAGAAGGGAGCCTGCTGTATAATCCTGCTTTTAATCCAGGTAAAAAATGCGCAAAAGCACAGGCCAGGGATTAGCAGCGCTATAATTTCATCACAATTAAAAAAGACTTTGACTCTCCATCTTAAAGGATTTGTCCTCACTCATTCTTCATGTCTGCAGCTCCTGGCTCAGATAAACCTTACTCATTCAGCCGTATCTCATTGCCGCCTCCTCCATTTCTCCTTGTGCCTCTTCTGCTCTCGTGCACTCCTTCCTTTGGTTCTTTCGCTCTGGTTCTGCTCATATCTCTTTGTTTTTATTTGCGGTTTTCATATAACCACTTAAAGTTTTTCTGTCTCCTGAATGGTTGGATTGCCCCATTTTATAAACTGGATATGCAAGATTTGGCTTGGCAATTGAGGTGCGTGTGTGAGAGGGTGCAGTCATGCCTGCAGAAATCAGACTCTGCTGCTGATTAGCGCTTAGTGCAGCAGTGGCCGTCCTGCTCTCTGCCCGCCAGGACTTCCTGTTGTCACGGGTCATCTGATAGCGCTGCTCTGACTTTGCTTATTGAGTCACGTTAAGCCTGTCTTAAAAGGTCAGCCTATTAAACCCACAGCTGAGACACACACATACACGCTCGGTTGCTCTGTCAGGCTGAGAGAGCAGTCTAGCTCTATTTATTACTTTTGGATTAGCAGAAGAAGGGGGTGGGGAGAGAAATG
>CAIGQW010053631.1:10064977-10084611 GCA_903798125.1 Danio choprae
TGTCTGCATGAATAGAGGTTTGTCAGTCAGGCCGAGAGTGTGGGCTTGGCACTGAGATCATGCCCTGGCAGTGCCACACTCTCTGGCCCAGTGACTGCGTCCGTCTGCCCAGCCATGCTCACAGAGGGAGCGCCACTCAGCCGCTGCCATTCTCAAGGCGTTCTGGACGACGTGGCTCCAGCTGCTCTTCCTTTCCTGTTCTTTCCGCTTTCACATTCTCCTACACATTTTTTCATTTTGTTTGTTTGTTTGTTTTGAAAACTTGTCAAGTGCAATAACGTACGTTTTTGATTGATATATCAGTATGACTGCATAATATAGATAAACAAATAATAATTTGATTTTAATAGGTAATTGCCTTAGATAATTGTTAAGTACGTTACCATAAATCATGAAATACGGCTGTAAAAGTCCACTTTAATATAAATGCATTTAGAAAAACACTTTTTTTAATAGCAGAATTACTGTATAATTACAATTCACATTTTTATAGCAGTTTCACTTTTATTTTGATTGCTGCTCTTAAACAAAGGCTGTAAATGGTCTTGGCAGTGGGTTGATATACAAACTCTATCTCTTATGGCCTCAGTTGAGGCCCACACGTTGTGGTAGCTGTTTGCTGTGTTTTAGTTGAGCTGGGCATGTGCGGGAGGCTAGGAATACAAGCCGTCATCTGGCTGGTTAACTCTCAGGGTGAGGGGCCATTTATTCTGGTCTAGTGTTTGCATTTCACTGTGTTATTCTCTGTCTCCCCCTCACCGTGCCGCAGGGATCAGTTTTCGCTTGACCCTGCTGTCCGGTTTGGCATACTGGCGTTGTGTAATGCTGTGTGCAGGTTGCCCAGGGCTGCGGGGTTAGGCCAGAATGTTTGAAGTGTGCTGTGGTCAGGCTGGTTTAGAGGCCTCACTCTTCAGGGATAGTTTGCTCAGCTGTCCCGCCTGCTTTGCTTCATGGGGCCCGGGCTTGCTTACTTGGCAGGCCCCACGCTCTCTCCTTTCCTCCATGCCAGGGAGTACGGGGTGATCTAACAGTGCCTCGGGCTTAACCCCCTCGCTTTTCTGTGTTTATCTTGTACGAGAGAGGAATTTACACACATGGCTCACTCAAAGCCACCGGTGGCCCCATGTCGCCTCTGATATTTGTATTTGTGCTGGCGAGAGAGCCCGGACCGTCCTGAGCATAGCTGACTGTCTGCAGCTAATGAGCTGAACCTAAAGTGCCTGCTACTTTATACTGAGGCAGAAGCTCTTACAAGGAGTGTGTAATAAACCTGAATGTATAAATGTATGTTTGTGTCTCATGGTGTTCAGGAGGTTCTATCAGTTTGTGTTTCTCAAGACAGCTTTGAAGGATGAGTTCTGAATTATTGATTAGATTTATTTTATTTGTGATTTGCACTTATTAGTTGTGTTGTTTTTGACTCTGCAGAATAATTCTGTATCACCGTCAGACAGCCTGAGGGCCAGTGAGAAACACAGAGGCTCTTCTGAATACAGTTTGGATCCAAAGAAACGTAGAGTGGAGGAGAAGGACAACATGAGCCGCTATGTAAGTGCACATGATGAAATTAGCTGCAAGTGAATTTTGAAATCGCATTATTGGGAGTTTAATATTTAAATGATCAACCATCTGATGGTGAAACCTAGACTAACGCCTACTAAAAATGCTACTTCCCATAACAGAAATAAATTACTTTTGAAAATATTAAAACAGAAAATTGCTGGTTTACATTGTGAATAGCAGTATTGCATAATATCCCTGTTTTTCCATAATTTAGGATCAAATAAATCCAGCCTTGGCCAACCCCAAAAGTTTTAACATCATAAATGTTACTATAATATAAATTTTACTTGAACTCTCCTAAATTTCTAGGATCACTCAAGTATTTACCTTGTTTATACACTACAGGATAGCGACGGTGACAAAAGTGATGATCTAGTGGTGGATGTGTCCAACGAGGTAAAAACTAACATCTTTGTTTCCCATTTTGGCTTAGAGAACTACTTCTCTTATGCATTTCTTATTCACACTGTAGGATCCAGCTACTCCAAGAGTCAGCCCGTCGCACTCTCCTCCTGAGAACGGACTGGATAAAGCCAGAGCACTAAAGAAAGACGCCCCAAACAGCCCAGCTTCTGTGGCGTCTTCTGGGAGCACCCCGTCCTCTAAAGCGAAGGACCACCCACATGTAAGCATTGAGATTGAGGATGGACATTTGTGGTGTCAAGTCTTCGCAAACCTTCTTCCTCTAAGCAGCTCTGTGTCTGCGGCATAGATGTCAGTTTGAGGCATAACATGAATACATCAGCAGCTGTCAGACAAACAGCGGCTTGGCTGCTAGCCTTGGCTAATATCTCAATGCGCTTAGCTAGCCTCCAAGGGAACAGGAGAAAAGAGAGTGTGATTAAAGATGAGTGAGAGGATGAGGTCTCGGGAAAGGGTTCGGTCTGAAGTTTAGCTTTATCCTTCTCAGCTATAATGAGCTGTCAGTGTTTGACTGGATTAGTGCGAGCGAGCTCTCTGGATTTGAGCATTTGTGGTATGTAGCTTTAGCTCCGTTAATTCCATCTCCATTCCTTCATCTCGCAGAACGACAAGTCCTCCACCCCAGGATTAAAGTCCAACACCCCTACCCCACGCAACGATGCTCCCACCCCAGGAACCAGCAACACCCCCGGGCTCAGGCCACATCCCGGAAAACCACCTGGCATGGAAGCACTGAGTAAGTAGCAAATGCACGCAATATATAGCATTTTTGTTTTTATTCTTTAAACTGCTGATATTGAAATGTCCAGTTTGTTGCATTAAATAACACATGAGGTGACACGAAAAACCCTTCTTCTCAATCGCAACAAATCATCATTCGGACCAATTGTTATTTTTTGAAGGAAAAAAAAAAAGCTAGAAGAAATGTTATACCCTTATAGAATAAAACTGTAATCTATGCTAACTTGCCAAACGTGTGTTTGTTAATGGCATTTCAACTTGGGCTTTTCTTTTCTTCATATATTCCCAGCAGCACCTGCTCTTCGTACACCTTTGTCGATTGCACCACCTTATGGGACTCCCTTCATGATGGGTCACCACCCAGAGATGAACGGCTCGTTGACCAGTCCGGGTGTTTATCCTGGCCTTCACATCTCTCCTCAGATGAGCGCAGCAGCTGCTGCTGCCTATGGACGCACACATATGGTAAGACTCGCATGTCTTTGATTTCATGAAATGTTGCAGAAGCTTGTTGTCTCTTTTCACTTTGTTATAGTAGTCATTTAGAATGACAATCCTTCTTCACAACGTACTTGGCATGCTCACTGTATTAGGATAGCTTTCCAGTTAAATATTACCTTTTGCATTTGTTCCGCGTTTGTTCTTCTACTCTGTGTTTGCGCTGATGGCAAAGGAACTAACACAGTTGTCTGGGGTTTTCTAATAAAGGCTTGAGGGGAGTGCGAACAAGTGCTCTACTAGAATATTAAAAACATATTACAATAGAGCTGATGCAGAAAAAAAATTAGACTATCAAATCCGTTCCGGTTTGTTTTGCAGCTTATGTATTTTTCACGCTTCACTCTCTTATGCTAAGATGTCTCTTGTTGCAGCCGGGCTTTGATCCTCATCCCCATATGCGTGCACCCATCCTTCCAGCTAGTCTGACCTCTATACCTGGAGGAAAACCGTAAGTGCAGTGTGAATCTGCAACCATGCAAAACCATTCAAAAATTTATTTTTGGCCTGGAGTCCTGAAAATATTTAATTAAAAAAATTTTTTTTTTAAACAATTAACAAATTCAGTGTTGCTGTCACAAAAATAAATTATTATTATTAGTAGTATTAGTATTTTTAAATTAAATTCTTTTTTTTTTTTAAAGTTTATTCATATTAAAATGTATCAATTTAAATGATTAAATTAAATATTTTAATTTGTAATATTTCAAAATATTGCTGTTTTTACTTTTTGGTCAATAAAATGAAACCTTGGTGAGCATAAGAGATTTTATTTTTTTTTTCCCCCCAAAACTAAAAAGAATCAACCCCACACTTTTGAATGGGCATGTTAAAGATTTTGTTGTTGGTGGTTAATCTTCTTGTTTGACCTCAGTTGTTCTGTTCTGCTAAACAGGGCCTACTCCTTCCATGTTAGCGCGGATGGCCAGATGCAGCCAGTTCCGTTTCCTCCTGATGCTCTGATTGGTCCAGGCATTCCTCGTCACGCTCGCCAGATCAACACACTGAGCCACGGAGAGGTTGTGTGCGCCGTGACCATCAGCAACCCCACACGGCACGTCTACACTGGTGGCAAGGGCTGTGTGAAGATCTGGGACATCAGTCAACCCGGCAGCAAGAGCCCTGTCTCGCAACTCGACTGCCTGGTAAAAAAAAATAAATAAATACCCTGATTTTGTCCAATCAGTCCACAAAAATTACCAGGCTTATATCTGAATTATCCTTTCTGAAGTACAAATCCCGTCTCTTTCTTTTTATTTTTTTTTAACATTTCTATTTTTAATCTTTATCCTTCCTTTAATCCCTTTGCCAAATAAAGAACCAATCTGCAGGCTATGTGTAGTTATTCTGGTGAAAAATACCACGATGGCTCCTTGTTATGTCTCCGTTAAGTCTGTGTAACTTGCTTTTTTTTTTTTTTCTTTTTGTTTCCCAGGCAGCGTTTACTCCATAGTGCAGAAAGCTGTGTATTTGATGAGCTGTTCAGCCATTATAAAGTGATTTAATTTGTCTGAAAGCCCAGAGTTATTGATCTCCCTCAGGAACAGATCTAGAATTCTCCTGCTAATTTGAAAATGTGCTTCATCCTGGTGCTGCAACTAAAAACCCCTAAAAGCTTTTCCCTGCCCACTTAGCATTCTGTGCCCTCTTATCGGCCGCCTCTACTCCTCGATTAACCTTCATAAACACAGGTTAGACAGGATTTAGAGAACCGGAGCAAATAACAGGGAGCTGAACTGCTGCTTTTCAGCCCTGCTATTTTGATTGGTTCACCTTTTCAGCCTGATTACTGAGGGGTATTTTCTTTTCTTTTGCAGTACAAAACATTTTATTGCACTGCACTTTGTTAATCTAAATGGACTAATCTGTGTTTTACTGATTTATTTAAAAATTTTCACTTGAATGCGTTTCAAGATTTCGTGACTTTTTGCTAATTGTATCAACCTCATTCTGTAATGTGGAAGTGAACATATTTTTATATTTTCTGATTCAGTTGCCTATGGGAGAAATGACTAGGGGGAAAAAAACGGCAGAAAACGGTCAAAGCACTTGCTCCACAATCAAGTTTGTTTATGACTAAGCACAAAAAGTAGAATAATATAATAAGAAAACATCAGTTTGCAACATGAAGCAGTATAACAATTAATTTTTAATGTCTAAAAATCAATGGAAGTGAATGAGACCAGAAGTCTCAAGCCAAAAAAATTCCAATGGCTGCGCCCGCTCGTATGTCAAGAATAAGGTCAATAGCATTTGTAATTTATTCAGAGATTGCCATGAAAATAAAACTATGTATAAAATACAAATTATTATTGAATTTTTTTTTTTATTACCTTTTTTTCAAAATCCTCTTTTGATGGAGCATTTAAAAAAAAATCTCCTCTCTTCTCTATTTCTCTCTTCAGAACAGGGATAACTATATCCGTTCCTGTAAGCTGCTTCCGGATGGCCGTACTCTGATTGTTGGAGGGGAAGCCAGCACTCTAACCATATGGGATTTGGCCTCCCAGACTCCCCGTATCAAAGCAGAGCTCACCTCTTCTGCCCCGGCTTGTTATGCGCTGGCAATCAGCCCTGACGCCAAGGTCTGCTTCTCCTGCTGCAGCGATGGAAATATTGCCGTCTGGGACCTTCATAACCAAACCCTTGTGAGGTAGGAATCAGTCTGGTGTTGCCATGTGCAAAATTGTCTTTGTGATATGTTAAAACGTATGTGTGCTTTGCTGATGCAATAAAAGACTGCATGTTTGTAGGCAGTTCCAGGGACACACAGATGGGGCGAGTTGTATAGATATTTCCCATGATGGCACCAAACTGTGGACTGGTGGACTGGACAACACTGTACGGTCCTGGGACCTGAGAGAGGGACGACAGCTCCAGCAACATGACTTCACATCACAGGTGAGCTTAATACACACTCATACACCTTCAAGTTGCACCTGTAATGAAAAATGTAGTACGAGTATGTGGAAAAACTTTAATATATGGCTGAAATTGGTTTTAAATATTTATCCATGATTTAGGGTTTTAATCTTGAGTGAGTTTCATTTAAAGTCTTGTTATTCTCACCAATCATTATTCAATGTCATTAAATTTAAAAAAATAGCATGTAAATGCATGTAGTCATGGATGAAAATTGCGCAGTTTGTGAATTATTACATCTTGTCTGCACTTAATGATGATGAAAGATGAAGAGACTCATTCACAGCTTCAGTGCTTTATAACAGGTTTTGTGTGAGTGCATAACTTGTCATGAACTGACATGTTAGCCGCAATATGACATTTTTTATTTTGAATCATCAGAAGCCACCAGTAAAACCCAAATATCACACAACTACACTTTGCCACCTGTATTCGTGATCCTTTCGTGTAATGGTTGTAATAAATACTCCACAAGCTTTATGCTTTAGATGAGCATGTGACATTTAATTTATTTATTTTTTGTTTCTCAGATCTTCTCTCTGGGCTACTGTCCGACGGGCGAGTGGCTGGCTGTGGGAATGGAGAGCAGTAATGTGGAGGTGCTTCATCACACCAAGCCTGACAAGTACCAGCTGCACCTGCACGAGAGCTGTGTCCTCTCCCTCAAATTTGCCTACTGTGGTAAGACACACCGTTACTTTACCTTACATGAATTGCAGACATCTTGCACCTGAGAATAAATGAGGGAAGAAGCCTTAGACTTACCGTAAAATATGGCTGAAACATGACATGCGAACTTCAGCTTTAGCTTTGTATTCAGTGGTGTTTTTCCATTTTAGTTTGGCCAGGTTGCACTTTGTACACCCCCCCCCCCCCCCCCTCTCTCTCTCTCTCTTAATGGCTCACTCTACTTCCAAATAAGTCGAGCTGTAGTGAATCAAGTCATTCAGATCAACCTTGACTCTGTACCCATTAGTGCATGTGTGTTTGTTCCACTTCCTAAAGGTAAATGGTTTGTGAGCACTGGGAAGGACAATCTCTTGAATGCCTGGAGGACTCCCTATGGTGCCAGCATTTTCCAGGTATGTCAGTCAATACTGTATTCCCTCTCCAAAAGTCCATATTACATTGGGAATGTTTGTTTGATTTGTAATGTGAAATTTTCTGTTCGTGCTTTCATTGACGCTTTTATCCCAGACACTTTGAATACTTTTTCTTTTCTCTGTGCAGCTTTACTGAAAACACACATTTTGTGGACAAACACTTTCAGGTTGCCATTCGGAATTCTAACTTTTACATTTTTATATTTTTGAATGAATAGTCTTGTCAATTAACTCGCATAATAAAACATACAGACAGTCAGTGAGTTAATGGAGCAATCATACTTTTCAATAATTGTAAACTACAAACTAAAATGAAAACTGACTGTATTTTAAATGAGAAGTATAGGCTTTGAAAATGTGCATAGTTGTTTTTTACAAGTTTAGTTTGAACATGGTGAAAATAAACAAAAAACAATAAAAAAATGTAATAAAAAAAAGAAAAACTAGATAAAAAATTTAGTGTAGAACATTAAAAAAATAATAATAATTGATTCTGTGCACTTACGAAACCTGACTGCTAGTGAGAGTCTGCCTGGTAAATTAAACAGCTTTATTATTTATTGGAATAAAAACATTGTTTCTAATGTTCATAAAATGATTTATTCATTGCATCAAACAGGTGGAATTCTTTGAATTAAAGTCTTTTAAAAGGTTTACAACAATTCTCGTTACTTTCTGCACATATCACACATTCTGGCTGTCTTTCAATCTGACTAATGCTAGTCAGTTAGCACTGTTTAATACAGGGAGAAATCTAGCTGACACACCACCGCGCCACTCGTATACATTCCCAACTGTCTATTTATAACACTTTTATTTGCCTCAGAGAGTGACTTAAATGCTGCAGTAGAGAAGGTAGAGACGTCGCCATGCTTTGTGCTTGATGTCACACATCATGTCAGCTAATTATTTTCCTGCTTTCTTCCCTCCGCAGTCCAAGGAGTCGTCCTCTGTCCTGAGCTGCGACATCTCTGCTGATGATAAGTACATTGTGACGGGATCTGGAGACAAGAAGGCCACTGTGTATGAAGTGATCTACTAAACTTGCTGCTTCATCAGAACTAAAGACCTATGGATGGGCCTGAACTTTCTTTTTGATGGATTCAAGGGATCACTCATCCACCTTTACAGTAGGAACCCAGGTTAGGAATCGGTTGGTCCACTGGGATAGCTTCCCAGATACTTTTTTTATTTTTATCACACCTGGATTCTTACAGCAGTGGAATGATTCTCAACAAATCCACAAGGAAACGTGTTAAACTGTCCCAAGGACTCCCTGACGGCACTAATGTAGTAAATATTGTCTTGCCTTTGCTTTCGGTCTGCTCATGGGATTGTGTGTGCCTATTCCTTCCATAGTATCCTCCCCTTAACCGCCTTCCTATCTTCCTTTTAACCAACAGTGAATGATCTGTGATGTAATATGAAGCAGTGCTTCAGTTTTCGCCTCCTGCTCCCTGGACAATTTGTTAAAAAGTGTATATATGGAGTAATAAAGACGTTTTATAAATATATATAATTATATATATTTCCATGTCCTGATATACTTGTGATGGGTTTCTTTGTCCTCATGTCCTTAATGCTTGATGAATGTAGATTAGGACACAATCTTTGTTTTATTATTATTTTTTTCTAAGCACACTCTCTGGGCTGGCCATTTCCTAAAAGGCTCAAGTGAGGGGTAAAAAAAAGCCTTTCTGAAGCATTTTTGTAATTCTAATTTTGCTTTTTGAGCCGATGTGCTGTTCATGGAAAACTGGATCAAACTGGAATCCTGCGGAGGTCTGAATGCGAAGCAGCCCATGAGTGAAGAGTCATTTGTAAATTGAAAGCGGTATTAAACTGGGAGAGTGACTAACTACTACTTGTCTGTGCCCTTTGCATTGTGTGGCATCTCGTTGGAAAGAGGAATTCAGATAATGAAGTGTGATTGTAACATGCTGAGTCGGCGTGGATCACACACTGCAATGAGTAATTTGCCAACCGATCCTATAAGCGGCCCCACTATAGTTGGCTGCTGTTGAAATGGGAGATGACTCAGCCCAGTGATTGACAGCTTACTTCTGCTGTAGAGAACGCCGCCCTAAAGAGCCTGCAGCCCTGTTTTCAGCCGCAGATTGACGTGAACCAGCTTCTCTGAGTGATCCGAGTCATCGGGATTCGCTTCTGTACAAGTTGAGCCAGTTTTCTAATGAATCTATTCATTGCCTGCACTTGACTTTGGTGGAACCCGGTGTGAAAGCGTGCGCACACGAGGGAGGGAAGAGATCGTCACTTTTAAACCTGATCCTGGCTTACCCCTTTTTGTGTAACTGTAGGAACTGGTGTCTGCAGAACCGGTCATGGCGAACTCAGTCTTTAATACGACGCACATACACCCACAAAAAAAACATGACCCGCCTGCCTTTCACAACCTCTCAACTCCACACCAAAGTATGTAGCAAAACTGTGTCAGCACTGATCATGTACAGTTGTTAATAATTCAATAAACTTTTTTTGTAAAATGTGTCATGAATACTGGTTTAATAGGAGTCATGGTTTGGCTGTTTTTTTTGAGTGTGGGAAAAGGACACTTGGTCCCCACAATGTAAAAACCAGTACCCCACTGGTTTTTACCTTGTGGGGACCAAGTGTCCTTTTCAAATATAGTAATACCAGTTATTTTGACTTTGTGGGTATCTTTTTAAAAAAAAAATTTATCCTTAACCCATCTGGTAAACCATTCGTAAATCATACATGTTGAGCCATACTTATTTTAAAGTACCAAAATGCAGATTAGGGTACAGAATATGCTCTTCATATAGTACAAAAATAGTTACATTTATGAGGAGGTCCCCTTAAACATGAAAACCCAATGAGTGTGCGCATGTGTCACAAGTCTTAAGTATGGAAATGAATTACTGAGGCCAGGAGCACTGGATATGTCATCTCGATGTTCCCACATGGTGTCAAGCTGCTGAAAGGCTGATGGAAGAGTTGAGACATGTAGTAGTGTGTATAAAAGAGACATAGTTTGTGCTGCCTCAGCTATCTGTTGTAACCGCAGACCCAGCTGACTCAAATATGCCCTGCGGTCCCCCGGCCACAGCTGGTGACACACAACACACACCCTTTTGATTTCCTCACCTCAAGTGGATTATCGGCCAGGAAGTGTGTTTGTCAGTTGATTTATTCTGGTGGTTTGAGCTGGTTTCATTAAGCGTGTGATTTTGGCATCTGTCTGTCTCTCACCTGTTACTGTGCTCTGACATTTTAGAAATAGTCAAATGTCTCCAACCTGGGCAGGTGAAACCTTCCCATGCTTCTTCTGCCCATTAAAGGAATAGTGCACCTCAAAATTTCCAGTTAATTTGGTTTTCCTTAGGCCATGCAAGACATGACTTTCTTTTTCTTCTTCTTCAGTATAACAATAAAAAAGTAAATAATGTTCAGATTGTTGCACTGAGTGATTGTTTCGCTTCATAAGACCTCAGTACATCATCAGGAGCTGCTGGTAGAAATATGATTGTGTTTTTATCTGCAGTTGATGGCAGGCACCCACTGACTTTCATTATAGGGATACCAGAGGACAACAGTTCCAGCTATAAATCTTTTTTTAATGTTCTACTGAAGACAAATATCACCTACATCTTGCTTGGCTTGGGGGTGAGTTAATTAACAGGGATTTTTTGGTTGAACAACCCCTGTAATGTTTGCGCACAACATCTCTTTAGTAAGTGTCATGTAAGTGCTTTGCTTTTCAAAAAGAGTCATCCATAAAGTGTTGAGAGTCTATTGAAGCCATTTGTTGTAGGCATTGATGGGTGCTTTAACTGTTGGAGAATCTTTCAGGGTTGGCTGATTCCTTTGTGCTTGACATTGAACCGTCCTTGTAGAATGAAGATTTTATTTTGATTAAAATTTTCGGTGTTGAATAAATTGTGGAATTGAATGCGTTTAATGCACGCCCAATGCCATCACAGGAAAAGTTTCAGGATCAATATGAGAGAGAAATGTACATAAAACGAGACCAGAATGAATGGAATCAAGCAACTTGTATACACAATCATTAACTGCCAAGTGGATATATTTATTTATTTATTTATTTATTATTATTTTATTTATATATATATATATTTTTTTTACTATTTAAAGGAATAGTTTACCAAAAATTGAAAATTGTCTTCATTTACTGCTTCTCCACATGTTTGACTGACTTTCTTTTGTTCACAATAATATAATTTGAAAAATGCTGAAAACCTGTAACCATTCGCTTCCATAGTATTTGTTTTTCCTACTATGGAGGTCAATAATTACATATTTTTCAAAATAACTTATTTTGTATTGAACAGGAGAAAGAAACTCAAACATTTGAAACCATTTGAGGGAGAGGAAATAGAGTAAATAATTTTTTGGGTGAACTATGACTTTAACTTGAAAGACTGTGGTTCTGTTGGAAAATGTGTGGTCCTGATTTCATGTGGGTTTATGTGATGGTTAGTGCATGTGCCTCAACACACTGTGTGGTGGTGCTCTTTCTGGCTATCCTGCTATTTCATTTTCTAATTGCATCCTGGCACTTCCTTTTGTTGTTGTTGTTGTTGTCTTTATGCATTTTCACATCCACAACAACAATAATATTAACTATAGTACAAGTATTAGAATGGTTTATTAGAATGGTTTATTATAAGCACACACTGAATGCATGTCAAAATGAGTGAATTGTGATTATCATTGTTTTTGTTGTTCATTTTATTCAGTAGTGATTAGCTCCTTCATAATGTCATGCTGTAACTACTCATGTAGATGACACTTTCTTTGATTTTACAAGTGTAAAAGAAATGCAGAGGCCTCTGTTACAGCCCCAGTATACACCAAGAGATCTTATATTTCCTTTTTTATGGGTAAAAATAAAATTGAAAAACCTAAGCGTTGCTTTGAATATGAAAAACTGAAAGCATGACCTTATAGCAGTGTGGATGTTTGCATGATATCTGCAATTTGACCACAGAGCCAATACCTACTGACTGCATAGTAAAAGCTCTGCTGCTTTTTTGGTCTCTCATCAGCAATACTCAAGCGCTCTTGTTTCACTTTGATAGCTTTCAGTCTTATTCTGCTTGATACTACCGTGATAATAAGTGATGAATATTTAGCTCGTCCATCAACATCCATGAGTCCCATAGGCTGTGATGGAGACCACAACTCCCATGATTCCATCAAACTGTGCTTTTATTTGTTGTGAATAGACGCCCTCTAGTGACGAAAATTACATACTGTGCCTTTAATTAAAGGTTTTTCTGCACAATTTGTCAGGAAAGCCGGTTCAAGTAAACCTCAAGCACATGCTTTCGGATGGAGCAGTATTTAACACATTGATCTATAGTTCACTGATAAGTTACAAAAACTCGCGTTCAAAATCAAATCAAAATAATCCTTCTGTGATCATGACAGCTGTTTCCGTCACTTCTCATTGAAATGACCACACATAATAACACGTTTTTAATCCAAACTTGCCTCATAACTTCAGTTTTGCTGTAATTACATTTATTCTGTGGGTAGTCAGATGAATATTAGTCATGCTGAACCACTGAAAGAAGTAAAACTTAATTATACAACACTATGGGAATTTCCTGGGTGGCTTCTTCATGGGTGTTGGGAGTTTCTCTGAGAGAGCGCCCTCTGGCCTTGGCATTTACAACTGATCACATTGTGCTTCCCTGACATGACGTGCATTTGCAGTTTCATTTTGATTAGTTGCCCAGCCCTGATGTATTTCTAATGTAATTAAAGAACAAACTGGAGTGAGGTCATTTTTGGGCAAAAGTTGACAAAGCAAATATCCTGAAATAGTTCTCTCCTGCAACTACCTGTCTGTGGTGATGTCATATGTGGCTCTCCAGCTCCGCCTCCTTACATTCAGTCCTTTAAGGTCAGTTATCTGCAAGAAAATTATTAATGCTTTATAGTAGAAATTGATGTGCAATTCTAATTTAACTGACATATAATGCTTAATGCAATAAAGCTAATTAAAGGGGGCCTATTATGCCTTGTGTCTGATGTCCCTAGAGTGTGTATGTGAAATTTCAGCTTAAAATGCCACACAGATAATGGTTTATATCCAGGGCTTGACATTAACTTTTTTGATCACCAGCCACTCGCTATTTTCACTAGCCACAATTTTGTTGTTGGGAAAATATGTTTTTTATGCATAAATTTGACTTTGACACACAAAAATTAAATGTATCTAAAAAATTTAAGACTAAATGTATCTAAAACTATGCACAGTAGTTTGTCCTGGATAAAGATCTCAGATCACCAGTTAACAACACAAAAATGGGCAGTTAATCTCCTATTAAAGCAATGTTATTGTAAGAATTGATAATTAAACCATATTGACAAAAATAACTGTAACCAAAAGAAAGCAGGTGAAAAACATACCGTGTGTGATAATGAAAGGATGATCACGCGCACACGGTTAGCATTAGGCCCATTTATAATCTGTTCAAAGAATGGATAAAGAGAAAGCAGCGACTGCTGATGCTGCTTACCAAAAGACATTCATTTTTAAAAACATCTGGAGTTCATGACAGCAGCAGGACTGTGGGTGCACAAGCATCACTTTTTGTCCAGTCTATTTCAAAGAGAACCATTTATACCAGTTGCGTTTCCGATTGCTTCGCGCAAGTAAACGGGAGCGTGCATCACATCACCTGTGCGCGTGAATGATCATCTTCTCATTTTGTATTCATCTGCTTTCTTTTGCTCACGCGAACACAATTATTTTTGTCAGTCGTGGTGCTTCTCGATTCTAAGATCGCATTTGCACGCATATTGGGCCATTCTTATTGTTGAACCCTGCTTTTAAGAAACCTACAATTTAAAAATGATTTTCAACCAGCCAAAGTGGCTAGTGGTAGCGGCTGTCTTACCCGGCACAGCTGAAATCTCCCCGCATTTGGCGGGTGTTAATGTCAAGCCCTGTTATAACTCTTTGAAATGACTTCTTTTAGGCTTTGATCCCAATTGTGTTATTTTGGTGACTGTCACTTTAAATTCAAATGAGATTATGTTCCTCACCCTTATCTCAAAAGAGGGCAGAGCTACAAATGCTTATGTGTCAGCATAGTGGCAGATTCAAAAACAAGACTTTCGGATTTTTGCTTATGGCATTGCTGCTTAGCTATTTCTTTTCACCCCTAAATGAAGAGCATAAAAGAACTACGCAGTGAGAGTATATCAGGCCTTATCCTTTGCTTACACCCCCTGTTCTCTCACAAGCAGCATTTGAACTCTATTTCACATCGGCATGAGAGCAGTCTGTACTTCTAATGTGAGCGCTCCTGTTTCACTACACCAGGCTGGATGATGAACTTGCTATTGGCAAAGGACGGGCAGCAGATTTCATGATTCAGCTTTGGACTGATGTAGCAGCCTGTTAAATGAGCCGCTGGCTTTGTGCATTATGGCAGTAGATAGATCAAATGGGGAGTTATTGATTTGCACTAATCTCTCAGATTTGTATTGTCTCCCTCAGACGATGACCTGCTCCATTTCCCTGCTCGGCGAGTCAGGCGTCTGCATTAAATCCAAAAAGCTCTTTAGAATGTTCAAACCCCGAGCTAATTCAGTTCCTGTGCCGACTGACGCAGCGCCTTTTAGCACTTTGCAAAGCTGCCTCTATTCTTCTCTCTTCTGGTTGCTTGTTCCGTTTCCTCCTTCGCTCTTTCTCTAAACCATATACCTTTTGTAGCTGGCAGCCCTGAGTTTGATGTTTCTCCTCAGAAAAGAGCGCGTTAGAGGATGAAGGAGAGGGAGAGATACACTCCAAATCCCAACATACTGATTTTCCTGCAGGCTCTCGTTCACTCTCGTCTCTTTCATTTGGTTCGCTCTGATGTGAAAAAGCTGTACATAGACAAGGTGTGTTTTTATTTTCTCTCTCTCTCTTTTTTGTCTCTTCCTAGTTTCGCTCCTAATAAGGGAGCAGCTGAATAGGGGGAGATTAAAGGGCTATCCTGTTGAGTGGCAGCGCTGAAGAGGAAGAGAGAGAGAGAGAGAGAGAAAGAGAGAAGGGGCTCTGTCGAGAGAGGCAGATAGAGAAGGGCTTCTCTATGAGAGCGACCAGCGATTTGATACAATCCTCCACTCTTTTCTCTCCTCTGAAGAGCTTTCATCAGGCCTGCACACAAGTGCCCTCTCCACTCAGGCCTCAAATTAGTCCAGGCTTACTGAGGCAGATGAAACAGTAACCTCACTCATTCTCCGCTAGTCTCTCTCCTCCTGCGTGACAAGCGTGCTCAGGAATCTGTCCTGCGGCTCTTGAGGAGACTCCTGCTGAACTGGAGGAGAAGACGCTGGGAGGGGATTAGTTTCGTCTTTCTGATTAGACACTGAGAGGGCAGTTTTGTATGTGGCGTTCACGTATAGTGGGTTTTTGGCCAGTGTTTGAGGCTGATGTAAAATAAATGTGTGATTAAAGCTCATAGATTTACATCCCTTGAGAATAATTGTACAACCTGAGAAATTGGTTTTGTAAAAAGTCTTTTATCCTCACCAAGGTTGCATTTATTAGTACATTTGTATTTAAAAAATACTGTAAATATTGTGCATATTTCCATGGTCTATTGAAATTCTTGAATTTAATTGGCTGGAAGGTGTGCATTCATTCATTCATTCATTTTCTTTTCAGCTTAGTCCCCTTATTAATCAGGGGTCGCCACAGTGGAATGAACCGCCAACTTATCCAGCATTTGTTTTACACAGCGGATGCCCTTCCAGCTGCAACCCATCACTGGGAAACACCCATACACTCTCATTCACACACATACACAATTTAGCTTACCCAATTCACGTATAGTACATGTCTTTGGACTGTGGGGAAACCGGAGCACCCAGAGCAAACAGGAAGGTGTGCATTAAAACAATAATGTGGTGAGCAATGATGATTAATGCACAGGTAGTTCCAGTCCGTTTTCATCACAGTTCAAAATCAATGAGTTTACCTTCAAACATTAGTAGTGACCATAGCAAATGATCATGGAATAAGCGGTATAATCAATAGATTGCCATGTGTTAAAGGATTTATTGACATGTTTTATATCAATATTACATGTAAGACATCATGTTGCAATGGCATGCCAGACAGTTAAAGGTGGAAATTTCAGCAGTAAAATGTCCCACTTTTCACCTCAATGTGTTCCAGTCAGTCATCCGTCACAGTTGCATTTTTAGCATGTGAGGGGTGAATATTTCATAACAGTTCATGTTATTGTGCCAATTATGGCTAAAACTAAAAGAATAGAAGATGCGTACTGTCTTTAGGATTTCCACTCATTTTTATACTGTAAACATACTGAAAAGTTTATTTATTTGTTTCACGTAATGTAATTCCACGCTAATTTCACTGATTTTAAATGACGTTTCTCGCTGAAGTCTGGGTTCCTCGATCTGTCTGACTTCTAGCAGCATTTTAGACGTTATTTCCAAGTAGGAAGTATGAAAATTCCCAATTCGGAGTCAACAAATTTATCACATTACAATATTATTTATAATATTAGTGTATTGTGGGCAGCATGGTGGCGCAGTGGGTAGCACAATCGCCTCACAGCAAGAAGGTCGCTGGTTCGAGCCCCGGCTGGGTCAAGTCGCATTTCTGTGTGGAGTTTGCATGTTCTCCCCGTGTTTGCGTGGGTTTCCTCCGGGTGCTCCGGTTTCCCCCACAAGTCCAAAGACATGCGGTACAGGTGAATTGAGTAGGCTAAATTGTCCGTAGTGTATGAGTGTGAATGAGTATGTATGGATGTTCCCCAGTGATGAGTTGCAGCTGGAAGGGCATCGGCTGCGTAAAACATATGCTGGATAAGTTGGCGGTTCATTCCGCTGTGGCGACCCCAGATTAATCAAGGGACTAAGCCAAAAAGAAAATGAATGAATGAATATTAGTGTATTGTTGATGGGCGGCACGGTGGCTCAGTGGTTAGCACTGTTGCCTCACAGCAAGAAGGTCGCTGGTTCAAGTCCTGGCTGGACCAGTTGGCAATTCTGGCGAGTTTGCATGTTCTCCCCATGTTCGCGTGGGTTTCCTCCGGGTGCTCTGGTAACCCCCGCAGTCCAAAGACATGCGGAATAAGTGAATTGGGTAAACAAAATTAATGGTTTGTTAGTGTTAGCGAGTGCGTGTGTGAATGCGAGAGTGTATGGGTGTTTCACAGTACTGGGTTGAGGCTGGAAGGGCATCCGCTGTGTAAAACATATGTTGGAATAGTTGACGGTTCATTTCGCTTTGGTGCCCCCTGATAAATAAGGGACTAAGCCGAAGGAAATTTGTTGAAAATTGTATTGTTGCTGTCTGTTCCACAGAAACATTGTATGTAACAATCCTATCGAATCCTACTACATCTGCCAATGCTTTCTGACAGACTAGACGGAAAAGGAAACAGCAGCAGGATGTGATTATGAGTAGGTATGTCCATAATGGTCATTAACTTTAAATCCGCTGGAAGTGGAAATGCATAACTTTAGCCATCAGACAGGATTAAGGGAACATTTCCTGCCACGGTCATTAAAAGTGTAATAGCTCGATCTCTTGGCTAAGGTCATTTAGCAGCAGCGCCAACAAACCGTCCATTTGTTCAATGGCCTGCCCTGAACAGTTTTGTGGCCCATCTCTTTGACAAAAATCAGATGTAATAACTGCATGAGTCGAGTGCACACTGTTCCGCACAGATGGACCGATAAAGCCAAGAAGGTTTCACCTTAATCCTTATTTGGACAATATTTTTGAAGCTCTATTGAACTACTCTGTGACATTAATCTTCTTCCCTTTGGTTTTTAACACCGCAGAGCTTACGCTATCATCACGTATTTTGCCGGTGATTTGTCAACACTCGATGTGCAGTTCATACCTTCGTTTTTACAATGATAAATATCCGTCATGTACCAACAGTTTGGGCTGTTGAGAAATGATGATTTATTAGCTCCGCTCTAATTGTTAATATCCTGTTTTGGCAGAGCAGGCACCTTCAAAATGATTCACAGCAGATATGAAAGATCTGTGCCATGCTGAGAAGGTGACTGTTTGAGGAAATATTTTATTTGCACATAAATTACATTACATATGCAGTGATACATCACACAAAGAGTGAGACATGAGTATTGGATGATGATGATGATTCATATTCTGTGTGTTGAGTGGGGAGTGTGACAGCTACAGATCATCTCAGCACAGTCGGCTTCTTCCTCTGAAATGCCACCTGAAGTGACTTTAATGCTGGTTTTCATCATAGAAGAGTGTGAGCCTCCTCTGACATGTTGTGTATGTGTGTGTGTGAGCTCTAATGAAGAGGGCTTCACACTGGCATGATTGCAGCTGCTACTGGTTAATTCTGAGGTGAAAAGGGCTGTTAATGGGCTCAGTAAAGCAAATAATTGGGACAAATAAGTAATTAAGAGATTGGAAAGGGTGAGATTAAATCTAAAGGACCTTTAATTTAACATGATTATGAAGTTCTCCTCCAGCTCCTCAATCAGACGGAGCTGAAATGAGCTCTTACTGCTAATGATTTCCTGTGGTTACTGGTGCACTGAGGGTGGTTGTCAAATTGCTGCCTCAAAAATGCTGTTAAATGCTTAAAGGGTGATGGGTTTATGATCATGTGCATCTTATCATTATTTTCAGTTGCGGTGGTGTTCTGGAAGACCTCAGCGGTCTATGTAAAGCACGAGCAGTTTGTCTTGTACTAAAGCTGATGTATGACTATCAGAGCCGACGGGGCACCAGTGGCTGTGCTCTTGAGGTATGTGAGACAGACTACTGTGACTCTAAATAAATAGTCGTAATGAGAATAATTAGAGAGTTGATGATAATGACATTGAGAGAGTGCGAACAGATGGGGCTGGTTGTTATTCATACCTCTTGACACAATAAACCTTTTTCTTCCTAATCTGATGAGATATTTTTCCTCGCCTCTGTCCCTGATCGCTGCCGTGACTGAGCTGACCCACCTACACACACTTTCCACAATGCTAATATGTTCTCACTTTGGACTAACGACGCACGCAGAAGCAGATGGTGATGTTTATGAGCGCGTGTGTGAGACGCAGTTGGTGGTTGGTGCACAACTGCTTCTGTCAGTAAATACTCTCCACCTTCATGCTATTCATGTGCTCGGCTGTGTGTAGCTTTTCATTGCCCAGGTTTACGAATGCATTTTTATTTTATTTTGTGCTAAGTTGGTTTTGATGTACAATACTGTAACTGATTATTCTGCTTCTCTAACAACACTGGAAATAAAGTTATATGTGCAATACAGCAAGTAGAGTAAATTGTTTATAATGAGATGTTATGTGCATTTATTAGATAGATAGATAGATAGATAGATAGATAGATAGATAGATAGATAG
>CAIGQW010053631.1:10084621-10097399 GCA_903798125.1 Danio choprae
AGATAGATAGATAGATAGATAGATAGATAGATAGATAGATAGATAGAAGCTCTTATAAGCTTTCTATGATGAACAGCTTTAATTTAGGCTTTTATTCACGTCAGCATTCATCATTGACCATATTAGCTCAGCCATATAATGCATGAGAACAAAGCTGGTTGGTTCTTATGGAAGCATAAACATGCTGGTGTGACACTCAAGAATAAATCTGATTGGTTCTTGTGCATCAAGCAATCATGATTAAGCATCTATGTCAAAATTAGAATGCAGTAAACGCTGACTGATTTTTAATTGAATTCTGAAAATGAACAAATTTCTTGTGTTTGGAATAACACAACAATATGTAAATAACCGATTATAAATAATTTTGGGATTAACTAACGTTTTATATGCATTTTTTGTTATAGAACTTAAAATCTTTCTCTTCAGGTTTATGCATCTAACATTATTGTAAAGAGCAGAAAATACAATAAATGTTTTTTAAAATATATGTACAGTTCATGTTATATGAAGTTTTTCCTCACATTTAGGTAAACTGAATTATTTTGAGCCCCTTTTAAATAACGTTGACTTTTGTGTGTTTTATCTCATCTCAAAGCCCTTGACTTTTTATCTATGACATCATCATAGATAAATGACTTCATCTGTAAATGAAACTAAATGTGCCTTCCTTTTTCTTCTGGTTTTACTCTCATATAGATGGTCAGTTACATCCAGTAATTACACCTATTTAAGGTATGTATATGTTCTAGTACTATTCCAATATTAGTTTTTCATATATATTAGTCTGTTTTTGGAGGCACACCGAAACAACACCATTTTATTAGGAAAACAACACCTTTTCCTAATAAAATGCACCCCAATCCACTCATTCAGACCTGAAATGGGTCAAATAAGCGAGTCATCTAAAATGTGAGCTGTTATTGTGTCTGTAGGAACAGGGTTTGAGAAACATTGCTTTATGTGGAACCATAAGTGTGGGATGCAAACTCCCACCATACTGTCAGTTTCTCCTCACCTCCATGATCATCTGTTTAACCAAACCATTGTTTTCAGTGCAGCCTATCACCTTGAAGATTCTTCTCTTCAATGCATACCAAGACAAGCCAAGCAAATAAATGTAAAGTATCCTGCTTTTAAAGTATCCTGCTCATTTGACTCGAGGTGCCCATTGTACAGTATGCCATCTTTGGGACTGAAAGAGTGAACGTGGAAAAGGGAAGTTGGAGAAGGAGACTGATCACTGACAGCCTGCCGGGGTGAGTACTTTTTGAAAAAAAGATTGTTGATTGTGTTCTGGATGTACAGCTAAACTTCTGCTGTCAGGTGAGGATGCAAATGGAGGCCTGACGCTTGGATAATTGCTCATCTTCGCTAATAATGTTTTACATCTGAAATTTGGCTGCAAGGGCGTAAGCTTGTTTTTGTGTATCTAGCTCTTCGGCTTTATGCAAAAATGTGCAGCCGGTATGAATATTATAATTTCTTCTGAGTATAGGGTCAGTAAAGGCCAGGCCTTTTTGCAAAAGAAATACCTACATGTGAAAAGAAATAAAATGTACAAATATTCAGAAAATAATCTTGTGATTTAAAATGGGTTCAAAGTTTTAGATGTCTGAAGTGGTTAGTTTGGGTTTATTGTCACATTTAAATGTTATGTTGGCTTTGAAGTAGCTTGTCAACTAGCCACATTTGGAATGTTAATGTCTGTTTAATATCTGCTAAAGTTATATTTTTATTATCAGATTATAAGTAACTTTGTTTGTCAACTTATTCTAACTAACCCAAAAAATTAAAACTAAGATGATGATAAACAAAACAACTGTAACTACTTTAACTGCTATGAAGAACCTATAAGAAACCTTTAATGGTTCTTCAGTGTGTGTGTTTTTATTTTGGCATGGTTAAGGTGCTATACAGCATCTATATACATGCTATATATCAATACAAGTGATTCTTTGGCTTGTAATCATAGGGAGAACCACTTTAAGTGCTATTAGCACTGTTTTTTTATATTTAGTGGTAGGTAGCACTTTAATCACACCAAAGAACTGCAGGAGAACCATTACAGGTTCTTTATAGGTTTCATATAGGACTTATTAGAACTAGTTTTTATATGATTTTGAGCCAAAAATTCTTTTTTTAGAGTGTACCCTTACCCTTATGCACTAGTCTACTAATAACAGTTCGTTGCCAAGGTTGAATGTTATGTCAGATGTCAATTTAAATAACGACACTGCTTTACAAACTCATTATTAAGGGGTTTATTGTAGAATTAGTAATGATTACCAATTTAGTACATTGGTATTAATGTTCATTGGCTTTGTAGTACTGTATGAAGTTACAGAGTGTGCTGTGTATGTAAATAAAAGCAGGTAGCACAAGTGAGAAATGTTTGCTCCAGAAAGTGCAATAGATATTTTAGTCTCCAATTTGCTGTCACTCTGTTAGCAGACTGAAACAGTTTGCCGCCAATGCTAGCAGTGTATAAGTGTGTGCTTTTTGTTTTCATACATGTGTGTTAGTAGGAAATCCCAGGAAGAGATAATGAGCGTGAAGCTGCAGTGGTCAGGGCACAGGACCCGTGCCAGCCTCAGTCTGCATGTCCTCTATGGGTTGGCAGAAGCGAGTGAGTGGGTTCTGTCAGTCTCTGGCACAGCAGGAAGGCTGCTTTGCCACCATGTTGGGCATATTGTCTGTCTCATTTGATCAGTGTAATCCACTGATCAGTGATGGGGATAGAGAATGGAAGAGGAGGGTGGCTGGATGTGAGAAAGCTTGTGCCGGATCTGGAGATGATTTAGTTGTGGGTTTTGTTTAACTTTCAGCTGCAGCAGCAGCGTCCATTTATTTTCAAATACTCTTCAAGAACACTCAATAGATGTCTGATAAAATGATTAAATGCATTACAAATATTCATTCATTCATTCATTTTCTTTTTGGCTTAGTCCCTTTATTAATCTGGGGTCACCACAGCGAAATGAACCACCAACTTATCCAGCATATGCCCTTCCAGCTGCAACCCATCACTGGGAAACATCCATACACACTCATTCACACACATACACTACGAACAATTTAGCTTACCCAATTCACCTATACTGCATGTCTTTGGACTTGTGGGGGAAACCGGAGCACCCGGAGAAAACCCACGCCAACACGGGGAAAATATGCAAACTCCACACAGAAATGCCAACTGACCCAGCCAAGGCTCGAACCAGCGACCTTCTTGCTGTCAGGCGATCATGCTACCCACTGCGCCACCGTGAGGCCCCATTACAAATATAGTTGTGTTATATTTCTCTATTTTCCTTTACTTGTACTTTGTTGGCCTGCGTTATAATGGACTATTTTGTAATTGCAATGTGAACGCTGCAATTTAAACCATGGCATGCACCAAACAAGCATACTGACACTGCTTAAAAAAATTAAAGAAAAAAGCCTCTGTCTCCTTCCAAGCAAATTATGGTGCAGTTTGACTGAAATATGAATGCAGCATGGACCAAAGACATCTAAACAAACCCAAAACTGGACATGATGTCACAAGATGCAACCCTAAAATGGACCAAATTCTCAAGCATAGCTGGTCTTCTTGTGGTGTTGTTGCTCATTACAGGATCATACAGGCATCTTTTATTGTAAAACTTGTATGAGAGGAATAGCGCTGTTTTGTATCTTTTACAAATTTTATAAGCTTTCCACAAGTTCTCATCAAATAAAAATATACTATCATGTACATGCATACAACAAGTAAGTATAGCCCAGTGGACATTGTTTTGAAATATAAACAATTAAAAGATTTTTTCATTTGATTTTGTATCTTTAGGTTGATTCTTTCAAGCCCGATCACACAGGAAATGTAACTATTTTACATATTGTCAGAAAAGTGGCTAATTTGTAGGAATTCATACAATTTAATTCATATGAGAATGTATAATTTTTAAAAGGAGACTTTAATTTTAAAAGTGTCCCCAAACCTATCCTTTATTGAGGAATGGGCAAATTGTACTAAAATGGGTGGGTGTTTCCCAGCACTAAGGATTGTAGCTGAAAGGTGATCTGCTGTGTAAAATATGCTAGAATCATTGATGGTTCATTCCGCTGTGTCGACCCCTGATAAAGCAGGAAATAAGCCGAAGGAAAGTGAGTGAGTGTCCTTTTAGGGTGAACTGTCTTTTTAATAATTCCTGAGAATTAATTTACATTGCAATGCCTTTTCACACACTTACACACATAATCACACACAGCATGTTTTTCTTTATTTAATTTCCCATTCAAGCTTCTGTACTGGCGTAAGCTTGTTCTGTTTCTGTTTTAAATCTTATTTTCTTACATCAAGTCTCTCAGTGGAGTGCTTTGTAGGGGTTTAATGATACAGCAGTTTGATATGTAAACACAGCAACAGCTGCTTAGTGACAGGAAGCTCAAGCCTCACTCACTTCTGCCTCGTTAACGTCTCTGATAGTATCAAATGAGGCCAGTGAGGAGAGGCATTGACACCATACATGAGAAATGTAGCGTCAAAGTAAATTCACTCAAATTGTTTTTATTTTGTTGCCATATATTGGTAAGGAATAAGGATAGATTGCACTTTTAAAGTCCACGTGAACTGAATGTTGCTGAGACTTTTATTTCAGTATGTTGATGTACTTTCAGGGCCTCACAGTGGCGCAGTGGGTAGCACGTTCGCCTCACAGCAAGAAGGTCGCTGATCGCTGGTTCGAGCCTCGGCTGGGTCAGTTGGCGTTTCTGTGTGGAGTTTGCATGTTCTCCCTGTGTTGGCGTGGGTTTCCTCCGGGTGCTCCGGTTTCCCCCACAAGTCCAAAGACATGCAGTATAGGTGAATTGGGTAAGCTAAATTGTCCGTAGTGCATGAGTGTGAATGGATGTTTCCCAGAGATGGGTTGCAGCTGGAAGGGCATCCGCTGCGTAAAACATATGCTGGATAAGTTGGCGGTTCATTCCGCTGTGGCGACCCCAGATTGATAAAGGGACTAAGCCGAAATGAAAATGAATGAATGAATGATGTACTTCCAACTGAAACAGAAATTGAGTAGGGGGCAGGACTTTCTTTTTGGGATTCATTCCCTTGTAGCAAACTAACGGTAAGAGGGGCATGGTTAAGAATATTGTGGCTGCAGCTGCGTCATGAGAAGGACCAACACTCAAATTGGAAAGCAAATGGTCAGAGTTTGATTGAATATTATAAAAACAAGGGGCCTCACAGTGGTGCAGTGTGTAGCACGATCGCCTCACAGCAAGAAGGTCGCTGGTTTGAGCCTCGGCTGGGTCAGTTGGCATTTCTGTGTGGAGTTTGCATGTTCTCCCCGTGTTGGCGTGGGTTTCCTCCAGGTGCTCCGTTTTCCCCCACAAGTCCAAAGACATGCGCTATAGGTGAATTGGGTAAGCTAAATCGTCCGTAGTGTATGTGTGTGAATGAGTGTGTATGGATGTTTCCCAGGTTGCAGCTGGAAGGGCATCTGCTGGGTAAAACATATGCTGGATAAGTTGGCGGTTCATTCCGATATGCCGACCCCAGATTAATAAAGGGACTAAGCCAAAAAGAAAATGAATGAATGAATGAATAACAATATGCGCTTGCAAAATAAATAGTTGATTTCAGACTAACTTTAATCGCAGTGTACCTGAACAAAATAACTTTAGTCAGTCTAGTTGATTGTCAGAGTCAGACATTTTCTACTCCAACATGGTCTTAAAATGAACAAGGATTACATTTGTAACTTAATTATAAAAAACTGTTTTACTGAAATCATGACATGTAATTTGCTATTTTCTTGTGACCTGTGATCTTAGTTGTGCTGCTTCATTTCCTTTCTTAACTTGGCCTCATGGCATAGTAAATTGTTCATCAGATGTGCACTTCAAAACCTTTCTAATATGCTCAAAATCACAGCTTGGGAATGTGCTAGATGAAATCGGTCTATGAAGGAGACCTCTAAAAATGTCTGTAGTTTACTTGTGCACACGCACACACGCACACACGCACACACGCACACACACACACACACACACACACACACACACACACACACACACACAACCAATGCTTTCATTCTTTGAGGTCTATAAAAATGCTCTAAAATGTATGAACTCTCTCTTTCTCTCGTTTGATCTCGCTCTATTCCTCTCCTGCTCTTTTTCTCTCCGTCTCAGATGAAAAGTTGATGACTGTTCTCAGCACTTCAGAAGTTGGGTTGACCAAAGTTCATTAAGGTCCTCTCGAAAATGCAAGGTTCAAAAACCTTTCAGATGCATTTCTTTGAAAACAGAATCACAACATAATCATATTTTCCTGTAAAAGCCCCTATAGGAGCACTTGCAGAAAGTATCTGTCTCTATTGCCGGGTCAGAACAAAAACAACCATTCTTAATGGACCGAATGGCGAAGCGCGGTTCTCCCCCACACTCCCTTACTCGCTCACCCAGGGACAATCTAAGAGCCCTGTGCTTAAAAAAAGCCACTCTGCTAATAATGGAAGGGTAGTTAGTTGACAAAAGCAGAGATGAGTGCAATACAGCATTTCTCATAGATAAACAAACAACAAAAACCACCTATTTCTTATTGTGTCCAGGAATAGTGTTGTTGGGTGACCACATTCATTCCTGGATTTCACATTATTTCTTATTGTGTCCAGGAATACTGTTGTTGGGCGACCACAGTATGTGTGCAAACTTGTAAAGTTATAGTGTCATTGTTTAGGTCTTCACAATTAGGGCGTTGTTGGTCTGTCCAACTGTTGCCATGGGAGATGGTGACCTCATGTCCTGAGAGGCCGAGTGCTGTGTGTGAGTGCTGCTGGAGTTTGGAGAGGAGCTAATGAGAGATCCTGTCTGCCTGCTGTTCCACTGAGCTCCCAATTAATCAACGACTCCCTCTCTTGCTCCCTTCTCCCTTCTGTAGGGGTGCATTACTGATACTTTCCCCTATTGTTGTGCAAGCCTGTGTCCGTGTGTGTGTGTGTGTGTGTGTGTGTAGCTCTGTTTGGGAGGCAGCCATTACCAAGAACAAAAGACATTAATTGGCAGTTAGAGCTTAATGAGGCGGGAGAAGAAATTAACAGAGCTCGTCAACAGAAACAAATCAAATCCTCCACTGAATTGATGTGGAGAGTCGCTTCCACTAACCGTGCAGTCCTACAGTGAAGAAAGGCTCATCTGAGACTTTAACTTTTTCCTCTCTCATCGCAATTCATGGCAAATCTGAGAAGGTAAGAGAATTACGGAGGGGGGGGGAAGAAACAACAATGAGGAAATGGTTGCCTATTACATCTCCTTGTTCCTGGATTTCAGCAGGATTGTGATTAAGGAATCAAGTCTGTCTGCATTAGCATGTGAATAGGCCGGGTCCTGAGAGCTCAGCCGGAGCCAGGAAGGAGATTGGGAGGATATTTAGCGTCTATTCAGGGTGCAACAAAGGCAAGGCACCCAGGCGGACAGACAGCACAGGCCTCGGGTTGATTAGGTGGTGGGAAGCTATTCTTACAGATCAGACTCGAGTAGTATTTTGTCTAATACTAGCTTAAATCTCTGACAGTCCCCTCTTAGAAGACATGTAAAATCCACTGAGAATGGAGGTTTTTATGGCTAAGATTTTCTTTTATTAATTTTTAAAGTGGTCATTTTTAATTAGGGAAATGTTTCCCACAATATCTACATTGTCTGCATCTGTAGATGCGGGCATGACATTTAAAAGAAAAAAACTTCATTGTGAGTGTTTTTTTTTATTAAGCTGTCTCGATGGGTCATATATATTCTAACTGGGTTTAATCGAATTTAAATATGGGAGAAAATCTTTTAATTATGATTTCACTTATCTACAGAACACACCTAGTTTTAGAAATGGTGTTGAGTGACACCATAACAATGTTCATAACAATATCCACTGTTTTAGGAAAGCAACATTACTTTGACCAGACTTTTTATGGTCAGGGATTTTAGCTAACCTAACATCAACAGAGACAACATGTTTTGATCAATCAATCAATCAATCAATCAATCAATCAATCAATCAAATTTATTTATTCATTTATTTTGCTTTATTTTCATCTTTAAACAATATATATATATATATATATATATATATATTTGAATAACCAACTCAAGTTAAATAATTTTAAAGCTTTTTTTTGCATTGTGAAACACAAGTATAAGTTTGGGGTTTCACCACCCATGTTATCAGCCCATATCTTTAACCACTGTGTCCACAGTATGGTCTGTAAATAATTCAGTTGATTTTCATAATGCTGTGTTTCCAGTCATGACATCCATATGTCTCAGTTGACTCAGTTGAGTATTGATCAGTCGCTTACTACATAATTTAAAAAGTTATACAATTACATCAACTGGTACATAATCAATTTAATGTTCCAATTTAATATGTGATTTATCACTTAAACTAAGATCAACAATTTGCACCAACTTCAGTAGTCCATTTGGTAAATCGTTTTTTTTTTTTGCAAAAGCAGAACAGGATTCTCAAAAAACCTGTATCTCTCTCTTTCCATCCCGATTCCACATTCACCGTTTACCTTAAGACAGATCAGGGGATTAATATTCATTGCTGCTAGCAGGAGACAGAAAAACAGAGAGCATATGATGGCTTATGTAAAAATGTTGAAGGCATTAGGCTTCTTCTGCCATTGAGTAAAGCAAAGCAAAACAAATACCGTGCTGTGGTCACAACAAAATATAAAGATATCAATCTGCTTTTCAGATTGGTTGGAGATTTTAAAATGTCATACCACATATGCCTGCAATGATCAGATCTATCATGCAAATTTAAGAAATACTAGCTACAGTGAACTTGCTGAGTAAATGTAACAAATTACAAACAGAACAATTTTTCCCAGACAGAAGCGGAACTGATCATTTCTCATGTCTCTGATTTTATATCAGAATGAACCTTAGGGGATATCCGATTGATCCTATAGTCTCCTCAACCTCTACACTGATCTCGGGTCAGTCACTTGTTTTTGCTTGAATTCTCACACTGTTTGTGCTGTACTCAGTTATTGCCTCTTGCTCTATGCTAGATCATATATTTATGATCAGTTGATATTTTACATGGGCTACTGTAATTTAGTATTACCCCATTGCTCCAGTTTCTACAAAGTGATGCAAAGTGCCTTTCTTCTTGTAAGAGCAGAGTTTAATTTATGTGACTCATAGTAATTGCCAGGACTTTTTGTACTTTGAATGTCATAAACAAAAAACTGACACAGAAAAGGGAACATCCTGATTTCAAGGGAAAATATTCTCGACAAATAGTCAGAAATACCAATGTCATCAAATGTGTCCGTTTTTAAGCTATGTATGTAAACGCTTGTGGAAAAAAAAATCTGATATTAAAGGGATAGTCCACAAAAAATTTATTATTTGCATGAGTCATTCCTAAAATGATGACAGCTGATGTTAGTAGGTTTATATATAATGCAGCCATATAATTTATGAAAGAAGACAAAGACATGTTATTAAAGCAAGGAAAGGGAAAGCACCAACTTGGGAGCGGCCTAATATCAGGTGTTTCTGGACCGTTATAGCACCCAATTTCAAAGAATTGTGGATTCCAAATTTCTGGATGAACAGATCAACCTATTTCAGTTGTGCAAAACAAATAGGGCTTCTTGTAGCACCTGCTGCATGATGCCCATGTTTCTACAAATAAACACATATTTTGATCATGTGACTTTTACATATGAGAGGTAACATAAATGCTAAATCAGTAATACTTGAAAGGGGGTGTTCATAAGACTCATGAAACCTTTTTAAGCATCACATAACACATGATGAATGTGGAGATTTTACGCATTCTTATGACAACTGTCATTGTCAATTTGAATGCAAAGAGCAAAGAGTTTGTCTTTGTCATGACATTCTGACATTATGAAGACAACATAACTTGTCATAAATCTGTCATAGACACAATTGTCATGGGGCCATTGAAATCGTGAATTTTATAAAAGCATGGTACAAATTTATCATTAAAATGTCATTAATTATGCTGTTATAAGATTATTAGATTTTTTTATGAGACAATTGAATGACAAATTCTGTTGTTTCACTGAAAAAGGGTGATCAGAAAAATGACAATTATAATGGCTTATGATAAACATGACAGTTATGTTTATGACATATTTATGACAAGTTATGTTCTTTTAGTAATGCCAAATTGTCATGGCAAAGACATCATTAATGTCACCTTTGCATTTAAAACATCATTACAGAGCTAATGACAGTGTCATAGACATGCATATCATTTTGATATATTTTCAATTCGCAGTTTCAATTTGTTCAAACTGAAGGGTAATGGAGTTACCTTTAATTCAACTAAAATTGCATTATTCCATTTTAGTGATGTTAGATCAACAAAGAATGTGACTGAATTTGTGAAAAATGTGAATTTGTTCATATGCATTAATCAGACTACACCTGCCATTGCTCTGAAAGACTGGGTTGACATGCAATGTGTGTTTAATCATACAAATATTTTGTTACGCACTACATCATGTACACTTGGAAAGACAGATGAAGAAAGTAACTCTACTGCACAGAAACATGAATTCGAGTGCACATGTAAACACACTGACAGCTTAAAATTCGACAAAACCACGTGAACTTTGCTGTTAGCTGAATCCGAATGTGTCTTAAATCTGAGAAGCAGAACCTCTAGGGAGCTCAACGGGTCCTGTAAGTGCACTTCTTGTTCTAACAAGCGACCCATCTGTTGGGATCCACAGCTACATCTCTACTTTTACCCCCTTGGAGACTCGAGAGAGTGAGCGGCCAAAACGCAGCGAGAGGAAAGTATAACAAATACATGTTATTATGAGTCACTATGAGTGTAAACAATGGCCCTTTGTTCAGAGCAGCGTGTTGTTTTAGTGTATCCATTTTAGTGTATCGGTGTAAAGCGTGCAAACGTGTATGTTGGCAAGGTGTTGCTGGGATTCTAATTGGTGTGTTTGTGGCAGAAAACACAGGGATAATTATTAGGTGCTTTCAGTTCCCTCTCAGGGTTTGTCAGTTATTGCTCTCACCATCTGCTCAATGTGGTTGCACAAACATGCATAAAACCACACATACGCACACACCTGCTTCCTACAGTCCCAAAATGCCAGCGAGTGTGACCCATGTGCAAGTCAGATGTAATGTCTGACTTGATGACCTATTGCATGCTATCTGACACCTCCTCTTCTCTTTGTCTATGCCTTTTTTGTCTTCCCCACATTCACAGTCCCAAAAAAAGGATGTTTATATAATAGTGAAGCTGTTTTCTGGGTGGGGTGTTGAGTGACCAGATGCATTGTGGGTATGTGTTGTGTGCATTTATACCAACGTGTGCACCAGGAACTCCCTGGGTGCCACTGTTTTAAATGCTCAGGAAAAACAATACCACACACCTGTCTTTCACCTTTTTCTTGTTTCTCACTTGATTTGAACACACCCTCTAGGTGCAACGGGAGTGGAGGTGAGAGACGGCAAGAGGCGACAGATAATTACAGTCTGTCCCCAATTTATTCTTGCAATTTCTGTTGATAATGATGCTACTGCTCTGCTTTTAACATATGCTACACCTGACTGGTTATTGTGGCATGTCTTTGGGCTTTCCGAATTAAGGTTACAATACTGCTTGGTTGTAGCACAAGAACCTCCCTATATTTTAAATGTAAAAAAAAAGAGAAATGTAATTTGCTCAGACTGTCATTCCAAATGTGTATGACCCAGTTTATTTGCTGAACACAACGGAAGGCATCTTGAAAAATAAAATATTTGATTTATAATAAAAAAAATTGTAAAAGTCAACTTCCAGTCATCTGACTATTCTTACTTACATTTTTTGTCTTTTTTTCTAGTCCAAATATCTAAAAACTCTTAAATCGAGAAGATTTTTCTAAACAAGCAAAATATATTGTCTTGTTTTAAGAATAATCTTATGTCATTTTTTTTTACCCCATTGGCAGATTATTTTGCTTGTTTTAAGGAAAAACTTACTTGATATTGGGATATTGTTTCTGAAAACAAAACATTATGGTTTGCTTGCCTAAAAATGCTTCTTTATATAATAATTTTTAGATATTTGATCTACAAACAAGACAAAAAAATCTAAGTAAAAAAAGCATGTTTTGCAGTGTAGTAGAATGTTTGCTTAAAGCGATATTTCACCCAAAATGACTTTTTTCACTTAAATGGTCTTAAACATTTATGAATTTCTCTGTTCTGTCGAACATAAAAGAATATATTCTGAAGAATGTTGGGAAAAAGCAGCCATTGTCATCCATAGTCAAAAAACTTAAGAAAAAAAAGAAAACTCAAAGTCAATGGCTGTTTTTGTTAAACCTTCTTTAGCATCTTTCCTTTGTGTTTAATGAAGGAAAAGAAACTCAAACAGGTTTGGAAAAAGTCAACAATGAGAAAATGATCACAGAATTAAATTTTTTTAGGTGAACTATACCTTTAATGTGCGCTAATCACTTTTGATGCTCTCAACAGACATTACTGACTGTAAGCTGTTATTTTTTTTGCTTTTGCTTATTTATTTTCTTAAATAGACTTATTATTCCAAAGATTTTAAGGTTTCTTTCAAAATTTTGGGATTTTGAAATTATATTATAGGCTATGCTATTATTGTGATTGATGTATCCCACAGTCCAAAGACATGCGCTAAGTGAATTGAGTAAACAAAACTGGCCATAGTGTATGAGTGTGTGTGCGTGTGTGTGTGTGTGTGTGTGTGTGTGTGTGTGTGTGTGTGTGTGTG
>CAIGQW010053631.1:10107982-10154918 GCA_903798125.1 Danio choprae
TGTGTGTGTGTGTGTGTGTGTGTGTGTGTGTGTGTGTGTGTGTGTGTACACACTGGTCTTCAGCCATTCAGTCAGGTATACCTGTATTCTACTCACACACATTTCACTGCTTCAGGCACAGCCAAAAAAAAACAAAAAAACTAAAGAACTTGGCAGTAGGAGTAGCGTTTCTTCTCTTCATCTCTCTGTATGTTCTATCCTTTCTCACCTCTCTTTCTCTGTGTGTGTGTGTGTGTGAGGAAGAGGGAGATGGAGAGTGAAGAAGAGAGGGAGGGTGTTTGATGACGCTCAGTCTGACTGTCAACATCCAGCAAGCAGCCAAAGCCTGTCAGCAGCATTACAACAACTGAGAGAGCCATTAAGAGATGCCTTCTTGCATGGAGTGGAAAATGACAAAAGGGAAATGAAGAGGTTTTATGTTTCAGTATTTCTTTAGTATTATCTATGTTTTAGGGCTGCACGATTCTGGCTAAAATGAGAATCACGATTTTTTTTCTTAAAATCAAGATCACAATTTTCTCACGATTCTGTAGATGTGAAATAAAGGTTAATATGAGTAGGCTATTATTATTGTTATTCTCAAACATTTGGTAAAACAACAATAATAATATTAGGCCTATGTGTAGGTCTACTGTTGGTTAAAATTTTGTATAGACTTTGAATGGTGGCTTTGAATAAAGTGATGACATCAGAATACAACTATTCATAATTCTGAAGTTGAATTATTAGGTTTGAGACATATGCTTGTCATTTGTCATTGACAACACTATTAGACCATTTTATTCACTGATAAAATAAAACATTTGTCATTATCAGATTCCCTCTTGCATTATATTCAACATTATATAGGCTAGAGTAGTTATACTGACCCAGTAAACATTTATTTGCATGCACAGCACTTTGTGTTTGCTATGAAAGAAAAAGCATATCAAATGCTTGTCGTAATCATAACTCTAAAATGCGATATTTGGTTTTGCTTTTGGCGGTGCGGTGGTGCATTGGATAGCACCATCGCCTCACAGTAAGAAGGTCGCTGGTTCGAGCCCCGGTTGGGTCAGTTGGCATTTCTGCGTGGAGTTTGCATGTACTCCCCGTGTTTGCGTGGGTTTCCTCCGGGTGCTCCGGTTTCCCCCATAAGTCCAAAGATATGCGCTATAGGTGAATTTAATAAACCAAATTGTCCATAGTGTATGTGTGTGAATGAGAGTCTATGGGTGTTTCCCAGTGATGGGTTGCAGCTGGAAGGGCATCCGCTGCGTAAAACAAATGCTGGATAAGTTGGCGGCCCCTGATTAATAAACGGACTAAGCTGAAAAGAAAATGAATAAAATCATGCGCAGCTCCTGAGAAACGATCACTCTGTGCAACAAACTGAATATTACAACTTTGTTAGCTTTTATTCACAGCCTATGCAGTTTCTGTTCACTAAAGTAGACATAATTCGTGCGCATCCTCTCGGTAGTAATCAAACAGTGCGTCAGCTCGTGTGATTTTGCGGCCGCAAATACATCACTACATTTAGACAGAAATTACATTTTTGGTTGAATTATAGCTTATAAATACAGTTTGTGACACGTTTAATGCAATTTAGAGGTGTCCATATTGCTGAGCAATGTATATAAAACAATGTGAAGACCTGTGCGACCGCCTGTACGCTTCTCTCCTGACCTTGAAAATATAATGGCTGAATCGTAGAAAAGCTGAATTAAGATTGTGTGTAGGGTCAAATCGAGATTGCGATATTTTTTTCGATTAATCATGCAGCCCTGCTATATATTGTGTAATGGTTTATATTTATAGTCACACTTTATTTTAAGATACAATTCCTGCTATTAGCAAACCATTAACTAAATCCATGACTAAAAATCTCAATTTGCTGCTAATTAAGTTATTAAGGTAGTTAGGTTTAGGTATTGGGTAGGATTATGAATGCAGAATAAGATCACGCAGAATATGTATGATATAAGTACAAATAAACAGCCAATATCTTAAAAATAGGCAGGTAATAAGCCACTCGTTTTAAGATTTAAAATGTATGCATAAGGTCATAGTTTGGTTTTGGGGGTCCACAAATACAGGCTTATATACATGCAAGGTCAACAAACTGTTTTGTTCTGATGACCCAGTCTTTTGTGACTGATCTACTGCATCCAGCTTGTTTCGTAAGTGAAATGCCCATCATGCCTTATCTAAAGAGTATTGAAGCGTTCTAGTTGGTGTGGTGTGGGTCAAACCATTGAAATTTTGGGTCAAACCATTGAAGCAGTGCTTTCTGCATCTGGTGTGAAAGCACAGCTGATGGTGGCATAACAGTGACAGACGCAACACGCAGGAAGTAAAGGAAGTAACACTTTTCAGATATTTTTTAGTTCCATAGCCAGTTTACCAGAGAGATACACAACACACAACTAAATGCATATTTTGAATGCAACAAAGAAGCAACCATTTTAATCACACTTAAAGGTTGTGATTCGGAGGAAAAAGAAAGTTTGTTACAGTAAACTGTATTGACAAAGTCCCATACATCAATAGTTTTTGGTGCAGTGTTTGAGGGAGGAGTATTATGAGTAGTCTGTATGTGCAACAAGTGGGCGGGGCAATGTTTAGTTCAGATGTTATGACAAACAGCTAGAAATTGAAAATAATGGCAAATCGATTAAATGACTTTGAGTCTACTTTTTTTATAGGTATATTTCAAATATATTTCAAATAATAATAGTGAGACTTGCTACTTTAACTAAAGTGTTACAGTACTTTTACTTGAGTATATTTGAGCTAGCTGCAACAATGATTTTCAATTGTTTTTAATAAATGTAACATTTTTAAATGTAATATAATTATATAAATATCAACTCATTATTATCATAGTTACCTTAAACAAAATCTTAAAGCGTGGAATTACATTTTTATTACTTGGAATAAAATGGTTGGTAACAGAAACAAGTTATATTAAAATAACATATTTCATTAAAAATTATTTCCCGTCCCCCAAAAACTATTAATAAAAAAAAAAAACACAATAGCTAATCGATGATACTGAGATGTAAATGATGATATAAATGTTTTAATGAGCTGCAAGTACTTTTTCTGTTATTTTATTTTTATATTAATTCTTCAATAATAAATTGTTTCACTAATCTACTAAAATATCAATACTAGTCACTTTGTTAAACTACATGTTAGCTTTTCAACAAGCAGTAAAAATTGGAAAACACCCAATAATCACAAACTATAGTTGAACTGATTTGATAGATTTCTAATATATTCATACTTGTATTTGCATTAGAATTTTTTTATATTGAATTTGTTTGTATCTATATGTAATGTTTATTAGGGCTGCTGCAGACTTATCTGTAGTGAAGCCGGGACTTAGAGGTAGTTATTTTGTGACCATATGTTTGTTTTTATGTTGATTTACTATGCTTTGGATGCATACTTCAGATGCTTGCTGGATGTAATGGCTCTTCTGTTTTATAAATACTGTGTATTAGTAAACACCTTTGGCAGCATATTTGGATGGAGCCTTAGATTTAAGTGTGTTGGATTAGATATGGGATTATGACTGTACAGAACAGTAGTCATTTATGCTCCCAGTGGTCTAAATGTTTTTACTTCAGTGGTGTGACAATTTTGGTAAAATAATGTCCTTACATTGGGCCACAGCCATATCACCCTGCAGCCCAAGACAGGTAACTAACTGAAGCTAAGCAGGGCTGAGCCTGGTCAGTACCTGGATGAGAGACCACATGGGAAAACTAGGTTGCTGTTGGAAGTGGTGTTAATGAGGCCAGCAGGGAGTGCTCAACCTTTGGTCTGTGTGAGTCCTAGTGCCCCAGTATAGTGACGAGGTCACTATACTGTCAGTGAGCGCCGTCTTTCAGATGAGACATTAAACCGAGGTTCTGACTCTCTGTGGCCATTAAAAATCCCATTGCACTTCTCGTAAAGAGTAGGGGTGTCCTGGCCAAATACCCTCCATCGGCCCTTACCCATCATGGCCATCCACAGAATTGGCTCTATCACTGTCTCTCCACTACACCAATAGCTAGAGTGTGGTGAGCGCACTGGCGCCGTTGTCCTGTGGCTGCCGTCGCATCAACCAAGTGGATGCTGCACACTGGTGGTGGTGTAGAGAGACCCTCTCATGATTGTGAAGTGCTTTGGGTGTATGGCCATACACGATAAATGCGCTATATAAATACACATTACATTACATGCAAAATGTGGGACACAGCTAATTATTATGCATTTGGGGGAGTACTTATAATTAAAGTAAATCTAATTGATGAAATAATAAAAAATAAAGTAGATGAAAAAAATTTATATAAATAGTATAGTGCATTTATTTAATATTTATAAATAGCCTGAAATGCTTTGCAAAGTGTAACACAATTGTGTAAATTATCGTTTTGACTTTTATATCTGCTTCAGGTGAACTGAACAGAAATAAAAACTGAACTGAAAAGAAGTGTTCGAGAGAGAGAGAGAGTCAGAGAGATGGAGAAAGGGTATTAGCATCTCTGACAGGCTGCCATATACCAAAGCTAGGTGGTGAGACTGACTGAAGACTTGGGACATGCTTAGTGAAGCAAAACAAAATGGCGGGCAGTCACGGGGGGCACATCATCACTCTGTGCCAGAGCCGCTTCAGCTTGGACACCTAGAGCCTCCAGGGTGTGTGTTTGTGTGTGCCTATGTGCATATTGGTAAATACAGTATTGACAGGTGCTCAGTTCAATGATTCATTCTAGCGTATAAGATGTCGGGATCTAGACTGCAGAGCTTTTCAAACTGAAGACTGGACAGGGCTAAATGTAAAAACCAGGAAAGTAGCGCATCTCTTAAAGATTTGGAATAAAAACAAGAGGAAAAACAACAAAACACCTGTATAAAAGATCTTGGATGGTCAAGTGGTGTTGGCCAAAAGGTATATGTTGGACGGCAACCAGCTCGTCGTCTTCTGTATCAGCTTATTGTGACATCACAAAACACACACAGCAAGCCCATGATGCATTGGGACACACACATGGCAGATGGCAGAGTGAGTCCTGCTTGGTGTCTGGGTTGGCAGGGGCCCAAGGGTGGCACAGGCATGGAGTTTTTGATGAGCTATGCACATACGAAACCAGAACATCTGGACCTACCATGTGTCCAGCATGCACAGCCAAAACCCTCAAGCCAGGATACACACATTTCACACTCACACATTTCCTTTAGCCAGCTGTGGCCAAACTGCCGTGAGCGAAGCAATATGAATTATGCATTCGCTTGCATACTTTCCTGTGTGTGTGTGTCGTGTGTGTTCAGGCCAGCTCATATTCGAGTCCATCACTGACTTTGATTAAAATTCTGAAAACACTATGAATATTCAGAAAGCATTACACCAGCTCAGAGAAACTGATTTGTCCATCGTCTGAATTTTATGGAGATTGAGTGGTGCCTCCCAGGTGTACTAAACTGCGAGAGACAGAGGCAACGACTCTATTAGATTATTGCATTATCTTAATTATGAGGCTCTTTCTCTGCTTAATGAAGGATTGGCATGGCTTCGGGAAAGCACCGTGATTGATGGGAGTGGGTGCACTCGTAGAGCAAGTGATTGTTAGCGTGTGTGGGTGCGAGCTGAATGCTTCATCTCCTTTCTTTGGGCACGTATCCACAGAGTGATTACACATCCATTAGATTGCTTTAATTAAGCTTAATTAGAGCAGTGTTTACGATGACGTGTTTGATACCTGGTATTAAATCATTCACGGTTAAATGCTAGGTTTAAACGGTTAAAGATGGGCAGGAATAAAACATTTGTCTGAGACTAAGAAAGAAAGAGGAAAGCGTGTCAATGCAAGACAATTGCAATTAGCAGTTTGGGTGTGTATTTTTACAACTGTATCTGTCCTCTGGATCCCTATTACAGATGTCTGATCTACAACTATGATGACTAGATATTCATCCAGGTTGGTGTTATTTTGATATCACTATACTATTGTATCATTTAGTACATCATTCATCAAACTAGCTTTTCTTAATAGTATTTTTAGCTTTTTATTTATACCTTTTCTGTTTTTAATACCATTTGTATTATTTTGGGGTGCTTGAATCAGTTTTACATCAAATTAATGCCTAATAACCTTGATCCAGTCACCAGAGGCCATGGATATGTCTAAATGTCTTTGGAACTAATTAAATCCATCTTGATAATATCACATTTGTGCATGAGAGCTTGATTTTGTGGGCCAAACCAGCTCTGACTGCAGGACACATGAATCAGACGTTCAGCCAAATGCTGGAGCCAGTACTGGCTCAGTTTAGGGCCCAAGGCTGGCACTTCTTGCGCTGGCATTATTCTGCATGTCTGTTTCCCTGTTGATGGCATGGCTAAATGGCAGGTGCTTTAAGATTTGAATGCATAAAGACTCTCAAAACAGGAGTGTAGCTTCAGCTTCATTTCAGCTTATAATCTACTGTAGAGCATGAAGATGGAAGAAAACAAGTGAGTTCTGGGGTGGGCATGTCCACTTGGTAGTGCCATGTTGTCTTGGCTCTTATGTGCTATTGAACATCATCTAGTAGATGTGCTGAAGTAGACTTTACAGCATGATTTTCTACAGGGTGCATGTTTGTACACTTTGAAATTTTCATAAAAAGATCTTATTAAATAAACAAATACGTTCATGTGATACGAGCAGTTTAATCCAAGCTTTCTGAAGAGACACGATCACTTAATTATTAGATGAACAGAATTTAGAGTTTGAGGTTGAACAGACGTTCAGTGAAAGGAAATACATTTCTTGCATAAAATTACCTTAATTTGTGTTTAGTGTTTTATTCAAGATATGAGGATGAGCCAGTGATCTAACCCTGTAAAAAAGACCAATATAGACTTTTAGTATTGGTAATTTATCAATTAGGGCAGATCGTTGTTTGAGAAACACTGAACTAGTAGTACTAGTCATTTTTTTGATTGTGCACTTTAATCCAGTTTCTAATCTTCTCTTTTAGTTTTGTGCTGCCATTTATTGCATGGTGCAAATGGGATGGTTTTAAATCACCAGTTTTTTTGAAGGGTAATGTTGATTGGTTATCACAGTATTCGGCTTTACAGCAGTGCCTCTGTTCTGTTGGGCTCAAATCAGCACATGGCAGTCTTGTTAGTTATTCATCTCAAACCCTCTTCCAGCCTCCAGCACAAACAAACAAACAAATTCCATCTCTCTGATACGTAGTCCTAATCCATAAATGAGCCCACCCAGATTGATGGTGTACAAGACGAGAGAAACACACACACTGATAGTGAGAGAGAGATTTTTGCACGTTGGATATTTCTATGAGTCACAGCTCGGTCCAAACCATACGTCTGCAGCATGCTGACTAGCCGCACCATATAAGAGAACAGTGTTATATTTACACCAACAACAGGCAAGTGAGATCATAAATAATGGAAAGCATATACACAACTGTGTTTTCCGCTCTCGTATACTCCTACTCATGCATGGAGAATAAATCTATTGCACAATCCACATGCCATGCCAAGTTATGTTATACTGCGCAATGCATGAAAACGACCTCTCATGGTCTGTTAGACAATATGACAGAATCAGGAGAGTGAAGCAAGTTACAGCAAATGTAAATAATATGTAAATTTCCATGCCTGGAAAATGTGGCCTAGTTTTATGAGGAATAAACATTGGTATGGGTTAAACTCAATGTGGCTTGCAGGAGAGAGAGAGAGCGAGAGATTAACATTCAACACCCACAGCTTTAGAGGCTGGATATTCACAGATTCATTTTCCCCTTATTTAAATATTTTAGCACTCTCTTAGAGCTCCCAACACAAAGAATGTGTTATTCTCTGAATGCACTGTATTATTCTAACTAATGACTTATTATGCAAACTCATTGAGGGGCAAAGCAGAAATTGCTTATCCCCCAAGCCCATTCTGTGTATATTAGCTCCGCCGGGTTGTGTTTTGCAAATTTCGGCGGTGTGTGTAATATGTGTGAAAGAGTGTGTATTTCGCTCGCAGTCTGTGGTGTGTATGCCATGTAAACTCAACAAGTTCTGCAAGTTTCACAATACACATCTTGCTGTACGCTCTAAGATATAAATTCTTAAAATAGCAGAATAAAATACAATCACCATCAGACCAATCATCAAGTTACCATATTATTGAAAATTTGTCAAAATATGCAGTCGCTCAACATTTTTTACAGCATATGGAAACTTGTTAGATAAAGTTAAGTGCACTTATTTGTCAATGTTTATTTTGCCATATATGTTGCGGCTTTGCAACAAAAATGTGCATGAGATAATGATCTCACAATCTGTTTTTTTTTTTTTACTTTTAAGTCTTTCACTGCTTATTTGTAACTGTAACCCCTCTGAAGATGTTTAAACACAAAAATACTGTACAAAAACATAAGTGTTTTTAACAAGGGACATGCTGTAGATACGGCCTTGTGGCAACAGATACGCATTTCTGAAATTCTCTGATGAAATCAACTGACATGATGATCAAAGCAACTGAAATATAAAGAAGCGTTTGCTCATTGATCTCAAAGAAATGCCTTCATAACATCTTTACTCCTTTTTTTATTATCCCTGAGCGTCTCGGTACATAAAAATGAGCCACCCAGACAACCTTTTATATATCAGCACCGGTGACAGTTTCTTTTCTTAAATGTGTCTGATGCATTTGATATTGTTTTCAAAGACTTTCTCATCTAACATCACTGATAGACCTTTTTTTTCTCGCTGCTACAGTGTTTATGTATTTGCATTTGATTTTACATATGCAAAATACTTAAGTTTTATTGTCCTTAGTGGTATTTTGAATGAGGCTAGATTACATCAGCACACTACATGTTGAGATAAAGCATGTATATAAGGCGTTTCTCTCCCCCACCTCCCTTTTCAAAATCGTTATTATGTGTATATTTCCATTGGAAAAGAAATTCCCATAGTTCCTCATAGCAGCCTCACCCTGGTGTCTAATAAAGACCTATTGTCTGAATATACTGAAATAATAAAGTCAACACCATTCTCTTATCTGGTTCCCTATTTAAAGCCTGTGTTTTCCCTGAATCCATGCAAATCTGCAGCAGGTGCCAGCCTCGCCTCATTTGCACATTATGGCTGTGTGCGGCGTGTTCGAGTGTAACTCTCTTTTGCCGCACTACACGCTAATGCAAATCCCGGGCTGGGGCACTGATTTGCCTGCCCACATTTACCTGTGTTTGAGTAGTAATGCATGTGGGTTTGCCGTAATAGCCATGAGTGATGATTTATGGTCATTGTGGAAAAGCGGAACTCCATTCTGTCGGTTGAAAGTAGACCAATCAGGAAGCAAAGTTTCCCAGTGGCTAATCTCAACCATCGGTTAGGCAGTTAGGCCTGCAAACCCACCCTCATTTGTTAATAAAAGCATGTGTCCTCTCAGAAGGGCATTAGTCTCTCTTCCTCTCGGTCTCGCATGTACTCATGTCTGGAACTATGCATGTAAACAGACTCTCACCACACGCACACACACACACACACGCATCCCTCCCTCCTCTCTCATTCTCTCCCCATCATTACCCACCACATTCAAAACGCCACGTCCAGCCAGCAGCTCTGTGAAAGAGCTCCAGCATTTCTGAGGCAGCGTGTAGCAGTGCCCAGCAGCCATTACGAGTCCCCATAATGGCCCCTAAGAAAGGGTCACTGTGGGACTCCTCCCTCAGCTGAATGGGTCCCGGGAGGCTTGGCGTCGGGGCGGAGGGTTTAGGTGGGCTGCCGGTGGGGGTCTGAGTAGCTGGGGTGGCAGTTTGGAGTGAACTCTGTGGATCAAGCCACAAAAGCTCAGCAGGCTCCCTGTCATTAGCAGGGGTGTGATGGGACGGGTACTGAATCAGAGGAGGCGGCAGGGGGGAAGTGGGAGGGACATAGAGTTACTGGAAAAACCTGGCTGGAGCTTTATCTCTGCATGAAGCTGGAGTGTTTTAAGCACCTCAGTGCTGTTAAGGCTGGGGTATACACCTTTTTCCATTAAAAAAAAACCCAAAACAAAAAATAGTTTCCAGACATGTCTATAAGATTTCTCAATGTATAGGGTACTCAGTCGATGGAGAGGAAGTCCAGTGACCATCTTGCTGTGAGGCGACAGTGCTAACCACTGAGCCACCATGTCGCCCTTTCCATCTGCATACAGCCTATGTTTTCTATCTGCGTGGATGGTGCACATGCAGGTGTGAGGTGAATATTGACAGTGAACAAGTTTACTCTTACAGTAGTGTTAGACTACATCTGTCTAACACTACTGTAAGGGATGAAGCGGAACTCTGAGAAGGAAGTATGCCCAAGCCTTAAGGGTGCAGATAGATATTAAGTACATTGTATACAGAGGAAATAAATTCTGAACTTGTAAATAAACAATATTGGTCTGCATTTTTCAAGAAAATATCATTAAATTTTATGTAGATTTTTTTTCTTTTGGATATTCTGCTAAGCATAACTTTAACGATGTGTCATCTTAATCTAATTACGGTATTAGTGGACTCTTAGATTAGGCTTAGGCTTAGTAGGATAAGTTGACATACAGTCAGTAGAATGTCTGTTCTGACCACCAAAATAATCAATAGACATAATTATATTAAATAAAAATTGTGTTATTTCTGCTGGTTGTTCCAATGCTGCTGGCAAATGGGAGTTTTGATTGGTGCCTTCCACATGGTGGGACATATCGCATGTAAAAAAAGAGGACCTCATAATTACGATTTGTAAATTATTTTGAGAAAATACATTGTTTAAATAAAATCAGTTATCCTCTGTATTTGATGTTTTGTTTTTTTAATTTAATTAATTAATTTCAAAGTTTGTATTAATCAGCCCATAATGTAACCTTTATCAGTCATCATTATCAGCCAAAAGTTCCATATTAGTGCACTAGAAATACTATTATTACTAAAATAATACCATATTAATTATTCTACTTCAAAACATAATTTAAATAAATTATGTTATTTACATTTTCTTTGGAGCGATTAGTGAAATTTACTAGCAGTTTCTGAGTGACACACACCAAATGTTTTTTAGTGCAAAAGTCAGACGCGAAATACTTCTTTATTTGAATTATAAATAGAGCTTGCTGTCCCTGTGGACACAGTACATTTAAACCACCAGGAAGCGGCTATTTGGTGTGGTTGTTTTAAGAGGTACATACAAACTCGGACATTAGATGCGGCTGATTCATCAATGTCACAGAGCATCTGTACACAAACTTTAAGATATGCTAATGCCGGCCCTGGGGTTTTCGGAGGGGATAACCGAGACTTTGATGTGAACTCGTGTCGGTGGTGTTCCTTAGGGACTGAAATAGGGTGAGAAAAGAGAGAGAGAGAGATGATCTGGGAACAGGTTTATTCTGTGAGTGCTTTGGTTTAAACAGCGTGTTGCATTTCTCTTTTGTCTGTTTTTGTCTCCCTTTTTACCCCCAGCCTTATATTTAAAACAGTTTATTAGCATAACAAGTGTTCTTATGTTGCTAAGCTTTTACAGACACCAAAAACGGAACAATTATATCTAAAAGCTCTTTATGCAGAGCTCTCTATCAGACTTCTAATCATCCATCCCTCCCACCGCTGAATTTATTCTCCATAACTGGGGCAGTAGTTCAGAGTGAATGGCTCTGGTAGTGAATGCCCTCTTCCCTTGTTTTTCTAGTGATGTGGCGTACTGCACTTAACCTTCTCCGCTTCAGTGGAGGACAAAGGAGACACTCTTCAAACACAAACCCTCCAGCGAACAGGGGAGGGAGAGCCAGTTTGAGCTTTAATTGTTCTTACACTAACAATGGAAATTGCTGTGAGTGGAGGGAGTGTTGTTGAAAACTGTGTGTGTGTGTGTGTTTGTGTGTGTGTGTGTGTGTGTGTGTGTGGGTGTGTGTGTGTGTGTGTGTGTGTGTGTGCACGTCTGACACTCAGATTCCTATTATGTTCCTGTGTGAAACTGATACGTTATGGTGTGATGTTCATTCACTTTGGCACCTGCTCTGCTTTTCCCAGCATTCACTATTGATTGTTTGAAGAGTGATCGATGCCAGACTTTGACCACTTAAAGCAATAATTTATTCAAAATTAAGACTTTTAGAAGTCATCATCAACTTTTTCCACTTGTCATAGTTTTAACATCATCGTAATCATTTTTAAAATAATAATAATAATAATAATAATATTTAATAATAATATATTAATTAATATTATTATAATAATAGTTGTTGTTATTTTATTAACTAATTGTTCATTATTAATGCTGTTCTGCTAAATTATATAATAATAACAAAGTTACTACTATAAAGTACTACTATATATTAAAATGTACAATAAATTGTTAAAATATTATTTAAATAATGTAACTATATAAAAATATTAAGTTAAAACATTAATGTTGTTGTGTTTAATTATTACATTTATAACGAACTACACTGAGTAGTGAGTACATTACATTATCATAAGCATTCTAAGCAGTTTTCTGCAATTGTATTCTTTAAAATGTATTTAGAAATTAGATAACACTATTAATGAATCACCTCATAATGCCATAAGGCATAGTTTTTGCATTTGTTTTTAATCTACTTGCAATAGGAAACTAATCATCTGAATTTGGTTGCATTTGTCATCTTATAAACAGACCATCAAGTATAGACAAATTTGTATCCTGGACTTTATTTATTTATTTAATTTTCTAAACACCTAACCACAACTTTAATTTATGATCTTTTTTCGTTAATGACAAAAACATTTTATTACATCTTCTAAAACTCTACTTTCCCATCCCCGTTTCCCCCATTATTTATTTATTTTTTATATTGTCCATGGGCTCCAGTATTAATAGTGCCGCGCTATTACCTGAGCGGCCCTCCCTCCATGCATCATGTACACTTATCTGCAAATTACCGGTGTGATCGATAACCAGTAAGCGTACGAGCAGATCAATACATGTGCAGGCAGGGAATGAAGGGGGCTGAGGTCTAATGACGAGCCATTGATTTTTAAATAACCGCTCGAGTTTCTGAGACACTGATTACTATGGGTCTCTGAATCCCAGGCCTACCACCTCAGCCAAGGCTATTAAATCAGGAGCAGCTGCCGTCAGACAGACATATTTAGAGCCACTGCGCTAAACACACACACAAACACACACACCAGGTTATGGGGATTTTTAAATGCACCGCTGGGATGGCCAAACGATTAGACTCCACCGAAGAGCACCTTACTACAATGGTGAGCTCAATGAAAGAGAACAGGCCACTGAATAGGAAGTGCTGTTTAGTGTCTATTCCAATATCACATTTAATATTATGTCAGACAGAAAAAAAATAAAGGTTCACATTCATTGAGTATTTCAGGTTATGTACCAGCAAGGAGAATAAATCAGTGATATCAGACTCATATCCATGCAGGATTCAAGAACAAGAACTAACTGTTGTATGAAATATTACTACTGTTCAAAAGTTTGGGGTTGGTGAGATTTTTTTAAAAACATGTTTTTTTTTTTTTTTTTTTTACTTATTATGCAGTATAAGTAACAACAAAATTGCTGTAATAAAAGTAAAATTATGAAATGTTATTGAAGTTTAAAGGGATAGTTACCTAAAAAGCTCCAAAAAGATTCCAAATCTTTGAGGATTATTTTTCTGTATAATGTTGGAAATTGGTAGCATTGACATCCATAATAAGTAAAAAATAAAGAAATAATTTAAAATACATAGATAAAAAATACTGTGGAAATCATTGACTGCCTTGCAACAGTCTTCTGTCTTTGTGTTCAACAAATGAAAGAAACTGTAACACGTAAGTGGAAATTTATTCATGTAAATACATTTTTGTTGGTGAGTATTTTCATTTTTAGGTGTACTATCCCATATTGTTTCCCTCTTTTTTTAAAATAAATGCAATTCATCCTGTGATGGCACAGGACATTTCAGTAAATTTTTATTGAATTTTTTGTTTTCTTCATTCTAATATCCCTGTATGGTGCTTAAGTAACATTTTTAATAATATCAATATTAAAAATAGTTGTGTTGCTTAAAGTTTTTTAAATCTTTTATTTATGTTTGTGATTTTTTTTTTCATCTGTTACTTTTTATCAGTTAAACTCATCCTTACTGAATTAAATTTCATTCAGACAATCTACTGACCACAAACATTTGAGCAGTATTGTATGCATAAAGAACTACCTTTGAATCTAGGCTTCGTAATGTTAAACAAACATATCCAGAATCAATATTTATTCCTCTCTCTCTGACATTACAGCTTTATCACATGGATTAGTTATATTTAGCAACAATATAATCTATTTTAAAGCAGGAGATTATGTCGTTCAGTAATCACAAAATAACTGCCTGTTGTAGTCAAGGAAACGCACAGATTAATATTTTTATATCGCTGCAGGAAACATTAGTCTACATTTTTATGTAGCACTGTCTGAATAATTTAACCTTATCTTAACCTGTAATCACCATTATCTGTTGTTAATCTGCAGCTGAATTGTATAATATTTACACCAGACCAATCCTGATCAGTGTGGTTATCCCTCTAAAGAGCTTATGACATGGGCCGCGTGCCCCTGGCGTGACCCCGCTGGGCCAGATGCCACACGCTCTTATTGAATACAGGCCCGTAAGAGTGATGAATGGCATTATGATGTAAGAATACAAAACATGTTTATTGGGCTGCAGGTCTGATTTGACAAGACAGGATAGCAGATCACCGCCTAAGTTTGACAAACAATTATCGCATCCAACAGTGACAAGATGCACTAATTAAGCAGTTCTGAGGATGTGGGAGCTTTCAATGCTGACAAGGAGTTTGCATTAATTATTCTTTTGGATTTTGTATTAATTGTTTGTAAAATGTTGTGTGTGTTGGATCAGCTGATGTTTTTGAATACAGAAAGATTGCGTAACATGTTTTATCTCACGGTTATGACATTCACATTTATAGTTTGTTATTTGTCAATGACAAAAGGGAGGTTTAAAGCATCAAAACTTTATGCCTTTAAAACTGTAAGTCCTATTTAAATGTATTCATTCATTCATTTTCCTTCGGCTTAGTCCCTTTATTAATCTGGGGTCGCCACAGCGGAATGAACCGCCAACTTATCCAGCATATGTTTTACACAGCGGATGCCCTTCCAGCTGCAACCCAGTACTGGGAAACATCCATACATACTTATTTACACACTTACACTATGGGCAATTTAGTTTATTCAGTTCACCTATAGCGCATGTCTTTGGACTGTGGGGGAAACCGGAGCACCCGGAGGAAACCCACGCAAACTCCACACAGAAATGCCAACTGACAGCCAGGACTTGAACCAGTGACCTTCTTGCTGTGAGGTGACAGTGCTGACCACTGAGCAACCGTGTTGCCTCCTATATAAATGTATAATTTAATAAAAAAATTTAATTTATTTAAAATTATTTACAGATGGTAAGTATCATTCACTGTTATAAACAAAGAAATATCAGGCATGTTTAATACAAAATCAATCATTTGATGAAATATTAAAAGATTCATATTTAAGAATCTTTTAAAAAAGTGATTAAAATTTATTTGCAATATTGACCCAAACTATTCATTCACTGTCATTTTTTCAAAGTGTATACTTTTCCACTAAAAGCACTTGGCTTTACCCATTTGTGCACAAGAAATATTTACTCATTATTCATATAGTATGGTCACTCATATTATTAATGTGTTAATAAGTACAGACTAGAGTAACACCACATCCTAACAAAATGCGACGCCACAACATGCAATAAAAGGTATCTTTTCTCTGTTAAAAGGAGTTTTTGTCCTAACCAACTGTTATGCAACAAAATGAATTAACTATTTTAGAAATGCTTTATTTCCACGATGTTGCAGAAGAGCAACAGCATAAACTACTTTGACAATGATCACCTCCATTAAATATCATTCACAACCTTATACCATTTTACGTGACATTTGGTTTGAATGCCAAATGGTTTAAAAACAAAAATTAGAACAGTGACTCACAACATCAGTCACTCAAGTATCCTATTAATAATGTTAAAAGGATTTAATATAGATTAATTAGATTAAAAGCCTTTACCGTTTCGTTGGAAGTGCAGTGGTCTGTCATGTCGAGGTTGGTGCAAAAAAAACAACATATTGCTTGATTCTGGAATCTTATTGTGTCACGTGTTTTGTTTAATTTAGTTTAATTTCCATTGTTACGGCAAAAACCATATATGTTTTATGTTAAATTCGTTTAAAACATTAAAGTACTTGCAATAAACATGCTTTCTATGTAGGCCTATATAAAATCACATTCAAGAGTTCACACTTAGATATTGCTTGATAATAATAGCAGGTTTGGCATGCTGTCCCGGGAGAGAACCCTGAGCTCTAAGATAATTGAGCCCAGGGCTCCCGCTTGGTCAATAAGCATATAAGGGGGTATGAGATCAGGTAGTTCTCGAGAGTTCCCCCTGGTAAAGGAGGAAAGAAGGGGGAGATGGGGTGGATGGGGGGGTTTCTTCGGGAAAAGGAAGATAAGACAGAAGTAGTTTCTGGCAGGCTACTTATAGGGAGTTTGTATTAATCTGATTGGCTTACTAATGATTACAGATGAGAGACCGGCTGCGATCAATCATATCATGTGCTCCTCTCGAAATTAGTTTGTGAAAATTCACTTTGTAAGGTTAATCTGGTGCAGACACTAAAATAGACTACAATTTACTGTTCAAAAGTTTGGGGTATACAATTGATTGGTTGATTTTGATTCTTTGATTGGTTCATTGATTGTGCATGTTTTGACAAAGTACAGGAAAAAGTAATATTGTTAAACGCCGTTGCAGTTTACAATAGTTTTCTGCAACTATCGTAGAGCTAGCTTTTTAGCAGTGATAACTCCAAAGTTATCTGTTATTATTTATTTACTAAATTATTTGATGAATAGAAAGTTCAAAACAGCTCTATTTTATAAAAGAAATATTTAGTCATTTAGTCATTTTTTATCAAAGTAAAAGTAGTTAATAAAAGTAATATCTTTACCATGTGTGATTTATACATCAATTACCATTACATTGTAAATATGATTGAAAAACTTGAATATTAATCTTTAATTTATATTACTAGTTCAGCTCGTCTGGATGTCATCATGAACATCACCGGTGTGAATGAATGGCTGAAAAGATACAAGTACAGGAAGAGAGACGTGTAGTGTAGAATCAAGAGAAGGCTAATGAGCAGGAGACGGAGAATCAGAATGGAGCAGTGAATGAGAGTGACACCAAGAGAGACGGAGAGATGCGGAGTGGTGGCACTCGAGGGAGCGAGTATGCGGGGTCTGATGTTAAGTGTTTTATTATGACAGAATGACTACTGCAGCAGTCAAGTGGTGCTGCTGTCAGCCAACAGCTTCCATTAGAATAAGCACAGGAGCTCTTCAGGCAGACGCTAGCACATTTTAATCCCACATCCCTCATTACGGAGCCAGCTAGGTCAACTCTCAATGCGCACTAGTCGAAATAAACTCCTCATTCACAGCCTCCCTCCATCCCTCCCTGCACCACTTTATGAAACGCTGGGTAATGTTTTTCTATTGTGGTTGCTGTATTAGGTGGCATGTAATGAAAGGGAATTGCATTATCTAGTAGAACATTGTTAGATTTTCTTTTGGCGTGTATTATTTTGAAGGATTGTATTTTTGATTTTTATGCAGTTTTTTTCTTTCTGTCTCTCTCTCTCTTTTTATTGGGTCTGGAATACTGACATCTATCAATGCAATCCTTTATTACAGCACTAAATTGTAATCCTTCAGTTTGAGTGTCTATAGAGAGGACTAGTGTGATGTAGTCTTTCAAAAGCACTACAAGTGAGTGAGAAACCGAATTGGAAATTGCACATTGCCTAAGAGAACTGAGGTGGAGGAGCAGAGTGGATGGACAAGGGGCATACAATGAATAGAGGTAGAAATGAATAAACCGGTTAGTTTATTGCAGAGTTTTGGTTTAAATTTAGTTTCTCTACATTTTCTCGCAAAATTTTTGTCTGTAAAGCTGAAGTATAAAATTACCGGATAAGCTAAGTAACCGGATATCCTGATCCTACCACCGTTTGATGAAGATTCAAGTAAAATAGCGATTCTTTATATTTCACGTTTTTATCTGATTATATATATTTTTTTATGGTGGGTATTTATGCAGTGGGTAGCACAATCGCCTCACAGCAAGAAGGTCGCTGGTTCGACCCTCCGCTGGGTCAGTTGGCATTTCTGTGTGGAGTTTGCATGTTCTCCCCGTGTTCACGTGGGTTTCCTCCGGGTGCTCCGGTTTCCCCCACAAGTCCAAAGACATGCGGTACAGGTGAATTGGGTAAGCTAAATTGTCTGTAGTGTATGTGTGTGAATGAAAGTGTATGGATATTTTCCAATGATGGGTTGCAGCTGGAAGGGCATCTGCTGCGTAAAACATCTGCTGGATAAGTTGGCGGTTCATTCCGCTGTGGCGACCCCAGATTAATTAAGCCGAAAAGAAAATGAATGAATGATAATTTGACTATATTATAACTGTCAATAATGGTAGGTGGGAACGTGCATCACATTTATGCTGTGTATAAAGAAAATGGCTCGTGTGTAGAATAGCTCTAAAATTAGTAACAGATGAAACTACAGTTTGTAGGTTTTGCACGGCTATAATTTCAACACAACTAATATGATTTTGAAGGCACCTTAAAAGAAACCGATTTTGTCAATGATGTTAGACAGTGATATTGTTGATTTTATTATATTGGTGTATTATTACTATATTATATAATATTTATATTTATATATAATTATTATATTATATAATATTGGTACACTTTAAAAACTTTTATATCTTTAGTATAACATTTTAATTACTTTTTAATATCAAGCATTTACCAGTGATTAGCATAACAATAATTCATATCCAGATATTAAATATCATTGCATACAAACACATAATTTAAAAACATACAAGCGTCCAAATAAAAACAACAACAATATAATAATAGGAGGTGCTTTGTGCTTCACAATTTGCGGCATGAATGTTTCTACTCATTTCATGCCTGTTGCATGGTGTCAGTGAGTCTCTCTCTCTCTCTCTCTCTCTCTCTCTCTCTCTCTCTCTCTCTCTGTCTCTCTGCCTCCAGGCCTTTTTACCCAGGTCGACACCACAGAAGGAATCTGTGCTGCTGCCTGGCGACCGGTCCAGTTTCTAAGGAAACGGTTGTCATGGAAGTGATTATGGTCTGGAGAAAGCCCATACTACTCTAATGAGACCATTTACCATCCTCTCTCAGTTGAGACGGAGGGCTGTTTCAGGCCTAATTTGGCAAATGAAATGTATTTTTTTTCCAGTCAGCCTGTCATAACGCTGTGCACACTGCTGCTGCAATGATGAGCCGGAGTGAACCTTATTAGCAATAGCAGGCAGCAGTAGCACGCAATACAAGCAGTGTGTAGGGAAATTGTTCACACCAATTTTTTTGGTCCAAGAGGTGTCATCTCAGAGGCTGACAACATTTCATATATCACAGGCATCATTAGCCAAACAGCAAGCCCAAATGAGTGTGTGCGTGCAGCTGAGACCTGAACCGCCTCAATCAATGATCATGGCAGGCTGTTAATCAATGAACCTGTTTGAAAGAGACGGCCCTTGGGGACCAGAGCCAAAGCCACGGAGAGACGGATGGAGCGGAGAGGTGTGGTCGACACCCAGAGAGAGCTACGAGGGGAAAGATAGGAATGTTAGGGGGGAACGGGAAAGAGAGATGGATGGAGAGGGCTGTGTTAGTGAGAGGGGGCATCGCTGAGGGCAGATGTATTTATCTGGGTAATGATAGTCATCTGGCGCTCTGTGGCCAAGCTCTGCATGCCGGTGACAGTGATGTAGAGCATTGTGTGTGCGTGTGTGCTAGTGAGAGAGAGAGCGAGAGAGAGAGAGAGACGTCCCCATGGTGCTCATTAAGCTGCCAACGACTGCCTGCTCCCCTCCTTGCCAGCTCGCTCCCCCCGCCCCGGGCCTCTAAAGTGCCGTTTATTAATTCATAAAAACACATTGCACAAGTGACTGAGTCTGATGAGCACTAGAGCAGCAAAAACAGGAGTCGAGGGTGATGGGGAGGGGGGAGCGTTCCCACCTCCCCCTCTCGACATCGCTGGCAAACTGGCCTTGGAAAAAAAGAAAAAAGAGGGCGCAGACACAGATGTGTTGTGAAACTTTTATAGCTGCTACTGCAGTTTCCCTCCGGCTGACAGAGGAAGGACAGCCAACATGACTGCTGCTGCTCTTGTTTTCTCCCTCTCTCTAGTTATACTCGCTCCTTTTTCCTTTTTGCTTTCTCTCACTGTCTGTCTGACATTTCATTGGTTCACAGATTAGGCGTTGTACACTTGTCACTACTGGCTGTCTGAGAGTCTGTGATTGAGCTTGTGTGTGTGTTGCTCTGGTGAGTGGGTGGTTGCATGGTTATTCTTATCGAGACTCGACAGGCCTACCCCTGAAGATCAGTGTTGTGTGTGTGTGTGTGTGTAGGAGGGGTCAGGTTGTTTATTTGCCCGTTCACCTATCTCTACCTCTCTTTCCGTTTCTCCCTTCATCTCTTTCTTCCCCCTCCAGAGAGGCTGAAAGGAACAAGGCCCTGGTATGGATTGCTGTGATTGAATTAAATACATTAGCTCCAGGGCAAAGGGATGAATCCTCATGTGGTATCCAGGGCGAGAGAGGAGAAAATGTGTTTAGCTGCAGGAGCCCTGAAAACCAAGGCTAATGGATCAGAGAAATCATAGAGGGCTGATGGGGAGGGAGCAAATAGCCTAATTTTAAACACTATTACAGGCTGCTCTGTAAAGATGCGACCCATAGGGTTAATGCAGAGCCGGACTGAGTGAGGGAGAGAGAGAGAGAGAGAACAGTGGAGAATAGAGTTGTTTCAGGATCGTTCAAGTTTTGCTGGGATGACAAAGGCAGTTAGAACAAGCTTCAGTAAGCAACATGCAGCTGCAAACATATCGGTGGCAAATATTTTGTTTTATTGCTCATGCTTTCACTTGTTTATCTATTATGTTCAATTATTCACTTACTAATTCATTAATTGTATCAATTGTTATTGATATAAATGGGGGGGGGGTAAAAAAAAATTATTTATTCATTGCTTTTAAAACTTTTCATTCATTCATTCATTCATTCATTCATTCATTAACTTGTTTATCCATTCTTACATTGACACTTATTCACTTGTTTATTTACTCATTATTCCAGTGTTTTTATTTGTTTATATATATATATATATATTTTTTTTTCATTCTTCCCAGTGATGGGTTGCAGCTGGAAGGGCATCCGCTGCGTAAAAACATATGCTGGATAAGTTGCCGGTTCATTCCGCTGTGGCGACCCCAGATTAATAAAGGAACTAAGCCGAAAAGAAAATGAATGAATGAATGAATATATATCATTAGACAGTTTAACTTATTTAATAAATTGCAACTTATTTTCTCAGTTATTCAAATGTGTTAATTTTTCTTTCATTAATTTTTTCATTCATTCATTCAATTGACTTAATCCCTTAATCATTTGTTTGTTGTCTTATTCAGAGATTCAGCGTTTTATTAACTTTTTTTTTATTCACTTATAAGTCACCCGGTCATTTAATTTGTGACTGCATACTTGCATTTCTGTGTGTGTGGGTTTGTGTGTGTGCGTAGAGTTTCTCTTTTTAATGTATGTTTAGCTGTGATTATGGTCTGGCTGGCATGGCTGCCCATGCATTGAAAATGGAGGACAGTAGCAGCCAGACGTAATTGGACACAGACGCATGGTGTGTTACTGCTGTTTCCTAATGTTTGCCTATGATTAGAATGACTTATTATAATTGCTCTATTTATCTGCATAATACATTATTGAATGTACCCAGAGCAATTCCATCTATCCCCTAATTAATGAATGAGTTCAGCGGTATGTAATTATACAGATACGCTGGCTAACTTTTTGTTTGGATTTTTTTTTTATTCATCGCTTTTGGGTATTTTAAAACGATCTTGTGTTCTCTTCTCACTAACAAGTAATTGCTAAATGCATGTGTAAGAGACAAACAGTCAGAGACAAACAAAGATGGTGATAAAGGTAAAGAGAGAGGAGACGGGTGATGCGTGGGTGGCTGGCAACAGTAAACAGTTTATTTTCTGCCACCTTCTTCTTTCTCCTTTCTTCCTCTCTCTGTCTCTCATTAGCAGTTTTCACACATTGGTAGTGTGATGGCAATCAAAGGAGCTCTGCATGTAGAAATGTAAAAAAAAGGGCTGTTCACTGATGCTTGCACACAAAAACACTCGCACACCAACAACAGACACCAATGGGCATGCAGTCACACACACCAACTATACACACCATGCTGTGACAAAAAAAAAATTGCATGTGAGAATCACTTATTTACTTTAGCAGTTAAACTGGACATTTAGCATTACTTTTAGAATTTAAAATTGTTTTATTCATAGATTGTTATTCATTCATTCATTCATATATATACCCAATTTGTACTTTTATTCTAAAAACTTATTCATTCATTCACAAATAAAGCTACTTGTTTATTGATTCCATAATTTATTGGTAATTATCATATTCTTAATTCATTTAATAATTTTTACTTATTGGTCCATTCATATATTTGTTAATAATCTATTTTCATTCATTCATTCATTGGGAATTGCCAAAAGTTACTGTAATCAACAGTAGATTAAAGCAGCTGTGCATATAAAAATACAAACAAAATAGACTGTTCCCTGTCACACACACCACAACTATACACACCTCACTGTGATAGAGGACATTCATTTATTTGTTCATTCATTCATGCATTCATCCATAAAGCTACTTATTCAATGATTTCATTCATAAAGCTACTCATTCATTCATTTGTTCATAAAGCTACTTATTAAATGATTTATTTATTCATTCATTCCATGGGAAATGCCAAAAGTTACAGTAATCAACAGTAGATTTAAAGCAACTCTGCATTTATAAATGCATACACACATGTCACACACACACCTCACTGTGACAGAGGACTTGCATGACATTCATTCATTCATTCATTCATAAAGCTAATTATTCATTTATAAAGCTACTTATTCAATGATTTATTCATTCATTCATTGGTAATTGCCAAATTTTAGTTTCATTCATTCATCCATTCATTCAACGGTAGATCAAAGAAGCTTTGCATGTAGATATGTAAAAAAGGGACTGTTCAGTGATGCTTGCACACAAACACTCTCGCACACCAACAACAAAAAGCACTGGGCACACACTGTCACAAACACCGCAGCTATACACACCACACTTTGACAAAAGACTTGAGACCTGCATGTGAGAGTCTGTGTGCGCGTCCTCTTTGTGCGCAAAGTGATAGTGACGGGGTCAGTGCTGGTTGTGACCTCCTGTCGGCAGGTTGGCCCAAGCGGCAGACTGAGTGACATCTGTGAGGTCATCGCTGCCGAAATAACAGACGTAAGGGCAGAGGAGGTCAAATCAGTCTGCTGTCCCCAAGAGACTGTTCTGGAAAGAAAGAAACACTGTTTGTGCGTTTAAGAGTGACTGCCCTCTGCTGGGGAATCCAATCTGTTTTCTTATTACAGGAATAGTTTTTTTTTTTTTTTAATGTAAAGGAGCTCACTGGAAGGAAAGAGTAATTAAATAACAGCATAAATTGTCTTCTCTTTAGCATACCAAATTGTATCTTAGAAGACTTGAATTACCGAGCCCAAGTCACAAGCATTGACTGCTGAAACTGATTAGATTTTTTGTGTTCTTTTTAAACTTCTGTCCCTATTGAGCAACTAAGACATGTATGTATAATCATAATTTACAGAACTAGTGCCAGTTGGTGAAATATATTTTGCAAGGCATGGGTATGGGCTTTAAATGTTGTTCTTGACAATAGCAGGCACTGTAATCAAAAAAGAATATTATGATTTAATATTAGTGTTAGTCACTCGGGCAATAGCTGCATATCTGGTAAATCCTGTACTAGAACACAAAATATACTACAGGCAATGGCCATAGCTGAGAGGTAATAACTCAAACAGCTAGGGGTGTGAACCCACACTAGTCTCACGGTTTGGTTTGTTTACGATTATCTTAATTTAGTTCACTTTTTCTTCACATATATAAAATTTTCGGTAAATACAAGGAGTCAGGTGTATGAACTAAACCTTTAATGCCACCTACTCTAAGAAAACACGCATCTTGAATGGATCAAGATTACAATTTTTTCATAGTGTGCTCTTAGCAGTGACATCTTGGGTTCGGATGGATCTTAGGTTCTACTCTGCCTTCAGTGTCTGTGTGTCCCAGCAAACTCACAAGCACATGCCCAAATGTACGTTAAGCTTTAAAGTAGTTGGAGCATTTTTCATTACTCGCAAATCTATGTTGCTTCCCTTGCCGTAGTATGCTGCTCAAAAGTGCACCTCACTTCTCATGATATTCTACTCGTACAAACATCATGCTTCCCTTGCCATAGTATCCTACCTTGACAAATTATGTCAGAAAAGCATACATACATTGCAACCATACATTGTGGTCTGTTACTAAACCGATACCAAATTGTCCTCTTCTGCAATGCAAGGCACTTTAGAAATGATTCATTTTGACACCCCTAATAACAGCAGGTATCAGTAGTCTTCATTTATTCATTCATTCATTCATTTTCATTTCGGCTTAGTCCCTTTATTAATCTGGGGTCGCCACAGCAGAATGAACCACCACCTTATCCAGGATATGTTTTACGCAGCGGATGCCCTTCCAGCTGCAACCCATCTCTGGGAAACATCCATACACACCCATTCACACTCATACACTACGGACAATTTAGTCTACCCAATTCACCTATACTGCATGTCTTTGGACTTGTGGGGGAAACCAGAGCACCCGGAGGAAACCCACGCCAACACAGGGAGAACATGCAAACTCCACACAGAAACGCCAACTGACCCAGCCGAGGCTCGAACCAGCGACCTTCTTGCTGTGATGCGAACGTGCTACCCACTGCGCCACTGTGAGGCCCTAGTCTTCATTTAGAAAGTTAAAAAATATGACTGCATATATAAATCGTAAACAAAATGGCACATGCTCACCATTTTGAAAATGAGATGTTGATCACACTCTTCATTACAGATGGCTCATGTTGTTATGAATGCATTTATGTATTGAAATGCTTAGGTAAGGTTATTTACATTAAAATTAGAACAACTATATGTTTTGAACTCTTTGCTCACTTTCCTCACTTTTGCTACACTTTTCGCTACACTGAAGAGCCAATCAGAATTCACCAACAGTGCTGATTCAACATACTCGGTTATAATCAGTCAGTCATAATAAAAAAAAAAAAGCGAAACAAACTCTGTCAGGGTCTGAGTAGTGCCAATGGTGCAAAACATACTACAAAAAGTAAGCTGGCTTGCACTCAACAATGGCCCAATGTTGGCTAACGCCCGACCTGGGTTTACATAAATCTAGGCCTCTATAGCCTCTGCTTTATAACCCTCTGACAGCCATGTTCCCTCATTCCTGTTTGAGTATGCATATGAGAATGTGTCTCAGGGACACACTGACTACAGTGTCAGACTGAGTCATACAGTATACAACTTTCTGTCACCTTTCCTGAAGAGACGTACAACCCCAGCCCGACTGTCTCCACTACTCTTTATGTTCTCAATGTGTGTGTGTGTGTCTCAGCATTTATTTGCGCACACACACACACACACACACACACACACACACACACACACACACACACACACACACACACACACACACACAGAGAAAGAAAGGGCAGTCGTGACAGATAGCTTCTCTAGGGCATCTTGATCAGCAGAGGGGGAGACAAACACACCCTGACATCGGCTGACATTTACTGCAGCCTCAAGTGGAGTTATGTGGCATCTCCTCTTTCTCTTTCCTAGTACAAAGATTCTCTCTCGCTCTAGCTCTTTTTGTCATCAGCAATAATTGATGTGTCACACCTGCGTAATGAGCGGTTGTTGAGTGCTAATGATGCAGTGAGCATAACTAATAGGGACTAATGCGGGGCGGTGGGGTCGTTCGTGTTTCCTGCTGATTATACATAGCAAGCAGAAGATCTGTTCGGTGAGGGCATGTTCTGGGCCGCAGGTCAGAAATGTGATTATTTGTGGATCGACTTACTCAGGTGTCCATGTGAGCCTGCATGTACATGCGCATTTGTGTGTGCGGAGACGTGTTTCAGCATTAATGTGTCTGTTTCAAATGTCTGACATGTAAAGAATGTATTGCATATCTAGCCAGATGTGTTTTTAAGTCAAGTGGAGTGTGCTTACAGTTTGTAGAACTGACAAGTGTTCTATGGAACGGGCAGTTCTTGTACACTAGTAGCAGCAGCTGTCACACCGTAAGTGTTACTAGACCATATTTAGGGGGCTTCCATATTTAGGGGCCTTCATCCCCCCAAAAATTGTAATCTGCACCCTTAGAAGTCAGTTATTGTGATCTCTCTTTGTTTGCTGAAAGCAGCAACTGCAGTTTGCTAGCTGATGTGATTTCCTTAAATCATCCCTTTAGAACTTGTTAAAAAGTGTTTAATTTTAAATGATATGCCAAGATTGTGCCTTTCCTGTACATGAAAGGGGAAAAAAACTGTCAAAAGCTCTTAATGAGCACCTAGTTTATTTGTATTTATTTATTTCACACATAGTGAGGATAATTATGATTCAGATGTGTTGAGTTTTAAATATAAGCTGTAAAGGATATATTTTCACAGAATATTCTTTACATTGTGTAGAATGATTTTTATGTCAAAAACACCAAATCACAAAAAAGAAAAAGAAAAAAAAGCTGGGGTTTCACAAAATAGGTCTCTCACATGCACACGCATATATGCAATATATGCATGTGTGTATGTATGTATATAAGGTTATATTAGTATATAGCCTATTACATATTATATATGTACATTAGGGCTGTGACGAGATGCTTACTCCACGAGACCAGACACGAGATTGTGTTTATGAGAACGAGACGAGATTTTTACAGTATTTTTAAGAAATCTACAGTGATGAAATACATGAATGGAAAATATATTTTATTCAACTGAAAAAAATAAATAAATCACAAATTGTAAAACAATTCAGGTGCTTTTTTTAAATCAACTTGTGATGAATGCTATTTTACATTTATTTTAATGAATTGTGCCATAAAGGACAAGCAAACACTGCTAAATATTTAGCTATAAACTCTACTGACTGGCTTCTTCCCTGTACAATTTCACATGAGAATCGAACTCCTTTCCACAAATTGAACTTTCGAAGTAGTCATTTTGTAAGTTAAACAAGGTTATGTTATGTTGTCTACGAGTACAAAAAATGTTTGTCTTAGATTACGTAGAAAAAATTGAGAAAATTAAAAAAATGCACACTGTCTTGTGTGTTGAACAAACATAGATGAATTCAAAACTACATTTCAAGAGTTCACACTTAGATATTGCTTGATAATAATAGCAGGTTTGCCATGCTGTCCCGGGAGAGAACCCTGAGCTCGGAGATAATTGAGCCCAGGGCTCCCGCCTGGTAAATAAGCATATAAGGGGGTACGAGATCAGATAGTTCTCGAGAGCTCCCCCTGGTAAATAAGCATATAAGGGGGTACGAGATCAGATAGTTCTCTAGAGCTTCCCCTGGTAAAGGAGGAAAAGGAGGAGATGGGGTGGATGGGGGGTTTCTTCGAAAACAAAGATAAGAGAGTAGATTTTGGCAGGCTACTTATAGGGAGTTTGTATTAATCTGATTGGCTTAGTGATTACTGATGAGAGACCGGCTGCGATCAATCATATCATGTGCTCCTCTCGAAATTAGTTTGTGAAACTTCACTTATTCATGTAAAGATACGAACTTAAAATGTTTTGTTGATTTCACTAATTAAACCACATAATATTTACAAAAACTCAGATTCCTGGTGGTTCCAAACATCTTCCACTTACAGATGATGGAGGCCACTGTGCTCATTGAATACATTGCGCTATGAATACTTTCCGGATGCACTGTATTAACAAGGTCCTTATTTATTAATTAATTTAGCTGTTTATTATTACTTATAAAGTACATATTCTGCAAGACCATATTCTAACTACTACCATAATAAGTATTATTAAGCAACAATTATAGTTAAAGATTTACTGATGATGATAACTTGCAAATTTAGGATATCTGATTAAAAAATATTGAAATATATTGATCATTTTCTGTAGCCTTGTATAGGTGATTCCTGGATTTTTAGTGCTTGGTGTCACAAATGAAAAACATGAAACCAAGGAAGGAAAAATGAGAAACAGGAATGAAGAATCAGATAGATTTGTACTGGCTTTGTGTTGATTTCTGAGAGGTCTTCAGGCACTCATTAAAAACAGACAAGACAATACACAATAAAAGCATTTTTCCACAAACAACAGCTGTAATCTAATCAGTTCTCATTATAGCTCTCTAGTTATGTTTTTCTTTTTTCTTCTAATGCAGACATGCAGACAAGTATCTGCTTTGAATATTTTACATATAAAAAATAAATGTTAGTTTTGCTATTAGTGGTGCTGCTTTATGTACACTGTTTGTTTCTCTTGCTTTCAATGTTTTCTCTCCTCTTCTCTCTCATATTACATCACTGAATGAGGAGAAAGAACAAGGCAAGAGGACAGAGGGATCTGGAAGAGGGACTGGAATTCATTAAGAATAAATGATTGCTAGACGATGACTTATTTAATCACAAATGAGCACTTTGTGCCTGGAGTACTGAAGCTGGAGAAGAGAGAGAGAGAGAGAGAGAGAGAGAGAGAGATAAAGGGTAGAGGCATTAGACCTCTGAGACTTTTATAGTACTTTGATTTTCATCCCTGTACATGTCATTGAGCCGGTGTTAGCATTTGAACTTTGCTAAGAGACGTCTGATTGTTTTTTAATTTGTTCACCAATCAGACCTTTTTAAAATATTTCCGAGCCCTCTGTGTGTAATAAAGATACTTAAGCATCTCCAGGGTTTTACCATTGGCTGTTCTGTGATTTATTATGCAGCAGGTCCAACTGGCAGAGGGAAATATCTTTAGTTCTCGATAGGGATGGGCCATATTTTATCGTGTGCTATTTACCGGTAAAAATTCGGCACATGATTAAAAAAAATGTGATTATAATAATAATGATAAAACCTATAACTGATCTATGCAATAATTTACTATGCAGTAGTACAAGTGTGATAGTTTTGCGTGTTTGAGCGTGTTTATAAACCGAGATTTACTGACATAATTTACTCTAAATTCACTTAATAACACCAGTCGAGTGTTTTAAAATAAAACAAAAATTGTGACTAGCCATTGTTTAAGATCACAGAATGAAGAAGAAATCATGGTATTTTAGGTAGTAAAGGCTAGGTCAATTAGCATTTCACTATAAAATACTTTAATGCTTATACCCAGAATAGGGCTGCACGATATTTAAAAAATCTGACAATGCGATATTTTGTTTTGCTGTGATATATTGCGATATAAATATAATGTCACTAGATGATTTGAATAGCTTTATTTGGAAAGATTTCATTAATTGGATCGACTGGGGCGATCAAGCTTTTTTCTATGAAGTCCATCTGCACAAAATATAAGAAATTACAAACATATAAAAAAGACGGAAAAAAAAATGTTAAATAAATAGTGGTTTTCTAACAGCATTGAAATATGGAAATTGAACAATCAAATGTAAAATAACATGGTTATCATTGTATAAATAATTTTATATGATAATTGAAAATAATATTTAATAATATATTTATTATTGGCCTCACGGTGGCGCAGTGGATAGCACGTTCGCCTCACAGCAAGAAGGTCGCTGGTTCGAGCCTCGGCTGGGTCAGTTGGCGTTTCTGTGTGGAGTTTGCATGTTCTCCCCGTGTTGGCGTGGGTTTCCTCCGGGTGCTCCGGTTTCCCCCACAAGTCCAAAGACATGCGGTACAGGTGAATTGGGTAAGCTAAATTGTCCGTAGTGTATGTGTGTGAATGAGTGTGTGTGGATGTTTCCCAGAGATGGGTTGCAGCTGGAAGGGCATCCGCTGCGTAAAACATGTGCTGGATAAGTTGGCGGTTCATTCCGCTGTGGCGACCCCAGATTAATAAAGGGACTAAGCCGAAATGAAAATGAATGAATGAATATTTATTATTTAATCTTTAATAAATAATACAGTTCTGAGATGTGACTATTGCGAATACACACATTGAAATATCGATGCTCAAATGATGTATTGTTCAACCCTAGCCCAGAATAACACAAATAATCCAGATATCATACTAGTGTCCAGTATGAATGACACAGAATTAACATTTTAACATATGCTCGAACTCTGCCCACTGTCCTGCAAAGTTTATTACCTGCTTCAGCAGAACTGCTTATCTATTTTATATGATCCTGAAAAGCTTGATCAACTACTTCTGTGTTTAAATATGGTCTGCAGCATAGCGGGCATGTGGTGTGTAAAATATAAAAATAAACATTAAAATGAATACTTTTCTCTAAAGAAACTGGACTTTTAAAAAAAAAAAATCTTTCAGTAGATGCAAATAAATTATCATCAAAATTATCATTAGTACAATAAATACCAGAAAATATTATGATATAATTTTAAGTATGTCACCCATCCCTAGTCCTGGAATGTTCTTGTGGCCTCCTCTATTTTTTTCTTTGGAAGAATTGTTTTCTCTGTTTACCGGAATATCTGAAGACGCTCTCTATCTCCTCTGCTGGGCCCCTCTTCTCTCTCTTTCTTTATGCGATTGGCAGTAAGAATCAGGAGTACTGGCACCAGTCAGGCCAGGAACTGAGGATGCAGGAGAATTGATGCCAGGCTGCCCGGGCCAAGCCACTCACTAGGGCATTGTTTTGCTCTGACAGAGGATTATTGTGTGTATGTGTGTGCATGCATTTGTACATCAGTGTGTATCTGTGCTGTCAACAGACCTCCTCCTTAACCCTAACACCCCCCCGCTGTGTCTGAAAGCATCCTGCCATACGGATAAAGAGATGCAGAAGGAAGGACAGTCTCAAAAGGCCCACTCCCCTGCCAAACTCTGGTGTGTGTGTGTGTGTGTGTGTGTGTGTGTGTGTGTGTGTGTGTGTGTGTGTGTGTGTGTGTGTGTGTGTGTGGGGTGTGTAAATAGTGTGTAAATTCTTTACACTTTTTTTTTGCATCTCCACTTTTGTAGGATCCTGTGCTAAAAAACACTCTCTTGATTCAGTTTATAAGTGTTTTTTTTTGTTTCCTGTTTTTCACAGTAGCTTCACAAATCTTCTTTTCTTGCTTAATTTGTCAATTTTCTGATCTGTTTCGAACAAAAAGGACTGACTTTTTTAGGTTATTTTGTGTATTCATTTGCAATATTCATTAACAATTTATTTTAAGTATTATAATGAAAGCATAAAGTTCTGTACCATATTTACAGACAGGTCAAGATTACTTTGTTAAGGGGGGAAAAGGACATATTATTTGCAATGATGTACAGTATTGTTGAAATTCAGAAATAAATTGAAATTGGCTACTGTGCAAAACAAAATATTTTCAAACATTACAGTGTAAACAATGTTTTAGTTCCCCTTTATCCATAACGAGTCATTCCGATTCAATGTTATTCCGTAGGGATATGAAAATGTCCTTATAAACCTTAAAGATTGCAAAAATGAATATAATGCTGAGTCCATGTTAGCTAGTAAATTAACTATGTATGTTAACAAGTGAACATTATTGTTACTCTAAAAACAAACAGAAGTTATAGTGCATTCAATTTAAAAATATTTATTATGAACCTCCAACCTGAACACATTTATTTAAAACAACACTGTGAGTGTAAAGTTACTGACAACAAAACGGGCAAGAAGCATATGTTCTGAAATAGTCAAAACGGAAGTAAAAATGATATAACCCTCAAACTGTGAATTTGTTTATTATTAAATTTAAGCAAGGACATTAGTTAGTGAATACATGCATTAGCTAGAGAGGTGTTATATAACTGAAATGTATGTCTGTGCATGTCAAAGTGTAATTCAGTGCATGTGTGTGTGTGGGTTTAGGTTTCTGAGCTGATGAGTGGTTGAGTCAATGAAACTGAACGAGTTGCTTTAAGCAGATCAGACTATCACAGCATGTCTGATACTCTCTCATCAGTGCTGTGACTTCAGTCTGAGATCTCTGCTCCTTTTAAACACTCACACACACATTGACTTATTCATAAAAAAGCAATAACTAGACATTATAAAGCTATTATTATAATAGCAATTAGGATGTTGCAACAAATCAGACAATAATGTGCATTTACAAATAACAAAAAGAGAGTGTTCTGATTTTATTTATTTTATTTTATTTGTTTATTTGGCAGGGAAAGTGTATATTATCTAGCATTGCTTCAGTTGCACCAGAATTAGCCAAAAGGCTATTTTTCATCCATTTTCCCTGGACAGATGTTAAATTGTCACCCTAAAAACAATATAAAGATTATACAATGAACCAAGCATAACTAAGAAGCACTAAAATTGACATAGTTAAATTCTAATAAATATCATGTATATAAACAAAATAAACATTCAACATTATGTAAATGAGATAAGAGTTGTTAAAACATATTTAAACAACAAATCATTAAACTGGCAGGCACAAGCCATTGGTTGTTCAGCTAAGAATCAGAGTGCGAGAACAAAAACTGAAGTGCCAAAACTATGCAAACAATGCAGGTCAAGAGTGAACACAAAGAAACCAGCTGTCCTTTTGTTGCATTTCTCAAGTATTTGCGAACAGTATTAGCAGATTATCAGCCATATTTGCATCAGCGAATACTTCTGTAGAGAAGTACTGTGAAAATGCCTCATACTGTAAATGCTCCGTTGTTTACAGTTTGTATGTGTGCAGCATTAGTTTCAATTTCCTTTTGTGGAATAACAATACAGACTGCTGCCACATGGGGATATGAAAAGATACATCCTTTCATGCAGAATGTACAACCTCGTTTCAGGTTTCAACTTTCGTCAGCGCTAGGTGTCTAACATCGGCTTGGTGTGTCCCAGGTTTAAAAGTGTGTAGTTTACAAAAATAAATAGCTTTTTTCCCACCTATGTATTCTCACTCCAGAAACATTTTCTAAGCTTTCATACTCCAGAAGCACACATGCTGAAGTAAAAGTAATGCGTAGACAGTTTTCATTTGCATTTAGTCGACGCAAGAAGCAAACAAAGTGGTCTGAAGAGGTGACCCAGCTAGGAATTGGCGAGGTGGCAGCCTACTAAGTGTAAATCTAGCTGGTGTTAAACTGGGCTGCAAATATGAGGTCCCCTGTTGCTAATGAGGGGGTTTAGGCTGAGAGGTCCTGGCATAGCTGGAAAGCTTTAAACTGCCCTGCTGCTAAAAGGCATTTACAGAGGCAAGGGATCTTATTTTCACACCCGAGACAAACATGACCCTCAGTGTGTGTGCGTGTGTGCCAGATGCTTTTTCGTGAGGGGCTATAACGTAAGCACCTTTCTGGGAACTATGATTGCTGCTGGCGAAGTCCCAGCATGCTACTGGCCGCTCAGATGGAGAGGGGAAGGACACGCTCTCCAAAAACCAGTTACACACTGCATGCTCAGGATATTGGCCAGCAGTGTGATTTGCACTATGTTTGCTTATGACACTGTGTGGGGGAGGTTGTGGTTCACAGTGAACATTTGAGCAGACCATTTACACAGGCTCATAATTAACAGTACATTAGCATTCCTGCGCTCTCATGGTAATGTGGTCATTGTCCCAACAGAGTAACTCTATCCTGAGCTCACATAAACAGCGTGACTGACGCTTTATTACAGAAGATACACCCCAACCTCAGGAGATGATTTACTTTGATGTCTAATGGAAAGTCATTGCATTCCTCACTTCATTTGAGTGTTTTCTTCTTTAATCGCTTATCTAATCCACCCAAACCCCTGCCCCCCCCCCCCCCCCCCCCCCCCCACACACACACAGGTTTTGGCGGAATTTGGAAAGGTCTGGGGTTTTTATTCAAAACCTGTGAGAATATTCCTGGCTGAATTTTTATATTGTTTCTTTGGTCAAACACCAAGTTTAAGTTTGTGCTGTAATTTAGGTCCTTTCTGAATCTTTTGAGTGTAAAATTAAAATGAACTTTGCTTTGATAATTATTTTACGCTAACTTTTGTTATAAAATCAATATAGACATATTTATTTGTTTGATACTTTATTTGATCAATATTATATAATATTTATTCATTATACATTTTTATTTTATATTATCATTTATTCTAGGATTTAGGCTAAGATTCCATGTTGTTTTAGTATTTATACAATGCTCATCTAAACAAAATTGGATTTAACTAAGCAAATAGGTAAGGTAAGGTCTCATTAGTTAATTACTGCATTGATAATTATGTTTTAGCTGCTAACAAATTATTTAACTTTGACTGATGGAGAGGGTTGTTTCACATTTCTTAAACAACCATGTCGGAAGTTGTGGAATAGATATCAATTCTGTGGTTATGGAAAAAGATGTTAATCTGTTTCAGAAGGTCAAATTATTGGCATGCGTCAAGCAATGAAAACATCCAAGGACATCGCTGAAACAACAAAAATTGGTTTAAGAATTGTCCAATGCATATTAATAACTGGAAAGATGTTGAGAAGCCATCGTCTCTGAGGAAGAAATGTGCTTGAAAATAACCTTGAATGATCAAGATCGGCAATCACTTAAACATTTGTTGAAAGCAAATTGTGAAAAACACCAGTAGAACTCGTGGCTGTATTTAATAGTGAAAGTAAACCTTTCCACACACACAAAATATGAAGGGAACTCAAAAGCTTGGGACTAAAAAGCTGTGAAGCCTTAAGAAAACCACTTATCAGTGAGTCTAATCTAGGAAAAAAAAGTTTTAGTTTGCTAGGGAGCATAAATATTGGACTCTGGAGCAATAAAAGAAGGTAATGTGGTCTGAAGAGTCCAGATTTACCCTGTTCCAGAATAATGTTCTAGAGTTGCACATCACGTTAAGAAGAGAGAATGGTGAAGAGGTGCACCCATCATACCTAGTGCCTACCGTACAAGCCTGTGGGGGCAGTGCTGTGATCTGGGGATGCTGCAGTTGGTGAGGTCTAAGTTCAGTTACATTATGTTCCCAAAGCATGAGGTCAACTGACTAACTGAATTTACTGAATGACCATGTTATTCCATCAATGGATTTTTCCTTTCCAGATAGCACAGGTATATTACAAGATGACAATGTCAGTATTCATCGAGCTCGAATTGTGAACGAGTGGTTTAGGAAGCACTAGAGATAATTTTTGATTGGTCACACATAGATTGGCCACCACAGAGGTCCAGAGCTTAACCCTATTGAGAATCTTTGGGATGTGCTGGAGAAGGCTTTGCACAGCGATCCGACTCTCCCATTATCAGTTCAAGATCTTGACAAAAAAAATGCAAAAAAAATTATTCTGGATGTGAATAAATGTTGTTACAGTACAAAAGCTTACTGAACTGTTGGCATGGAGAATGTGTGCCATAATCAAAGATAAAGGTGGTCCAAAAAAATAGGTGCTTGTGCTTGCACTCGTTCACGCATAACACACTGTGCAGAATAGCTCTTTTTGCATTATCATAAAAATGTTATAGAGATTGTAAAACAAATGTAAAAGTGTAAAAAGAAAGTGTCAAAAACGTTTTAGTGATCTATCATTTAATGCCATTAAATCTATTAAGCATTTTTTTAAGTCAAACCACAGATCTCAGTTTAATTATTCTCAGTAGTATAAGTAACCTATTTATACAGCTTTCTTTTAAAAGAATGTTAATTTAGTGTTTATTCACTGTGTAGCACTTGCTTATCTATAAATGTTCCTTCTTGGATGTGAGTGCAGCAGTTAATGTGGAACATTGTTGGGGCATGGCACATTGTGGAGCCAGCAGGAATAGCATGGCATTCTGGTTAGCATAGAGTTGAGGAAAGGGCAGTGGAGGACAGGCCGAAAAAAGGAGTCAGTGTACGGACAAACAGACAGATGGACTAGCAGATGGATCAAAGGTTGGTGGTGGTATTTGTATTGCTGTGGTCGATCCTCATATCTCTCTGCACTCACGGTTTCTCTTTCTGTCTGCTTATCTCGGTTTCTATCGCTCTCTGACAGTAGAGTACTAGAAGCAGCTGAGGCCAGTGACACATGTCAGCACAGAGATAGTGTATCCTCTCTGTCTGCCTTCCCTCCTCTCTCTTTCTCTCTTCTTCCACCTCCTGGCCTGCGGATAATAAACACAGTGGTGCTATGCCATCTAGGGACACAAACACACACACACTAACACATCCAGACTGCCTTTAACAGGATACCTAGGTTTAGTCTGCACAGACACACCAACACTTGACATCACAGGAAAACCAACCGCAGAAGCAACTGTAATGTGACATTATGAGTGTTATTGAAGCTAATAGCTTACCAGCGACATTAAATACATGCTGATCTTACTGGGTTTCATTTAGCAAGAGTATTCCTGGCCTCTGAAGATGTAAGTGTGAGCCAAGTGAGCGTTAGAGGTGTGGAAATGGCAGTTCAGGGTCTTGACATATACTGTCGAGCCTTCCCAAACCTCCAATTTAGCCTGAGTGTATTTTGAGAGAGCTCGCCGGCGCTGACACCCAATCCCTCAACTGGATTGAGCCGAGACTGGAGTCTGGGCTCAGGTGACATGCTGACTTAAAGCAATGTCAACACAATCATTCTGACAGCCTTTTATTTCAGCAGCTCCAACACCACTGGCTCAGCGCAACACTCTCACTTTATCTGAAACTGTCTAATGTGTTTACGGGATAATGTGTACAGTTGTGTAATGCTGTGCAGAGATGTAACACAAGAGAACACTTGTGACCTCCACTCTGCTCACATGATCCTGAAGATTTGATTTCAGTTGGACTAAAACAATTATATTGGCAATAAAAGGTCATGTAAACAAGGTTGGCAAAGTGATTATGGCATGTGAGGAATGGACATTTCTGGAAATGGGTAGGTCAATACCAATTTGTAAGTTTGCCATTCGATCAATTTCCAATCAGATTTTGATAGAGTCAACTAATTATGTAGGAAACTTTCTAAATGTATTCTAAAATATTAAGTTAATATACTCAGGTGGTCCAAAACATTATGACTACCTGTCTGCCTAATATGCTTTTGGTGTATTGTGTTCCACCAAACAAGATTGACCACCAATTTATTTAATCTGCCAATTGCCTGAAGGTGTCCTGAGATGATATCTGGCTCCAAGACAGTCAATTTCTCAAGTCCTGTATAGTTTGCAAGACACAGTGCTGTGGATAAAATATATTGGCCCAGCACATCCCACAGATGCTCAACTGGAGGAGATTTGGGGAATTAGTCATTATCCTGCTGAAGGAGGCCACTTCCACCAGAAAACACCATTGTTATAAAAGGATGTACCTGGTCTGCAATGTAGGTTGTGTATGCTAAATTTACATCCACACAGATGGCCGGACCCAGAGTTTTCTAGCAGAACATTGCCCAGAGCAGTTTTACCTTCATTGAGACAGGATAGTTACTGAGAGTACTGACAAGGAAAGTTGGAGAGACAGACATAAACAGACTCAAACTCGGGTCACCTGAAACCATGTCAGGGTGCTGGGTTTCAAATAATTTTTCTATGCACATCAAGGTTGCATGTATTTATTTGATCATATACAGTAAAAAAAAAAACCTTAGTATTGTAAGTTTTATTGGTGTTAATTATTTTTTCTATTTTGTCATCGATTTTGTGTTTAAGAAACATTTATGAATTTGAGCTGCTTAAAATTGCCATTTTTTATTTTTAAAAACAAATCTTAATGCTTTAATATTTGCTGTATGTATCACAAGAAGTAATTGTATCTCAAATCAAAGTGTCTTAGTTCATTAATTACACTATACTAGTTATGCTGATTACTTTGAAATGAGTCGGGCTACACTACTCACTCTATGTTTTAAGTGCAACCCATGAAGACAAATCCATAGAAACAAAGGCTGTTTTTTTTTTTTTTTTGCTTTTATGTTTATGGTACAGCAAACTTATTTAATCTGAAACGGCAAACATTTAGCCACGTGTAACACACTGACAGACAGAGATAGTAGCCAAACTCCACAATCCAGTAGTCCAAACAGCACAAATCATCCAGTGTCTCACTGCTAATTGCCTGATCGTTAGAGTGATGCTATTCCTAGAAGCAGAGGAGCTCTGGGAGTTGCGGTTTTGCTTTAATTAATGAGCAGCACAAGCAGTCAGGCAGGTGAAACTGAGAACTGCGCTCCTTTTCTCCTCTTCTCTCTGTTTGTTCATTTAACTGCCGGCAGCGCTTGTTGTCAACCCCCCCCCCCCGCTCTTTATCTACCTTACAATCTCACAATCTCAGCTTTTTTTCTTCTCTCTCTCTCACTCACTTGGTGTTCCCTTAAAGCACTTTGCAGCTTGTTAGTGCGCAGGAGGGTTGGTGCAGTGCCCTCAGGACTACAGCAGCAAGGTGACATCTATCAATTGAATGCGTTGGCATGCTATAAATACACCTGTCAGCCCTGCCTGCTCTCCACCCTCCTTTACTCTCTCACATGCACAGAGCAGCTCGTGACAGCAAAGGGAGGAAACAGCTGAGCTCGAAGGGAGAGGGAGAGAGTGAGCAAGAGAGGGTTTTATGTCTCCAGTTTATGCTGTCACTTCCAGAGAGGTCTTAATTACACCGCTACAGCTGTGAGGAATGGAACGCACACTGCCAGAATCGGCAGCCCCCTGCTATGATACAGTGCTACTGTGAGGCCCTACATATGTAATCTTTAAGTGAACCTCTAGTGTCAAATGCTTTACTACTTTGACGTCAACTTTGACGGTAACATTGATTGTTTATATGTATATTTAAAAATTTTTAAATGTTATTGATTACATTTCATGCTAATTCATGGATTACATTTAACTTGAGTTTAATGTGATGTATAGTAAAGGATAATTAATTAATAGTCATACAAGTAAACGTAACAATTTTTAATACTGCAGTTTAAATTATTGTAAGGTGTGCTAGTACATTTTGAACAATAAAAAACGGGATGGTCTGTTTTCTTAATGAATGCTGTTGATCTAAATGTGAATGATTCATTGTGAATGAATGCAATTTTATTATTTAGTTTTTTCGTACTTTGTGTTATAAAATGATAAATTACTTGATCTGGAGAATTAGGGAGACAGACTTCTGTCTTGTGACACCTAGAATTTTTACAAGGATTTTGTCAGAATATGATGCTTTTTTTATTGTGTTGATAATATTGTGTTGCTGTGGTAATAGTAAAAATGGTTGGATCGCGTTCATGCTGCTTTCTTACAAGCATGCAATACAACAAAGAAGTAATATTATTTGATCCTTACTCATTCTCATACCCAAATGATGTCCCCAAACGATGAACACATTTTATATATTCCATATCCTTTGGGCTCAATATGCTGTAGATAATTTTGTCAGAAATGTTTCAACGTTATCTCTATTTTAATCACGAATGCGTGATGTTACTCTTGTGTCTGGCGCCCCTGCCCTGGCATCCTATGCGTGTTTAAGCTTGTGACTCTTAAACTAGAGTGAGTTCTGTTAGCATGTAGTAAATGGTTATTGGAAACCCGTAGTGCCTGATCTCGCTGCGAGGTGCGAGCAGCACATTTGACCCGCCTCTCTTTAATGCTTTCTGGGAGAGAAGGGCATTTTGGCACGTGACGTCAGCTGACATTCGGGTGACACTCGCAGGGCATTAACAGATGTGTCTTTGTCACAGTCACTGGCATGGTAATGGCTTAGCAGCCGATTGGGTTGCAGGGCTAGTGTTACGGTCGCCCTGAGCACCTGTCTGTTTAATGAAGGGAGGGCAAGGGCTGAATGAGCTGCTTTTGGCTGCTCTCTGAGGTACTTATGCTTTAATGCGCTTCTCTCATTGAGGAGATCAACTCTGCAGAGCGCCATCTTAGCTGCTGTTAGTCAATAAAGCTAATTTCCCAGCATTTCTATGTGGAATTTGTAAACAGATGCTGGTTAAAGGTGGTTCTGTAAATAGAGCAGATCTTATCTGGGGCTTATCAGGTCTTATTAAACTTTTTTTTGAAGTTATGCTATCTTTTAATTGAAGGGATAGTTCAATCTGTAAACATGGTTTAATTATTTGAAAGGAGAGTTCACCTAAAATTAAAAATGCTGTGTCCCAAATTCCCCAGACTTTCATTAAAGCAGAGTTCACACTACCCTTTTAGACCTGATTTTCGTTCGCCGACAGACTTTATTAAAACTGCTGCCAAAAGCTCAAAATCTGAGGCAAATCAGTGCTAGTTTACGCGAGTGTCAATCACTCAGCGTGAAAGATGAAAAACGTGATCTGAGAGAATCGCCGACACTTGTGATTCAAAATCATGTTGTGTGAACGAATTCTGACTGAAACACATCACTGATGACCAACAGCCAATGAGAGAGCAGGATACAGGTCAGCTTTTACAATAACATTAAACTGAAACAAAGAAGCTTTTCGCTGCAGCAGCAGTTTATTGCTAAATTATTTATTGACCTCCTGTGAACCAGACAGACTTGTCAGCAATTGTTTTGTAGTCATGTAGTGTGTATCCTGTCACTAATTCATCATGCAGTGTGAACACAGCAGCTAAACGCTACCCTAGATAGTTATCATGCAGTGTGAAAACAATGACGATTATGAAAATCACGCAGTATGAATTCGGCCTAAAGTTTTAGTTCACCCAGAAATGAGCATTCTGTCATGATTTACTCATACTTTACTTTTTTCAAACCTATGAGTTTCTTTCATCTGTTAAACAAAAAAATATATTTGAAGAAAGCTGGAAAACTATAACCATTAACTTATGTAATGGTTCTTCAAAATGTCTTCTTTTGTGTTTAACAGAAGACAGAAACTCATAAATGTTTGGAACCACTTGAGGGTGAGTAAACCAAACTAATCCAAATCCATATCTTCTTTTGTGTTCAACAAATGAAAGAAATACTATTTGTTACAGTGATGCCATAGAAGAACCATTTTTCGTTTCCTAAAAAACCTTTTAGCTATCAGTTCTTTAAAGAACCATTTTTTTCTTAGTTTGATAAACACCAACAGAACATCTACACCTTTGTTCATTATTAAGAACCTTTTGTGGAACCTCAACTTAACCAAGTGACTTACCATGAATAATAACCCAACTATAGCCCAACCAATAGCCCAACTAAACTACTTACTATGCTACTATATTGCATTTTAAGCATTTATCTAAAGCTTTTTTTATGTTAACTTCTACACCAGGTCATGGTAACAGGCTCATAAGCACACACTGTAGTTTTGTCATCTGTCATTATATATACTATAAGTCCAGAGAATTCTGATTGGCTGTCCATTTTTTTAGATGAGAACTTAAAATATAAAGTATCAATTTTATTACAGTTTCATCCCTTCATACGTTCATTCATTTTCATTTCGGCTTAGTCCCTTTATTATTCTGGGGTCGCCACAGCAGAATGAGCCGCCAACTTATCCAGCATGTTTTTTTACGCAGCGGATGCCCTTCCAGCTGCAACCCATCACTGGGAAACATCCACACACTCTCATTCACACACATACACTACGGACAATTTAGCTTACCCAATTCACCTGTACCACATGTCTTTGGACTGTGGGGGAAACCGGAGCACCCGGAGGAAACCCACGCCAACACAGGGAGAACATGCAAACTCCACACAGAAACGCCAACTGACCCAGCCGAGGCTCGAACCAGCAACCCTCTGCGCCACCGTGAGGCCCAGTTTCATCCCTTTTATGCATATTTTAATTGCACACAAGTAGAATATGTTTGTGAATCAATTAGTGGTTTGTCCCTGGAAGCACCCAGTCATTGTCCAAAGATTAACCCTAAAATGTCTGGTTGACGAAAATGTTATTTGCGAAACTGGAAAAGATGCTAATTTAGGAAAATGTAAAAAAAAAATCTAATAAATGTGCAAAATAGATGGAGTGTTCTTAACCTCAGCATGCTACAGGTGTGTTGATCCTGCAATTAACTCCTTTTTTTCTGTTAGTATGCTGGTCTCTTGACAACAAGTCTGGCCTCTTATGATTTCCTCTCTGTAAGAGCGTTTTGGTCTTTTTATGGTTTCTGTTATGGTTTAACGTCCCTCATTATTATGATGTAGTGAAGCAGGCTGGAGGAGTGATTTCAAAGCACACTAACCTCATACTTCACCTGCTCCCGGACAAACAGCTTTTTAACCACAGTCATCTTTCTTCAACCATAATTGGATGTGGTGAAAACGTTTACACCATTCTCAAAGCAGATGGTGGTAATTACAAACCAGTTCTTCCTCATTCATTGAATCTTGAGATGTAATTTATGTGTGGTCGATTGCTGGTTTTCAACGTAAGCGTGCACCACACATATGGGGTTTGCACGAGAATTTCCTGTTCTATTATGCTTAATTTTTCCCCCCCGGTTTATTATTGTTGTCAGAGAATGTTGTGAGCAAATGTTCACAACACCATACAACACAGGTGTATTTTGTAATATTGTGAGAGTACTCGGTTGAGTTAACATTGGCCCATGCTGGTGTCATTACAGCAATGAGTGCTGCCCACACTGCCTGAAGTTTCTGTAATCACACACTAATAATCTAAACAGAATGATTATATTTTCCTGTGTGTGTGTGTGTGTGTGCGCGTGTGTGTGTGTGCGTGCGTGTGTCAGACAGACAGCGTAACTTTCGGTTTTGGAAGAGAGTGGTTTTAAAACAAAAGACACAAACAGTTGGCAGATACACAGACACACACTCTAAATACTGTTGTAGCTCTTTATTATTAATTTATTCAGTGCACAATAATGAAGTGCAAAAAAGAAAGGCATAAGAAAAAGCGATTACTGCGCTTGTTGGCTGTTGGCTTTTTGGGTATTGCTAAATCAGTTTTGTTTTAATCAAAAAATATTTTGTGTAATCTATATATTAATATAAGTTATTTAGTTCTTTTTGGACTCAAGGGCTGCTGGCATAGGTCTAGTATAATATTTAATTGTACTTAAAAACTGATTTTGTTTTTAAAACAGAACTTAAAAAAAAAAAAAATTGTTGTAACTGAAAATCAAGGTTGTTTCACAAATACAAATTTCTTAAAAGGATATATGTGATTATCCAAAAATGGAAATGTACTCACTATTTACTCACCCTCAAGTGGTTCCAAACTTTTATGGCCTTTTTTCTTCTGTTGAACACAAATATTTTTTGAAGAAAGCTGAAAACCTGTAACGACATCTAATTTACAATTGAGTGTTTCACTTAAAAACAGAAACTTTCAGAAGATTTTGTGATTTATTTATTTATTTATTTATTGAAGACACTTTGTTACATTTTGAATGTTATAATCGCAAAGATTTTCCTCGCGGTATCGAAAATAGTATCAAATATTAATATTTTTCTTGGTATTGTACCAAAGTAAGAAATTGCAGTATTGTGACAACACTAGTGTGTACAGGTATGTGTGGTTTACAGGAACATTAAGTTGTATAATGACATGGGTATGTACTATAGTTGTGCTGGTTTACAGGGACACACTTCATGCCCCTGTAATTCAAAACGCTTAATGGGAAAATCATACTTAACGATGTCTTTTCAAATTCTAAATTTGCCACATGCAGATTTCCTGTGAGGGTTGGGGTTATGGGTAGGGGTGAGATAGGGCCATTTAATAAGCATTTTTACTGTATAAAATACATTATGGCTATAGAGCTTCCCTATAAATCATGTATACAAGTTTGTGTGTGTATGAGAGAGTTTATATGCGTAATAGCAATAATTATATTATATACACTCTCACATGTATGTGTCAGTGTTACTCTGCAGAGTAATGCTGTTTTGGCTCAGGCTGTGAGTTGGCTCAGTGTATGCATAACAATTCAGTGAAAGTGAGAGCGTAAAAGAAAAAGAGACGTGCGAGTGACTGAGAATGTTAAAATGTGGTTAGGCGCTGAGGTTTGGGGATTCCTGCCAGGAGCTGTCAGAAAAAAAAAACACCCAGCAGAACAAAAAGAGAAAAAAAATCCTCAGTTTCAGCATCAGGAAAGAAGACAGGTCTATATTCATGTTCTCCTGTTTATATCCCAGTATGTGTTGTTGTTTGGTTTCAGATAATGGATCCAAACTTTGCTTAGCGAGGACATAAAGGCCTCAGGAAGCCCTCAGCAGCATTCACACAAACACTCCAAACACTGCGGCTACAGCAAACTGCTCATCTCTGGCCTGATCACCGGGCTTTGCTTGTTTATGGTATTGTCATGAAAATGCAAATAGTGTCCACAGGCATGTAGTGGAGAGACATTCTTGGAAATGAAAACATCCCTGCTTAAACACTTATGCATGAATTGTTTGATTTACTGAAAAAGCAACTTGTTCTTGAAAATCTTTGATAAAACCACACCATTTAGTTTTTTTCCCAAAGTAAAATGATATCTGCGTTATCTCTGTATGTATGTAACAGTTTGGGGTTGTGAGTTTTCCCAGCAAGACTGCAGATAACTGATGAAGATAACTATTTTCTATTTTAATATAAGGTGTTCTTGTGATAGTAAAGCTTACCTTATTTTATTTTAACCAGCTGTTACTCTAGCCTTCAGTGTCTCTGTCACAGTTGTACTCTTAGCAGTAAAGCTCAAGAAACGAGGATTACCAAAATGAAAATATTTATTTACAAAATATTACATCAAAGAACACGAACATAGAAACACAGGCATGACAATTATCGGTGATAATATAATACCGGACAATGAAATAAACGAACTCTGGTGTATAAATACACGACATGATTGACCTGATAACAGACTGGGCTGAGACACAGGCGGAACTAGTAAACAATAACAAATGGCAGGAAACAGACCAAAGGAATCACATGACAAAACATAAGCACATGAAATACAACACATGGAAACACCAAATTGTCTCATGGTCCTTTAAAAATCATTCTGATATGCAGATATGATGCTAAAGGAACATTTTTATTATCAAACGGTCCTGCTGTATTTTGTTGTTGAGCTAATTATCAGACTCCTCAGTTTCAGCTTATTTAAACACAATTAGTAGTTTGGTGATCTTTTGAAGTTATATGGTGTAACACTTTACAATAAGGTTGTATTAGTTAATGTTAATGTATTTACTAACATGAACAGACCACGAACAATAGATTTATTGCAGTATTTGATTCATCTTTGTTAACAATAATGGAAATAACGTTGTTCAACAATTATGGATTTGGATTTTACTAATGCATTATGGGATGGTGTTTGGGCACTACAAGTCCCTTACTGAAAGTCAGCTTGTCACAATTAGTAAATATTGAAGTATGATTAATAAATGCTTTATAAGTATTGTTCATTTATTATGCTTTATGTATTGCAGTTTGATTAAATGTGCAAACACAGGTTCTTAGGAAAAGTTCCCATGGCTCGTGTTAAGTCAGAAACCTGTTATATTTCACAGTTGTGAGTTAGTAGTAGTTTAGTATCTGTCTTAATCTTGGATTTTGAAAGAAACAAGGAGCTTAAACAATCTGTTGGCTGAAGTTATGTGGGGATCTTCCAGTACATACATACGTCCACTGAGACAAATGACTCTGTGATTGTTTTTTGGTTAATTGTTAATCTTACATTTAGTCATTTAAAGCTCTCTTTTTTTTTTCATTTTCATGAAATAACAAAAAGGTGCCGTGTTTAAAGACCTGTTTGTACTCATTTTTAGGCAACACAATATCAATATAGCATCTGAAGTGTTAAAATTATGGTTCAACCAAAGCTGAAAATCCTGTCATCATTTACTCTCCCTTTACTTGTCACAAACCTCTTTGAGTTTCTTTTTTCTGTTGAACAGTGAAGAAGATATTTTGAAGAAAGCTGGAAACCTGTAACCATTGACTTCCATAGTATTTGTTTTTCTTACTATGGATGTCAATTGTTAAAGGTTTTCAGCTTTCTTCAAAATATTTGCGTTCAACAGAAGAGAGAAACTCATAACGGTTTGGAACCACTTGAGGGTGAGTAAATAGTGAGTACGTTTCATTTTTTGGATGAACTATCCCTTTAAGAAATTAGTATTTGTGGAATAACCTTGATTTTATGTTACAACAAATGAAAACATTTGTTTTTCTGACCAGCTGTCATATTCTGGAAAATGCTTTAAATGACAATATTTTTACTTTAATTTTGGAAGAAATGTTATCAGAGATTTATGAAGCAACTATTAACATTTTACTCAAAGTAATATACATCCAGAAAAGGTGATAATACCGACCGGATATATTTGGATATAATTCCGTAACCTTTTAAATTCCTGTTACAAAATTCAACAGTGTCATCACTGATATATAATATAAGGGTAAATAAACACTGCTATGTTTCACTATTTTACTTCAAAAGCCATGCAAAACACTATTTCTAATTGCCGCTGACTACTTACCAATAGGTTTTAATGCTGCTGCCAAAGCCTCCCTTCTGCAAAACTTGGCAGTCTTTAATGCCTGCAGAGTCACCATATTTAGCTTAACAGTCATTGAGATGGTCACACCTGCTCATACAGGTACAGATCCACAGTCAAGGGCAATGAGAACATGCAAAAAAATACCATGTGATTAATTACCACACATTATTTTATTATTTTGTTACATTATGTAGAGAGTTTGAATCTTTTGGTTGCATTTATAATTGTTGTGAGGAGATGTTTTATAAACAGGATGCTGCATTTGGTTGAGAGCTGTGGAGAGTTGCTGCTAGCTGAGTTTGTTAATAAGCTACT
>CAIGQW010053631.1:10155018-10166830 GCA_903798125.1 Danio choprae
GTGTGTGTGGGTGTGTGTGTGTGTGTGTGTGTGTCTGTGTCTGTGTCTGTGTGTCTGTGTGTGTCATGATTGCTCTTAAGAAACACAGCATCATATTTCTCCTTGACAGAACATATTTAGTTGGTAATAAAAAAAAAGGTGGGAGTCAGATGAAACATCTACAGAGTTGAGTTTGGTAGCAAAACTAAAATATCAAAAATCATTTTTGCTTAATCAATTGAAAATGTTTAAAAGCTTAAATACAAAAACTATATGAAAATCAGGGTAAAAATGTTAGACTGGGCATCTAATTGAAAAAAATTAATTATCAAAGTTACTAAAACTTATAGCAGACAAATAAAAATGAAAACATGACAACATTACTAAACTTAAATGGAAATGTTATATATAAATTATAAACATAAAAATATCAGCATAAAATATAAAAATCAGGGCTAATTAAAAAATGTTGAAGTCATCATGAAATTAACGTTAAATTAAATGAAAGTCTTTTAATCGTTTAGGGCCTCACGGTGGCGCAGTGGGTAGCACGTTCGCCTCACAGCAAGAAGGTCGCTGGTTCAAGCCTCGGCTGGGTCAGTTGGCGTTTCTGTGTGGAGTTAGCATGTTCTCCCCCTGTTGGCATGGGTTTCCTCCGGGTGCTCCGGTTTCCCCCACAAGTCCAAAGACATGCTATATAGGTGAATTGGGTAAGCTAAAAAATGTCCATAGTGTATGTGTGTGAATGAGAGTGTGTGGATGTTTCCCAGTGATGGGTTGCAGCTGGAAGGGCATCCGCTGCGTAAAACATATGCTGGATAAGTGGCTACCCCAGATTAATAAAGGGATTAAGCCGAAATGAACATGAATGAATGAATGAATGGAATTTAATCGTTTAGGGCATAGGCAAGGGTAAGTTATTTTGATTTAAATATTACAAAGGCATATTAACAAAAAATGTAATCATGTACATGTGTAAATCATTTATCAAATTGTTACAATATTCCAGAAAAACAAACAATTGTCAATTTTAGTGGTGTACAAAATACAGTAAGTTCTGGCATGACAGTATCAGCCGATAAATGTTTATTTTTAATATTAATAAGAAAATAAATGATTGGCTAATAAATGATGGATTATTTGGAATTTGCGAATGATTTTAGGAAAAGAAGCATCTAGATGTTTGCTTACAGTTTCTTCATTTTCTACAGTTAAGCTTTTAAAGTGAAATCAGTTGTCTACTGTATCGGTTTTTATTTTGTTTTAGTAACCAGGCTCATTAAAAATTCATGTCAGGATTGGTATTTATCAGCTAATATATTGATTTTCGGCTTCCAGATACAAAGAGATATCAGTATCTGCCAACATGTGCGTATCGGTACATCTCTAGTTAATTTTGATTTCGCCATGCACTGCTGGGCTTCAGTAATGCTTTTTGAGTGCTTTCTCCTTATAGTGTGCAGTAGACAGAGTAATATTATAGTGTGTCCCCAGCTAGTGGCCTACAAAGAGACACTCAGTGTCCAAGAGCATGAAAAGACCATTAAGCAACCCAGGCAGCTGCTGCTGGGGGATCTGAAAGACAACTGCTGTGAACATCTCTCCATTTCCTCCTCTCGGTCTGTTTTTACAGCATGCACTTCACTTCATCTGTTGAAAAAATTTAGATCTGACTGATTTGAATATTTGTGATCAGAGCTAGAGACACATGACGAAAAGGAGAACAGAATATTAATAAGGATATGGATGCATGCAAGGAATTGGGTGTATAAGAAGTATAAGATAGGGAAATGAAAGATGAAGACTTCATTGTATGTAGACACCCATGAGTGAGCTACACAAACATAACAACTATCCTTGTTTTCTGCACTGTGTGTGTTACTATATTATAAATACAGACGTGTGTTTGATTCTCTTGACATTCCTTCTGCTGTACGAGCATACAGTGACTAGCTACTGTACATCTGACCATTCAGTATATCTCATCTATGTAACATCATGTCTGTATGCTGGTTTCATCCACTGATCTGTATAAATGGCTGGATTGCTCATTGCATTCTAAACGGCTGTCAAATGGTAAACTTATTCTCAACCAAAAAGCAGCTAAACTCACTAATTTGCACCGTATCTGTTGCACAGGATTAGTTTCTAGTATATTTGTATGTTAACTGTTACTTACAGTACATGTCGTATTTTTCTGGTCTTTTCAAGCAGGATATGCGATCTATTAAAAATCTCTAATGCAGAGAAAGCTAGCTTTCAGACTGCACATGTCATGTGAGTATTAAAATAAATGTATAAACACATACACACATGTACATCACCTATATACTATATAACTGCAGGTTAACTTAAAAGTTAATGCATATAAACTTTAACTGATAAAGTTTTTAGTAATTAGTTATTAGTTAATTAAAGTGTAAGTAACTAATAATGTTATAATAACTAACCTTAACTTTTCTGATTTTGATTGTAATGCAATAATGTTCACTTTCTGTAAAGCTGCTTTAAAACAATAATTATTGTGAAAAGAGCTTTACAAATAAACTTGAATTAAATTGAATTTCATGAGTGTCATGAACACCCTTTTTGTGTTACCATTTTATTTTCTTACAGAAAATAATTACAGAAAAAATGGCAAATTACCAGAAATCTTTTATATTTTACATTACATATAGAATATTTAACAGGAATGTTATAGAATTGTATTATGAACATGCTATTTATCACTGTGAAATGTACTTTAATCACTCAGAGTAATCTGTTAGCGTTTGCTAGACATGAGAATTACACGAAATGCCTGATTATTAGCTTTTTTTTTTTTTTTTTTTCAAAAAAATTTAGCTTTATTCTTTTTCATATCCTTTGTATTGGTTCTGGATGTAAGCCATAGGTGCTTGATTTCTGAAAGTAACCAGCTCGAATGCTCGCAGGAGTGTGTTCTTCACACACAGCGCCTGCACACACGCACCCCCTGCCACTATAAATACTGTTCTTTGAATGGCAGGTAATGAAAAGTGTTGGCTGGCTAATCCGTGACGGAAGGCAGTTTCATGCTAGTTTAGTAGTGATGAGGGTCCGTGTCTTTTCTTGTTTCCAGTCTTGTTGACAGCCATGCCACTCGCTCTGTCTGATGAGGGAAAAAAAGAGAGAGAAACTTCCCTGATTACACGCAGAGGCCTGTAACATATGCCGGTAAAGCTGATAAGACATGTCAGCAGCCTGGTGTGTCATTAGTGAGCATTGTTGCGATGGATGACAAGCAGACCGTGGAAGTGATTGGAAGACAGAACAAGAAACAATGAGAGAGAAATGTGGGTTGGAGTTTGCTGATGCAGTTTGTTTTGTGTTTGGTTTTTTTCTTGTTGTTGTTTTTGTTCTTCTTGTGGCTTAAAAAAATACATATACTCTTTGTGTTAGTCAGTTATTTGTTCTCTGTTGCATGTAATGCATGTAATGGCAGACATTGTTTTTCTGGCAGTAGTATACACAGTAGTGCAGAAGTGAAGACAACAAAAAAGAAGTAAAGAAGAATACTAAATAGCAAGTATTCTTAGACCATTAGTGTCGCATGGCTCATATTTAAATTCAGTTTCTTGGTTGCAGCGATGACCACAGTGATTGCAATAATTATGAAGCTTTATAACATTGTTTTATATTTCATTTTTAAAAGGCTTTGGAAACATATTTCTTTTTTTGTCACTAATAATAGGATCTGAAATGTTTGTGAGTATTAACTGAAAAACTTTCTTTGACTTATTTTAAAAAAAATTAACTGACAATATAAAACCTTTTTAAACATACTTTCCAAAACCAAGTCCTTAAAATATCATTACTGCAACTGCCTGAAAATATTATTAATACCATTAAGAAATCTAATAAATAAAAGAAATATATTTCAGTCACTGTTACTTTTAGCTCTGTAATAATATAAGTATTGGTTTAAATAAATATTTGTATTAGATGCTGACAGATTTGTCAAGTTTTTGCAATACATACTACAGTTCACAACCTAATACAGACTTCACATGCAATTAAAGGTAAAGGACTATTTTTCTATTTATAAAGTTGCCATTAACAGCTGTTGCTTTAATAATTCATGAGTTTAGATTTGATCAAATTAACATAACATAACTATTGCTGTAATGATAAGTAAGTAATGGAAATGATATTGATGGTTTTGGTAATGAAAATTAGCATACTAAAGTATGTATATTTATGTGTCATGGTAAAAAATAGTCAATTTAAATAAGAAAATACATTCATTCATTCATTTTCTTTTTTTTGGCTTAGTCCCTTTATTAATCTGGGGTCACCACAGCGGAATGAACCGCCAACTTATCCAGCACATGTTTTACACAGCATATGCCCTTCCAGCTGCAACCCATCACTGGGAAACACCCATACACTATCATTTACACACATACTCAATTTAGCTTACCCAATTCACCTATAGCGCATGTCTTTGGACTGTGGGGGAAACCCAGGCCAACATGGGGAGAACATGCAAACTCCACACAGAAATGGCAACTGACCCAGCCGAGGCTCGAACCAGCGAACTTCTTGCCATGAGGCGACATCGCTACTCACTTCGCATTCACACCCATTCACATACACTACAGCAACCTTCTTGCTGTGAGGCGACAGCGCTCCCCACTGCACCACCGCATCGTCAGAAAATACATTACATTACAAAATAGTTTGATTAGTGTTTTTTTTCTGTTCTTTTTTGGGGTGACCATTTTGTGGTGTGGGCTGCATTATATATCATAATCACTAAGGCCCAATCTCAATTCTATCCATAGCCCTTCCCCTAAGGAGTAGGGGTGTCCCAATTCACTTAAGCTTGAAGCCGTAGGGCTAAGGGGAAGGGCTAGATATCCCTTGAAACTGAGATTTTTCAGGACCACCCTCAAAACCAAGGGGTATGAAAATTTGAAAACGACAGCATGGCTACACACGGAAGTAAGGAGATGCACAAATTAGTATTTTTATGATAACATGATATCGTTGCCTTCAGTAATTTCCTGAAGATAAATACCAAAACAATAACGCAACTGGAATAACTACAGCAGTGGCGATCGTCTATTTCATATGAAGCAAGAGATCGTGATGACATGATGACGTGTGCAGGTGTTGTAGTGGTGTCCCATTTCAATTCAATTCAATTCAATTCAATTCAAGTTTATTTATATAGCGCTTTTTACAATGTAGATTGTGTCAAAGCAGCTTAACATGTTCTAGTAAAGTCCAAATTTCAGAGTTTAGTTCAGATTTGTTCAGTTCAGTGTGGTTTAAGTTTCACCGCTTGAAAGTTCAAATACTGAAGAGCAAATCCACCAAAGCGCAGCTCCACAAGTCTCGATCCGAGCAAGCCAGTGGCAAAAGTGGCGAGGAAAAAACTTCACCAATTGACGAAGTGAAGGAAAAAAAACCTCGAGAGAAACCAGGCTATGTTAGGCACGATCATTTTTCTTCTGGTCAAACTTCCTGTGTGGAGCTGCAGTCTAGGTGCCGGGGCTGGAGAAGCTGGACGTCCATCATGGAAGTTGCAGGTGTGGTAAAATTTTTACCGGTAAATTTTGAAGCCCTTCCCCTTCACACTCTGTTTCAAGGTCCAAGGGGAAGGGGAAGGGTTAGGGGTAGGGGTACAAAAATAGATATGGGATTGGGCCTAACTCATGATGTTTATCATCACTAACTCATAATACTTTTTGTTGGATGACAAACTGGAGTAATGATGCTGAAAAATTCAGCTATTGTAAATTGTTAAATAAATAATAATCATTTTTTTAAGTTTAAATCATATTTCACAGTTATTATTGTATTTTCGATCATCTAAATGCTGTCTGCTGAGTTTAGAGACTTATTTTACAAACAAAGGCTGTGTATCAACTGTACATAATAAAGTCAAGTAGTCATCAAGCAGTTATTTTGCTCTATTATAAACAGCAGTTGCTCTATTGTGAAGTGTCAGCGCTGCTATTCTGACTGAGTTCACCTGTTGGAATATTTATAGCTAAAAAAGACAGGCAGATTGATTTAAATACATTATTTATTGAGGTTGGAGAACTCTGTGTCACATTATGTGAACTCTGTACTAAATACTGCACAATAATGGCATTTATGCGCTTATTTTAAGCATATTGATGTGATGCATTCTGATAGGGCAGTTTTTAAGAGCTTTCATTTTTATGCGGGTGCAATGGTGATTTTCTTTTCTTCTTTTTTTATCGAAGACCATCACAGCCTTCGTCTGTTCTGTGGGAATTTGGAAGTATCTTGTGTATCATGCATGCTTTTCAGGCTTTGTTAAAGATGGAAGCTCGCTTGCGTGTAGCTTGGCAGCCCATCCAACAGAATAGGTAATACTGAAGGAGACTTGGCTCAAAAGAGCACGAGCGCATTAGCAATTCAAACACAGAAGAGGTGTCTGGAGAGCTAAAAGACTGCAGGATGAAAGTGCTTACATTGTTTTTGCCGGGGATTTGACAGTCGATGGCCACTGCTTTATACAGCAGCGTGTTGTTAAGTCATCCACACTGACAGACATTTCATCCTCTTTTTCTGTCAGTGCTTTCTTTCTTTCATGCATTAGCAACTAAACAACACAGGCTGCCCTTTCACTATTCAAGATTCAGAGTGTGGAGAACATTAGATGTGTGATCACAGAGAGCGGATGCTTGTGATAAACAACAATGACAAACTCATCAAAGTGTACAAAGCCTAGAGGAGCAGAAGAAAATTATACTGTGGTAGCCAGGCCACTGTGATATTGTTTAATTATTATTTTTTTTGTTTCATTTTAAATCTTATGGACTCCATTTCTTTGCATGATAGTAATTAGAAAACGTCCAATTAATTACAATCATGAAATATGTTTTAATTAATGTTAACAAGCAGGATGTAAAATATGATTGTAATTTCAATGGTAAAAAATGGAACTAAATGTAACAGTAAAAATACATAACCGTAAATTGACCAAGATATCCCTCCATAACACTTCACTTTTTATGCCTTTTTGTTAACATTATTATGAAGTTTTTTTGCTACATCTAATGTTGATAATGTTTATTTCGTTATTTTAATTGTATGTGTTACCATGAGGGTGTTTATTAGTTGTGTGAATGACACTGAACATTTTCTATATGTTGGTGTGTTTCTCTGCTCATGTGTAAAGTTGTTTGTGATGAACTTTTGTTCATCATATGACTTTCTCATTATCCCCTGCATATGGTTGTGTTTTTGTCTGTGTAACAAAAGCTATGATTTGTAGATGTTTATACTTGTGTACTGGTGTATAATACTATAAATTAATGAAATACGGTAGTTTACTGTAACATTTTGAAAATCACTTTATGGTTTCTAACATATTTTAATGGTGTTTATATTTTTAAACTTCTGGCAACCACATCTGACATTTTTTTACAATTTACAGATTTTTTTTTTTTTTTTACAGTATAGGTTAACCGCTTAAGATAATGTTTATAAAAAAATCTAATTATTCAGAAAAATCTAAAGTGAAGGTTTTAATCATGGTACTATTTCAGAAACACATCAAGAATGGCATAAATTTCTCTAGCCATACAACAACATCGACATTTGCAAGTAATTATGTTATCTATCTACATAAACTTTGTATAATAATCCACCATACTTAAAAAGTGAATTGAGTCCCATAAACATGTTGACATACTGTATGCATAGATTAGGAAATTTAAAGACATCCGTAAGAGTGGAGATATCGTACAAGGTTCTTTGAAAGGTTTTAGATTTGACTGTTTATTTACCCCCATTTTAGCATTAAGTTTCATTTAGCCTTAAGAGATTACAATACAAAAGCAATAAAAAATATTTTTTATTGATTTATTTTTGTATATATCATATGCAAGGAGATAAAAAAAGAGCATTAATTAGAATTTTTACTTATTATCACAGTTACACTACAAACTGTGAAAAGCTCCCTTTTTGTTGACATTAGTAAAGAGCAGTGTGCTGCTCTTTTTATGTTACTAGACAACCGCTGTATCAATGTTCTTGTTGTTGTGATGTCTAAAATGCAAGGTCTTCAGTTCATTCATAACAGATGATTAGCGCCAACGCTCTGCATTACGTTCTACTTCCAACTGAATGAATTGAAATGTGCGTGTGTAGTAGTGGTGGGTTTTCTTGGGGAAATATTGCTATCCCTGCCCCCTTACACCCCAAGGGGTCCAAGGGGTTGGTGTATGGTTAAAGAAAAATTGGTGCTTGCGATTGAGCTTTATTCAGATGTTGACAGTTAAAGCAAAGACATATGATCAATCATATGATCAGCATTTCTGCAGCTGTAGCTCCACAACAACCTCTGTGTTCTGGAAATAAATATAAATCTTGATTTAATTGCAGAGAAAATAAATTATTAATAGCATTACTTTTACAATAATGCATACAACTTGAGGATCTGGAGTGGATGAGCTTGATTTTTGTTTCTACACAATGGACTGAATGTCACGGTATCAATGGTAAAAACCATCTAATTGTAGTAGTTCTGTTGCTGGATGTGGACTTTGGCATAAATGGCTTTAAAATGCAGATTTTAAACAGCCATAGACCCAAGACTGATTCGGAATTTATATTGCTTTCATTTTGTACACTCATACACTCTTTGCATGTATGTGGTCTTTTAGTATGGTCAATTTTGATATATAATGTGGTTTGTTGACAATGTTGTTGTATGGCCAGAAGAAATTGACTTATTCTAGGTTTTACAGTATGTACACCACTGTTGTTGTACACCGCAGTATTGTTTTACAGCAACAAATTGTAAGTGTTGATATGATAAGAACTGTGATATGTTGTTTACTGGTATGAATCAGTAATGTGAAATACTAAGCGTGTATTGCATGCAGATCATTTGAGAGTCTCAGTGTCTGTACATCTAATACTGCAGTCCTATTACAGTAGTTTGCCAGCTTACTGTAAATAGCAGGCTCACCATTCCAATCAGCAAGTGTCAGCAGTGGTCACGCAGTTATTAATGAGAAACACAGACCATTCACACTTACACTACAGAGACAGGTTTTACACACACGCAGACACACACACATACACACATATACTGAACTGCAACTGCTTTGGGGCTGGAGGAAATTAGTTTATGAACTTCAGTTTTTTTGTTGTCTAACAGGAAATGAAAAATGAAACAAATACTTTACATTTCTGTCTGTCAGGGGGGAAATACTCTGAATAACTGTAAAATAAATGACTTATGCTTATTATAGCTTTTAAAATTCTATGAGTTCAAAAACTGATCTTATTTACACTTTTAATTTTTACTTTCTTATTCATTGCATTGCATACATCTATTCAAGATGAATTCATTTTTATTAATCTTATTTTGTATTATGTATCTGCATATTATATGTATGAGCTCTTTGTTTACCCTTTGCACATTCATATTATATTATGATTTATATTTTTAAATGTATTATTACTAGGCCTGTCACAGTAATCAATATTTCTTCTTATCGTGGAGTAGTTGAGATGACCTCAATAATTTTTGCCCTTGCAATATATATTTACAAGTTCACAAATTACGTTAAAGCCATTTTTCAATGACATATAATTGGACATTTACCTAGTAGGACATTTAACAATATATATAATAGGACATTTACCTTTTTAACATCAAATTACAGAATGTAAATAACCTTAAGTATTTTAAAGTGTTTATGCCTGTTTGCATTATTATGCTGTTAAATAATCAATGGCATAAAATGACCTATGACAATATATCACCCAACAGAAATTCCTTATTGTGATAGGCCTAATTATTAAAATTAATTTAAATTGTTAATGTAATTCATTTTTTGTCTCTGTTAATATTGCTATTATTAATTAATTATTAATCTTTTTCTACATATGTTATTTATTCCGCAACTTTGAATATCCAATAGTTCTGGTTTATTCCAGTTCTTATTTCATCCTTAAAATGTTTTTTTAATAACTCTCTGTAATGTACTGAATGCATTTCATGTAAAAATCCAATAAAACCTAAGGACTTAAGCATTTTGGTGAAGAATGTTAGTGTGAAAGCCGATTTTATCAGCCTGCTTTTCATTCTTTGTCTGTGTTTTGGCCTGAAATCCAAACAGATGCTTCATTTTCTCAGAGGCCAACCAACCATCTCTGTCTCAGCTCAAGTGTTTGCAACATCAATGCAGGTGCATTATCTTAGCAAGGTTAAAAGAGAGCTCACGGATGAAAAGAAACAATCACGCTCCCAGTCTGAGGAATGCGAGGGCTGGTGCAGGCGGCCCGCACAGTCTGTGTCAATAGGAGGTAAATGAGACTGACAGTCAAGGCATTTTTCTGCTTGTGGAGCATTCCTAGTGTTCTCTGATTAGATCTGAGCAAGCTGCACAAACGTTGCCAAAAAACTGAGCAATCCACTTGCACATTTCTCCTTCATCCGCATCATGTTTACATGCATTTTTTTTCAGTCGATGTAATCTTAACGTTCTTCAAATATGCACTGGAATGAAATTTTCTTCCACCGAAATGACTTACTTCCTAGTAAGCACTTCCTGTAACGTGGAGTGTTTGTAGCACAGGACATACGTTTACCCCCATACCAACCCAGACTGCATTCTGATTGGCGCACAGATAATGTTTAGTGTTTTATCAGCCGTGTCCAACCCACACAAAAGACACTCGAATTTAACCACCGTAATCAAAACACGATGAAGGAAAGGAGATGGTTATCTCGTCTTTCATGATAAAGGTCAGTTTGCTTTTGGAAAGTCTCACACCCCCAAGTACACAGCCTTGAAAAGGTTCGCTTCAAATCAAAACTCCCGTCAGTCACCGCAGAGCTGCATCCGTACAGCTTTAATGCCTGATTTACACTAGGATTTCTGAGAACGTTCACACACAAGGGTTGTGAACTGTGTACTCGTTGACCCGTGAACCTTGCTGACTGTTAACCTGCCGTTTATTCCCGTCGTGTGTGTGCGTTTTTAGTCAGCTCTGGGCTTCCTCTCACTCATCTCGGAGTTTTAGCCCTCATAACCTTCAGCACCTGCTCCTGCTGCCCTACTGCTGTTTGTTTTGGGAGCAGCTGCAGACCTGCTAAAGAGCGTTTGAGCCTCTCGTTGGCCAAAGGGGGGAAGTAGGTTGAAAGCAGAAAGGTTATATAAGGGTCAAGAGAGGAGAACAGGTGTGGGATAAGTCAGCAATCACACATCAAAACACCTCATACCACCACAAAACAAACAGACACCTAAGAGGATTAAGCTGAAAAGTGAGAACGGAAGTCTTGAGTTTTAATACCGTTACAGTTTAAGAGCCGTGTGTTTGTAGCGTAATGACTTTTATTTTCTTGTCAGTCTCAAAAACGACAACTGTTAAATTATATGTATGTTCGGCTATTTATTCTCGCAGCCTCTGAATTGGTAGGAGCTGATATGTAGGCCACCTATCACTTTATGTCATTCAAGAGGGGCTGGAAAGACATTTGGCAACTCAGGAATTCTACGTACTGATTTAGTGGCATGTGAGGCTTTGCCAGACTTAATTTAGTGTGACACCAATCTAACTTGGATGAAACTAGAAACTGTCACCCTTACCCTGTGAAACCATCCACCTCTTGAGGTTGTGTCAGCTCGGTTGTCTTGACGGACATAACCAGACACACACACACACACACACACACACATACACACACACACACCGTCTCGCATGATCACCACATCACTGTCTCAGGTTCACCTTGAAACTTAACAAAGAAAGCAACCACTTTTAAGGTGTGTGTGTGTGTGTGTGTGTGTGTGTGTGTGTGTGTGTGTGTGTG
>CAIGQW010053631.1:10166840-10180064 GCA_903798125.1 Danio choprae
TGTGTGTGTGTGTGTGTGTGTGTGTGTGTGTGTGTGTGTGTGTGTGTTTCCTTGACGACAAAATAGTTTGCTGAAAATTGCTAAATATTTAAACCTAAATATTTAAAGTTTGCCTAATCCAAGTTGTTCTTGGTTCGAGCCTCGGCTGGGTCAGTTGGCATTTCTGTGTGGAGTTTGCATGTTCTCCCCGTGTTGGCGTGGGTTTCCTCCAGGTGCTCCGGTTTCCCCCACAAGTCCAAAGACATGCGGTATAGGTGAATTGGGTAAGCTAAATTGTCCGTAGTGTATGTGTGTGAATGAGTGTGTATGGATGTTTCCCAGTGATGGGCTGCAGCTGGAAGGGCATCCGCTGCGTAAAACATATCCTGGATAAGTTGGCGGTTCATTCCGCTGTGGCGACCCCAGATTAATAAAGGAAGTATGCCGAAATGAAAATGAATGAATGAATGAAGTTGTTCCTGGGTGTCCCCATTATAAGGTTGAACTACCTGTCTGGCTGTCTTTCTATCAGGAAAAAGTGATATTACCATTTAAATGCCATTGTTGTTAACAAGTACACATTCTGTTATTCATAAGTGACAGTAAATCCGTTTACTGTATAACAAACATTTTAAAGTTTGAACAAATAGTTTTAAACGCTTTCATTTTAAGTGTTTCATTCATGACGGAATCCTGAAACGTCTATAAAATGTATCAGGGATTCCAGAAAAATATAAGCAGAAATATTTTTATTTGGAGCTTATAGTAGGAGCCATTATTAATGATTGAGTGCCAATAATAACTGGTCATAGTAGAGAACCACTTATATTCATATTAGAGTGAAAACTGAAGACTTGAGTAATGATGCTCATTCAGCTTTGAATCACATTCAGAAATTACACTTAAAATATATTACAATAGAAAACATCTATTGGAATATCTAATTAGATCATTTGACTATTATTGTAGTATTACTGTATTATATTTTACCCCAATATAATTGCAGCTTCCTTCAGCAGAAGATTTAATCCATAAATATAAGAATGTCTTTATTATTATTTAGTTTTATTTTAGTCTTGTGTGAGTGGGTCCAAATACAAATGAAATGAATATGATGCACCCATTTAATCTTTCTGAATAACACAAAATGTGCCAGTCATCCTTACTCCCACAACATAATTCCAAAATATACACAAATGTTATTAATGTTTCATCATATTTCTTTTACCTCTCTCTCTCTCTCTCTCTCTCTCTCTCTCTCTCTCTCTCTCATACCTTTTTGTCCTTTCCGCTTGTGCAACATTCTATAAATTACATGCTGAGAGTTGCTGTTTAATTTGCGGAAAGTATGCTTCACTGCCCCAGGCTCTCTCTATCACACACACACTAGTGCACTGTCATAATAAGGTCAATATATATTCATAATAGCCTTGCAGATGCAGTAGATAGTGCTGGAATATGTAGCTCCTGTAATTCCTGCAGGCTGTCAGCGCTTTGATTGACAGTTTGGCTGAGGGGATGTGAGGTCTGTGAGGCCTAGAGTCTCATCACTAATGCATGGTCTGGGCCAGCGGCGTGCTTTAACTAAACACACACACTCTCTCATCCTATGTGTGGTGTCAGGCTGCCAGTGCACTACTTTGCACGCTACTTTCATCGCATGTCAGTGTTGCATAATTGATGGTCACAGTGTCGTTTGTTTCTTTTGCTCCCTCCTGCTTTTTCAGATGCTGTTTTTTGTAGGATGTCCTAAAGGCAAAGGGAGAGCCTCTTAGAATGTGATCTTCATTCTGCCGTTTGATTAGAGTAAGGGGCTTCCAGGCTGCGCTGAAGGGATTCACAGGGGGTCTAAAAAAGTTGGGTCAAATATGGACAATCCCAGCAGTTGTTTGGTTTTTAAAATTCTTTTAAATTAAAATTGTAAAGCTATGGATGGGTTTGTTCATATTTGGTCCTAAACTTGGGTTCAAACATCCCAGCAGTTTTTAGATTGTAGGGGAAAATACACATTTTCTGTGTTGGCAAACCTAAATATTTAGCATCCATTACTCCAGTCTCATGATAATTTAATGTGTGTTTGATGAATAAATGTATTACTTATTTTCTTTAAAAAAAGAAACAACAATGAAATGGACACAGACAGAAATCTGAAACAGGGCATTTTAATAACCCACAATGCATGTATCAGGAAGTAACAAGTTTCCCTTTCAACAAATATAAGTTCCTATGCTGAATACGCTTTTGTGCTTCCCCTTGAAATAACGTGAAAAGAGAAGCATTGATGTCATTATTTTCAACAACAATCCATGTGGAACTATTCATACACATTTTGTACATTTAAACCAAAAATAAAGATGGTTGCCAAAACAGCAACAGCTGGTAACAGTTGGTTACCAGCATTCTTCAGAATATCTTCTGTGTTCAGCAGAAGAATGATTGTGATTTAGGTTTGGAACAGAAGGGAAATGAGTATATGATGACCAAATTTTTATTTTTGGCCAAACGAACCCTTTAAAACAACCACAGAGAACATGGAAATTTAAAACACGATTTCATTTGGCAGTCTGTGACTGAAAGTTATTAGAGGGAGGGAATTGGAATTAATTTACAATTTTTTTCTCCTTAAAAAGCTGTCCATGATTAATGAGGGGTAATTTCACGCTCAGAGCTTCAATTTCCCCCTCAAATTATATCAATTCCCTTCTGCTTCATCATCAGAACAGATCGGTGCAGGCCAACTCTTACCAGACTGACAGGCATGTCCAGTCTCACCTGACTTTAGCGTTACTGTTAGGAGGGCAAGGTGGCATGCGAAATGCCAGAATTTATCAGAATGATTCATTAGGATGGGAATTAAATGAACAGCTAGAGGTTTAAAGTGTTATTACATGGTCCGATGAAGAGATCTGAGCTAGGCTCCTGATGCTGTCAGTGCTACAGTATGTCAAAAATCTGGTTGGGAGTTCATTAATCAAGCAAAACCACTGACATTTTCATGACTTCCTCTGCTCAGTGGAGGAGGAAATGTGGATAGCTGGTGTTTAAACGCAGAGCAATCCTGAACGAGGCCAACAAAAACAGAGGCTTCGCTTAGAACTGTGCTTCGCTTCGCTTAGAGCTTGCTGTTCTGAACAATGCTACACACACACTCTCCACTGCAGGAAGCCTGTATTGCCACTGATATCTGGGCACTGGTGCTTTTAAGCATTACAAATTTAGCTAACACATGATTAAATGATCATAAAAGTGCTCCATACATAATTTTCTGTGTGACAATATATTTAACATTGTCTTTTTTTACCACTGTGACTGTGTGTCATTAAGTAAGTGAATTGGTTTGGATCTAAGGCTACAATAGAAGTAGTCTTTCCAAACTGAAGTGCTTAAAACTGATACTTCAAATGGTTTTGTAAGTGTGCAACTGCTTCCATCATTCTTTGTGCATATTTAATTTGTGATGCAAAAATGCACCTCAGGTAGTTTGTTTTTTTTACATCCCTTATAACATGGGTGCCTTTATAGCTTTCAGAATTGAATGCAGACTAAGTTTGTAAACCAAAGTAACTGATTTGTTGAAAAAATCATACTCGGAAGCATGAGCATTGTTAAATATTAATTTATGCAGCTTTCAGCCAACTTGCTTATACTAAGCAAGTAACATTTTAAACACAATATTGTCCATTTTAGTTGAAGTTGAAATAGCTGGAGAAGAAACTTCTTTGTCAATTTTTTGTGGTTTTTGTAGTTTAAATTAATGATTCAATGAATCACTCTTGTTTCCCAGAGATGGGTTGCAGCTGGACGGGCATCCACTGCGTAAAACATATGCTGTATAAGTTGGCAGTTTATTCCGCTGTGGCAACCCCAGATTAATAAAAAGGGACTAGGCCGAAAAGAAAATGAATGAATGAATGAATGAATGACTCTTTAAAACTTTTCAATTTTAAGAAACTTTAAAAATGTACTCTTTTAGCTGGAACTTTGCTGTCATATTGTCCAATGAACACCTAATATTAGTTATTTAATTGTTTGTTTAGTATTTGGTGTTGGATGTTATTGTGTCATTGACTTAAATTTGTAGGAGTCCTTTCAGGGGCAACAAAACACTAAATACAATGCATCTGTTGTGGCGTGTTTATTTATGTGCTGTCAGTTCACAGCAAGGTAAAAACTCTCCGCCATTACTCTCTGCTGTCTCTCTGCTTGCTAAGCACAAACATCCTTCACATTTTTATTGAAATACATCTCTGACTTAGGTTTTTTCTAAAAGGCTGAACAAATTCACAACAGCTGCAGCTGAGACTTATAAACATTGTCATTGAAGAGTCCGTTAATCAAAGGGTTAAACACACTGTCTGTCTCCACTTTGTTTTTTCCAATGTCTTCATGGCTCTTGTTGTTTTACTTAACAAACAGTTACAGCAAAAAAGAGGATTTCTGACCTAGAATCGTAGGTTAATATAAGGACACACAATGACATGCCCTTAGATGTGCACTGACTTTCCCTAATGTTTTTGTGTGCATATGAAACATTCACAGCACCACGCCAAAGACTCAAAAAAGCCTGAAATCTCTATTGAAGTTTGCCTGAACATGAGTCGCGACATGTTGACACAACAAAGATAATGGCAGGAATGTAAAGCTAACAATATTCAATGCACACAAATGGTGTTGTGGAGAAAATGGAATGTCTTTCTTTGTTCTTTGTCAAATAAGACGAAGCGAGCTGAATATTTGAGCTTCTTACAATTTTTTTTTTTAAACCCATCTTTGTTGTTGCCAGGTTTGCAAGGAGCGTATACTTAACACACAGTAACACACATAGCAACTCCCCTCTGTCTGTGTGCTCAGCTAATATTTACTCTGCTTCCAAACACTGCCACTATTGAGTTTGGCCATTTAAAACACTATTTGATGAGCATTAGAGCTACAGTGGAATAACAGTCCTGTCTGGGGGCTGAACAGAGCAGGGAGTGGTGTCACAGTGGGCAGGTGTTGCTTTCACGTCTCTGAAGTAACCCATTTTGGTGAAATCTTGCATTAGCTGTCTCAACGGCTGTTATCAGAGCATAGATATCATGGTGGAAATGACCTAGAAAGGCTCAGGTTATCACTGTACTTTGCAAATGCCTCAAAGAGGGATGGGGAATAACCTTGAGAGTGTTTGCAAATGATTTTCCACTGACTTGATAACAGTTTATGGCTTTTAATGCTTAACAAGAGGAACTGTACAGCTCGTTATCGTTCTTTATTGGAACTGCCATAAATTTACGCAAACACAATAATCAGTCTCTTATCGGCTACTGCAGAGCAATGGCAAGGATACCGTAGATGTTTCTTAGTGTTAAAAAAGCTATAACCGATTTATCTGGTCAAGATAAACACTACGATTGAGACCAGTAAATGTGTGTGTGTGTGTGCGAGTGAGAGACTCATCTCTGACAGCCAGTACTGCCATCTCCTGGAGACACTGAATTCAGTGGCCTTTATCTTAGCTGATTGTAAAACCAATCTGTTTATCATTCTCTTCATATCAGTTTATTATTTTAAATGTTGTTTGCTGATGCTTCATTTTTCTTATCTGAATAAACCAATTGCGAGATGCAACCAGCCAGTCATCCAGTTCAAAGTCTTCTCACTGACATCTTTACAAGTTCATTGTTAAGACAAAACAACATGTTGATACTCCCCCTGACATTCTGTGGACTTATTAATTATGCAGCTACATGTCAACTACTCTGTATTAGTAGACCCTATGCTTAATACATGCCAACACTTTATTTTGATTAATAAATTGTTTACCAATTGACATTCTACTTGGTAACTGCAAGTTCACGTTACTTATTCCTACCAACTCTAACCTAAAAGTACTAATACTCTGATGAGGGTTGTTGACATGTAGATTCAAAGTTTCTTACATAGGCAACAGAACACACACAGCTAGTAAAGTGTAAAGCTGCACACACAGCTAGGATGTTTTAATAAACAAAGACTAAAACTGCTGGTCAAATTAACTAACTAAAACTAACAGAAACTAACCACAGTCAATGAAAAACAAACTGAAATTAAAGGATAATTAGCAAAAAACAACAACAACAGAATTAATAAGCACTCATTCTGTGGCGGAAAATCTGACCTGGTGCTGTTTAGAGATGCACCCGTAGATGCCGCTTTTAGAGACTGACAATTTCTTCATTTGCCAAAAGTTTTTTACTACATAAATGATTTAATATGAAGAGCTTTGGTTTAATTCTGCATTATTTTGTGTTCAATGTCTTTTTTTTTCTTTTACTTGTCTTTTTTATTTTTATTATTGAGGTTTGCACAAGAGTTAACTTTGCTTTGGGCGACACTGGACATGATACAGTAACTCTGTTAAACTATATTTACTATAACTAAAACTAAAAATAAATGTATGAAAGCTAAACCGAAATGTGTTCACAAAATAAAAACTAAAACAAACTAAACGAACATACATTTTTTAGAGCACATTTAAAAATAGTATTAAATTAAAAACTAACTTTAAAATGCAGAACTATAATAACATTGACGTGTGTGCACGCACACACACACACGCACACACACAAATGAAATATGCAATATGTAGTAAAAGATAACAAGCAAACACACTTCCTCCATGCAGGTCCACTACAGTAATTATCCAGTTGGGCTGCAGTTGGCGGGAACAAATGGACAGTCTTCATTGTGTCCTTATTGAAAAACTCAGTGTGTCTTTTCAGTGTTTCCAGAAAGCTTCTGCCAATAAAATACTGGATAAATATTAGAGTTGGCAGGATGCACCATACGCAGAACACATGATGTTGGCACAATAAGAGGCCTTATTGATTGGTTTATGGATTCTTGGGGAAAAAATGATGGAGAGGAAGGCAGAGAGCTGAAAGTGAAGTCTGCTCTCCATTAGAATCCACTAGGTGTTTTGGCAAACATGAGGAGCTCTGTGCAAACAGAGTTATTGGAGGAGTCTTCTCAGCCCGGTGTTAGCTCTGCAAACCCAGCGCTGTGCAAACAACTTCAAAGAATGTGGCCACCTCCGCCAGGCCCTTTGATGTAGGTATTGATTGAGGTGAGGCGGGTAGTAGAATATGGGAAAACGGGAGAGAGAGAGACCAGTGTGAGGGTCTTCACTTCTCTACTGGAAACAGCAGCTGCTCTACTGCTGCTGATCAAACAGACCATGAGTCCTCTGTGCCAAACACACACACACACACACACACACACACACACACACACACACACACACACACACACACACACACCTCATCTGTTTAGCACTATACAGGGCATGATTTTATTACTGTAATGCTGTGGAATTACTATAATTACATGTTGCAAGCTAGTAAAACCTTGTTTTTCTGAATGTATTGGAAACTCTATGAATGTTTCAACTGTTAGTTAGAGCTGTAAGCACATGTTTTAGAAAGAAATGTGACAGTACATGCTGGTGTTTTTAGTAATATAAAAAGGTATGTTGACTTTTTTAGTGCTGCCCTGGAAACAGATAATTATAAGAAGGATGTAAACAGCTCAATGTAGGATCTCTGAGTTGTTGACTTGTAGTTTCAGTAATTCCAGACAACCATAATTCAGCAGATTTGCAAATTGTTTGGGGTACCGAATTTGATAAAGTGCATTTAACATGTACGCAGCTGTGTGGTATACAGTAAATATATTTCTGGGTATAATTTTGTAAGAAATCTCTTCTGAGCTTTGGTAAAAATTGTCAACAGTGCTTTAATTAAAACTAACTCTAATATACATGTTGCGTTTCTATGTTGTATGGAGACTTAAGCATAATGCTTTTTATAATGTACATTCTGTATATTCTGTCCTCCAAACCTAACTTAATCCCTGAACACCACACACACACACTTTTTAAAATTGTACATTTCCCCATTAGGACAAAAATCTCATTTTTAAGTTATGAGTTTAATTGAAAGACATTGATTAATGATGTTATCTTAATTTTTGGTTTATCTTTATCTATTTTGGTTTTTATCTATTTTATCTATTTTTTTATCCTTACATCCAAATCCATGTTAAGTCTGGTTACAAGTCCATCTGATCCATGACAGTTAATTCTGTCTAAGACAGTTCATTCAAAATTGTGGTCTAGTAGTCACACAAAAGTAGATTTGACTACAAAATTGAAGCCCTTGCATGTCAATAAAGAGCAGTTTATTTTTTTTTATTTAATGTTGGTCACCAAATAGTTGGTGGTACCCACTGACTTCCATAGTAAAATAAAAAAAAACATTCCTCAAAATATCTTATGTGTTCAGCAGAATAAAAAAGGAAACTCATACAGGTTTGAATCAAGTGTAGGTTGAGTAAACGATGGCCCCTACATGAGGTTTGTGTTGAGATGTGAGGTTAAACATTAATGCTTGTAATAGATAGGCCTACTTGCTAGAAGTGGTTTCATGCAGTTTGGACGCAATCTATATTAGAAATTATTAATTAAACACATAATTATTGCAAGAAGGTTCATCAACTTTCATTGATCAGGTTATTTTTTCAGTTATTACCAAATATCCCACAAAATAAAATGCAAGATAATAAAAATATTGCAAACCATGCATGTGTACTAAATGCCTATTTGAATCTCACTATAAGCCATAAACATTTATTATACAATGACCAATAAACAGTTCTTGTATAAGCTCTGCATTGACTATTAAACTTATCATTTGAGAGGAAAGTTTTCCCGGCACTAAAGCTCACTTGGGAACTGTTAGTTGTTTCATATTCATTCTCTCTCACCATTCACATAATCTTATCTCACTTAAACACTCAAACGAGTCCAGTTGTACAGCAGCTGTAAACTGAGTCATTTTTTAAGCTGCCTTAAATTTCATTGTTTGCAAAAGCTTTTTATCTTCCTCTCATACCACAACTGCTAAGGAAATATGATGATTTGCTCTTTTACACAGATAAATGAGTCACCTATTCAGTTATTAAAGTCCGGACATACTCCAAACACAATAAGGAGGGGATTTCTAAGAACGCTCTAATCCACTGCACAGGCTCCAGCCAAACACATTCCCCAAATACTCCAGGACCGCTTCAGTTACACTGCCCATATTTTCTGCTAGACTATTTGTGAAATGCTAGAAGGGCCCCGTAACAGGATTTAACAAAATAAAGCTTAGCAGGTTAAACAAATCCTCATGTTAAAGGGATAGTTCACCCAAAATCATTTACTTACCCTAATTTTGTTTCAAAAACTATGACGCGGATCATAATATGCAAGGTATGCTTACACAACTATAGGGTATGTGCACAGTGAGTGCACAACTGCTCATGCACAAGTGAACACTTATTATGTGAAGTTAGATTTTGCATTTGCGATTTGATTTGTTTTTGTATTCGTTTGTCAATCAGATTTCATAATTGTTCCACGTCTTTAGTATTTCAGATGTCCAAGTGTGTGCTATTAAGTTTGCATCATTTACCTTAAACTTTTGAGGCCATGCTCCCCACAAAACCAGTCTTTTTTTTTTTTTTTACCTTGTGGGGACATTTTTGTGGTCACCATGGGGAAAATTGCTCATAAATCACACAGAATTTTTAGGGGTATTTTTTATTTATTTATTTTTTAGGGTGCTAGAATATACAACCTATACAGTATAAAATCATTATGGCTATGGGAAGTCCCCATAAAGAGATGGCTGTGTGTGTGCGTGTGTGTGTGTGCGCGTGTGTGTGTGTGTGTGTGCGTGTGTGTGTGAGTGTGTGAGAGAGAAAGAGTCTTATAGGTGTACTTTTTGCTACAAAACAGGCCTGGTTTAATTTAAAATGTGGAATAAGATGCTTTTCTCATTGTGATAGATAAGCATGTATATTTGAGAATATATGTTCAACATTTTGTTTAAATAAATAAATAAAGACTTTATAAAGATTGAAAATTTAACAGGCTTGTTACATCTATGAATATTCTTTTGTTATGTGTTTGGCTGAAACATGAAATTGAAAGACTTTAGATTCAAAATACTTAAATATTTAGCTTTAATATAGCATATGAAGTATGTGTGTAGCCATTTCATAAGAGTAAAAAGGTACTTGAGGTGTGCTGTATTGTTGATACAATCATGGCTGAAAAAGAAAATGACCTTCCTGTACCTTATTGCCTACATATAACACCCAACCAGATATCACGGCAATTCATGAATTGCTTTAGTGCTTTATGAAGACAAAACCTTTTCCTGGATTAAAACACTCAACAAACACTTTGTGCAAATAAATTTCTTATGTTAGGAGAAATTGAATACATCAATCTGTAATCAAACACAACTCGTTTCGTGATTTTAGAGGTGGGAATCTGCATTGTGCAACTGTAATGAGTATTCTCCAACAATGTGCTGTGAAAAGTAGCCTTCATTTGTATTGTTTTTGGCAGCTTTGCCATCCTTAGCAAAAAGGAATGTGCAAAAATCAGCCTAAACGTCTTTATCCTTCCCAATTCATTACCACAATGGAGTTGCATCCCTCTTTGTGTCAGGAAATGTGACGTTGTCCATCTGAAGTGAAGGGAATTACTATGAGCTCTCAACTATAGGATTGTTTATCCAGTGAAATCAGCTAAAGCCTGATGCCAGAAAAAAACAATCGTTTGTTTCATGGCTGTGTGGGTATTAAAGTAAGCCGAACACTCTTTGGCATGGAGCGGGATGCACGGCGGGACAGCTTAGCAAACAAAGACAGATTAACACATTTCCAAGCTGTACATGGCCAGCGCTTTGTGCGAAAGACGGATAGCAGCTCTAATCTATTTGCTGTGAATTGTTGTGCTCTGTCTGCCACTGAAAACAGGTTAATGCGATTCCCAGGACTACACCACACCAAATATCCAATGCTGGCAAGGGACAGGTAACACTGCTGAAATTGGTTTGTGGTTGGTTTAGCGGACACCTTTCTTCCCAAATTGTACATGCATTTTTTTTAAACGCTGCCTCTAGATGCTTTCTCTTTATCATTCTCTGAAATGACACTTTTGCATGAGCATCTTCTGATGGAAAATGAAAGGAACAGATCATTTTTATGATGTCAAAATACTTTCTTCTAGCCTATTTTTAACACTAGCCAGAAGTGTTGTTACGATACCAAAACTTTGACTTCGATACAATACTTAAATTAAATATCATGATACCAATAATACAAATAAACAATGCCCTCCACACTGCCCCCTATTGTCTGACACTCTGATCTACAGCTGTCACTCAAAGTACCGGCACTTAAAATGAGGAATCGTATTGTTTTGAGACCATTAGGACTGGTATATTGTGTGACAGTACGAGCCAGTAACCAGGCGTGAACTGATATTTCAGTGGATGTTTTCCTTTTTCTCAAACAGAGAAATGTTGAACTCACCTGCCAAGCTTTCAGTGGGTGTTTATTTTCAGAAGAAAGTGATATTAAAACTTTAAGACATGTTGTTTACCTACAAATTAGTTTTTGACTTCTTAAAGCACTTAAAGGGATGGTTCACCACCCCAAAATCTGTCATCATTTATCCACCATTTATTTATTCAGAGATTTTTTTTTTGTTGTTGAACACACAAAAAGATATTTTGAAGAATGCTGGTTGCTGGCACATCCCATTGACTTCCATAGGATTTTTATTTTATACTATGTAAGTCAGTGAGTGGCAGTAACCACCATTCTTCAAAATATCTTCTTTTGTATTCAACAAAAGAAAGAAAGTCTCACTGCCATGATATGGTTTGGGTTAGTTATATTTTACGTAGTGATTGATTTAGAATGAAAAAAGAGTTTACAGTGGGTTATTTTTGTAATCATGTAATTAGACACGACATGGTAATTCTATGAGAGGATGTGAAAGTTGTCTTTTTTTTCTGTATGATATATTTCCATGTTCATTTTATGTTTTGTAATAAAATATATTATAGTAATATAATGTAATAAAATATAGTGTTTTAATGTACAAATGAATTAGCCAGAAAATGTTACCCAGTGCTGTTAAATCTTTTATTAGATGTTTCATTAAATACTGTCTATTTTACCAAAACAATTTGCATAATGATGTTAAATGCTTGGGATGTGTGATGTTACATTAATCTGCAATGAAAGCTACACCAACAAAAGTTATTGTGGAGACAGAGCTCTGACAAATCATGGGGAAAAATAGACTAGGCGTTAAATCAGCAGAGCATTTTATTTAGTGTTGTTAAATTCAACAGGAAAAATATACACTGGGTTTTTTTTAATGCCTGTGATAATTAGGAAATTGTGATGTTGATGGGCTCATTGCTATTTGTGAAAATCTTTATTTGTATATGTGCAATTAAAGTTTCTATATAAATATCAATCTGTTAACTTGCTGTTTATCAATAAATCCTTGAAAAAAGTATTACAACCCCTGTATTATTATGTTATGATCACATAAATGCAGTCTTGGCAAGCATAAAAGATTACTTTAAAAGTTATTACATATTGCTTTTATTTCAAAATATTAATTTTGGTATTAATATGTAAAGCTACTGGAAGAGACACTTCAATTTATCTGGATTTATTAGGTATTGGTTTGAGTAAAATGTAAATATTAGTTTTATTCTATAAAGGTCTGTTAACACGTCCATATTTTAAGTAAAAATATTGTCATTTAGAGCAACGTTTTAGCGAATGACAATTGGTAAGAAAAACAAATGTTGTCATTTTGTGAGTGATAATCTGGGTTATTTCACCAATTATTGATTCATTTTTTTAATTCATGTTTTTAATTTAAATGGGGAAGAAATGTTATATGTAGTTTACTGAATGAGCACTGCGCAAGTCCGACAGATTGCACTAGTATGTCTTTCTTTTCTTTTTCATTCATTCATTTTTCATTTAACACATTTTAATCTGTTTTTACTCATTTTTATTCTTTGTTGTTTTATTTTCTTATACTTGTTTCTTTTAGTCATGTTTATGTAAAGCACTTTGAATTACCATTGTGTATAAAATATAAGTAAACTTGCCTTGCCTAGTTTACAGAATAAAACACAAAATTACATATTACTTCTACTCGTAACTATATCTCATAAATCTATAGACATTGTATATGTGTGTAAAATGTTAATATAGACACAAAATAGAGTAGCTTAAGCATATTGGGCTTGAAGTAACTGTGTGATATAACTCAAAATGCATTAGCGTCAGTGACAATAATAATGCATGCCATATATATATATATATATATATATATATATATATATATATATATAT
>CAIGQW010053631.1:10188553-10200188 GCA_903798125.1 Danio choprae
TATTATATTATATTATATTATATTATATTATATTATATTATATTATAAAACTTGGTATTGGAACTTTGAATGGTGCCTGTAAGGACTATGGAACGGATCACTCGCTCCGGTGGGCTGATCAGAGCTTTTTCTGAAGCTTTACTGCAGCATGTAATAGGTGTGCTTTTATAAGATGCACGCACACCTATTACATGCTGGACTGGAACGGCTCGTCTCATTCATTCATTTTCTTTTCGGCTTAGTCCCTTTATTAATCTAGGATCATCACAGCGGAATGAACCGCCAACTTATCCAGCATATGTTTTACGCAGCAGATGCCCTTCCAGCCGCAACCCATCCCTGGGAAAAATTCGTACACACTCATTCACACACAATTTAGCTTACCCAATGTCTTTGGACTTGTGGGGGAAACCGGAGCACCCGGAGGAAACCCACGCGAACACGGGGAGAACATGCAAATATACAAACTCCACACAGAAATGCCAACTGACCCAGCCGAGGCTCGAACCAGCGACCTTCTTGCTGTGAGGCGATTGTCCTACCCACTGTGCCACTGCATCACCTACGGCTTGTCTCACTACTCACAAAGTTTGCTGCGCAGCATTAAAATGGCGACACCTTTTAAAGGGGCAACAGGTCTTAAAGGGGCCAACCTACAACCTTTTGTACAGCCACCCCCAAATTTGTTTCAGTTAGCTGCTTTAGAAGGTTGTGCATGTGTTACTGATGCTGCAGTGGGTGTATTAGGTTCCCCTGTATCATTTTCTGGGATAGGGGGTAAGGCGACAAGTCTAGCTACAGGTTTAGTATAAATCCTCCCTTCGACTTGAACATCCACTGATGTGACTTGTGAGTCTTGACTGGGATGCACTTGGACTACCTTCCCAATAGGCCAGTGCGCTCTGGTCTGCTGAGGATCCATTAACATGACTGTCGTGCCTGTAGTTGTATTAGGGAATGTATGCTGCTATTTCTGTCAGAGTTGCAAGTTCGGAAAGGTAATGTCGAATAAAGGAGGACCAAAAATCTGCTAACACTTGGGATTGTCTCCAACGACAATGACTTAGTCCTTCTACTTCTGAATATATGACTGTGGGCTGTGAGAAGAAGGTTAGGCGTTACTGGATTGCGGTCTGCCACATTGGAGGAGACATACCCAAAGGGTTTGGAATTGAGCATGTTCTCTACTTCAATTACTGAGTACCTGTTCTGGTACTGTCTGAGCCCCAATAGTCGCCGATAGTGCAGCCTTGATGGATCTTATCTCTCTCTCCCACACTCCCCCAAAAGTGTGGTGCTGCAGGAGGATTAAATTGGAATACTATCTTTCATGGTGCAAGTTTTTTGCTGGAGATCAGGAGACATGGATTTGAATGCTTCGTACAGTTCCCGTTCTCCTCCACGGACATTTGTCCGTTGATCTGATTCTACAGGGAAACCTCTTTGAGAAAAAAACATCAGAAACAAATCTGCATCCAAACTGGGTAGAAGGTCTAGGTGTACTGCTCGTGTGGTAAGACATTTGTAGAGGATTCCCCACCTCTTCTCCACTCGTCCACCAATTTCACAAAGAATGGGCTGAAGCAATCCATATTGAATGAAAGGGTGGTTTGTAAAGGCGCAGACGTGCCAAAGGAAGGTCTGCCATTTTGGGAAAGGTAGGTTTGGCTCTCAGTCTTTGACATTTTCTACAGGCATGCTGCAAGATGCGGATGGTTGCTTTTTCTCTCAGCACCCAGAATTGTTTCTTACTTCTGCAAATACATGATCAGGGTCTGGGTGGCAAAGCCTTTCATCAAAGTTTTGAAGAAGCAGTTTCACAGCTGAATGTCTAGAATCAAGAACAATGGGATGTTTCATGGCAGGATCTAATATCTCAGCATTTCTTAGCCTACCACCAACCCGGATCAGATTTATGTCATATTCTGAAGCCAGGCTGAGCAAGCAGCTATCATGTTGAAGAGCCTTGCGATTTCAGTCGTTGTAATTCTTCAGGAAAACACTCCGTTTGGACCTTCTGAAGAATGGATGTCTCTGCTGCTTGGTAAGTGTTTGCTGTAGTGATTCTCTAGCCACCCCATGTAGCTCCTGCGCAATGCCTTCTACCAGTTCTGACCAGGTTTGGTACTCCTTGCCAAATTGTCCTTCCACAGTAGTGACTCCACAGATTTCTTGAGCTCAGACTTGTCAATGTCAGAGAAATCTGCAGGGTTTGCTGCCCAGTTTTCTGGAGAGGAAAGCAAGAATGGGGGTCCATGGCTTCATCTGTTAGTCTTAGCAAGATCCTTCAGAGTCTTTCCAGCATTAAAATGGCGATGCCTCTAAAAGGGGCAACAGGTCTTAAAGGGGCCACACACGCAAACCTTTTGTACAATTATATTATATAGGATACATGCCTATGTATTGCATTTAAAGTATATTACCCTCAGAAACTCATTTGTTCAATTTCGCAAAATATTTACATTTACATTATCACATTTTTCCATATAATTGTATCCAAGCGGCTTGGGTTTTATCCAAGCAGTGGTTTATATGCATTCCTTGGGAATCAAACTCATGACCTTGCGTGTTTGCTTTACTGTTTAGCTACAGGAACTACACCACATTAGGGGACCTCAACAAACTTTCAAGTGTGCATAAGGATGGCTTAAAATTGTTTAAAATAAGACAAGGCAAGCATTATAATAAGCTAAAATCATTATTTTGCTTATTTTAATTCACCAGCTCAGCAGCTTAATTGATTGTCCTACAGTTGAACTTTCCCACAGTAAAAAAAAAACCACACTTGACAAACTGAACTTTTTTCACATTGATAAAAATGTATACCTGACAACTTTGTCTGTCTGCTTATGTTTGTAAAGCGACTTTGACACAATCTGCAATATAAAAATTTCTATTGCATTCTCTCAAATGTGGTATAATGTTGTATAGTCTAGTATAGTATTGTATTGTATAGTATACTTATTTGGAAACTCATTAAATTACAACAACAAAAAACATTGTGGAAAAAAAACTGATTTATAAGCATTTAATATCTTAAATGTAGTTAGACTTTGTCCTGATAGTCCTCTTCAGACTGTAAATCAGTCTGCAACGGAATGTCATCTAATAGTAAGTAGATCTGTTGTGGATCATCAAAATAGTAATACTGAAATATTCTAATGACTGCTAGTTGACATAACAAATATACTTATGATAAACAGAATGACAAAAGGAGTTAAAATAAACTATTAACTTATTTAATCCAGTAAATCACAAAAGGAGCTGGACAAATTATGAATGGTGTGAATTTTGTTGTGGACAAAGGATTGAAAAAGGTTGATGATTACTTTTTGTCAGTGAATCATCAACACTGCAGTCATTTTGATAACCAATGTCACACAGTCCGCAGCTGTGACAGTCTTTCTGACCGTGCCCGGGAGTGAATCATTGCACCCATCACTCATGGGACGTGTTCTATTTAACAGGTGAAAGCAGCCTCTGAATGAGGAGACAGGAAACAAATCAGGCCAACAAAAGCTTCAAAACCTGCTTGTGTACTTGGAAAACATCATGCCGGCTGTACAAACACACGCTGTGTAATTAGGAGAAACAGAATGAGGGAAGGGAAGAGACTGGGATATATTTTATATCACTGCTGAGTCGAAGGCTTTGAGATGAGTATAGTGAGCTAAGGGCTAAACAAACACCACTAAACCCAATCTATTGTGGACACGATCCAACATACAGTCTGCTGGAATGCAAATGACCTGATTGCTAACAATCAAAAGGGTCAATTAAACTCCAATTAATTGATCATATGCAGTTTAACAACCCATTTCTGGGCTAAAATGTATTTCAAATATGTTCTAAAATAGTGTGAGGCTCAAAAATATGTATTTTGAAATCAAAAATATATTTCATTTCAAACGTCACATACCAAAATATATTTCACAATGTAGAGAAGAAATGATTCAGAGGAAGTGCATTGCAAAATAGTCTAGAGTAACAGAAAGAAAAAACAAATTATGAACAGTTATAGCTGTATTTTTGTCCATTAGAAGTCAAGAAGAGATTTAAATTAATAAATAAATAAATAAATATGTTTTTTGCTTCACACATTTTAGACATCAAATAAAGACCTTCTTCACGTTATGGTAGTGTATATTTTTAGGCAAATACAATGCTTTTAAATATATTTGGGGTTTTTTTTTTTCATAATTATTCAAAAATGTCCAAGAAATGCATTTGTAGCAAATTTTAGGCAAACATATTTTTGCCCATTAAATGTGTATTTTGAAATATATGTTGTTGTTTTTTGCCTTATTGGTAATGGATGAGGCATAGGCCTGTTATTAGCAGTTTCATTACAGTTGATGTTTTTGAAATTTCATCTAGCACATTATTTGTCCGCCGTCCCCCAATTCGGTTGCTAAACCCCTCAAATACACGAGAAACAAAACACCCAGCTGGCATACACAGAAGAGTCAATCAGTCATATTTATCACAATGCTTCAGTGGATGTTGAAGTGGCCAAATGTGTGTGTCGTGCACTAACACAAACAGGCAGCGCAGGGAGATAAGAGGATATTTAGGCAGTAATTAGCAAGCGTGAGAGTGAAATGGTGCGGCGGCCCGGTGTGATATTTGCCATGCTGTGTTTAAAGGCAGCCTGAGTAAACAGTACAGGGAAGGTCAATATTATTACAAGGAGGTCTTGGAACAGTGAGACTGTAGAGCTGAGGAGGAACTGACAGCTGTTTCCCTGTTCCCTGATCAAACATGACAGGATGTCGCTTCCTGCATGTCATGAATATGGACTTTGAAGATGAATTGGGATATTTGGCACCTATTAGCCTGGGAAAGGGAAATATCAATCTGTCTATGTATATTGCGTAATATATAATATGCAGGCTGGCAGTCAAAACTTTGGAAACATTATCTTTTTTTTATGTTTTGAAAGAAGTCGTTTCTGCTTCTCAAGGCTACACTGTCAAAAATATCGGCAAATTAGCAGTTTTTCATATTTTGTGATTCATGTTTTTATTTTTTCCCTTTTTATTCATGCTTTTGAATTGCATTATGGGACCTTGATCTTTCTTCCAACAAACTTTAACCTTAAAAAGTTTTTAAACAGTGAAATATTTAATAGTTTAAAGTGATATATTGACTAGGTTGGTGTTGTATATTACGGTACAAAAACCTTATACTAAACTGGCAGTACATTTTCTGTTGTTTTACAGACTTATTTTTCTACATATTATTTCTTATACATTATATTATTTCAAAGTACTAAAACTGTAGAGTTGAATTTTCAACATCAAAGGTCGACAGAGCAGAGATAATGCAATTCACAACCATATATAAATTGAAAACAAAAACTGTTAACAGATGAACAGATATTAACAGATTTGTTTTACATTGTACATTTATGTGAAGTACAAATAAAAACAGCAGTATTGTAAAATATGGTGTTGGGAAAAAAAAAACATTAAATAATATATTAAATCTTAAGTCACTTAAAAACTAAATGTGTTATTTACCTTTTAATGGAAGTAATTTGAAAGTATGTTATGTTATTTTTGAATATTTCTAAAATAGGCTTACAATTTTATATATATACACATACATACACACACATTTTTTTATCCAACACTGAATATTATTCAAATGTTGAATGTTTTCTGTGTGAATGTATTGTATGTACTGAAATTCAAAGCTAAATTTCAGCATCATTACTGACTTTAGTGTCACATGATACGTAAAAATGACAATTATAGTCAGAACAAGAAGTATTTTCACTTGTTGATTTGATTGAATCACATATTGATTTCTTAACTCTGAAGCAAAAAAAACTAAAAAATATTTAACTGAATTTAAATGTCTTGACATTTTTGCTTTTGAAAGTGTAATAAGCTTTTAAAACATATTTTAATGTTACAATTTGTTATATAATATTACATTTAATTTATTAACAATAAAATAACTACATATATTTAGCAATTTTATGTTTAGTTGTTGACTGTTAAAAACAGGAGAACAAACATTGTCCTGTGCTGCCCCCTGCTGGTAATATTTTGAATTACAACCCTCTGAAATCAGATTGGACCTGGATCCACAAATAATTGCCTTCATTTATCAGTGGCTGCAGTCGAGAATTTTCCACCATTTTAATTTTCTTTTTGTTTCTTTTAAATGGCATCCAACTGTGATCATTGCAGCTGTACCATCATTCAGAGCTTTTTGTGCTTGAACAAAACAAACAAGCGTATCTCAAGCTCTCATTTCACAGTTGAAAGTGTGAGTGTGAGAAGAGCAGTTAAATCTCCTCCAACAAGGCCTTCTTAACGGGGCACTAAAGTATACTGTCAGCTGTGTGTGGATGTGTGCTTTTGTCAGCCTGTGTGTTTGCCTTTCACAATTTGCTTTGACATTTTTCATCTTCTGCCAACAAAACAGAGAATGCTGAGCAAACAGCATCAGTCAGAGTGTGTGCACAGCAAACCATGTGACAAAAAAAGAGGATGGGGGAGGAAGTGAGACACATGCAGAAAAACACACAGAGGAGAGCGCCAGATTCACACATTTATCATAAAAAAACTGTCTTCAAATTATGAATGGATCCTCAAACTAAGTACTCAAAGAGTGAAACTCTGCACTACTGTATAAAGTGCTGTAAACAACTTACAAATGTGTCATTGTTTCTGTAATTAAAATAATAATTTAAAAAAATCCTTACAAATGCATTTTCAACCATCCAAAAATGTAAACAAATAAGACTTTTTTGTTTATTCATTTCCAGCTGCAACCCATCACTGGGAAACATCCATACACTCTCATTCACACACATACACTAGGGACAATTTAGCTTACCCAATTCACCTATAGCGCATGTCTTTGGACTTGTGGGGGAAACCGGAGCACCCGGAGGAAACCCACGCCAACACGGGGAGAACATGCAAACTCCACACAGAAATGCCAACTGACCCAGCCGAGGCTCGAACCAGCTACCATTGCGCCACCGTGTCGCCCCACTTTTTTGTTTAATAAAAGAAAAAAAATTGAGCTCAGTGGTTGCCAGTGACACCTACAGGTTCCATTTAAGAAAAGCCACTGAACAAATTACTGAATGAGTCGCTAATGAATCAAAGCAGTTACCTGTCAAATATAGCCAAAATAAACTGTGTAATGTGTAATAAAAACATGTAGAATACAGGACATGCAGTGGAATAGTGGACAGGTGAGCAGGGCAAGCACTGTGGTGGGATGTTGTGTGCTGGATTGTTCGTTTTGGTAATGGAAATGGCAAGATGCGCATACATTTAAAAAAAAACAAAAAAAAAACGTATGCGCACAACTGCGTAGGACAAACTTTTTATCTAATAAGCAAAAGTGTGCATTGAACAACAGAGGAAACAAATTTACCAAATAAATTCCAGCATGCAATGGGACGACATTAATAGACAAACAAGTGCCCCGACCACATTGCGTAACATTTGAAATGTTGTTTTGGTCATTGTAAAATGCACATCTCGCGCCTCCAAAAGCCAACGCATGTTCATTGCGTTTCGTCTTCTGAGGCACAAGTAATTTATTTTATAAGAAAAAAGTCCACAGTCTTCTTCTAATGCAGCAAATTTAATTTTTCTTTTTTTAATATTTGGTTTATCAGCAATTGATGATTTAGTTTGGTTGTTTGACTAGTTGGATGGAAAGGTGCTTTCTTCTCAAATGTTTTATGCGATATTCCAGTTTTGCAGTCTAATTTGCATCTTTTATGGAAGCAGCTACTAACCAAAGAAACAGATTGTTCATTTTGATTTAATGACCAATAAAAGAATTGATTAAATCCCATATACAAAATGCTTCACTTAACTACACATTAAAGCCAAATTTTAAATAAGAACTGCGTGATTGTGCCTCAAATTGCATCCTATTCTGTTGTTCTCTTCAAGCTTGCTATTCTCAGCACTGAATGTCAGCACACACGTCAGATGTGCGTTTCACACATTCTGTGCAGAAAAATGCTTGAAAAAAGGAATGTTATGGATATTTTTGAAAGGCAAAATTCGTATCAGATTCGTTCACGAGCTGTTTATGGTTTAAATGTAAAAACGGTATAATTTAATTTTATACTCATTTATTTATTTATTTTAAATGTTAAAGCAGTCCGTTTTTTAATGCAAAATAAACTATCATGACACAGCACTCATACACGCTGTTATGATTATGCATATAAAGAATTAAAGGTGAACTTAAATGGTTTGCCTTCACCATTTAATTTCACCAATGTGAAAAGTCATCTGTCATCAAGTTAAGGCCCTGTCCACATGCCACAAAACTTTTTTCTCTGCAGTTTCGCTGTTTGTCCACATGAAAAGGGAGTATTAAGTGACTGAAACTGAAACTTTCTGAGAACTCCGACCATGGTGAAGATTTTCTGAAACTCTGGGTACAGTGTGGACACAACAAATGGAGTTTTCGCCTCATGACGTCAGCGTGTCAGCGCTGTTTTCTCTATTCTGATGGGCCAACACGGCTGGGTTCACACCAAACACAGAAGACGTAAATGAGGCCAATTCTGCATGTTTACGGCAAATGCATCACATATTTGCTGTCGTTTGCACCGTAGGACTGTAATCTGCCTTTGTTCTCACATTTGCATTGACTTGTATACAGTTTACTGGTGAAAATACTAATTCTCCCTTGGGTGTGAACCCAGCATAAAAGCGTCATTATTGCCGCCTGTTGGTTCGGCGTGCCCTTAACATGCATCACAGTGCGTTTTGGCATTTTTGTGTGGACAGATTTTTTTTATAAAAGCGGGGAAAACTCGGTTCATAGAAATACCCATGTACGTGTGGACATGACCTAGGACTGTGTTCAAGTTTTTTAGCATTTTGTTTTTAATTGTGGCTGTGAGCTTACAAACCATCATTATAAACAACGCTAAATACTCAAAATAAATTTTGGTTGTACAGATAGGAGTGAGAAATCATACTGTATTGTTACTATAAGTTTTCATTCCGATATTCATGTATAATCACAATAATAACAATGACTTCTAGCTCCACTGTGGCAAGGCATCAGGGGTGGATGAGATCCGCCCTGAGTAGCAAGTCTCTGAATGGGGTGGGGTTGTCTTGGCTGACATGCCTCTACAACGTTGCATAGAGGTCAGGGACAGTGCCTCTGGACTGGGCAACTATGGTGGAGTATTATAGCTGATAGTAGAACCCCAGATTCAGGAGGAACTTGGAGAAGGCATTTGTCCCTTGTGTCGTTCTTTGGGGGATGCTCTGGGAGTATAGGGTACTAGACGCTCAATTAAGGGCTGACCATTATTTGTATGACCGGAGCAGGAGTTTGGTTTGCATTGCCAACAATAACTCAGACTTCTTCCTTAACCAAGATGGAGGACTTCAAGAATCTTGGGATTTTCTTCATGAGCGAGGGAAAGATGGAGCGTGAGATTGACAGGCAGATTGGTGCAGCAGCAGTCATGTGGTCAATGGACCAGTTTATTTGTGGTGAAGGAGGTGAGCCGTTAGGCAAAGCTTTAAATTTCTCGGTCATTCTACGTTCCTACTCACCTATGGCCATGAGCTTTGGGTCATGTCCGAAAAGACAAGATCTCAGATACAAGCAGATAAAATTTTCTTCCTTTGCAGAGTGGCAGGATTAAGGATCTAAGGCACCCTGAGATATAGGAGCTCTAGGAATAGTAGAGCCACAGCTCCATATATGTAGAGAAAAGCTGGCTGAGGATTCTGTTTCAGATGCCTCCTGGACGCCTACCTAGGGAGGTGTTCTGGGCTTGTTCCACTGGGAGGAGACCAAGGAAAGGACACACTGGAGGGACTGTCTGTTTTTTAGAAATAGATTAAAAAATAATAATAAAAAGTAGAGAATACTTAAACATTTATGGCCACCACCTACCAAAGACTTTTGAGTTTTCGCAGCTATTAATATCAAATAGTACTGTAGGTACAGATATCTAAAAAAGTACTAGTAGCAAATGAATAACTACTAGTATATCAAAATCTCTTAAAGTAGTATAAAAAGTATGTTATCAATAATTAATAGTATCTATTAAGGTAGTATATATTTAAAGAGTACTAGTATCTAATAAATATATATGTAATAAGTACTGATTTACTTGTAAAAAGTAGGCCCTACCTGAAGAATAGCTATTGTACTTGAATAACTATTAGTACTTAATGCAAAGTCTTAGATTTTAGTAGCTAAAATGACACTTAACCGACACTCGCACCATTTTTGAACATTCGCACTCGACACTTTATTACAATCATGCCAAACTACTAAAAAAATAAAATACAATTGTGTATTTATGAAGTGTGCTTCACACAGCTGAGTGGGCTAGACAAACCACCTGTAGAAACACACTTCTCTCTATAAAAATAAAACTCCCCCCTCCTTAATCTAGCACTATATTCTCTGAGCACTAACAGTTCCTTTGTATATCTGGCATTTCTTGCATGTATTGCCTCTTCGCTGAATGCCTTATCAGTTGTAAGTCACTTTGGACAAAAGCGTCTGCTAAATGTAAAATGTCTAAAATATAAGTACTAAAAGCATGAAAATAGATAATACAATTTATAGACTAAACGTTAAAAGGCTTGCCCATATAAAAGTCTGCTCCCCAACAGGTTAGTGGTGTAGTGTGACTTACCTAGGAAATGAACACACACACAAAACCATCCATCTTCTTCAGCCTGAAAATCTACACAAAACTCAAAATTTATATAGTAGCATCAGGACATTTCAAGCATTCAACAGATGCATAAAGAAACTTACCTTGATGAAACACAATTTAACTTAACGTTATACAGTAAATCCCTCTTTTAAACATTTCAAACTGAAATGTACTGCTTCCAGCAGACTGTAGAGGGCAGCGTGTGTTAACCTGAATTTCTCTTTGAATCACACTAATTCTATTTAGGCTTAATAAGGAATAAAAACAACTGGTCTAGTTTGTTTAGAAATAAATATTTAATTATAAAGAATACAGGAAACAATAAATAGTTTCAGTTTGGTTACATGACTAAGGTGTGACCAGGTGTCATGAAAATATACAGTACCTCCCAGAGTTACATTAAGGAATATTGTGCAGTTGTAGAGAAAAGAAATAAGCAAGATAAACCAAGGTTGTCAATAGTGCCAGACCCACACACACGAGTGTATACATTTTTAACCAGTGCTTGTTCCTTTGTTGAGGTCAGTGAGTACACAAGTGTGTTTGACTGTACATGTGTTACATAGCCAAACAATATTGCTGTTTTAATAGCCTTAAAATGATTACAATCAAAATAGTGTAATCTATACTTTGACAACTTATAATGTTTAACAGTTTTAAAGTCAGTTTTATTGACATTTCTAACCGTTTGAAATGATGTACTCCCTGGATTATTCATGTACAGTAATGAGCTCCAGTACCTTTTCTGTCATTTCATAGATTCATTTAAAAAAAAAAAAGTCTTAAATTCTTAATTTGAGAAATATTTTTAAAGAATGTTTTATCTTACAAATATATGTAGAGGTAAATCTTCAACATCACATGTTGCATAAACAACAGTATTAAGTACTGAATTGTTAATTGTTAGTGAAATTAGTCTATCTCAGAATGTTTTCTTAT
>CAIGQW010053631.1:10200588-10205588 GCA_903798125.1 Danio choprae
GAAAGTTTGATTCACCACATCTGATCCTCTCCTTCATATATACATTCATTTACATGAATAAATGACAAAGAATTACACCATAAAAAGCCATTAGTTGACTTCCCTTAAAAAAGGCAAGTAAAACCATTGCCTTAAATGTATTAAATAAATGAACTCATTCATTCATTTTCCTTCGGCTTAGTCCCTTTATTCATCAGGGGTCGCCACAGCGGAATGAAACTCCAACTTATAAAGCATATGTTATTACACAGCAGATGCCCTTCAGCTGCAACCCAGTACTGGGAAACATCCATACACGCATACACTACAGCCAGTTTAGTTTATTCAATTCACCCATAGCGCATGTCGTTGGACGGTGGGGGGTGCTCGAACCAGCGACCTTCTTGCTGTGAGGTGACAGTGCTAACCACTAAGCCACCCTGTCACCCAAGTAAATGAACTATCTGCTTAATTATAAAAATCAAGTCAACCCAACAGTTCTAAGTTACAATGGCTTTACTCACTTTAAGTAAAGTTAACTTGTTGCTTTTAAGGCAATGGCTTTACTCACTTTAAGTAAAGTAACTAATAGCTTTTTACAGTGTATTCAAGTCAATAATAAATTGACAAATCAAGTTGTTTCCATTTTCTTTTGTCTACGTTTATCTGTTGAAGTTTGATTCTGTAATGGTTAATTCAATGAGTATTTCAGTTCATGATAAAACATTAAACCACTTCGACGTCCTCCCATGAATAACAGTATTGTTCCAAGATTCAGTGCCTTTTGTTTCCTGAGAGGTAGAATTCATGCAATATTGCATTCATTACTCTTTGCAATCTCAGGTTGCATAGATTCAGTAAACGTACAAACCCCTCTTAGGGATTTTCTTTTTTTTAAGATATAACGCAATATCTAGTAAGAGTGTCCTAGATACATTTCCATAATAACTTTGGTAACTTGTGCAAGACTGCAGTCAATCTCTGAGAGACACCCTTGTTCCAGAGGTTGTTAGTACTTGAATGTTTTCCTTTCAGTCTTTGTTGGCTGTGTTTTTGGGGTTTGAGTCGTACAGCAGAGGTAGACTATAAACACATATGATCCCCAGACTGACAGAGACACAAAGCAGCGCTGCTCCAATTGTGTTGTTAAAGCTGATGGCCGGAGCACTGGCCAGCAGCTGAGACCGTCTCAGACCCATGTCCATTTCTATGGCCTTCATCTGGAAGTGTGTGCCAATTATTGCACAGACGTGGAACAGCTGATGGCTGTGACCTGTAGGGGTCAGAGAAGAGCCATTCACACAAAAATCTAAATCAAAATATGCTGAAGGAACCTTTTCACCTGCTTTAAAATGTATTGTTTTATTTAGAATTTTTATGGATATTTAAAATGAACATGTTAGAATTCATACTGTCTGTATTCTGCAAACTCTTGTGTAATGTACTAATTTACACATGTAATAGAAATAAAACAGCACAGACAATATCCAGCAATGTTGATGCCAAAGATTTAGCATCAAGTGGGAGGATTTTGGTAAAATTTTTATTTTTGGTAAATCTCAGTGCCTACTCTCAAACTGTACATTTTTTAAATAATATAATATTAAAAAAAAAAAAGTTTGCAGAGATGCAGATATTGACAGCTGGAATTAAATTGTCAGGTTTTGGCTAAAAGAGGGAAAATATTATATGAAAATATATGTATAAATTGAAATAAATATGTAAATAACAGATCAGTTCTTATAAGAGCCGTAATTGTTTCAGCTAGAGACCAGACAATACCAATTCTACACTAAAAAAAAAAAAAAATTCATTCGTTTCCCATATTTTGTAGGTGTTTTTTTTGTTTTGTTTTGTTTTTTATGTATTTATTTGATCACTGCTCTAACCACTTTTAACATTGAAAGGTTTAACAATGATTTTTATTGACATTTCCACAGTCTAAAACTAAAATATTTCTGGGTTGGTTAAGAAAATTACAATGCAAAAACTGCTTAATGAACAGTCAGTACTTTGTTGATTTACAGATTTATTTGTTTGCATGTTATTTCTACGATTGTATCTCTATTTTTGTACCAAAAGTGCCAATAAAAGTCACTTTGTTAAACTTTAGATTAAATTTTTCAACATCAAAAGTGCATTTATGCCATATGAATACCCTGAAAACAACAAGCTATGGGCAACTGTTCCGTAACAACAGCGAACAGTATAGCTATGTATTAACAACAAAACAGTACGGCTTTTGGTCCGCTTTTTTTTTTTTTTTTGCTTCACTAATCCTTATTAAACCATAGTACATCACTATTTTAAAACCAGTGATTTTGATTCAAACAAGGCCAAAAACTAAGCAGTTTTGTCAAAGAAGTCAACAATGGTCATATTTATGTAGAATTATTTAAGAAATTTGAAGCTGGTTTGTATCATTCAATGTGGTATCTCATTTAACCTGAGTTTTAAACTGCACATAAACTTTACATGGTAGCATCAGGATATTTCAAGCATTCAATAGATGCATAACGAAGCCTACCCTTATGAAACACCATTTAACAACTTTATAAATCTTTCTTTTAAAAGTAATTTTAAACTAAAGTGTACTGCTTCCACCAGACTGTAGAGGGCAGCATGTGTCAACCTGAATTTCTCTTTGAATCACAGTACATCGCGATTTTATTTAAGACCAGTGATTTTGATTCAAACAAGCACAAAAACTAAGCAGTTTTTTTGTCAGAGAAGTCAACTATGGTCATATTTCAGCAGAAACTGTAGTAACTTAGTTTTAAATAATTGTAATTGGGATAATGAAGGTGGTGTAATTTATTGTGTTGTTTGTATTTCTATTTTTAAATTTGCGTATACTTATAGAATTTCATTCAATATACAATCTCTACTGTAATGTCATTTTTAAACGCATCAGTTCATGTATCACTTTGACATCTGAATAGCAATATCCCGCACTTGTGCTTATAGTACTGTATGTAGCATTGCCACTGCTGTACAGTAGCTAACATTTATGAAGACAGACATCTCTTACCAATGTAGTCAAAGCGTCCGGGTGCCAGTCTCTCAGGTAAGTGGGTTGCAAATAAGAAGCTGGTAAGGAATGCAAGCAGTGTATGTTGAACATGAACGGAGTTTGCTTCGTTATCCGTACAACCCTCGCCTACACAAACAAGCAACTAGAAAAGATGCAACAGAAAAATAATGCCAGGTCACTCAAACACTTCTATTTATACACTCATAAGTATATATAAACATTTCTAGAAACTTCAAAAAAGGCTAAATACAATATAGACAGAGGAAAAAGCCAAATAAAATGCCCCTGCCCTGGTTTTAAACTAATATAGTAAACAGATGTCAACAAATGTCATTTCCAATTGAAATCACAAGGACATTAGGATGTATACCCTGACTGCTCTTTGTCTAAAAGCCCTGTGCATTTGCATTGATGCAGTGTGCTGAAACTCACCCTGTAGAAGAGAGGAATGTTGTCAAACAGGTACGGGTAGGCAAAGGCAAGAATTCGCAACACCTTACTCATCCTTGGGCACTGTCTTTCAGAGAATCTGACAAAGACACACATTTTTATGTTAACATGAATGATAACAACAGTGTCAGTGAGATGTTATGTAATTGTAAGAAGCAGGGAGGAGAAGATGATGGTTCATGATCAGAGAAACTCATAAGCCCCTTATTAACAAATACATGGTAGTGGTAGCGTTAATATTAGTATAGTTTAGAGCGTTAGAAGGCATTTAAAGAAAGAGTCAAGGTTAATATGCGTATTAGTAAGGATTCTGATATATTCTGTGTTTAAATATTTACCTCTCGTCGATGTCCTGACTATAGTGATGGAGTGGTAAGCCAAGCCTTAGCCAAAAAAAGTGGAAATTAATATTGAGCTGCTGCCATGCAGTGTCATGCAAGTATAAAGTGTATTTCACACTTTTACCATTTATAACACATAATTATGTGGTATAGGACATCATTTTTGTCATGGTAATATATTTACATCAGTTTTGGAAGTTAGTCTTCTTGCAAAAAAAAAAATACACTACGGCCAATTTAGTCTCGCATGTTTTTGGACTGAAGGGGAATCCGGAGCACCCGGAGGAAACCCATGTGAACACTGGGAGAACATGAAAACTCCACACAGAAATGCCAACTGACCCAGCCAGGGCTCGAACCAGCGACCTTCTCTTACGCTCTTGATCAAATTTATATATCCCCTTAGAAAATGTGGCATATATGGTGTGTAAAAAATAAAAATAAAAACAGAGCTTATGGTATTTTTGGTAGGTGCTCCTCCATAGAAAAAAATATTTGGTGCTGTGATGAACACCACTGCAATACTCACAATGGGCACTCTACAGGTGTAAGTACATCATTATTCACTGTATTTTTTAAATACCCATGCTCATGATAACAATATCATGCATGATAATTATCACACTGTGTTGGATTATTGAATGTTGGAATGTCCATCTCTCATATTTGGAGAATGAATCCCTCTAAAGGATTGATTGAAAGAATTCACCAATTTGATTTGCGATTTCCATGTACTGATCCACTTACAAGATTAAAAATGTAGTTATTCAAATTAGGGCATGTTAGAAGCATTTAGAATAAATTTACCTGTTCAGATTTTATATTGTTAACTGATTAAATGATAAGTTGCACACACACAGTTCTCACCAGAACTCTGTAACCTACATTTATTCCTCCTTCATTCCTGTTGTCAGTATGACGGCATTTAGCAGAAAAGAGACTGGAGACTACTCCTCACCTGGAGTAGCAGGCCAGGCTGGTGGACAGGATAGTGTTGAATACAGCCACAGGGATGTAGTATGCATGAAAGCTGCTGCTCAGCCATGCGTCAGGAAAAACGTATGCGGAGTAGCTGATCGCTGAACCTGCGTCCACATCCAAACAGATACATCAATACAATTGATACTATGAATGACTGCAAGGGTTATCATGTTCAAAATATGTGTATTGTTTTTAACCATTTTAACAGTAGCTAT
>CAIGQW010053631.1:10210588-10211889 GCA_903798125.1 Danio choprae
GTATTCAAATGCTTAACTTGTCCTGACTTGTTTGTTTCTATGGCTATATCTGACAGATGGATGCAGAAACAACCACAAGTTGCACGAGTCAGTCTTATCAGTCTGTAGGTCTGTATTTAATCTCTGAGGAGCGCTAGTAAAGCTTGTTTCTTTGCTGTACAGTATGTACAGTAAAGATAAGAAGTGATAATGGTGGTCTTAGAGTTTTGTGAACTTCTGTCCTCCAGTCTTCACAGGTCAACTCTCAGCACTATTTTTTTTTTACCTATATTTCTGAGAGAGAATTCCCTGGCTTTGATATGTAGCCTGTATGGGAGCATAACATTTCCCACTATTTACAAAGAGCACCACAGATTTAGCCCTGCCCTAAAGTATGACATTTAGTGATGAATCACTTACAGCTCTGATTTACTCTTGCTTGCTTTAGAGGGATCAGTGAGTTTAATATAACCAAACATTAACACAGAGTCAAGTTACAGATTGCATGTTTCGTCCTATTGATTTACTGTCAGTTGACTGTGTGTTTAACCATTGTGTGGGATCAGAGGATGTGTTAGCTTTGAGATACGGCATTCTTTAAATAGACAAGTAATGGAAAAACTGTATTTGCATTGAACTGTAAATGCACATTTACATGTAATAATTAAGCAGTTTTTATTTGGAGCAAAGGGAAGATTTACACTGGAAGTGGTTTACCGTAAAGGAGTTAATACAGCAATACAGAGGTTTTCAGAGATTTGTTCCCAGACTTCAACAGAGTCTAAAAATCTTGATAGTTCTGTTGCCCTCGTCTATACACTCTGATCATTCTTTCTTTTTTTTTTTGGCTTAGTCCCTTTATTAATCTGGGGTTGCCACATCGGAATGAACCGCCAACTTATCCAGCATATGTTTTACATAACGGATGTCCAGCATATGTTTTATTCAACGGATGCCCTTCCAGCTGCAACCCATCACTGGGAAACATCCACACACACTCATTCACTACAAACAATTTAGCTTACCCACTTCACCTATACCGCATGTCTTTGGAATTGTGGGGGAAACCGGAGCACCCGGAGGAAACCCACGCAAACACGGGGAGAACATGCAAACTCCACACAGAAATGCCAACTGACCCAGCCGGGGCTCGAACCAGCAACCTTCTTGCTGTGAGGCGATTGTGCTACCCACTGCGCCACCGTGCTGCCCTGCACTCTGATCTTTAGGTCATGTGATTGGCTGGGCATTCTAGCAGCTTTATTTTCTTTTCTGAAGCCAGTTGAGAGTTTGCTTGGCTGAGATTGGAATTATTTTCTTAT
>CAIGQW010053631.1:10222076-10245000 GCA_903798125.1 Danio choprae
TAGTGTGTTCAACATTCTAATCAGCTAGTCAAAGAGTATCACTGACCAGATAGGGTTAGTTCAACCATAAATGACATTTCTGCTTTCGTTTGCAGTTCTCGGCTCCATGGCTTTCCAAATTGAGTGCCATCTTCAGAACACAAATGAAGAATGTTTTTTTTATTATTATTAAATCTGACATTTCTGTCCCTCCACTACACCCAAAACTCTACAATAAAAATTGATTAAATAAAATAGATTTAATTTGTATTATAAACTGCATCAAATTCTGGGTTCCACACAACTGACTTGTGTTGGGACAACATGAAGAAATTAAGTTAACTTATTAGTTTTTACAAATTTAAGTGGATTGAACATAAAACCTGCCATTAAGTCGCATGAAGTTCTTATTTTTGTTTTATATGCCCATAACAGGATTCCCATAGCTTGTTATTTTTTCTTTGAATGTCTCTGGACTGTTGCTGTGTGTGAAGGATGAAGGAGTTGTCAGATTTCATCTAAAATATCTTAATTTGTTTTCCAAAGACGAACAAAGGTCTCAGAGGTTTGGAATGACGTGAGGGTGAGCAATTAATAACCGAAATTAATTTTTTGGGTAGACTAACCCTTTAAGCATTTTGTTTATGATCGCTGATCAATGTTTATATGTAAATAAAAGCCTAACTGAAAGCGATCGACTCGCTTCGAAAAGCTTAGATTAAAGGACTCGATTTACATGGATTTATTTTTGATCTGGCATCAGGGTTGTCAGTGAACATACTTTCAACGGAGGAACAGAAATCTCTCAGGGTGATAAAAATATCTTCATTTGCGTTCTGAAGATAAGAACAAAAGTCTTATGGGCTGGGGGAAAATAGAAGAGTGCATAAATCATGGCACGCTTTTAATACATGCATCAAAAATGAGCTGGTTAGTCAAACAAAAACTATGTTTGATCGCAAAAGAATCTTCTGTGAAAGAATCAGACAAAAATGTATGTATAAAACGAAATGCCTTTATTTATACAACTTTAAAAAAGCAATTTAAAGCACAAAGACTTTAATAAACATTTGTCCTGCATAAAAATGATCGCACATTGTGCTTCATTTGCAAAGTCTCTACAACCTCTGGGTGTGCAGCTGTTGCGATCCAGTTTAACCATTTATTGCATACACATGAAAATACACCTCGCATGTCAATTTATAAACTTAAGAATGCTAATGTAACAAATGTGACCAAAAAGAAGGGGCAAACTGTTTTACAATTCTAAACTGCAGCAGCTTGCAGAGGAAGGCTTTGCACATTGTCCAAACTGGATGATTAAAAAAAAAAAAAAAGAGAAGGAGAGAAATGAGAATAAATTAATTCAAGAAACTATAGTTGTGCTTTAACATCGCTCACTCCAAGGAGTTCACTCAAATGCAAACAATGTTTGGTAAACCCAACTCAGAAAGGAGGCTTTTTTGAAACAATGCTTTCAAGAACAGACATGCTATTTCAAGTCTCTCTTTTCCCTTTAGAAATATGTAGCACTGAGCAAGATTTGCACACATCCCCACATATAGCAGTGATTGATAACATCCCCTGTTCCCTTCTAAACCCACTCCACATTATACAAATGTAAACTAAAGGTGAAATAAAATAGCAAAAAGGCATTTCTTCAGAGGAAGGCATGTCCGTAACACACCTCAAAAAGTTACTTTAATCACAATCTCTCTATATCTCGCTCTCAAAAAAATACACAAATGCTAAAGTTTCAGACAAAAATAACTCAAACTTTAAAGACTTTGGTACAGTATAAATGAAATGCAGCTCTCTGCCTCACTCATGGTAACATCTTTCCCCCTTTAAATGTACCTCTATCTGCTCATTAAATGACAAGTATGAAATGTGCATAGTATTATATGTGAGATCCGTGTCTGTGAGACTACAAGCAGCCTGATTTTCATGGGAAAACATGATTTTTAAATCAAAAGAAGGTCAACACAAAAGATACGCCTCGGGGCCCATGCACCCATAGTCTCTAAAAGCCATCTTTGCCAAACAAACCAGAAGCTTTGATATCAAACATTTAGAAATGTCACATTTCTCTTCTCTGACATTTATTTTCTGAAATTCAAAGCCAAAAGCCCATACTGGAATGTGAACATCTGCTCGAGATGGTTCTGAACAGCGGGTTGCCAGATAATGGGATAATATCTCGGCCTCTTAGCAGCCTTGGTAAGATTAAGATGGACAGGATTGAGCCAGGTGGAGATTTTACGGCAGAGGTCAAGTGGTTGATCAGATATTTACATAGCCAAAACTCAAGAAAATATTTCCGTCTGTCATCTCAGACACTTTGCTGTACTGGTCAGAAGGCTGCTAAATGATTTTGGTGATGCGAAGAAATGCTTTCAAACCAAAAAGAACAGAAATGGCTATAGTCGTGCATGCAAATCGTTTCACTATTTTAATAAAGTACTGATAATTTCGTGATTAAAACTCATCTTTTGCATGGCTGAGGTTCAATTATTCAACAAAATGTGAGTTGGAAAAAGAAAATAAATGTAGTTTAGATTACCTAAAAAAACATTAATGAAAAATCCAGTTGTCCAAAAAGAAAAGTGTGGAATAATTGGGAAGAGCTACAATAGATCAGTAAACAAAAGCTGACAATTCCCTTATTAATGATTCACTGCCATTAGGGTACAAAACTACTTTGATGTTCGTGAAATTACAATTCATCACACGGCTGTATAAAGGCATCCTCAACACACACAACACGCATGCCACACAAGTAAAGTGCATGACCAGTCTACATGTTACAGGGATGAACGCCAGCTATGCCACCATTCCAGCAGATTTCTCAGAAAGCAACCATACTCTTGTACGCCAAGCTGTGTTTGTTAATCTGGACAGTGTAATCTTAGTAACTATAGCTATGTTTCCTGAAATCTGTCGTAAACATGAAGCAAGTGACCTACGACCGCTTCTCTAAAGCTCTAAGTGCATTATATGGGCAGGACTGGGCCGCATTAGTGACAGCTCAATCTGATTGTGGGGAGATTCTGACAGAGCAAAGGATCATGAAACACAGACTGAAGGCTGGAGAGCGAGTTGAACAAAAAGGCGTTGTGTTTCCCTTCGACCGGGTAAACCTTCAGAAACATAATGCTACAGTTGAAGACATTTTCTTCATAGCTTACATGAACTGTGTTCTGCTCATGGGTAGTGAATTTAAATAACAAATGGCAGCTAATGTTTGCTCAGCATGTTTGCATTTCTGACTGTTTCCCGAACATTGCTTTGGAAGAAGGTTCTGAAAGCTGCTTTGCGATCCTTCATCTTGACTGAAGTGTGCCCAAATGCTGCAAATCTCAGCAGACGCATTTCTCAGTCAAACCCGCAGATCCGGAGATTTTAATATTAAATACCCAAACCCTCCCTCTTTCTCATCCAGACACATGCTGCAAGCAGCTGCGTTTGCACCTAATTAAAACCTCAGCATTGACACAAGAAGCACTGCAATTACGGTCTCAAACTGAAAACTACCAACGAGTTCAGCCATTATTTTTTTTCTCCCTGCTAGTCACGGTGGCCCTCATGGTGGCAGTCAGGAAGAGGAGAGAGAGGGCCGAAAGAGATCTTAACGGTGTGCTCCGCTTAATTGTGCTTAGCCCTCCCTCCTTTCAGGTAGCTTTTCCAGCGCTTGACAGAGTCCCTGAAGATGGGCGAGTTGTCAATAGTACCCAGCAGCTGGAGCTGGTTGATGTGCGTTGTGTGATAGTCCCAACGGGCCAGATTGGGCGCTGTGCCCAAAATAAAGTGGCGAAGATCATAGATGGTGCCTGACCCAGTGTCATACAGGGGAAGCATAACTTTCAAAGACTCCATTCCCTTGCTGTACAGCTGTCCTGCATCTCGCCCGAGTTTCTCACCCGCAGTTTGAGCAAGGTCAAACAGACCTATGAGGGAATAAATGAATCCATTCAGAACGAAGGAGCTAGGGATTGTGGGGTACTCCTCATACCAGTCATACTTGTTCATGAACACTGCTTTGACACCGTGCCGTTCTGAGGGCAGTTTGAAAGGTCCGGTGGCTCGCAGGGCAGCCTTTAGGTACGTGTCATCTTTTGTCATTAGATAGGCACGCACGAGAATGGACATGGCCTGTCCTTGTGCCATGGCTGAATACCAACCTGGCTCCAGCGCACGGAAACCCTCCCCGAGCTTACGGGTGACCATGATTGGCCAGCCACCACGATCGTCCTGGTTGCGCAACAACCAGTCGCTTGCGGCAAAAAAAGCCGCCATATGTGAAGTGGTGGAGATTGTGATATTGTCTATTGTCCCATGACCGTGCACCACTAACTTTACGACACGCCGTGGCATGGTCTTGGTGGCTTTGACTGCTTTGGTGTTGGAGAGGCCAATGCCTTTGCGTAGGTCAGTGAGAAGGTCACGGGTGACGGTGGTCCATGTGGTCCGAGAGCCGATCCCGTAGGTGATGTCACGGTCCTTGAGCGAAATGAGCTGGGTGCTGGTGACGTAATGGATAACAAATGGTGGCCCTTTCTCTGTGGTCTCCAAGATTACAGAGACGCTACCGTTAGATGTAAACTTCAGGTCAAAGGAGACGATGAAATCTTTTGTGTTGCCAAGAGGAAATGAAATGCCCTCTGAGTTTTCTGGAACACAAGGAACAAAAACAGGAAATGTTACAACACGTTAAACAGGATGTCAACTATGGTTAGAGCCACAGCAAATGTTTGGCTTTGGTACAATAACAAGCTCAAGGTGCTGATACTAAGTCAAGGCACTCTTACAATGACTGCAAATATACTGGGTAAACTTACTGTGATTAGTTTATTATGAACTACTGATGTTAACTCATATACACAATTAGTAAAGGAATTGCCACAAAAAGGAATAAAACAGTGAAAAAAACATGTAGCTTGTTACATCATAATGCATTTGTAGATTAATATAAACCTGTGTATTGCAACAAATAAGGCAGAAAAGCCATATTTGACCATTCTTATTTCACATCATTTGCTATACGTCATAAATTAAAGTGATAAACTATTGTCAAGCAACAAATTTGTGCTTGATAAATGCTGATAAATAGCATGTACAATAGTTCAGAGTCTATAAGAAAAATGGAAAAAATAGAATACAAACAATATATCACAATAAAAAGAGCTTTATATTTATATTTATAGTTTAAACCTTAATGAGTATGAGCCTGAACACTGTACAAATTAAACAGTAATAACGTTTGCATTCCTTCAAGCAACCTCACCAATCAAGTATTAGATCAAGTTGTTCAAAAAAACAAATCTTTCCACCCCAGAGCTGATTATTCCAATCATCAAACGTGTCATATCCTCTGAGTTTGAGTGCAATTACTAGATAACATTATCTTGTAGACAAGACCGCAGATTAACAATAATAAACACTCTATGCAACAATAAAAACAATAACAGTAAAGATAAAATTAGATGAGTGTATTCCAATTATTCCTCCAGCTTGAGAAACTCATAAATGATCATCTGTATGCTGCTGATTGTTGTAACAATCACTATCAGTATATGTTGCACATTAAAATGGAACATTACACATATGGTCGTGTACCGCGTAAAGCTAAACAAACCATTGAAAATATTGATTGTTGTTGCCAAGTTCATCTAAGTTGGTCCAAACTGTTGACAGTAATGCGTTGAAAATTCAATTACGCTACTAACTTGAGCCAGATGTGATGACCAAAAAAAAGGTCTATACAAATACAGATTCACACAGACTAGTGAAAGTACTTCAGAGAAAAGATGGTAGGCATTGTCTTAAAGGCACAAGGTTTCATTTGCACTTTCTCCTGGGGTTAATTAAACAGACACATTGGTGTCAGACAGGCTCTGACCATGAAATAACTTTAAAACAATCCATCTCACACTGGACAGTGTTAAAACTCATTTCTCATCCACAAGACTGTTGAGCCCACTGCAGTGCAACTGCAAAGTGAGCAGATCAGTTTGCGAACTCTCCATCAAAGTACTTTATCTCTCTTTGTACAGAAATGCACATTCAACACTTCATCCGAAAGTCATCTCTCATTGTTAGTGTCAAATTCCTCTTGCCGACTCTTGTCTGCGTTGCCTTCTGACAAGGTTATGCAGAACAAAAAGAAAAGTTGTTCAAACCCTCTACAGAGAGGAGAAAAAGCAGGCATGAAATAGCATGAGAAACAGAATGAGGTTGAGTAGCCGAGCAAGAGAGAACTCACAAGACAGTGTAATAACAACAACAACATTAAAGCAACACAGAAAATAGGACAAGAGAGGTATAAAGAACAAAAGCAAACTCGAAAGAAAACAAAAGAGGCTGCGGGAAGACATTTTGGCTCAAACAACCCCTATCACTATTTAATGCACTCATAAATCCATTACTTAAGGCAATGCAGAGACTAAGTGGATTTGTACTGTCCTGCTCTGATTACCCTGCCATCAATAGCTGTGATGTGGAGGACGGAGAGAGCAGGAGGGAGGCAACGTCCTGCTGGAGCCTTGGACCCAGTGTGTCCTAGATGGCCCCGCTCTAATCAATGCTCTGGGTGATGACACCAATTACTGCCTGCCAGTGCGACAGCTCTGCTAATTCTAATGGCTATTGATTAGCTCAATGCTAAAAAGCAGCACGGCGTGTCTGAAACCTCAAAAATGCTGCCTTATCATTCGGTATTCTGAGGGAAGAACAGAATGTACCGACTACTGATGGCTCCATCTGGTCGATTTCTGAAGGCAGCCGAGATGTTTCCTACATCGCTTTCACTACCACAATCCTGTGTGCGGAATTTGGTGATTGAAAGCATAAAAATATTCTCTCATGAAAGAAGATTTTTTTTAGCATATGATTCTATTTTTACAGATAATCAAGTATTACGGGAAGTTATTAAACAGCCTCTTTGTTCTCTATAAAAGATGACAGTCTTGGGTACATTTTCTAAAATGTGAAATTTTCTTTCCTGTGAAAGCTGAATTTTCAGCATCATTACTTCAGTCTACAGATTCACATCATGATCTTTCAGAAAACATCCAATGCGTTCAAGAGACATTTATTGATTTTTTTCTTCTTCTGAATAAACGTAAATTTAAAAACATATTTGATCTGTTTTTGGAGTAAATATCTTCGTCTAAATGTGTGAATGGCAGTGTATGACACACCATTAATAGTATGTTTTGGAGTGTTTACGTGAATGCCCAGTGGAGCAGTACTTCAAGAGGTCATGCATAGATGCTAATAGAAAAAAAATGTGAAGAAAAAAACAAAAAAGTAGGGATGCAGAAATACTGCACTGGTTTCATTTCATCAGACTAAAACCATTGAATGGCATTTGAAAAACATGATTTATTCTTTTAGTCTGACTGAAATTGAGCTGTAAACATGAGGGTGAAACTGAATATATATATATTATTGGCCGAAGTTTATGAAGAACAAAAAAAATATTGGATAAATTAAATAAATTGAAAGCATGCAGTTTAATAATCGCTTAGGTACCTGGAGCGCTGAACTGTCGTACAGACGTGGCTCTGGTCTTGTCATAGACTCTGGTGAGAGAGCAGCCCTTAGGGACCGTCCATGCGCTGGACCTGCTGTCTCTCTCCTCCGCCGTATCATACACCTCCACATGAGGCGGCCGCTCTGTCAGGTTCTTACTGTAATGACTCAGGCCATACTGAGCTATCTGGATAGCATAGAAATACCCTTGAGGGCCCCACTGGGTGGACAACGGTACTCCTGTAAGGAGGAAACAGAAAATAAATATAAGAGACTGGGTGTTAACCTGAAGAGAAAAAAACAGAAGATGTATTAGTACACCAATGGTTTGGGGTAAGTAAGTTTTCAGTCATTTTTAAAGAATTAAAAATTTGTAACCATGTCTTTACTGCTAATTCTCATTATATATACACACATACATATACGCATGCTCGGAGTTGAGGTCAGAATTATGTTTAACTGAGTGAAGATTGTTTTCAACATATTTCTAAAGAACAAAATTTTAATAACTGAATAAATTCTTTTATCTTTGCCATGATGACAGTAAACAATATTTTTCAAGATATTAGTAATTAGCTTTAAAGGCTTTATTAGGTTAACTATGCAAGTCATTGTATAACATGTTTGTATGTCTGTTAAACATACAAATATTTGAAAAATAAACCAAAAACAATTCACAGCAGGGTTAATATATATATGGTTTCTTTATTCAAAAACATTTCTACACAGCCAACAGTGCATCTCTGTTATGTTGGATTACATATGTTTGTGTATATGCTTTTCAAAACATGACCAAATAAGCTAACGTGTTACTCAGTGTTACTGATAATGCAAACTAACTGAATATTGGACCCAGTATAATGTGCGTAATGTGAAACTTTTGCGCATTAATAAGCAAAGTGCCTAAAAAGCCCCCTTAAAAAGCATTCGCAAAGCGACAACACCAATATAGACACAAACTCTATGAAATGCTCTCATTAAAATAACAATAACAATTCCTTCAGGTAACACAGGTTATCTTTTTAAGTCACCACACAGCATAGAGGCTGGCTAAAACTACATGTTCATAATACTAATGCTTTACACTGACTTCAGTCTTCAAATGTGTTATTTTATAAGGCTATTTTTACTGTTACTGTTGAGTCTGAAGTAGCATACAGTGGTTTAAGACCTGACTGATATTCATTCATTACAACAACCTAGTTTTAATGAATTTGTCAGTACTTCAATCTAGAGTACTCAGCAACAACTGAAAACATATAAACCTTCAATTAGCGAGAGATAAAAGAGGTGGGCACTGTGACGAAAAGCCAATAAGGTAAATAAGTCTTCAGTTAGCACCAGTTACCTTGGACTCAAGCAAAAAAAAAGAAAAAAGAAAAAAAGAAAAAGTAACAGGTCACCAGGCTTTCATCCACCCTCTCTCCGTCCTTTTTTCATTTAACCACAGCTCATCTATTCTACAGCCTGGCATGGCAATAATCAAGCCACAGGCAAAACACTGCAACCGCGCTGCTACTTTATAGCTGGCTTTAAAGGATTTATTCACAAACATACACATAAAAAACAACATGCAGGGTTAAATACAGACATAACAAGGCAATACAGATGACAAACACACCAATAAGGATGCCTCCCGCTTTCCAGCGCACACGCACGCACACACACACACACAACCGCACACACACACACACACACGCACACACACACTTTAAGTGGGACCTGTATCAGGAGGCAGATGGGCGCTGTGGAGGCGCTCTCTGGCCTAGATACTATTCAGAGCACTCTGATCCTCTGCTGGAGGAGACGCCATCCCTCAAACTGAAGGAGGAAAAAGGAGCTCTCGTTCAGTGTCGCCCTCCGTGCTCATCTCCTTTTCATTCTTTTTTATTCTTTCTCCTCTCTCTCTCTCCTTCAGCGGAGACTGATGAGTCTGTCCACTGTCTCTGATAATAGGCTCTCTGCTCTAACACACTGCCGCAGGCTCATGTGGGTTATTACCTCTGAGCTCAACACACTGTTTTTGTGCTTCTGACACCCAGGATGAAACGAGGGGAACACAACCTCTAATTAATCTTTGTTTTGCACTTTTGTGAATGTAACACCTTTCCAAAATGGACATATTGCTGCAAATTAAATATTCAGAGAAGGCCTAAGCCAATATTTTGTTGGAGTAATAATTTACTGATGATCCAAATATTATGAACATGAAGTTGAAATACTTCCATCCAGCATTACATTCCTTGAGAACTGGACTCAAGGCTGTTTTTAAAGTCGGCATGAAACGAATATGCAGTTATATTTTCATTCCTATTGTTACACAGAGTAAGCAAGTGAAACAGCTTCTCATACAAGAAAGAAATATTGATTTTGTCCATCAGGGACTGACTGGTGCTTTGTCATTTGCTCTTGCTGTACAAATATGTACGTCAGAAAAGATGAGATGTAATTTCAAGAGGGAGTGGAAATTATTTTGATCAAAAAATGACAAGCGCACATGGATTAGTGCCCCTATTATGCTTTTTTAAAAGGTTAGTTCATTTAGTTTTAGATGATTCATATGATAGACTTACATCTGAAAATACTTAGATTTTCCCATAAAAGAAAGTCACATCACTTCTTCACTCAAAGAGTCTCACATTAAAAAAAATAGATCTGTGAGTGCTGAATCAGATTTATTTTTACTTGTTTACTTATGGTGCTTAGTATAATTACCTAATTTCACATTACTGTTGATCTTATGAACACAATGACAACTGAAATGAGTTTAGATTCGAATTTTGTTGAATGTGAACATGTTGAATGTCTGAATTTTGCACGTTCATGAAATCTCATCATATACAATAAAATGCAGATACAGTACTAGAGATTAATTTATCGGATTTAATGTTTAAAACAGAATATTTAGTAAAAGTGCATAAATCACACTAGAGTTAATTGTCAATTCACAAGCCAATGAACACCATAACAGGCTGGTATTATGTAAATATCTTAAGTATCTACATAGATCGGCTACAAAAGTGAAAAATCGTTGCCTTCAATTTGAGCACTCTACAAACTGAACAGACCTTACGTTAAACCATGCATGAATGGAACCATTTGAAAAAGCATTGAAGAGCTGCATAAAAAAATTAAAAATAAAATAAAAATCACAATGTGCACTGATAAATCATTTGTAATAAATACAGCAATTCTCCATAAAAAACAAGAATTGATTTTATGGTGATTTTAAATGTTACACGTCTGCTTTGAGGCAGAGCTTGCTTTAATTTTCCATGGACACCAGAGGAGAATCAGAGGCAATGCTTCAAATCTCAGATGATTCCCTACAGGCTCCTGCATTCCAACACGGTCATTACTGCTACACAGCATCTTTGTAGAAAGCAGAACAGAGAGTGGCTCCATGTAAACAGCCTGTGAGTAATGGACTGGCGTCTGGTTATGTAGGAGAAGAGGCTAAAAAGGAAACAAAAGTAGGCGACTGGTACCACCTCGATCACTTTTGTGCTGCCACAGACAGTGAGGATTTCATCGTAACTCATAGACAACCCAATTTTTCCACCTGCCACAAAGGATTATGACATCAATGTGCTTCATTGGCGTGCAACAAAAAAAGGGTGTTCTCTGAATGCACACACAAAATAAGGTCTGCATATTTTAAAATATTTCACCAGAAAAGAGCTGAAAGTGGTTGAACCCTGAAAGCTGATCAATGACTCCGCAAAAAAATGAAAGCTAGTCAGAGCAGCATGTCTGAATGTGCTGCATTTTAATCGAGTACTGCAGGATGTGCTCCATTTTTTTTGAGAGAGAGAAAGAAGAGAGAGTGTAAAGGATTGTTTACACACTTGTCATTGGTTCCCCTGACATACACTTACAAATGCAAACAAACTGATTCGGTCTGCTTTGAATTTGATTCGCTTTCATTTAATGTGAAGATTATTCAACTTTGTTTGCCATTAGTATCCTGTGAAACACCACGCGAGTGATTCACCATCTTCAGTGAATAGTAATGATGTTGTGGTTTGGAAGGCATTCTTTATACTCTGGTATTGATCAGACCAACCTCATTTTCAATACTTCCTTAAGAAGTGATTACTTCATTACCCAGTCTCATTATAAGGGGAATACTGAAGAGTGAAAGGCACTGAGTGAATCACAAACTTTGTGTTAATAGCTTTGATATGATGGTGGTGGTAGTCTAACGATCAGAGAGAGTGCTGGGATCTCAAAACAAAAAGCCTCAAGATTCAGATCAGGGTAAAAAGGTAATCCAAGTACTGGATTGAAACTGAAATCAGAGTTTTGCTCCATCACACCAGAGATTTAGTCTCAAACAGGCCACTTAACCCCATCTGCTGAAGGACGGTCCTTCCAAAGAGACAGAGTGATGGAGAGAAGAGGGAGCCAGAAGGAAATGGTTGAAAGTAATCTGTCAGGGCAGAGAAACGGTGATAGATCACTGACACAGCGGAGAGAAAAATGTGGTTCCTGGACAGTAAAACGCTTCTGAAGGACACAACAGAGAGCATATAATCAGCTTTTTCCCGTCAAAGAGTGTCATCTCTTAGTTCATTTTGAAATGCTTGTCAATTATGGTGCTCGACAAAAAAAGGAAAATGATTCTGCTTCAATTTGGTTTTGCTTTTTCTCATTGACATTCACTACAAGACACATGGGAGTCTGAGTGCAAAATTATTCTCCATTACGTTTAAGGTCATCAAATCGGCTCTTGTGATTCAGTTCTTGGCTGAATCAATCCCACTTTCATTTGCTTAATGTATAGTCCATTGAGGGTGCATTACTCATGAAGAACCAGACGTACATCATTCGAGCCTGGCTTCCAGGAAACTCCTCTTGGACTGCACTAAATGACTATTAATGGCCACTAACAAGTTGTGTTTGAAATGAAGCAGGTCGCTTTGCCTCTCACTTCTCCCCGTGTGCCATAATTAAGTGCTGCTTTAATGTGACATGCATTTAGGTGAATCTTGATGATGAGGGAGAAAGTAACTGTGATTTTAGAAAGACACATTAGTAGAGCCAGTTATGAGTCGGTCCAGGCAGAATCTGCTGACTTTTCTCTCATTCCATGCTCTAATTATGAAGGTAAAACCGGCAGAATGGATATACACATGGTAAAATGGCCAGCCGAGCTGAGAATACGATACTTTTATTGCTAGCTGGATACATCATGATGACAAACTAGGTAGAATGTACCATTTAAACAACCTAAGGTAGCATAACTCATTGAAAAGCTGGTATTAAACGTTTTATGCTCCTTGCAGTTGTTCCAAACTTATATGCATTTCGCTCTTCGACAGAAAATAAAAGATATTTTAGCTAAGATATTTTAGAAAAATAGCTTTTGGTTTCTGTTGATTTACACAGAATTGATCCGTAATATGGACGTCGCTGTGGACTAGCAACTATTCTTCAGCAGAGGACTCATACAGCTTTGGAACATCTTCAGTAAATTAGAGCAATTTTCATTTTTTCTTTAAGATTTTTACTCCTCAACATTCACCTCAGGTGGTGTGACTCTAAAGCAACATTGTAATTTTGGCAGAATGAAACTATTACAACCCTTAAAAAGTCAGCAATGCTTCAGTGTATGTCACAAAACCATTAACTAAAACTACTAGCTTAATAAACTACTAATTTGTATTTACTGTAACTACTAAGTACTGTTTATTAATAGTTAGTAAGGTAGAAGATGGGTTTAGGTATTGGGTAAGACAAGGGATGTAGAATAAGATCACACTTTATAACTACTAATGAACAGTTAATATCATAATAATAGGCAGGTAATAAGCCAGTAGTTAATAGCATGAAAGTCTTTATACTAAAAAAAAAAAAAGTCTTATATGTCTGGGTTTATTCTGAGAGAACCAGTTAAAAAAAACAAAAAACAATTTTTTAGCAAAACCCTAGACATTGATATGATGTCTAGGGTGTTGTATTGTAAGGTTGTAAATTAAACCAGTCATAGTGAAGTTCTCTGGAATCACATATGATACATGTTATAAGGCACAAAAATATCAGGTCAAAACTGCAATCAATCTGAACTGGCTATTTTTGCTCGAACACCTCAGCACAACATTGCTATGCAAGCTTCATTGGATCAAAATGGATGAGAAGGTAAGATGTGTGTCCATGCCGTTAGCCTAGCGGTCAGTGTGCTGACACAATGCAACTGTGTTGCGAGTGTCCTGATTTCGAGTGACCTTTTTCAATTTCATCCACCCCTCTCTCTCTCCAACTTTATTATGGTAGGACAGTAAAAGAAGTGACAGAAAATAAAGGAAAACAATTCCAAAAATGAATCATAAAAATTAAGGTAAGAGGTGTAACCACTACCACATAACTCACCTTCCACTCCACTGATGCACTTGACTCTGTCACGCACCTCCACGTTATACCCCTCAAAGGACATGAAGACACCATTGGGGTGGTACTGCTCTCTCTGGGCATATACTTTGGAGTAACTGTGCGAAAACTCAAAACGATCATAACCATCATATTGCACTACCTTGCCGTACACCTCAAAGTACTTCTCCATCCAGCTGAAGGGCATGTAAACCTCACTGCCTTCTCGACGGCCTTTAATGGTGGCATCATCATTGATCAGGCAGTCAATCTCTTCATATCGCACTCCACCAACTACAGGTGGAGGTTCAGGGGGCTGGGGCTGCTGTGGATGGGTGTCTATTTTGGGGCTGGGAGGTGGTTGAGGGTGCCGGGGCAAAAAGCGCAGTGCTTTCTCACTCGTGCACTTGTTCCAAAGAAGGACCGTGAGCAGAGACAGAAGAGCGCAGATCACTATCAGGGTCTTGTAGTGAACACGGGCTGCCAGACAACGCATCATCCCTGCTTACCTGCAATGCAAACACAAAAATGTAAATTAACACACACATTGGTCGAAATGTCCATAGGCTGAACTGCTATAACAGGCTGCTATATACTGCTATATACAGAGTACCCAACACTACACCACTGACATTTCAGATTGAAGCTGTTGAGTAATCAGTAATCCAGACAGAGAAAATTGTATGCATACCTACACGGAATTAATCAGAGTTTAAAAGGTTCAATCAATATTTTTCCCTCCGCATGAATAATCAAATGCAACATTAGAGAAATTCAATATCTGTCTGGATGACTGTGTACGCTGTTTTGCATATTGCTTGTAAAATTCAGAAGAACTGGGAAAAGCATTTTCTTTTTTTCCTCTACATTTATTTATCGTGAAGGTCATAATGTTGGTCTTTGACCAAAAATGCACACAATACCAGATATTTCTGGATGTATTACAATAGAAACATACATTTTTGTCTGTTGGACATTTTATGCATTATAGTTTAGAGGCAACAGTGTTATTTTGGTATATTTACTATTACATAATATATATGTGTTAATGTATTAATATTTTGAAACGGCTTTCATTTTCAATTTAGCTTTAGTTTTTGTAATATTGTTGCATATTTAATAGCATGATTTTATTACTTTCAGGTTGAAATTATATTTCAACCTCAAATTTTGGTCAGGTTTTTAAGTTTCACTTTATCATACAATACATATATTTTATTTCAGCCTTCATTTCCATTGACAACACATGGAAGTCAGTAATCTATTTTCCATTGAAGAAAAATACAATATTCCAAAAATGCTTTTAAAATGCTGTAAAATGATTATTGTAAAATAATTAATCTAAATGACCTGCTGAAACGAACTGCATTAATTGTTTGTGCATCTCTAGCACCTTGCAAGAAATCTCTTTACAGGGATTTCTTTTCACATTTTAGTTTTCCATCCATCATTTCTGATGCAACATCCCAACGTTTGATAAAAATAGGTGCATGCAAAACCGAACGGTAGTTTCTACAGTGACTACTGTTTTTACAATAGTGATAAGCAGAACAGAAATGAAAGAATTCAATATTCTCGAGACATCTTTCCTTTCACAAATCATATTCTGCTGCTGCGGTTTCTGTACTAGGGAGAGAATCACATTAACTTCGTGAACACAGCTCAACGCAAATCAGCAGCCTCTCACTCATATCATCTCTTCTCTCTTTGGCATGTTAGCTTCCTCGCAAAGAATAAAAATCAATAAGCAGAACAGCACTGCTTCTCACTACAGATAATTACTGAACTGGGTTTGGCATGGACAACACGCCAACGGCATCATTAACAGTCAGCACCACTGTGAAGCTAAAGCTAAGACTAAGGTCAATGGAGAACAAAAACACATCAATCCATCAACCCAAACGTAGTGTCACACATGCCATATTTAACCAACCGAGCAAAAGAAGCCTAGGCATGATGAATGTTAGCCGTACGCATGTGCCTTTAGCCTGGCCTACATATGTATTAGTTGGAAACATAATTACATAGAGTTCTGAAATATTCCCTGCTCCAACAGATCAGGGCAACTGAATCATTCTTTCCGCCAATCTTCCCAGTTTAATCCTCTTTGTAGAGTTTGCACAGACCTGCGCTCCATCCCTTTCTAATCTCTCCCCCTTTACTTTGTCTTCCCCGAGTCGTCTCCGTTCAGATCAGAGTAGCGTCGTCTGACTGCACCTTGAAAGATAAGCAGTTCATCTCATTTGCTGAGGCTATAAATAATTTGATCTTTTTGGCTTTCGCAGGAACAGTTCACACGCTGTTAGTCTGAGATTCAGGACATGCTCGGAAAGTGCTGTCTGAATCCTAACACAGAGCACCTGATCAAGCCTCCCTGATGGAGCATCTGGATCAGGCGCCCCACCGCAGTGCGGGGCGCATCTGTGTACAAGGATAATTTGCATTCAAATCCACTAATATGCAGGAGATATGGCTGAGCTCGGTATAATCCAGAGATCAAACTAAAAACAGGAGGAACACGGATGTAATCCCTTCTCTGAACAAGTGGCACAGCGGACTTAAAGGAAGAGTACACCACGTCCTAGGGAGCATCATACTATGCTAGATTTAAGAAAATGGCTTTTCATAGTGGGGCTCACGGCTGGTAATAGGAGTCAGGGTTGAATGAGGTTTAACAATGCGCTGTCCCCATAGCTACAGCTGTGGCCTATCGGCTCCTTTGAGGAAAGCAGGGTTGCGCTGACTTAGTAAACGCAGTGCTAAACTGAATTCAAAACAAGCACATCCATCTCAGCAGAGCGAGAGCCATCACAATGTGCTTAGTGCTGTCTGTGTCGCCGAGACGACCTGACGGTGGCCACGCCCCCTCTGCATCCTCATCATGCTGATTCATGAGCTGCTCTTTCATCTAATGCAGGCCACTATTGATTCCTTCAGTTGTTACCTGCTAGCTGGAACAAGACCTCAATACCTACAGCTGCCCTGGTCAATTCATACACAGCAGTATAGCTGTCATCTAGAAAACTTTACTTGATCAAACTGGCCTGAATCCTTTTTAATCAATTAAAAACGCAAATATGAATGAGATTTTATGCATGCATATGACAACTGTTATTAGGTGTCATTTGCTCAGTTATATAATTTTAAATGCAAAGATGATATTTTTTTAGATGTCTTTGTCATGACAACTTGACATTGTCAAGACAACATAACTGTCATAAATCTGTCAAGGCCATTATAATGGTGTCATGATTTTTTTTTAAAGTGTCAAATATTTTTCTTGACCACAACAATGGTACAAATTGAATTTGTTATTAAAATATCATTAAATAATAATAAAGCTGTGGTAAGATTATTTGAAAAAAATAAAACATTCATACTTTTACTGAGAATTTATAAGAAATTAAGTTTGTTCCACTGAAAAAAAGTGACCAGAAAAATATTCATGACAATTATAATGGCCTCATGACAATCATGTTTCTGAGAGATTTATGAAAAGTTATGTTGTCTTGATAATGTCAGGACGTTGTGACAAAGACGAAGGTTGTGATGTGTGTATTTGGTTATGTCAAGTTGTCATAAAGACATCTCAAACAATGTAATCTTTGCATTTAAAATGACATAACTGAGCTAATGACACTTAATGACAGCTGTCACAAGTATGCACAAAACATCATTCACATTCATGACATGTAATCTTAAGTTTTTTAAAAGTTTATATAACTATGACACTTTTTAACAACAAAATCCTTGTCTTGACCTGTTTGGTGCACACTTCTACATTGCTGTGTTTTTGCATCAAGTGTAAACAACGACAAGCATTCTAGTCCACTGCAAATATATCAACTACATTATAAAAGTCTCTACATTACTTTTATAACCATGTTATAAAATCTCAGTTGGCTGACACGTCTATGATAGCAAGGTATATGCTCTACGATCTCACCGTCCAGCCGTAGGCTACACAATCCCAGGCTGCCGTCCTCTGCAAGCACCTTGAGCTCAGGGAACAGTGTGAGGTATTGTTGACACATGAAAGGCTGTCAGTGAAGGGGGGGACAGGGCTGGCACAGGAGAGCTGGGTGCAATGAATACCAAGCTTTCAGCTCATTTGTCACCACAACCCACACAGACCTGCTCCCGAGACTGAACGCCTGTCCTCCTTACTCTGGCCTGCCATGGGCTCTTCATGCTACACCAGACAATGGCGAAAGGAGCTGGAGCCCCACTTTCTTTCTTCCTTTTCTTATTTTTTTTTTTTAAACAGATTTTAATATGCAAGATATGGTAATCAGAATCAATTCTACTAAAGAGAATGAAATCTTAAATATTGGCTTTAGAATTAAGAATATCTTAGCGGGGCAAACAAAGTGACAAATCTTACCACAGGGTATTTACTAATGTGCATGCTTAATCCACTATGAAACTTCTGTTGAACCGAAAAGGCTTTGTGACAAGGGTTTGGCAGTGAAAGAAACAGAAGACAGAATCTGAGACCTATTTTAGGAAACTTAATAAGGGTTAAATGGAATCCATCCACATTTTGAAATGCCACAGGGAATACGATTTCCTGCTTTGCTGCACAACATATTAATCAAAGAATACCTCCAAAAATGAGCTCTTGTGCTGGCTCTTACATCTCCAGCCAAACACAGAAAGGAAATAAATAAGTCTCCAGAGGGATTTTGATCATGCACAATATGGCTTCTGGAAAAGAAGAGCAAGACCCAGAAGGGCAGTTACACCCATGCTGAAGTCTTTCGTCACTCGGCTGAAACTGGAGACGGCTATTAACAAACTTCATGTAAACAGCTGCAGAAAATTGTTAGAATAACAGAAGTCACTGGCTACATTAGAAGCCAGAATTAAACCCTGAAATTATGGCATGAGGTTAGGGCTCAACTGTCAACTTGAGGTCATTCTTTAGTCATTAAGACAAAATCATTTAAATTACAAAAATGTTAAGATTGCAACAAATATCACGATTACCTGTAAGACAACAAAATAGAGATTTCAAGCATTTAGCATAAACATAGGGACAGATTTTAAGTGCTTGAGCAAACGTACAGCCTCTTTTGCCATAAAAAAAACTATTCAGGATTTACTACAAACTCGAACAAAATTAGTGATGAAAAGGCATGGGCCCAGTTATTTTTGCAGCTGACCTTATTTTGTAGGAGTTTCCCAGTCAAACTGAAAATTTATGGGAGGAGAGTTTTAAAATGAATCATGCAACATTATTTACTAATTTGTGGTAGTCAGTTTACAGCAAAAAGGTATGTCTTAACCCATTCTGTGCTGTGTTGTTAGTAGGTTATATGCATCTAATTATCATCGGCTTGCAATCTAATTTGCGCTGCTCTTGGTACATTGTGTTGTTCATTATGGAAATGAGCTGCTGTGTCTGTGTTCTTTAAATTGAGCACCGTCAGTAGATCACTTGCAAAACTTTACACCCATCGCCACTTTCATTGCATTGCGTTCTCACAATAATTTGCCAGGTTTAGAAAATTATTGGCCTTTTGTATTGTATGCATCAATCATTTTGTCTCAGCAGCCTGTGAAAGGACTGATGTACAATGTTATAAACAATTCAATTGTTTATTTACTCATATTTATTTATTTGATGTACTATTTTGGGAAATGACAAATACAAATCTATCATTCTGCATGCAAAGATGGAGTTGGATATGAAGAAAATTGCCACGTTGTGTAGCAATAGACAAGTCTATGGATATCACTCATGCAATATGCAAACATTGCAGGACAGTTAAGCTGGTGAAGGAGTCTCAAACCATGGTCAATTATTCACTACAGAAAGTAAAAGGCAAAAAGTGTGCGAGCTGTTACCATCTGTCCCTGCATTAATGGTGCATTAATTCTTGCAGAGCTTTTCGGAGCTGTATCTACCTTAACATATGCTGATAATGGTACATCAAGTATCTTAATTTATTGGATTAACATTTCTCTTGTGATACAGACATACATTAATGACTATGGTGGAAAAATGGAATAATATTGAGTTAAATAAGTGTTTATTTATGAGTTGGTGTTTAAAGATGCTTTTGATTTTCATCAATGACTACTTATTGTATAGTATATTGTAATTAATGAGGACAATGGAAGCAATCACATCAAAATCAACGTCGCGTCATTGTTATATGTATTTATTTATTTTTGTTGCTTAGATTGTTCCATTGTCCTCATTTGTAAGTTAATTTGACTAAACGTGTCTGCCAAATGATTACATGTAAAATATTTTGTCAAAAAAAACAACAACTTTGAAACCATTTTAGAGTAGTGTGCAGTGATGAAAACATATTTAAAAGTTATTTAAAGAAGTTATAGCTCATGTTGAGACAATTTTAGTTTCCTTTCAATCTAATGTAAAAAAAAAAAACAAGAATATTCCACAACAACAACAATTTTTATATAATGCTCTTTTCTTAAACTCAAAGTGCTTTAAATAAAAAAAACAAAAAAATAAATAAAACAGAATAACAAACTTGCATAATAAAATCTGTAACAATACTCTTAAATATAATTAAAACAGGTCCAACACACCCTCATTGGGAATATGTGCCCAGGGCCACATTTTCGAGAACTGAGAAATGTGTTTGGGGGTACATATGGCTGCATTTTGTGAATAAAAACTAACGCTACAGGGCGGTACCACTGACCACTTGCATACATATGGATGGCTTTTCTGGCATGATCGAAAACAAATGGTGTCAGACTTGGGACATGGAGCAAAGCAGACTGTGGTTCAAGTCCAGCAAAGGACTGTTCCAGAAACCAGGTCCCAAAAACCCTCCCAAAAAAGCAGTGTGAGATTCTAGTTTGCTTTTGAAAAAACTACCGGTTAGGTTTAGGGAAGGTGGTGAGTGGTTCAGTCGATTTTAAGCTGATATATGGACGCTATTCACAAGACTTTTATGATGCATTTAACAATCATTAGCAACTTAAATCCTTGAAAGTTTTTTAGACTTTATGTATATTTATGTATGCATTACATCACCCTCTTCTGGCTGCCGTTATTAGTCTCACACAATTTTTTTATTTTTCTGAAAGTCTTAATAACGCTATCATTGAGTTTTTCTTTTATTATTTGAGCAAATAGGATTGAAAAAAAAAATTGTTTTACTCTCCCTATGGCAATGTCCACTGCTGAGAGACCCGGAAATGTGAAAAGGTCCATTATGCAAGACAAGACAACCTAAATCTCTCATGAACGTGCACAAGACGGCCATTGAGACTGGCAAAAATGTACAAAGCGGCCTCTGGTAGATTTATATAAAAAAAAAAAACAACATGCATGAGAAAACGTGCCCCGGTAACATATTTGAAATTGTGAAAATGTACATGGTGGCCTCTAGTGAATTTGTGGAGAAAAAACAAACAAAAAAAAACCCTGCAAACAAACATGGTCCAGGGTACATATTTCTCGGTTCTCAAAGATGTATCCCTGGGCACATATTTGGAATGAGCCTGGGTTGGCAAAGGTTGTTTTATGACACAAGGCCAAGATGCCTTTCCCTCTGGGCAGCACTGAAAATCAAGCCATGTGTTTGAGCTCAGGTGTGTCAGATCTAACTAAACTCTGGACATTTCCTTTCCTCTGAACCGCTGATCAGCCTGGGGACGAATCAAGGGCAATCTGCAGCTTCAGAAGGTGCACTATTACTGATACCAGACCTGGCAGCTAGTGAATGGGTGCAGACAAATGAAAAAAGTAAACGGATGAAACAAAAACACACTGATCCCTTCTGTTCTAGTGTGATACAGCTACAGTACATTATTAGGCTCATTAGAGAAAAAGATATTGCCAGGGGGACATCAGAGGGATTCCCCCCTGTGTAACAGATGCAGCCCATAATAAGCATAGATGACAGGCTAGGCTAATAATAATGCAGTGGATGTAATTTAGTCTAATTCTCATTACAACGGGAGCATGGGAGAACTTCTGTATCAGCAAAACGGCAGTTATAGAGGACACGCACAGAATGCAGGGTGTAATACACATCTGGGGTCAAGTTTGAAAATTACCCCTTCGTTTAGGAAAACATCAGGGGAGCACAGCTAAAGCGCAGCCAATCAGATGCACTAGAGTCGAAGCGCATTGCATGTTTGATCTGATATTAGACTGCGGTACAGTGCTATTTACTCTTCTGCCACAGTGCAAATCCAGAGTTTATAGCTGGCAAGGCAAGATGATCAAAGAGCAGATGTTACAAGGATCTCCTTCTGGCTGCAATTCGTGATCTAATCAACACACCTGTTCCATCAACAGGCTCTCGGAAAAAACAACTGGCTTTTACATGAATGCAATTAATGGTAGCTTCTATCTGAATGTAATAAGGAGCAACACTAAAGACAGTTGGAAAGAGTTGTGCGCGATCCATATGAATCTATATTTCCATTCTTTACTCTTAATACACTATGCGACAAAGAGACTTCTCAACTTTGAAGTTTCCGGAAATGCAGATTTGGGTCATGGTACAAATCTGTATTATTTTTTCATCTAGCATGTTTTTATAAAACAAGATCTTGAGGTGAAAAGTCAAGAATAAAATATGCAGCTTATCTTGTGCTCCACATACTTTGAAAATGTAGGTGACTGTCATGTGAAAGAACACCGCAAGGACATTACTCTCATTCATCACTGGAGGTAGTGTAGTTTTTGTTTTTTTATCTCTGGGTGCCCTAAAACCATAGTATACTATGCTAACATATCAATGAAGCTAATGGGATCCTGAAGTGCATTCCCTACATTCATAAATGTTTTTAACACTGTGGTACTGTTTATAGGCAGTTGAACTCACCTTTTTTCTTTTCTTTTAGTTCAATGTTTTTTTCTTATGGTAGTACATCTTATGTACTTTATGCTTTCATACATTATATGATTTTATGGTAGATTATATATTATAACCTCTTTTTTCACATGACAAGCTCCAAAATCTCTAACATATTTCATTCCAATTCAATAAATGACAACAAATAATAATAATAATAATAATAATAATAATAATAATAATAATAATAA
>CAIGQW010053631.1:10260212-10304762 GCA_903798125.1 Danio choprae
AACATAATATAATAATATATATAAAACAAGTTTATTAAAAGCAAAATGTTTTGTTCATATTAAAGGTCTTTACTGATAGGACCTCAATCCTAAATTTCTACAATGCTTTTTCAAATGAAAAAAAATAAAAGAACCTGTAAAGAAGAACTGAATAGCTATTTTTAATACAACTGCACATTTATATAAAGGTAAGAATTCACACATTCAGAAACAAAAATGCCAAGTATAGTATTTTATAATGGGTTCATTGTGGTTTTATTAAAATTTTCTCCTTCCATCTACAGATGCATAAATCATCCTAAATCAACCCCAGAGGCGAGATGAATGTGTCACTAAAACCATCCCTAATTCTCATCATAAAGCCAATAGAAACCAGAGGAAAATTAAATGGCAGTTCAGGGTTTCTTAACAGATGCAGAATCAGGAAAGAGTTCACAAATCGACGTTCAGTGAACTGCCACAGCTTGATTAACCAAGCTTATCTTACGTGACAAAAAGAAAAACTAGCGAACAAAGAAAGTCCTATCTGATGGATAAGATGGAGCGCGTGACAGAAGGTGACATTTAGGAGTTAACTTTAATCCCACTGCAGGGACTTGCAACGCTTTAGACGTTTCAGGGCTTTTTCCTGTGTTTTCAGAGTTTGCTCAAACAACCATTATGACTAGTTAGAACCACTCAAAGACATTAATTAGAGACGACAAACCAGCAAACAAAACAGTGCTGACACATCAGAGAGAGAGTCTATATAAAGCCTTTGGTATGCGTTCAGACAGCAGCATATGGCAAGTTCTCACAGGCCAAACATGACTGACTGTGACAGAAACCACATGCACAACCATCAACGCGATGAGGAAAAATCTGCACCATGCTTTCATCTGATCAAACTCCCTCAAAAACATGTCCCACATTAGCTTATGTTATATAAATATTGACATTTTCTTTCAGCAGACTGGACTTGCATTTCAGATTTTTACTTGCCATGCCAACATTTTCAGCGGCTACACAAACTAAATTTGCATAATTCAACTAAATAAAAAGCAAATCAAATTATTAAATGATGTTATACAATAAACATTTGTCATTAAAATTACAATTTTCCGGCCATTTCACACTAATAAATAGAGATGCAGCAGACAATCAGCCAAGTAACTGGGGACTGTTTGGTTTTATTTCTGAAAATATCTGTACCAGACTTGCTCAGTTGAATTGCAATCATTTTCTAAAATGTCATTTGAGTGGAAAATTGTGATGCCTGTACAAAGTACATCAACAGAAGCCGGAGACAGTCACACCAGCAGACTAAATACCATATAGTCATAGCAAGCTCACTGTTCGCAATACAGTGAAGTAATCAAACAAAATAAGCCATAAAAAGAGCATAATGTGTTCCTTGTACTGACTGACACATCCTTGAACGATGTGCACAGAAGGAGCCATCTCTCTGACAGCACATGATCCCCAATCCAGCTGCATTTAGCAGCGTATTATGGTAAAATGATCATATAACAATTTCAAATGATCGGTTTTAAGTCTTATTCCTAGGCAGCTGAAAATCTTATGTGTCAAATTTTATTATAGCCTTGGAAGAAATATTTACATAGGCTAATTAACCGCAAATGTCATTAAATGAAACAATTAGAGCGTTTCTGTTAAATAGATGTAATTTAAAGGGATAGTTCACCCAAAAATAAATTGACTATTTATTCAACCTCAAGTGGTTATAAAACCCCATAAGTTTATTTCTTCTGTTAAACACAAAAGAAGACATTTTGATGAAAGCTGAAAACATGACCACTGACAATCCATCGTAGGAGAAAAACAAATATATGGAAGTCAATGATTACAGGTTTCCCGCTTTCTTCAAAATACCTGCTTTTGTGTTCAACAGAAGACATAAACTCATAAAGGTTTGGAACAAGTGAAGGGAGAGTAAACGATCACAGAATTTCATTTTTGGGTAAACTATCCCTAAACTATATTTTGGGTAAACTATACGGCCTATGGTTTGTTCATTACATATTTGTTTGTAGTTTAATAACAAAAATAAAGAATAACAAAGAGCTATATTGTGATAATTGTAGCAATAACATTAAAAAAAATAATTGGAGAAAAAGCTGCTTTGTGATGCCTCCATCAAAGTCTTGTCTGAAGCATTCTTATTGTTGATATGAGTCTTGACTCTGATGCTAACAAGATGCTGCAAAGCATTCATGAATATTCATAAAGCAGTTTGCAATTTTTCCCATTTGTCTCTAGAGCAGCAGCAAGCAAAACAACATTAAAAGGTGATCTGAGGAAGCCGTTTGACACTTCTCCACCAAGCTCATCTTCTAAACTTTCTGATAAAAAAAACAAAAAAACATTCACCCCCCATTGCCAAGCACCCTACCTGGCATCAAGGCAGTCAACAGGGGGAAAAAATCCTCTTACTGAGCTTGTGAACAACTCCGTTCCCTAGTGAGAGAGCCACACGCTGAGCTTCCCACCCCCACCCTCTCCCTCCAAACCGGCTGGAATATTCCACACGGGCCTGAGGGAGAGAGAAACAACTAAGGTGCAATGGGTTTCAAGCAGCGTGTGTGTGCCTGCAGTATAGCGTCATGAGGAGCAATGTGCAGAATTTCAGTGCGTGACTTAAATACCACACTAACATGGGTCATTTTGAGTTGAAAATGTGCTCTGGCTGGCCTGAACCTGGAATAAACAGGCCTGGTAAAAACTGTGCACTTAACTGGAAGTTAGAAAGACAGCACCAATATGACGCTCTTTTGATTACCCCAAATCTGACCTGAAACGACCCTCAATATGAAAAATCGCCGCTGGATTTAAGGCCATTCGTTGGAGGTGCACAAACACAGCGCAGCAGAATAAACATCCACCGAAATGAGTCATATCATCCTGTGTCCACAGAGAGCGTTTCCAGATTTCAGAGCGTTCTTTGATGTGCACGGCTGGAACTGAATCTAACTTCCTGCTTTCTGTGGAAATGACATGTTTCAGTCAGAGGGCTTTCAGGGCACTCAACACATTAACAGATATCCAAGCTGTTGCTCCTCTTCAAAGCGAGTGCAAAAACGTATTTGCAAGGTTTACGCTTTCCATACCCCATGTATATGAGTGTTTCTGTGCAAAATATCTGAAGACAGGATGCACAGCAGGGTTCATTTCATAGCTGTCTTGCTGAAAAAAAACACTTCCTGGTGAAAATCCTCAGTTTTCTCAACAACTTCTTTTTTTTCTTCTTTTTTTTGCCATAGAAAGAGACAACTGGCTTATTTCTGAAAGCAATCGTCAAATAGAGACCATTTCTGTTCATCGTCGCAGCTGGTAGCTTTCCAAACTAGTTTGAGAATTGTTTTGTAGAACAGGTAATATAAAATGTTTTTAAAAATCAATTCAGAAGTAATACAGACTCTTAGTAATACTAAACTCTTTTCAGTTCTTTCAAATGAACTAAAAAGCAGGGAATGCACCAATACCATGTAGTTTTTTTTAGAACTGATCCAATACCAAAAAGTCAAGGTACTGGCAGAGACGGATACAATACCAGCAAAGTAATTTATTTAAGAATTTCTATACTTCTGAGAATCAGGCAAAACACAGACATTTTAAAATAAGCCAAAGAGAAGATCCTGAGCAATGCAACATTTCTATGACAGTGGTTGAGTAGTGCTTGACAGTAAATTATTTACTTCACCAAGTACATATTTTAAGTATTTTTATTTTAGGAAACTTTTACTTTTCCACATTCAAACAAAATATTGTACTTTTTACTCCAATATATTTCCTGAATGAAGTGGAGTTAAAAAGTGATTTTAAAGGGGAGAAATGGTCACCAGCTCATTACATATTACATAGTGGTGCTTAATTCACGAACAGTCAATGTTAACAATCGGTTCACAAATTGCATCAAACAAATAATTTGTGAATTGGACAGACATCTTTTCATGAGGTAACAACTTACTGATTCAAATTATCCATTCAGGGCGAGTCTCCATTAAGCTATTCACTAAAAACAAATCTGAATGGAGTTCAGAAATTGAATGTGGTTCCACATGTTTCCACTTATATTATCATGAATTATCAGTATGATTATCAGAGTACAAGTAATAAGCAAAATAAACATTCATCATCAGTAAGTACATTACTTGTATTACTTAAGTAAATTAAAGATCAGGCACTTCTGTACTGTGACTCGAGTAATGCTGAAAAGGAGGACTTTATATTGCTACTGGAGTAACATTTTATTAGGATATCGGCACTTTTCCTAAAGTGCCTAATTTTTGTACTTCATCCACCACTGATTGAGAGACATAAATATACCCTCCTTTCTTTGTCACACAGACCACACAAAAGAGCTTCCTAGCCCGGTTCACCTTCAACAAAAACACTCGCACTACAACTCAAGAATGCTTTTCATTAGGCAGGCTCCTTATAAGAGGGGTCCATTTAAGAATAACTTCAAATGTTGGCTAAATGTGCTTTTCAAGAACTCCCCTACAGGTTTCAGTGAAGGCAGCCTGATAAATAGTGCTTCTCCTGACCTCAAAGAGCCAAAGGAGCCAAAGCAGTACAAAGGACGCTTAAAAAACAGAGAGCTATTATGCATGCAGAGAGATGGGCAAATAAGTGTAGATGATTGAGCAGCGTACTTTGAAGGGATTTTTTTCAGTCCTTGTGAAGCTGTTAAAAAAAAAAAAAAAGACTTGAATTCCTCTGTGGAAAAAAAAGACAAAAAAAAAAAAAAAAAAAGTGCGCTTAACTGCCAAACATTATAAATAGAACTTTAGAAACAAGGACGCCTATAATCAAAGCATTATCATAAGACTGTCTTATCAGGGCCACAGAAAACTTGATAAATAAACATTTAGATCAGTGTCTTGAGTCTGCTTAATGTAATGCAATGGCAATTCAATAACAACAATGTCAGTTTTTGTAGGCTTGTATTTTAGGTGTCAATTTATTAGGCTGCTAATTTACAGAATTGTTTAATAGAGATTAATGAAGACGACTTAAAAGGAAACGTACAATAGCAATACTTTTTAAAAGAGTTGAAATGACTCAGCAAGAGCATCATCTGCGAAAAGAGCGATTCAAGTGAATGAGTCTGACTCATGAGGCAAACTCCCTTAAAAGTTTGAGAGTCTTTTTAATGACTCATTAGATCTAAACAGTGAGAGGAACTACTCCATCTACTTTCTGCATGCCTTTAATAACAATAAGAGTATTTGGAGAAGAGCTTTGAATTCTTTAATTGCAGTAATAGTCTATTAATTATATAGCAAGAGCTATAAAAGACAAATAAGTATCAACCAGAGGATGAGTTCTCAGTCATCATCTTATTTTTCCCCTTAGATGACATAAACAGGAAGATAGCTTTTCTTGCTCCTGTCACTAGGGGGTTTAAAGCATTGATCTTTCTAAAGCAGCTTTCAGAAAACATGCATTGAGAAATATGCTAACAAAATTTAATTGACAATGCCTAAAAGCGGAGTCTGGGTGGAACAGTCCTTTTAGCACAAAAAACCCACTGCCTTTTTCGATCAAAAAATGCCAACAGGAAATCTAACACATCAAAAAAAAAAAAAAAAAAAAAAAAAAAAAAAAAAAAAAATCGCATTACAAATTTAGGAAATGTTCTTTGTATAAGCTGAAATCAAAGGGTTCATGCTTGTCACAAGACACCGAAGCTCTCATATGACACAAGCCTTTGATGGACTTTAAGCAGCTTGGAGATAATCACCGGCACAATATTTGCTGAAGATCAAGGCAAAGCTCTACAGTCGCACCTTGTCTTTCACAGAAGGTCACATTCTTATTCTCTTCACACCTGCAAGCTATCGAGAGGCGACATGGCGTGAAAGCAGATCATTGTAGGAGGTCAATGTATCTCAGACAAAATTTGAAAAACAATGAGAAAAATCACAATGCTTTCATTAAAAAGCCTCTTTAAGTGACATATTTTGGTTTTAAATACTACATTTTGCTATGCTGTTGTGTGACAGTAATTCATAGACCAACTCAACCATTGGCATTGCCCTGACTAGCTCGGCCGGGAATACACTACTGAAAACCCACTGGAGCACTAAGGAGACTGAAAAACTAGCCGCTTGGGAAAGGGTCCAGGCCCTTGCATCTGATCTCAGCTGGGTGGCGGAGCAGAGCAGGTGGGGTGTGACATGTCCAACAGTCATGTCAATAGCTTGACAGCTTATTGGACAGCAGGAAACATAGCAGGCCAACGAGAACTCCTCCATCAGAACCCAGTATGTGCAGTCTGATCACTACCATAACTCTGAGAACGTCACAAAGCTGGCATGCACTTAGAAAGTCTGGCTGGTGTCTGCTATGCCAAATAATAATTGCTAGACTGGACCCCCAACACCCCTCCCTTTGCTCTGTTTGTTCAGCAGCTAAAACAATAGATAAGAGAAAGAACAACACCAGCTGTATTGTTATTCTTGATGCCCGAGTAGATGGGGCCCTAAAGCCTTTGTTGCATGGCTGGAGAGATTTTAACTATTGAGGTTGGGATAGTCGGGCACCACTGAAATATGAATGGATGCGTTTGTAAACCAGACTGGGATGGAGGCGCCCAGAAAGGGGCTCAGCTGCCCCCCCCCCCCTTAGATGATCTCCTAAGACCATGACACTTATTTATGTACTGTAGCACAAGAGAAGAGATTCCTACAGCCCCTCCGTGAGTTTAGCTCACAACACAAACTTTTTGTTATTATTTATTCAGGTAACGAAGCAGAAAACTCAAAGAAAAACTTGCAGAACATGTTTATTTTAAAATAAACACACACAAAAAAAGTTTTCCAACACTTGAGCTGCAATTTAGTCAGGAATCTAACAACCAATTTGTGGCCTACAGAAGCCTTTCAAAGAGAAGCAAAAACCAGACCTGAAAGGAAAAAAACAAGACAGCGCTTCACTAAAGCGGCTTCATTAAAGGGCTCTGACATACAGAGCTAAAAAGACTTTTAAGAACAGTGTGAGATGAGTAGGCCTATCATTTACCAAACAGACAGAAATTATCCAGCACTGACTGCTAGCTATGGGCAACAACTACAACGAAAAAAAGGCTTAAAGACAAGCCAAGATGCACCAAACACAGGAAGAAACACTGAGATTAAGGTTGGGCAATGCATTGTTGAAAATAGAAGATATGAAACTGACAACATTTATTTTTTCCCTTTTTTTCTGACCAGAGTATTTGAGAAAAATTGTTAAAATATATATATTTTTGGTAAATATTTTGTAAATTATTTTATTGAATAAACCGTTGATAAATTAATAGGTTTCATGATTTCAATTAATCAGACGTGCTTTTTGGATTAATCAAATGAGGAAAAAAGACAATAAAGTATCATTCAAAACAAAAATTAAAAGAGAAATAAAACATTTAACATATTTCATCAGGACCCACAATGACAAGGTTAACTGTAGCACGATTACCATGCAAGCTGAGCTGTAATTACATTATTACATTATACATAATTACATGAACAGGTATCAGTTTGCCTATTTATTCAAGCATTGTACACTTGCCAACACAAATCACTCACGACCAGAATTTCATTAAGCAATTCAAACCTACACAATACACTGAATCATATGCTACAAGCATGTAAGTCCTGCCTTATTTCAACATTTCAGTGTCTGAAATCTATTTCAAAGTTCTGAAGTAAAATCTTACACTCCAAATTTGAAGAAAAAAAAACATCAATTTTGAAGCCAGCAACACGGTTTAAGCATATTGGTTACAAGAAAGCCATTTCTGTCTCAAGCTTTTATTGATCTCACATGCCCGAAATCCATTAGTGCTTTTTACATACATAGTGCTTTCTGTTCCAGTTCGGCAGAGCACGCGTTTGCTCAAGTTCCCCTTAAACCTTCCTGTATAGGGCAAGAGCGGCAGTGGTGGATTAGGGATGCTGGCAGAAGGCCTGCACCAGCACTGCTCCTTGGCCAGCTCTCCACTCATCAAGAGCATCCGAGTGATCCAAATTACGAGTGGCCCCTGTATCCAAGGGCTCAGGAAGTGTCCAGCCAAGGGCCAAGTGGGACCGACTTCCCACATTTGACTGTTATTAGTCCCCACAGGAAGTGCTGGCCATGTGCTTATAGAATCAACAACAGACTCTGTCAGCTCAAGAATGGCACGCAATGCCTTCCAGCTCAACATACTACTACTACCACTTTTTTATAGCAGGTGAATGTGGCCTTTCTTGTTGAAGTGTGATTACTACTAATAGTAAGCTGAAAGCGTTCTGACTTTATGTAGACACTTCTCCACACGATGACTATGACAGTGCTTTATTGTTATGAATAGCTGAAGGTCTTCTTTCTCCACCCACATAATAATGCCGCCACAGAAGCTGAACACCAGCGTACTCTCGGAGGCCTTTTGAAAACCAGGCTTCATAATGAGTCCAAGCTCTTGCCAATTTACTTGCCCTCTTTTCTTACAACACTCCTTTTGTGCTCCAAATTTCCCCCTTGGCCAAAATTAACCGGAATTCATCCCTCGGAGTAAAATTATTGTGACACAGAATATCACATGCCTCTTAATCAAACTGAACTATGGGTTTTTTAAGTTGTCTCATTATAATTAGTTATGATAAAAAGGTTGACAAGAGATCACATCTTTGAAGAAAATTGAAGGTGGTGTTCTGTTATCAGAGGAGGCCAAGTTGTTACACTTTTGTGAGCAAATGGATTTAGATTGTTTTAATTGATTTCTTTGGAGTGCAAATGTGCTGCCTGTGATAAAGCTGATCAGAGAAAGCGGAACAGGACAAAGCCACTGAGAATTGTTCGCCTCAGTTAGAGGTCTAGGTAGATAGTTACTGTGCATAAAAGACAAATTAGCAAAAACAGAGACACTCTTAACCTGTGTTTACACAGCAAGAAGCATGCACTGACAAAGCAACATGATCTGATTGATTTGAACCTGCATTTCTTTTTGAAGACTCTCTGTCAGTGAAGTTTGCCTTATGCTATCTGGTACAGGAAATACTGAACAAAAAATGTAGGATGCGCTTCTACTGTAATTTACCTGCAAGGAAGTACAATTTAAAGTGATGAAAAATAAACACTTACCAATCTCTATGAGTTTGATTAAAGCACTGATAGCTTTTGATTATCTGTTAGAATATATTCTTCTCCATGTCTGGCTGCAGATGCAGTCTTTTCATGCGTCAGACCAACTCTATCTTTGGATCTGCTTTAAGTTTAGGTGCCCTATAACTGCACTAGAGTCCAAAATGGACCAACCGTCTGCACACATTTGTATTAAGCAGCAATTATAAGCCAGCTGCTGTCAACAAATAAGAAGTGATAGGGGCTCCCTGTAGACCAGGTTAATGGTTTAATGTTTAAAAATGAGGTTAAACTGATATAGTAACACTGTTTTTACATATTTAAGTACTCTGCATGCATTTTAATTAACAACGTACTTGGGAAAGATTCAAGATTTGGTTTAGTGGCAGTTGCATGTTATTATGAATTTTAATTATCCTTAATTAAAAACAATTACTATGAAAAACTACAATTCAAAATATATTTAAGATTTTTGTTTAATACTGTAAACATAAAAATAATCATTTTGATATTTAATCACACTTTTGACCATATTGTACACAAACACAAATGCAAACATAATTCTAGAGAAACATTTGGAAATTCTTTGCAAAACAAAACCGAGCCAATTAACCTCTCCAATGTTTACATCGTATACTTCACTTTGTACTATGCTCTTTACTGCCCCATTCACCCTTCGGCACCAGAGCAGGGACTCCAGAGAGATGAAGATCTCTACTTGAAGAAAAACAGTACAGAATAGCTATTTGTTTCTTTGAGGACAGCAGAGCTGGCACAGCCTAGAACAAAAAAATAAATAAATAAATACTTCCACAAATCTCACCTTACTGGACTAAACTCTTTTCTGCAACTGAGGCTATCAGATGGACAGTTTGCCAATTCCACACAGCTCAAATATGATGACTCCGCTCTGTCCTTTGAACACCTGATCCCTGAAACTATAACCGACTCATGTAGCCATTTCAGACAGCACTTAGCTAATGTAAAGCTCATACCACAGCCAATTTGTTACTGGTCCAGGTGTCCAAATGATAGTGTGAGCCCATCACACATACAAAATTGGGTGTTAGCTGCTATTTCGGTGGCACTCTGAAAAGATGCACAAAGAATAGCATTTCCTAATATAACAGTCGTTCACTACAACATCTGACTCCAGTTTCAACTGAATGGTTTTGCACTTTATTGCCCTTTTTCACATTACCAGGCTAAAACATAGAGGTGAACTACAGCAGGCTAAACTTCAATAGATCATTATGAGAGGCTAAAGCAAATATTATTATTCCCATTTCCTAGAACAGCAAAGGGGAAAAACTGTTTGCCACTGCATTTTTCAGGACTTTCCAAAAAACACATAGATAGAGAGACAGAGAGACAGGAAGTTTGCACCAGTGAGAAGATGGCAAATTTACTGGCATTATTTTATAAACCCCATTGCAGCAAGCGGCATGCTAAAAATACATTACTTCTTTCATAAGTTATGCAAGGAATCCACAATCAACAACACTTCATGCACAGTGAAAATTAGGAAGCATCTGATTACATGTGACCAATCAGAATCAAATATACCGCAAAGTCTGGAATGTATTAAATAAACATGGAGGTTGACCGATTGATCAGTTTTGCCAATTAATCGGCACTGTAGGCAATTGCTGGAACAACTGTTATCTGCAAAAATCCATGCCAATAGTTGCTTCTATATGGAGCAGCTGAGAGGAATCTGCTATCATTATACAGTACGGGAGTGGCCTATAGGGGCAAAATCACTAATCCTGGAGTTTGTTTAGACACACAAGACTGCAAGCTGATAAGAACAGGACATGTCAGATGCACATTTAAAGCATCCACAACAAAACACTACACAGTTTGACTATTGGCTGCATTAGAACAGAAAAAACAGCAATACGTTTGCTGAGATGACGCTAGCACTAGTATTACCTCAATGTGACATGATAAAAACACAAGTTTGAACTAGATTTATTAATTCTGCAACTATTGCAATATATTTGCATTATTTCTTAACCAGGTGATCACCTTTAGGAGTTTGTTATTGTATGTTATATATTGTTTTATAAGTTTCTGTCTGCTGCAATGTACATTTCACAAGTTTAAATACGTGACTTCACTTGGCAAACTAGCAACTAAAGCTGAAATATGCAACTCCACTGGAGATTCAACACACATTTGTATCCAATTTCAAAACTAGTCATTCTGTAGATATTCAGAAATGACATTAAGACTCAATTTGTAAACATGAACTTAACTAAATAAATGCTGTACACATACTGCTCCTTTTAAGTTCATGTTGATAACAACGTAAACTAATACATTTTAAGATGTTTTTTTAACATTTATTAATGTACCACAAACTCAACTGAAAGATCTAGAAGCAATTGATCTGTTAATATTGAACGGTAGAATTATGCACCACTATTTAACTTGTTATCAGTTCATTAATCAGTAACTGGCCAGTGGAGTCCAAAGCAGTTATCACTATTAGTAAAATCCATTACAGGTCAAATCTTTAAATAAGTGTGTCATGTAACATGATTACATATCACATATCATTACTACAGCTTATGCTGTAGCTATTATTAAATCATATAGTCAACTGTACAGTGCAGCTGATCAAGTGATGCCGTTGCATGCTTTTTGTTACACAAACTAGCAAACAAATGTACACCTTTACAACACAATAGCATACAACACCATAACATTTCCTATAACCCCAATTATATTTTGAGAAAAAATGTAATCTCTGCACTATTCCAAAAACTACTACAGCTTAAGTGACAACAACATGTACAAACATCCCAGTAGCTGTATTCATCTAGGTAAAAAAAAAATCATACAATCAGACCAAAAGCACCCATCAATAGATCTATTCTATCTTGTAAACAAAACCATATATACCCAAAGGATGCAATCCTGCAAATACTCATTATCAGCAAGAGCCCTGCTGTCCGATCACTGATGGTAGATCACAAGCCACGTCCACAACAGAGGAAAAAACAGTCAGAGCATTATGAAGAGAGAAAACAGGTCACTACTGCTGTTCTGTCAATATTACAGAGCTGTCATCACACAGATGTGATCTTTAAACTGTTTATTCCACACTAGCACTGATTAGCTGCAAGAGGAGAAGGAACTTCTTTATATTCCCCTACAGTCGCAAGGACAAGCTGTCAAACGGACGAGCACAGTGATACTGCTAAGAGAACCGGAGTTTATCGTTTATTGATTTTCAGCAATTAGTAGTTCATCCAACTAGAATGACTGAGACTAGCTGCTAGCAGTCCTGGTACTCAACTCAAAGGCACTGCACTGTCGACGTGTTAGCACTGCAAGTAAATGAGCAAAAAAAAACGCTCGTATTCGCCGAGAGGCAGAGAAGTAGTCTTTACTCACCATTGAAACGTTCGAGCTGGCGGTTCCTCGGGCCCCTCAAAAGTTAAAAGGCAAAGTAAACAGCCTGAAGAGCTCGGGTTGCAGTTGGCTCGAGAGCGAGACGAAGGCTCCGCTGGCAATCGAGCTCCCACACTCAGCCCGCTACAGCGCTGCACCGAGTGAACATATGCCCGAGATCTCGCGAGATCACCAGATCGCTGACGGCGACGGTCTGACCAATCATAACCAAGACTCGCCGACTAATAAGAAAGCGGAGTGGAAGATTTCCTGGATATTATTGGTCAGTTTACCGTGATCGACAATGGCGAGAGTAGTTTAAAGAGCTCGCTCATGCGATTTGTTTACATGGTTGAAGAGGAAAGTCGAGTGTGTGAAAATGTCAAAGTTTTGCTAAAGCAGACAAAAGCATAACGAATGCAAATTTTAGGAAGAACGAGGAAATCTGCGGATTTTAAAGTCATTTCAGGCTGGAGAGCGTTGCTTAGCCTGAAAAAAGAGGTGCAGGTTTGCATTGACTGTAGACTGTAATTCAGACTGAATTAATGTAGACTGGCGTCTTTGGTGTGCATTAAAAAAAGGCGTTGGGAAGGCAAGAGTTGTTTCCAGTGTTTATAATTGTATAATGTAATTATTTATTTTTCTTCTATGGTTTTTGAATCTGTTATTTTCTTCTTCTTCTTCTTCTTCTTCTTCTTCTTCTTCTTCTTCTTCTTCTTCTTCTTATTATTATTATTATTATTATTATTATTATTATTATTATTATTATTATTATTATCATCCATTCATTCATTTTCTTTTCGGCTTAGTCCCTTTATTAATCTGGGGTCGCCACAGCGGAATGAACCGCCAATTTATCCAGCATATGTTTTATGCAGCTGATGCCCTTCCAGCCGCAACCCATCTCTGGGAAACATCCATACACACTAACTCATTCACACACACACACACACACACACACACACACACACACACACTATGACACTATGGCCAATTTAGCTTACCCAATTCACCTATACCGCATGTCTTTGGACTTGTGGGGGAAACCGGAGCATCCGGAGGAAACCCACGCCAACACAGGGAGAACACGCAAACTCCACACAAAAATGCCAACTGACCCAGCCGGGGCTCAAACCAGCGACCTTCTTGCTGTGAGGCGATTGTGCTACTCACTGTGCCACCGCATCGCCCCTTCTTATTATTACTATTATTATTATTATTATTATTATTATTATTATTATTATTATTATTATGGTGTCTTAATGTCTTTTATTTCGCCTTTTTGCAGGTCAACACAAAGAGAAGTCACTTGTCACAAACCTGTTGGAGTATTTGTTTATTTTTTATTTTATTTAACACAAAAGGAAGATATTTTTAAAAATGTTGGAAACCTGTAACAATTGATTTCCAAAGTAGGAAAAACAAATACCATGGAAATCAGTGGTTACGTGTTTCCAGCCTTTTTCACTGTGACAATTAAAGGGTTAGTAAATGATGTCTGAATTTTCTGTTAAGATAGTTTGGCCCTTTGAATGTAAACTATGGAAGTCTGTTTCTGCAAGTCAAAACTGTTTGAAAAAGTCATTTTTATATGCCAGACACATGGCATCTTGTTTTATATCACACAAGAACCTTTATCATCATTTAAAAATGGAGTGAAACTTTATTTATAGCTTTAAGTTATTAATATTTAATATTTTATATATCATTTATTTAAGACTCATATACTTTTCTTGTATTTAAAAACATAATTGTATGTGTAATAAGCACTGTCCAAATGCTTTCAACCCAGTTGAACCTGTATTATTTATGTCAGAATTTCCTTTGAGCTTTTGGTAAATCACCATGCTTTAAATCAGCATTCAGTATGTTTCTGAAACTGCTGCCCCTACATACGATTTGACCCAAGAGACCCATTATTATAGCCATCGAAGTGTCCCTCCTACCACAGCATGTGCATGTGGTGCAGAGATTAACACAATGAGTCAGTTTGCAGAGTGAGGGAGCATGACAATGATCATGTACACTGTCACCGTAGCGCATCACTACCCACGATCCATCTGGAAACAATCCTAATGACCGGCCCCATGACCCTCATGAGTTCCCCAGCAAAAGCATGTCAAGCTGCGCCAACAGCCACAAAATGGTTGTGATTATGCACCCACACATTGTTCCGGCACACAGCGCAGTGATGTTGAATTAACTGCCTCCTTCTAAAATATGCAAAAGTTAAGAAACAAAAGCCTTCAGAACAACTTTAAAACTCTCATCTTTTATCTTGACAGCTCACTCTGCGAAGTGTGGGAGTCTTTATAGCCTTTTTATATCTGCATTCGCTGGCATTCAATAGTTATGACAAGTCATCGCAGATACTACAAATAAATGCCATGTACTACTTTTTATAAATGCATGATTACAAAATAATATAATTAGATGTATTATATGTTTTACTGTGGGCCTCACAGTGGCGCAGTGGGTAGCACGTTCGCCTCACAGCAAGAAGGTCGCTGGATCGAGCCTTGGCTGGGTCAGTTGGCGTTTCTGTGTGGAGTTTGCATGTTCTTCCAGTGTTGGTGTGGGTTTCCTCCGGGTGCTTCGGTTTCCCCCATAAGTCCAAAGACATGCAGTATAGGTGAATTGGGTAAGCTAAATTGTCCGTAGTGTATGTGTGTGAATGAGAGTGTGTGGATGTTTCCCAGTGATGGGTTGCAGCTGGAAGGGCATCCGCTGCGTAAAACATATGCTGGATAAGTTGGTGGTTCATTCCGCTGTGGTGACCCCAGATTAATAAAGGGACTGAGCCGAAATGAAAATGAATGAATGAATATGTTTTACTGTTTATGAACTGTAGTGTTGACAAAGTTCAATTGATTTTCATGGCTTGTTTAAGTGTCTAAAGTCTAAAGTGTTTCATTTCTATGCAATCTGTCTCCTACATGGATGAGGGTTAATGTTTGTAAAGGCAGGGATATGCTTTGAGAACAAACTCATGTGGCATCATTTTGAACAAAAGGCTCATCTGAAATGAGAAGAACCAAATACTTCTGATCACTGGAAGATGCATGTAGGACATCTGAATTGCTCTGCACTGATAAAAAAAAATCTATCAAGCAAGAATAATAACATATAATATGATCATGTAAGGATAGATAATGCAAAAACTATCCTGAATAAACATCGTTTTAAGTCTGAAAAAATGGTCAGTAAAGTTTTTGAGACACCACAGTCAGTGTAATCCTCGGGGATTGCAGTCTCTTTGCTCCTCCACAGCTGCAGAAGAATTACAATTGAGAGGAAAATGTGGTTTGGAAATGCTCAACACAAAGATGGCTGATGTTATCTCACTGCAAGTGTGTGTGTATGTGTGTGCGATGCCTCATGGCCATCATGAGGAAATTGTGCATTGTTCTTAAGTACTTGTAGCTTATAGTTCAACAAAGAACAGCGAATGACAAAGATAAGATAGACCCTGCATAGTTATAATACATTGCAGATTCTCTTTTTCCTTTTGATGCTCAGATGTCCTTCATTGCTTTAAAGATGGAAAAAACAGTCATCTTAGAAAAAGATAGGAATGTGAATACAAATGATTGAGCACAGTTCTTTTAAAGGGACAGGTTAGCCAAACTATATTGTCATTAAACCTTCTTTTTAACTGATGTCATCATTTGCAGAAATCAAATTCTTAGTTAGAACTTAAAAAAATAAACAATTCCTGATATCAAGTAACCACAGCTTGCCGTTCAAATTCAGTTTTTGGTATCAAGAATTAATTTTTCACTAGATTAAATTTCAATGGCACATTTCAGCAGTATAATTCCTTACAGGACAAAACAAAAATGCTTTACTTTATGATTTCAGTCATTTCATAATTATTATAGGACAGATCTTGATATCAGCAACTGAATTGCCAGTATAAATGTTTATTTTGTATGTCAACAATTTCCTTTTTACTATAGCAATGTCATTATTGGTTTCAGGAATTAACATTTTATTAGTGGAAATGTAATATATATATATATATATATATATATATATATAAAATTTTATGATATATATATATAATTTTATGATATAATATGCATTTGAATCCTTTTTCAAATATTTCCCAAGTGATGTTTAACAGAGAAAATAACTTTGTAAAATTATATTTTTCTTCTGAAGAAAGTATTATTTGTTTTAGTTTGGCTGGAATAATTATACATAAATCAATGGTCATATAATTAATAATTTTTATATAATTATATAATATAATTAAATGAACTTCTCTACACAACTGTGAAAGAATATATATTTTATAAGATCATAAGGAAAAACATGGTATACTCGCATAATTGGCTCGAAACGTGGACTAAAATTCACACATTTCTATAACTAAATAATCCCCTTTACTGATTGATGGATTAATTGATTGTTGCCACACTATTTGTTTTTATTTGTTGCTACTAGAATAATCCCCACAAATCACCAAATCCCCTTTTTTTCTGGCTCTGTGCATGAGATCATTTGAGCGGTTTCTGAGAAGACTTTCAGCTCGCTTTCAGTTTGTTTGCTTGGTGTTGTTGGTCTGCAGAGAGAGTGAGTGGAGCTGACAGCTGATTGATTTCAGGGTTGCTGTGTGTGCTTGCTGCAACCCTTTGTTGTCTTTTATTGTCGTTGACCTCCAAGCATATAAAAGATTCATGCGGGCTGCTTACTGTGTTTGTTAATGTACTTCAACGCACCGCCTCGCCAAGCCAGAGAGCATCGGCTCCCCCTTCATAAATATTTACTACGCCATGCATGCCTCTTCTTCCTTTTGCTTTCCTCCACCACTGTATTTCTTTGCTTATTTCTGTCACAGTCTTCTTGAGATCTCATCGCCATGAGGAGGCCAAAGTGACACCGGCTGACAACATGGCAGCCTGAACGGATGTAGGTAATGATGACAGAATGGAAAAGAATGGCAGCATATTTTTAGGAATTGTTGGGTATTTTATTTATAGTAAGTAGGTCATGGGTGTACAGATCAATTGATAACGCATGCACGCTTAATTGGAGCCAGCCTGCTTATTCGTCAATGAGAAAGAAATAAGCATTGACACGTGTGCACTAACACATATTGTTTGCATGACTTCTAAAAGAAAGTAAGCAGGTAAAACAGTCACGACACACTGCCTGAGACATGCTTGATGAGCTCTAGCAACCTGTCACGTCTGCTTAAACAAGACGGACATCAGCATGACACCAGCAACAAGACCAAGCACTCATGGAAACTTCTCTTTGTCATCAGATCCATTATAGCTGGTGTTATGGAAGCACTTTATTCAGACGATGTTGACAGATGTTCTGCATGAAACTTCACAAATGCCACCTTGATCAAGAATTAACCATTGTGTGGTGTTCTGGTGGTTCTGTCTGGTGGACCCACCTCATTTTTGGGTTTTTCATTCAACAAACTCATTTTAGAATAAAATCCTGAAACTTCATCCCAATTGCAAGCAATGTAAACATAATTTATGGTTAATATTTTCTATTTACCTGTATATGAACTAATGTGCTCGTATTTTGCTCTATCAGCCCCATTAAATGCATTGCCTATTCATGCCAGCCTGTACAACACATGAGGGAGGTTTACTGTGGAATGTATGTACTTTTTGCACTTGATGCATGTATGGCCTATTTTGTATACTTGTCTGTCTTGGGTCCGCACCAGAGACCTTCAATTTCCATAATTACTTTAAATCTGGGTCGAGTGGACCCAAGCACCCTGTATGTAATACAGTATAAATATGTAGGAGGGAGGAGTACAGTGTGTGGTCATTGAAAATTTATTCAGATTTATGTTCATTATGGGCAGCACGGTGGCGCAGTGGATAGTGCTCTCGCCTCACAGCAAGAAGGTCGCTGGTTCGAGCCTCGGCTGGGTCAGTTGGCATTTCTGTGTGGAGTTTGCATGTTCTCCCCGTGTTTGCATGGGTTTCCTCCGGGTGCTCCGGTTTCCCCCACAAGTCCAAAGACATGCGGTATAGGTGAATTGGGTAAGCAAAATTGTCCATAGTGTATGAGTGTGAATAGGTGTGTATGGGTGTTCACCAGTGATGGGTTGCAGCTGGAAGGGCATCCGCTGTGTAAAACATATGCTGGATAAGTTGGTGGTTCATTCCGCTGTGGTGACCCCAGATTAATAAAGGGAATAAGCCGACAAGAAAATGAATGAATGTTCATTATAGATAGTAGTGGGGCGGCACGGTGGCGCAGTGAGTAGCGCTGTGACCTCACAGCAAGAAAATTGCTGGTTCGAGCCTCAGCTGGGTCAGTTGACATTCTGTGTGGAGTTTGCATGTTTCCTCCGGGTGCTCCAGTCTTCCCCACAAGTCCAAAGACATGCGGTATAGATGAATTGGGTAAGCTAAATTGTCCATAGTATATGTGTGTGAATGACTGCGTATGGGTGTTTCCCGTGATGTGTTGCAGCTGGAAGGGCATCCGCTTCGTAAATTATATGCTGGATACGTTGGTGGTTCATTCCGCTGTGGCGACCCCTGATTAATAAAGGAACTATGCTGAAAAGTAAATTAAATGAATAGATAGTAGTTGGTGGTTGATTTAGCTGTGGCGACCCCTGATAAATCAAGCCTGAAGGAAAATTAAGGAATGTTCATCATAGAAAATTAGCCAAGGCCAATAAGTTTTTTTCAATAATTTGAAAAAAAAAAGACTTGTATCAATTTTATTTAGCTAAAAAATGAAAACGGGTCCCACAGACCTGAACACCATACAAGGGTTAATGTTTGTAAAGGTAGCGATATGCGTGTCAGATGAGCCTATTGTACTATACAAAATGCTGCCTCATGAGTTTGTTCCTAAGAATATGCAAACTGCTGATCACTGGATGTATGTAGGAAATCAGCCATTTGAATTCCCCTGCAGTGTAAAAAAACAAACAAACAAAAAACTTTCAAGCAATTATTTATGTAATTACAGTGGCTCTATAGAATTTCTTTTTTTTTTTTTAAACCTGGTCTGTTTTTGGCACAGGGATGACATGGAACTGTTCGCTCTAGTGTTTATTTTTCCTATTATGGAAGTAAATTGATAAAGGTTTTCAGCTTTGTGTTCAACAAAAGAAAGAAACTCATAAAGGTTTGGCATCATTTAAGGGGGAGTAAAAACTGAGTATATTTTCATTTTTTTTAACTATTCTTTAAAGAGATTTAAAAAAAAACAATTGTTAAGCTGAGCTTAAACTGAATCACTTATGGCAGATTCTCAGCTCTCACAATGATTGGCATCCACCTGTATAAGGTGAAGAAAACTAAACAATTTTCAGTTTGTGTGTTTTTGCATGAGAATAATACCACTAGATATGATCATGTATGTTGTTTATAGGATGTTTCTGCAAGAAACATGTATGAGTTAATGTATTTGTTAAAGTCTTAACATAAAAAAATAAATAAATTAGTTTATTTAAAGGGATAATTGACACAAAACTGAAAATTGGGTCATCATTTAATCACCCTATATTTGTCACAAAACCTGTTTGAGGTTTTTTTTTCTTCTGTTGAACACAAAACAAGATATTTTGAAGAAAGCTGGAAACTTGCAACCATTGACGTCAATACTGTTTGCTTTTCCTACTATGGAACTCAATGGTTACAGGTTTCAGAAAATCTTCCTTTGTGTTCCGGAGAAACTCATATAGGTTTGAGGGTGAGTAAATACATTTAATTTTGGGGTGAACTGTCCTTGCAATTTTTTTCAGGTATTTGGCTTCCAAAAATATTTTGTGTATTTTTAACTTGCAATACAATAACCTCAAAGGCTCTCTCACTGTATTTTTATGGTGAATTCATGGTGACCACCACTGCCAGATTTGTTTCCATAGCCTTCATTTAACTGGGTTTTTTTTCTTACAGTCAATGTAAACATTTCATTACTTCGAACCCTGCTATAAATCATCCAATTGTAGATCTTTTCAGCTCCTCATCCTCTTTCTCTGTGTGTCTTTGTTTTAATGTCAGTGCGTGTGTGTGTGTGTTGTTTATACCAGCTGCATGTTAAGCAGATGTGCGTTCCTCTCCTGGGTGACACTCAGACGCAGGGATGAAGAGAGGTTTGGGGGTGAAAGGGGCTTGTGAAGACAGTGGAAACGGGACCATCAAATCTCCATCTTTCTCTCATCCTCCCCCTCCATGCACACACTCATTAAATCCTCTCCTCGGTGTCTATATGTCTGACAGGCCGCCTGTCTGTCTATTCTGCTCGCTCGCTCTCATCTTGAGCTCCCCTCCCAAGCCTTTTCACAAATCCATCTATTATATTGCTCAGCTCTCGCTTTCTTTCTTCTTTCTGTGTCTCAAAGACCGTCTCCTAGTGCAGGGTACAATGACTGACAAATTCTCTGCTCATATACACAACATGCAAATTCACGCTAGTTTTAGTGTCACGGAGCTTCTAATGTGCATGGAACAAAAAGATGTGTATGTCTCTAAACTTCAGAGGTATTCACTTAACACTGTGTGGAAAGATTGTATTATTTGTCAAATATTACTGACATGTTCATAACCCAATTATCTGCCTATGCATTTGTTTTCGGCAAAAAAACATATGGATCCCAGCGGGCACCTTGATGTCAAAACAACATCAAATTGACATCAAGCATGACATCAAAATAGAAATCAATTTAATGTCAAACCTTGATGCCAATTTGACATCCACACTTTGATGCACCTTTAAGCACAAAATAATGACCAAAAAAAGTATCACAATATAAGAAATGCTTTATTCGTGGATTTTGATATCACAACCTTGATATTAAAATGACATAAAATTGACATCTAATATTTGTGTCAAAAAGCACATCAAAAATTGATTACAGGACTGTCCTGTAATAGGCTTATTGACGCCAGTAGTACATGTTAATTTGATGTTGTTTTGACATCAAGCAAGTCAACTGACATCAAATCGATTCGCATTTTTGATGTGATTTTGAAATCAAGGTTCCCACTGCGAAGTGAAAACATACATAGGCAAGCAAAATCTGCATAAAGTACAACAGTTATTTCACATCAATATTCACAACAAGCAAGGTAATGCTTGAATAAAGATTGCGTATTGCAATGTGTCAATGTTACAATCGATCATTTTTGTGGCACATTATTTCTTTCTAAACAAGCAAAGTGCACTGCGAATTATAATAGATATATTGCAAATACACCACATTGGAAGTAATGTAAAGCAAATTTCAAGTCAGTCATTATATATTTGCTATTTAAATTGTACCTCTTCCTTCTTGTCTTATACAATAGCATTATTGCTGTCATAAAATAAAACTGACTAAAACATTGTCATAATTTTTTTTTGAATTGGTTAACTGTACACTAAGTAGTTTTCTATATTATCTTCAGTTGATCTCCCACAATCAAAACGAAACAATTGATTACAAAGTATCTCGAAGGAAGTGTATTTTTAATTTGAATAATGACATGCTTTTGTACATCCAAGGCTATATATACTGTACCTGTGAGGAATGTATTTCTTACTCACTTTGATTTTACAAAGGATAATTATTATAACCAAGAGCTAGTAGTGCACTTGTATAAGACCAATAACTAATGTCCAATCCTCTACTAGTGTAAAAAGTTTCAACTTAGATAGTAATTGCAATAATCACAATAATAATAATTATTATGAGATAGTGAAAAGGTGGAAACTGTGATCATTATTCACACGCTGAACAGCAAAGGAACTATTTTCCATAGTACCTTATGTCTATGTTACATATTTTGATTTATGTATTGCATTATTTTCATATTGTGTGCGATGGTATTTTGCAGTTTTCTGACGGTGTGGTTTTCATTGTACTCTGTGTGTCACCAACCACCATCCCTATATAGTACATGGTAAAGATCTGGCAACCTCAGCTGTTTGGTCGCATAACACTGCATATACAAACTGTTCTGAATCAGTATCTAAAACTGGTGGCTATTAATGCTGGTGTTCCCGGCAGGACAGTGCTCAAGGGCACTGTGACTGTCATTGTAAGTAAATCAGGAGACCTTATCATGAATGGTGAATGATAGTGAAACCTATAGAGGACGAGGGAGCGACTGGAGAGAAGCCAGGTTGTAAACCTGGGAGAGGAAAAAAGCAGGGCAGGGAGGGAGAAACTTTAGTACACTTTCAGAGGACAGAACTGATTTATGATGGGTTGTGATAGTGTGTATTCTTGGCGAGTGAAATCACCTTTTCCTTTGTTTTCTTTAATTGTGTTCAACATGGGTTGCCCTTTTAACAAGCTTCTGCTGGCCTCCATTTAAATCTGAATTGTTAGATTTAAAAAGTTGCTCCCTTGATAAAAAAAAGCCATCCATCAGCTCAATAATTTGATATCTGAATGACAATCACAATCAGAAGCTTTATTGCCAAGTGTGTTTGCACACACAAGGAATTTGACTGGGTGAATAACAGCATATATCTAGCAGATTTCCATTTCCAGAGCCTGAAGTTACTGTCTGTCTGGTTCCTGTCCTTCTGGCACCAGTGCGGCGAATTGCAGACAGTAAATACACAATTACGGATCCACTGCTGCGCTACAATGTGATTATCTACAAGCTGGAGGATGGAGTCATAAACTTAGCATGGATAAACAGAGAATAGAGAAAATAGTGAAAGAGAGACAAAGATTTAGATTTTTTTTTAAAATAATCCAGATGATCTGATTCATGCTGATATAGACACAGCAGCACTGGGTTCTTCCTGAAAACAAAAAGAATGTCTGAAAACTGGAAAATCTTAATTGCTAAAAAAGGAACAGAGTAGATGATAAAAGTATTTTTTTCCCTGCTTGTTAGGGATATATAAAGTACACTATGTAATGTCTGCAGTGAATGCGGAGTGTATTTTATATGCATGTGGAACTGTGCTGGTAGAATACAAATTATAATCTGTCACTGATTAATGAAATGATGAAATTTGCCGTCATAACACAATCTACTACTTATTGGCACACCAGTACTACTTATTGGTGTATTCTGACTACTTTTAGGTTACTTTCAACATTTCAGCACTTACATTCTTGAGTTAGTTTGTTTTGAATTGGTCCCCAAATTCAGAAGTAGATTGCTATGGATCTTTATTTATTCATTTACATTTATTGGTTCCAAAGTCAACATAGTTTGGTAAACCCTATACTAATTCTGAATAATTTGCTGCCATTGTGCGAATTATTTTATAATCATAATCCATTTATTCGTTCATTTTCATTCGGCTTAGACCCTTATTTATCAGGGGTCGCCACAGCGGAATGAACCGCCTAATCATAATCCATAAAAAAAGTCATTGTAATCTGATTATGAATTTAGATTTTACATAATATCATCTAATTACAACTACTAGGAATCTAATTACATAATTCACATTACATGTAATCATTCACTAGCCAGAACGCTGAGTAAAGGGGAAAAAGGCAAGTTAGAATGGGAGAGTTAATTGACTATAAATCTTACTTATTAGTTTCTTTATCTTTTTTATAACTATAGTTTTGGCAGGCAAATGTGTAATTGTATCACGCCAATAAATCTAAGCTAACAATTTAGAGAGGCAGAATGAGAAGTAACATTTCAAAGACTGTGGGGGAGTAAGAAAGGCCGTTTAAAAAACAAACAATATCGAATGACCCTGTTGGACAGAAGAATCTTCATAAATGTTGGAGAAGATATAGGCACAAAGCATAACACCACGAGCACACTCCTTTGTTCTTACTTATCTTGCATTTTTTCCCTTGTTCCAACTTCTTGCTGGCCATCTGTTATACTTGTTTAATTAGTCCACCACACAATCACAAAATAATACAGTTTAGGTTATGCACATGATAGAAAAAAGCATAATCAATCATAATTTATCTATGCTCAGGCTCGCATAAAAAAAAAACATGTGGGAGTTTCATGTAAAGTTTCTGAATCATTGTGCTGTATCTGTGCAAACGTTGTCATGTTTGTTCTCTGAACATGTGGTATTACATTCTGTCATTATTTAGTCATACTCCTTTACTCATTATAAACCCATATGGTAATATTAAGTCCAAGTTCAAAAGAGGATAGAATATAGAGTGCTTAATACCATAACTGGCTTATTCACTTGTATGGAAGTCAATCAGGACCAAAAGTCTTTCAATTCGATCGCAATCGCCCTTATTATTTAGTTCACAAGGTGTCAACACTGAACCAGGCCATTGTTTTACAGTTAGAAATAAATAAATAGAAAAACAGAGAAGACGGAACAATAATTAACTACTGAAAAACAATTGTGATGGGGTATTATGTGGACTAATTTAAACAATACAAAGGCATTTTCGTCACAAACACTGAACAAGAAAAAAAAAGCACAAACACTGAACAAGTATGATTCTTTCAAGTGCGCTTGTGTCTGTGCACACTATCAAAAGCAGAATACATTGAAATGTAGAATAAAATCATTGAGGTTGTGCATTCGAAATAATCTCTTAAAATCTAAATCGTTGCCCTTCCAAGGCACAAAACCATCTTAGCCTTAGGCCTATGTAATGTTTGCTATTAGATGGCATAATTTGATTCAGCCACATGGTCTAGAATGCTCTTGTAGAGCAGGATATCAATACCCTCTAAGTGGCTATTAAATTACAATCTCCATCTTAGATTTGATCCTAAGAGTCAATTAACATTAATAATGAATGAAGGGGTTTATTTCAGTTTGTTTCATCTGACAAACACATCCCCCCCACTACCGAGTACTCTTTTTTTGGCCATCACTCTGGTTTGATATTGTCAGAGAGCTTTTGTTCTATGAGGTCCCAAAAGTGTTCGATAATTACTGTGCACCCCAAACATCTGAGACCACCAGTTGAAGCGTTTCTCTTTTGCATTTTTTTTATATTTATTTAACACAATGCATTAGTATAACAGTTTGAGAAGAGACTATTATTGAACATGATTGTAATAAATGCATGTGTTTATCTTGCCTAATCAATTCTATCTCTAGAAATTCTGGTTTGACAGAGTTTGTGTTATAAGTGTACACACACACACACACACACACACACACACACACACACACACACACACACACACAGTAAAAATCTAAGAATTGTGTTGTTTCGGCTCATTTTAAGTGAAGTTTATTTATAAACTAATTTCGAGAGGAGCACGTGCTTATGATTGACTACAGCTGGTCCCGCTTTAGCTAATGCACAATCCACCAATCAGATGATTCCTAAATCGCTATAAATAACCAAAATATCTCACCTTAGCTATCTTCGTCCCGAAGAATCCCTCCTTCCACCCCTACTCCTTCACTTTTTGCTCGACAGGGCGGCACGGAGGCCCGGTGGTTAGCACCGTCGCCTCACAGCAAATGTCGCTGGTTCGAATCTCACCTGGCCAAGCAGCATTCCTGTGTGGAGTTTGCATGTTTTCCCCGTGTCTGCGTGGGTTTTCCCCGGGTTCTCCGGTTTCCTCCCACAAGTCAAAAACATGCAACATAAGTAAATTGACCAAACCAAATCGACACCATAGACGAGCTACCAATCAGCTACATTTTTCTCCACAACTATTCATAATTACGTTTACTATTAATAAGCGGGGGGAGTTCTCGAGACATACCTGAGCTCAAACTCCCCTCTCGCCCCGCAAACGGGAGGGAGCCCCGGGCTCGAGGATCTCATGAGCTCAGGGGTCTCTCCCGGGACAGCATGCCAAACTCGCTTTACATTCAATCATCAGCTAAGTGTGAACTCTTGAAATACATAGTAGCAATAATCTTTTTTGCTGCACAGTTAGCCTCCGGTTTAAATCTTTAATGCAATTATAAATCAAGTGTTTGTAATGAAACTCTTTCCGTAGATTGTAGACATTATAAATACCTGTGAGCAGGACAATCTCTGAAAATATGACCCTATAATACAGTCCTCACCGGCAATATATTCTCGTGTTTTCTAAGATCGCCCTCTTGTGGTAAATATATTTTACTACGATGAACGTATGCTTTAACGCCAAAACTTTCATTAAGTCAGTACTAATAGCTTACTTGTTTGTGTTAAACATGGACAATGTTTATGGGCTTGCTTTATAAATGGGGAAAATAAAAAAAAAAAAGCTTCAGCGGGATATGTAAGTTTCAACACAAACGACAGGAAGCAGAAAACACCTGACGTCATGCTCTCGTGTTATGTTTAACTACTTAACCAGCAGATGGCAGCAATATACCATCTGTGTATGCTTGGTGAGAAACAAAAAAAAATACATTTCTTGTGAAAATAATAATAATAAGCCAGTCTTCTTATGCTTATATTATTAATGATTAAAGTTTGTAATCCTTTCAGTGGCACCGACAGATCTGCTCAACCCCAAATGCATCATGGTTTTTTTAGTCCCTGTCATCTGTGTAGTGTGTAATATACTGAATACATTCCTGAAACATGCATATGTAGAATGATACCCATGAATTATGGTTAATTCATAACACCATATTTATTTTTGTTCCAATTAAAAATACCATTGTGTTTTACAAGGCTCTATCTAACATTGATTAAATCCCTGAATTATATTTGTATTACAGTTTTGATATCTCTACTGGAGTTTTGCACGTTTCTAAAAAAACTGCATCACTCCATTTGTGTTCACAGAGCCGGTTTTGGGCCTATAAACGACTGCCATCTAGTGGTGTTTCAGCAGAATGAACAGTTGACAAATAGTTACACAACCTACAACGTGGGTCAGCATTTAGGTCATTGCCCTCCACCTACATGTTCCTATGTGCAGTGCACACTCATTAAATGATCAAAGTGAGCCCTCAACAGTACACTTTAAAAATCAAGTGGCTAGATTAGCAACCTTATATCGTGTATCATCTTAATCCAAAGAACAGCTGTGTTATTTAGGTAAATGCATATCATCATAGTCCATTAACTTGTTACAGATATGGAGAAATACTGTTCAGCCTATCAATCTTCTGCAGGCCATTACGAGACCACCTTGACAGAGGGTGTAAACCAGGATGTTCTCAACGCAAATTTTTTACAAACCAGTCGCACTCCAGTTTTGCATGCATTCTCACTGTCAGTCTATCAGTGCCCTGAATGACACAAAAGATGCTGTATTGAGACAAGGTTGCTCTGTACAGGAAATCTCCCTTTCAAAGAGATGATTCAGATCACAATGCATTTTTGTTTTCTAAAGTCTGTGTGAAGGGGCCTCACAGTGGCGCAGTGGGTAGCACGTTCGCCTCACAGCAAGAAGGTCGCTGGTTCGAGCCTCAGCTGGGTCAGTTGGCGTTTCTGTGTGAAGTTTGCATGTTCTCCCTGTGTTGGCGTGGGTTTCCTCCGGGTGCTCCGGTTTCCCCCACAAATCCAAAGACATGCGGTATAGGTGAATTGGGTAAGCTAAATTGTCCGTAGTTTACGAGTGTGAATGGGTGTGTATGGATGTTTCCCAGAGATGGGTTGCAGCTGGAAGGGCATCCGCTGCGTAAAACATATGCTGGACAAGTTGGCGGTTCATTCCGCTGTGGCGACCACAGATTAATAAAGGGACTAAGCCGAATGGAAAATGAATGAATGAAAGTCTGTGTGATGAATGTTCACTAACCTGTAGTGAATACTCCTCAAATCTGTTCATTTGCATGGATGCTCTAGCTATCTAATGTTTTCCATTAAGTATATACATACAGTATATGCAGGATTTAGCAAGTAGCTAAGGCCTCAGGAGTTCATAAGATTACTAATAAACAATTGTGAAACACGCAGTAACAATTAAGATGATACATCAGTGTCTGCAATGTTCAGTTAGGACATAATTGAGTACTGTAGCATTGTGAAAACAGTCAGAATGATATATTGGGGTGTACATTAGCCTACTACATTCATTTAGAAAATTTAACTCATACTCAGGCAGCACAGTGGTGCAGTGGGTAGCACAATCACCTCACACCAAGAAGGTCGCTAGTTCAAGCCCCGGCTGGGTCAGTTGGCGTTTCTGTGTGGAGTTTGCATGTTCTCCCCGTGTTTGCGTGGGTTTCCTCCGGAAGCTCCGGTTTCCCCCACAAGTCCAAAGACATGCGCTATAGGTAAATTGGGTAAGCCAAATTGTCCATAGTGTATGTGTGTGAATGAGTGTGTATGGATGTTTCCCAGTGATGGGCTGCAGCTGGAAGGGCATCCGCTGCGTAAAACATATGCTGGATAAGTTGGCGGTTCATTCCGCTGTGGCGACCCCAGATTAATAAAGGGACTAAGCCAAAATGAAAATGAATGAATGAATGAAGTTGGCGGTTCATTCTGCTGTGGCGACCCCAGATTAATAAAGGGACTAAGCCGAAAAGAAAATGAATGAATGAACTCATACTCATGCTAACTGAAGTCTTAAGATAGCAAGTTTCTTTATAACAGTGCCAGGTCAGTTCAGAAACATCAGTCATAGCATGGTACACATTACAATTTACCACAGTTAAGTGGAAAATAAATAATGGGCATGTGTTGAATTGCATTATATAACATAGCGCTATACAATGCATTAGTGTGGCTGCTATTAGTATTATTAATATCATCATGACCATGTTTACAAATTAGATATTTTAGAGGTGGTTAAATATAGAAGGTGAATCAAATGTCCAGCAAGTGGTCTGGCAAATCATTTATGAAAGGAGATCAGTGCTGTGTGTACAGCTGGCTATGTCTAGCTATGACTAAATTCTGGACCTAAAATAAATAATAAAAATTTAGATTTGTTTTTAAGTCATGAATATATATCTATTTATGGAGTAAGTGGCAAGAACAACACATTTGTGATAAACTGCTTGACATGGTACATTCTAGTTTTGTACAATAATTCTCAAACTGAATCGCAAAAATTGGGACATTGTGTAACAAAGATGGATCTAAAAACAGAAAATCATTGTTTTGAAGTGACTGAATGTCAAGGCTGATGACTGAACACGTCACGAGCTGATCTTTTGCATCACTTTTGCTGATCAATCCAACTGTCCAGTTAAAATAAGCACACATTTCTCCAAATATCTTTCTAACTCAACTATCTAAAGCTTCTCGGCCAGTGTCACATGATACCCGCGATCCTCGTTGACATTTCTCAAACCAATGAAGTCTTTCCCGCAAAAACGAGTTTCTTGAATGTTCATTTCTGACTTGCATGACCAAACATGTTCGTGCACGTTCGCTAATCTTCTACGTTTTGTCCTGATGACGTTCCTTGCCTTTCACGCACGAAAGTTAGCCGTCGGTGGTGTGAAAAGGAGTGCGTGTGTGCCACAAATCGTGCGAATACTATTTGGCTCTGCGCACATCGTGCACGCACTCTGCAATACAATCCACACGCACACACACACAGTTGATGCAGTACTGCTAGCAAGGGCGTTCAGACAACGAGTGAGACACACCCAGAGGAAAAATGGTCTCAACTAATGCGCAAGTACAATCAAAAGGGCTCGAGAACAGCCCGCTTGCGCGGGTTGGGAGTCAGTGGCCAGATCGAGAGAAGAAGATTTTTTTCTGTTTTCTTCAAGGGCAAAATGTCCTGGTATGAAGTGATTTCGAAATAACGTTGTAAAACGACAAACTCGCCAGTGAAATGCGCTCTCTCAACAAACAACCCAGCCGGTGCACTTGTGAAACAATCATGCGCCAAGCAGTTGCTCTACAGTTTTTTCTAAGGGGTAGCGGAGCGACACACAGACATGACATCAAATATAGGTAAAGTCTGCTGCTTTTTGTTCGTTTTAAAAGTCAATAAATGGTAGTATAATTATTTGAATGTGTTGTATTTTGCGAATTAAGATGGCGCCGGGAACAGTCAGGTGACCTTGTTTTTTCCCCTCAATACCAACAATAGTCAAAGCGAGAAGCGGAAGTGAATGCTCCCCCTGAAATACGATTGGCTGGTTTGAACTGTAGGAAAAAGCGTGGGCTCGTGGTTGGAGTGTGCGATGTGGCAGTCAAGTGCATGTGACAAACTTGTTTTTAATAAGACTGGTAACTTATGGGCTCTGCCGTATAGCTGGGCTCTGTTGTAATAATTAAACTGCATCGATATATGTCATATCACCACTTATAGCTTTAGATATATCGCGCCATTACACGTCTTTATGTTTCATGATGTTATACAACAGTCACATTTGTTTGCTTTAAAATATTATGATCCATATGTTTAAACCATTATGTTTGCATATCAGCATTTATAAACGGGGACACATACTTTCACTGCGTGAAATCACACTTATTACACGCAGTGTCGTTCCTGGTGTTCACTGTAAACTAGAAGAAAAGTATTAAAGATTTTAGCGCAGATAGTGTCGGTGGTCTCCACCACAGTGCATTCCCTCCAAAAGGGGGAGGGGTCGTGTTTTCCTGACGGTCTACCATCCATCAGTCCAAAGTGACTGACTGCACTTACCTGATAGGAAAATATGTGCTTCAAAACAGAAAGCAGCACTCTGACTAAATATTTGTTTACACCCCTCGTTCACACGATCCTTGTGGGTTTTTTTTTCGTTTAATTTAATTTATTTCAAAACGCCTTGGTATACAAATAACTCGTATATTCTTACCTTAGCTTAGATAAAGCACCTCAAAACTAAAGTAACTACCATAACCCCTTTTAGTATCTGGCGCCTTCGCCAGTTCGGTTGATTTTATCGCATAGATGTCACCCTAAAACAGATTCGCAGGATCAACCTAACTGGTCCTGTAACCCCACCCAGTTTGTGATCGACCGCTGATTGGCCGTCAGCGCAGTTGTGAGTATTTTCACATTCTGTTCCGCGTTTCTAATTGGTCGCTGGTGACGACAATCCCACACCCAACTCCCACCCACTGAGGCATCATGTTTGTGAGACTCGCAATAGCTAGTTTGTTAAGAGGCTATAGCTGAATGTGCAGCAAAGACTCCAAGTCTAACTGCGCTCTTTGGTTTAAATCACTCATTTAGAGTTCACTAAGATGGATATGAAAAAGAGAATTCACCTGGAGTTACGGAACCGGACGCCGTCAGACGTAAGCATCTTTATTAATTGCTGAGTGATATGATTTTATTAAAACTGTTGGTTAGAGTAGTTCTGCGTGGATGGACAACAGTAGATGTGCACGCGTCAAGTTGATGTCTTGAATGAAAAGTTTGCGGCGACTTTGTTACGAGCCTAGAGCCTTGGATGTTGTTATCTCAGTCTACCTTTATACACGGCCCATAAGTTTACCAGTTTTCCCGACGAATTTCCCCCAACTTTCGCGAGACCTTTTGATGATGCTGTGGTCTGGGACTGCAAGAGCTGCATGCATTCAGTGTATAAACAAGGGAAGCGGCGTGAGAAGCCATATTTGTAACTTTGTAGCCCCTGAACGCGCCCTTTTCCTTTGCATCCTCAGTGCTGCAAAAGTCGCCCGCCGTCAGTTCATGCCTCTCTCACACTTTCGCACATCCATTTTCAATTGAACATTCATACTTGCCAGTCACAGTGGTCGTTAGCCAGTTCGGTAACTTGTTGTGGGACGCATTTTGTGAATTGCTGTGCAGACGATTTGACAGATAGCTCGCGATAACCCGATCGGTCAACTAAATTTCGTGGCATCTCTCCAGCAAACGGCTTTTATTGACGGATCTGAGCCAGAATAGAGAACATTTACGTTTCTCAATCAAAGAAAGTTGTGTAAATACTTAGGTGGGATCTTTCCGTGGGCTTTCGGCACATTACTAAACATCGCATATTTGGTTTGATTATGGTCGGGAATAATACGAACACATTTGTTGTTCGTTATAGAAATGAATCGTGTCACAGTGTATCTAGTTGCGTAAAGGTTCCCAAGCCTATTTAAAACTGCATATGTCGACGACATTGCCAGAATGCAATAGCCAAATCGGTATTCCCTCCTTCACTCGTGTCCTCCGTGTTTTTCTTACGATATATGAAATGTAACCACGTTCTCTGGTGAATTCAGAGCAACAATATCAGGGACCCCGTAATTGTCCCTTCACGCATACCCAAATACGCTGTAATAGAACTCGTAATTAAAATGTCATAACCGTGTTCTGAGAACTTCTGTGCGTCTCCTCTGGCTGGATCAAGAGATTTTCAGCCGTGTGGCTCGGCTTGTTATTGACAGACTGGGCGCTTATGTGAGCGCTACGCAACTTGAAGCTGCGCTGCTCTAGTTGCAAGATCTAGGACAAGCCGCCATTTTAACCAGCAACAAAGACGCACGATATTTAATCGAGCAGAGAATCGTCGCCGCCGCCTGTCCGTGCTTTGAACCGAGCAGAACTATTGAATACCGAGAGTCGAGCCCGTTTAAAGCCGGGACATTTAATTTTTATTCCGTGAAAGTCAATACCTTTCGCTTAAAGAGCGACTCCGTTGCATTATCATGCGCCTCTCTGCCCCTCCTACTCGTGAATTCTTGGGTCCGTCCTCGTGTCTTTGCTCTTCCAAGACAATGTAATGCATTTGTGTAACACCCAGGCTATCGTTTACGCGTCTTCGCTTTGCTGTTCCAGCACGCAGTATAGTAAAAATGCTCTCGCAATGAGAAAACAATGTACACCGCTTGTTGCGGAGTCAGCCATTTTGTTGGATGGAGAGTCAAATGTGAGGTTTTGTCAAAGCACCCAAACATGCACCCCTATCTGTTACTGTAGACCGCATGCTGAAGTAAACTTTACAACTGAATGGCGGCCGATTCGGTCGTGGCGTGTTTATTGTGCTCAGTTTTTTTTCTAAGCCAATTATCTTCGAGGATGAATGTGTTGTATGTCATATAAGTAATTTCTGAGAATTATAAACTATTTAAACGAGAATTTTTACATTTAATGTGTATTTTAAAGGATATTTCCCCCGTGGGAAACAATAAAATAACTGAAGTAAACAAACTTGAAGAACGCTTTAATTGCTGATAATGTAAACTGTAAATGAAAACTTTACCTATTTATGTGTATTTTAATACATTTAGCCTTTTTTTCCTGTAACAATGGAAGTAAACCATGCTTTCGGATAGCCAAAGAAGTTACAAACAGTAGATTTAACCACCTTGTTCATCTCATTGTTTTGAAGTTGCAGGTAAAGACTAACAAATGCTTTATTCATTAATCATAACATTTTAATGTCCTTTTCATCTCATGTGCCGTTGAACAGGTGAAAGAGCTTGTGCTCGACAACTGTCGGTCAAATGAGGGCAAAATCGAGGGCCTCACTGATGAGTTTGAGGAACTGGAATTTTTAAGCACAATCAATGTAGGCTTAACATCAGTCACCAATTTGCCGAAGCTTAACAAACTCAAGAAGGTAATAAGCAGGTTCTTGTTAATTTTTTCAAAAGTGTCAACATTGTGGAGTTTTGCTTGGTCTTACTTATGTGGCACTGAATCATGTTCTCTGCAGCTCGAGCTCAGCGATAACAGAATCTCAGGGGGTCTGGAGGTACTGGCAGGGAAATGTCCCAACCTCACCCATCTCAACCTCAGTGGCAACAAAATTAAAGACCTCAGCACCATCGAACCCCTGGTAAGCTGTGTTCATAGTGCTAATAGAGTTATAAGTTTATAAATGTGCTGATAAACATACATTTTATTATAAGCATAAAGGTCTGAAAATATTACCAATGCAGACTAAAGACATAAATCTTATTGTTGGTTGTCACAAAAAAAATGCTTTCAGTTTTTTAACCCCAACCCCCCGCCCCCCAATAACCTCCAGTCTTTTTTCGCAACAGAAAAAATTGGAAAGCCTCAAAAGTTTAGACTTGTTCAACTGTGAGGTGACAAACCTGAACGACTACAGAGAAAATGTTTTCAAGCTGCTCCCTCAGTTGACGTATCTCGACGGCTATGACAAAGAAGATAAAGAAGCGCCAGACTCTGATGCTGAAGCTTACGTTGAAGGTCTAGACGATGAGGATGATGAAGAAGACGGTGCGTTTCCAAACACTCTGGCTGCTCTGAGATGATGATTTTTTTCTGAAACTGAGATCAAGGAATTCATTTGTCATTGACCTAATTTTGTGCGCAGAGGGAGAAGACGAGTACGATGAAGATGCAGCTCCAGGAGAGGAAGATGAAGAGGAGGGAGAGGAGGATGATGAGGAAGAGGGAGAAGAGGAGGAAGAAGAGGACATCAGCGGAGAGGTTAATGTGGAAACACGATGATTACTTTCTATGCATAAACGCAGATACGTGGTGTACATTTGTGTTATTTTTTTCTCACTCTTAGGAAGAGGAGGAAGAGGAGTTAAATGATGGCGAGGTAGATGATGAGGAAGACTTTGGTGAGTGAATACACTAAGCATGTTCTCAAGACTAAAGCAGGTGTTATTGAGTGCTGATGAGCAGGGTGAGAGTAACGTCTGGTCCTCCTGTGTTGTTTACAGAAGAGGAGCGAGGTCTGAAGAGGAAAAGAGAGCTGGATGAGGAAGGGGAGGAAGATGATGACTGAACATGCACTCCCCTCATTGTGATCTGACCGTTTAACCCCTGTATATCTGTCCTATTGTCACTCTGCGATGGTTTGGGGAGGTCTTCAACTGGTAGGGGGTGGGTTAGTATAAACGAGGACACAGTTTAAATATTGTTTTTAGCTTTTTTTTGTTGTTGATGTTGTTGTTGTTTTCTTTTGGTTTGGTTTGTACTTTCAGTTTGATTCCCTTCATTTTCTCCCAAAAGCTCTTCAAATGGCTGACAACACAGTGTGGAAATTTATTATTGTTGGAAAAAACAGACCAGTATGCTCTTGTAATTTTCCCCTGTCTTTACTGTTGATGCCTAAATGCTGGTGATGACTTGTGTATTAAAAAAAGCGAAAAAACAAAAACAACCAAAAACCTTTTAGAAGTGCATGGCTGACTCTATTTTAAAGTTGACTACTGGATTTCAAGGAAGAACATTTTCTAACCCACTTTTTTATTGCATCTTTTATTTGTGTGTTTTGTTTCTTTGGTGTTTTCTTCTTCATCTTCATCATCACCACCTTGTGACGTGCTGTTTAGGCATGAAGAATACATCATGTCTGCTTAGACATGCACAGTTCAACCTCTCAATGTGATTTTTTTTTTTTTTGTTGTTTTATTTTATTTTTTTAAATGTTCAGAGCCGAATGTCTGCCCTTGTCAAACGAGTCCTGAACCCCTTTTCCCTTTTGTGTGGATAGTTTCAGAGGTTTCGTGTTCTTTGTAAATAATGACCAAATATATTTTTTTCTGATTCCCTTTGATAATGGCAGACATTTTCACAAATAATCTCAGTTGTAACCATTAACTGTAATAAAATGAATGAAAACACAAGCGGCTCTATGGTAATTTGAACTGTCTCTGTTCTGACGGCCACTGAAATCCACGTATTGTAATTAAATGTGATTACACACTTGATCGCTAGATGATGTATTTGCAGTGATGCCAAGTGTTTATCATCTCACCTCTGATATTGCGGGTTAATTGAACGTAGTGAAATTGCATTGTGAAGCTCAGGGAAAAATAGCTTGTATATTTTTGATGATACGTATCTGGATATTGTGTAAGTATTCAGTAGCGTCATGCCAATTATTTAAATACAAACCACACAGTTTCAACTGAGCTGTATTCAGTTGTCCGATCACACTGATTTTTCAAATTATTATCATTAAAAAGAAGACCAGATTTCACATGAATAAAAGTCAGCATTTTTGTTGAAATGGATATTTTCTGTACAAGCATGTGCTTTGTTAACAAGAGCATGAAAGCATTGCGTGCAGTGTAATTACGGTGTTGTTTGATCTTATCACTATATTTTTGTGTAAAAGTGACAGGTAAATTAGTGAGTCTAGATAAAGTAAACTCAACTCAGCATATTCTTCAGCAGGAAAGTTTTTTTTTTAAACTTTGTATGCAGTTACCTTTTCTGCAACATGGTGTACAGTCAGGGAATCATAATAATGAATAGTGGCCTACAGGGTGGTGATTACTTATTAATGTTCTTCATTTTAATCAAAGACGATGGTTAGCTTAATGTCTCATAGTTATTCTGGCACCGTCATCACAAACTAGTTCAACATTAATCGTGCTAAATGTAGGCAGTGAGCATATTGTCTGATGCCAAATGCAGGAGCCAGAGTATAAGAGAAATTTACAGATCACTAAAGAACTCATGTAAAAAGAATTTTAAGGCACCATATTTGTTTTGTTTAAGGTATGTTATTTTTATAACAATAACCACATGTGCTAGAAAATGGCCAAATGTTTCTTAGAACTATTGTTTGTGTCTGAACTGCTGTTGAAGGGATGCTGTGTATTGTTTGCTCCACGTCAAGTGTAGGCCCACGCGCTGACATGCTAAAACCTGAGGTTGTACTGCCCCCTGGTGTCACAACTCTGACATTAAACCTGCTATAACTATGCAATAACGAATCCGGAGCGGCTGCAGTTTGTGTTATTGTTTTATGAGGCACAAATATTCACAAAGCTCGAGGCTCATATTGTTTTCATTAAATAGCGGCAGCAAGGCTGCATTTCAGGGGTGGACAGACTTTGCTTTCCATGCTGGTTGATCGAGGTGAGGGCTAATTCATAATCTCTGGTTAATTCAAGAATAAAGCGATCAGTATCAGGTATAACATCTTAATACAGATCAGATGTTTGAGTAAATGTGGTATCAAATAATAAAAGCAAAATAGAAAAGTCCAGTTTGGTGGCAAAATAAATATGTTAGCATATTTTAATTAATAAAGTAACATTTAAATGTGATTCACCCAAAATGGAAAATTGTTATAGTTTACTCATCATTAATTTGCCACAAACCTGTTTGAGTTTCTTTTTTTCTGTTGAACACTAAGATTTTATTATTATTTTTAATGTAAACAAGTAACCATTGACTTGCATGGTATTAGTTTTTCCTATTATGGAAGTCAATAGTTACCCATTTCAAACATTCTTCAAAATATCTTCTTTTGTGTTCAACAGAAAAAAGAAGCTCATAAAGGTTTCAAACCAACTGAAGGCGAGTAAATAGTGAGTAATTATTCATTTTTGGGGTAAACTAATCCTTTAAGAATTGCATAATATTTGCCCAAGAGGAACTTGTCTACAACATTTGAAGGGGCTTACACTGAAAGTTGAATGCGGAATACAATGCTCTTGACAGCAATATACTTTCAAACTAAAAAGCACTTTAAGATGTAAATAATTTGAGAATTAAGAAATGCCAAGGATAAGTGGTTACAAGCTCAAATAGCTTGTAAAATAAAATTTAAATGTAGAAATGTGAACTGAACATGGAAATCAATAAATAGGCTTGATTTGAATGTTAATAAAACATAGCAGTGCTTCATTATCACTTATAAATCACAGTCTGTCTTTAAATAGCACATTACCAATCCTTCAACAAACTGAATCAAAAATGCATCTTCCAACATTGAACTTTGTTCATCTCACATTCTTTTCAATCTTTGTTTTCCCTTATAACTACAGTGCAGGTCTCTAACACTACCTCTATTACTAATTCAATTCATGACTATACAAATAGTGGAGTTTTAAAATGTTTTGTGATGTATCATCAGGTGCAAAGTGAAAATAAAAATGAATCTGACATTGATTAATCTATACTGTAAAATCACTTCAATAAATGTAAAGATATAGTTCACCCAAAAATTAAAATGTAATTTAATTTCTTCTGTTAAACATAAAAGAGAATATTTTGAATAATGTTGGAAACTGGTAGCCTTTCACTTCCATAGGATATTTTTCCTACCGGATGTCACTGGTTACCACTTTTAAATTCTTCAGAATATCCTCTTTTGTCTTCAACACAGAAAAGAAGCTCAGGTTATCATAAAGTTATGATTAAATTAAAATGTTGGGGTAAACTATTCCTTTAAATTAAAGGGGCCATGAATTGAGTAATCACATTTCCTCTGGTATTTTGATACCGTTTATAGAGATGCTACTGAAGATAACAATACATGATGAGAAACAGTAGAACATTAGGAAAGCGTCTCATCAGTAAAGCACCGTTCCTTTGTTGTTGTTGTTGTTTTTTGTGTGCATCATTTGAATGTGGATTTGTCATGAACAAGACAGTTTAATGCAGGTTTTTCACAGACACTGAAATAAAAGATGTTGACTACATAGGAAATACAAATGCAATATCACGTTTTTACCATGTGTCATGATTGGTTTATCTGCTAAATATTGTTTGACAGTCATTGAGTATTTATAAGCTTTTAACCTAAGTGATAACCTCATATTGTTTTCAGAATATTTCAAAGCAGTGTTTGTTATTTTATTAAGCAAAACTGTTACCCAATCATAGCAGTGGCCCTTAACTTTGGAGTCTTGAATATGGCACGCCAATCAAAACAGTGTTTGAAAATGAGGGTCAGAGATGAGACTATTACTTAAAACAGCCAATTACTTCAAAAATATGATTATGAAAAAGAATGACAAGTGGACCTCAAAGAATGCAATAATAAATAAAATATGCAACCCATGACCCCTTTGCAACCCTTTTTATTTAACCTGTTAACTAACTTGAACATAATTCACATTGCAGTTCCCACCTTTTTTTAGTATAAGCTCTATACTTCAGGATTTAGGAGTGTGTCAATTGGATAAATGTCATTTGTCACTTAAGATTACAGAACTGTTGGGTTTTCAACATTAAAGGGATAGCTTCTAACCATTTACACATCTGTATTTTGCTCTGAATTGTAGTCAATGGTTACCGTTAACTGTCTGGTTACCAAAACCCAGCGGACACCTTGATATCAAAACAACATCAAAAATGCTAATCGATTTGATGTCAAAACCTTGATGTCTATTTGACATCCACACACTGATGCCCTTTTGATCAGCAAAACAACACTAAAAGTAATATAAGAAAAATATAATTAATCTAAAAGCTTCTATTTCAAACAACAAATTTACACTTAACTGTGTACCCCTATAATGGATTTAAAGTACCTTGATGTCAAAACGACATCAAATTGACATCTAACATGGTAAAAACATGGTAAAAATGGATTACAGGACAGTCCTGTAATAGATTTTTGATGTGGTTTTTGATGTCAATTTTAGATACCAATTTGATGTCGTTTTGACATCAAGGTAGTCAATTGACATTTCTGACATGTTTTTTGATGTCGTTTTGACATCAAGGTGCCTGCTGAGCATGCTTCTTTTTTGTGTTGAGCAGAATTAAAAATATTTATACAAATTAGGAACGAGCATTTCTGGGTAAACTATCCCTTTAAAACAGCACTGTGGGTCATATCATATTGATGCAATAGACCTAATGTTTACAAGAGATAACAGCTGGATGGGTGAAGCACGTCTTACTCACTTTTTATCTCTATATGGGGTCATTAAGCTGTTTAGAAGTAGCGCAAAAAGGAAAAAAAAAGGAAAATAATAAATAGTTCTAATAATTCTATCTAGTAATGTCTACAATTGTGAGATGAAAATACGGATAGCTTGTACCAAAACCACTTCAGGTTGACCCGTAGTGTGACTGAAGGTCATGTGATGGGAGGTTTTTCACCCGGTTAGTGAATCATCGCTCCAGTAAAGTCAACTTAGCACACGGCAGCTGTGGGGTCAACACTGCGGTCAGATTGAAACACGGTTTTATGAAGACAAGCGCCGGCTCTCCTGCGGTCTTGAAGGAAGGATATTTGAGTGTTAGGAAAGAGGAAGCCCGTGTGTTTCAGCAGTGTTTGGAGCTCGTAGTGTCTCACTTTAAGAGATCAACAGTTCTGTGTCAAATGCTGCTACCATTGCTGTTGTTGTTGTTGTTATTGTTGTTGATGTTCGGGCTGTTCCTGATGTTATTGAGCTCCAGCTCGAGCTGTCGAATCTTAATGTCCTTCTGTGTGAGTTCGTCCTTCAGTCGACGTAACTCCTCCTGCTGTCTGAAGAACATCCGCAAGAGCTGCAGAGCACAACGCATAAGGTTACACAAACACATACAGAGTGGACGACAAAAATATTACTGCTGCTGTGAAATTTTAGTTAAAAAAAAAAAAAAATCAGTTTATTTCCTATCATATATTTCTTCTGGAGACTATTTCTTTTACCTTGGCAGGAATAAAACATAAAAAATAAATAAGAACCACTGTTAGTCTAATGACTTGCCTTAATAACCAAACTTGCCTAGTTAATCTAATTAACCTAGTTAAGTCTTTATTGCAGTTTAAGCAAATACTGGTATCTTGCAAAGAAATTGTAAACTATTATGTACATCATGATGTCAAAGACAAAATAAATGACTTATTTATTAAAACTATTAGTTTAAAAATGCCTTGAAAAGCCTCAACTGTATATATACAGCTATGGAACAAATGAAACAAAACACTTAGAAATTCACAGTTTCTCTGAATTTCATAATTTTTTGCTTGCGTGAAACTTCTGCAAACTTCCTTATGACCTTTATTCATACATTTATATAAATTTTTTGACAGCACAATACCAATGTTTTAACTTCAGAAGAGTAAAGAAATTAATTATTAAATTATAAAAAATTTTAAATCTGTTATTCTTCCAAATCATTTAATCACATTTGTTACTCTGACCAACTGTCATTACAGCAAACAAACAAACTCTAAGAATTATTATTTGAAAGAAATTGTAACAGACTTTTATAGAATAAAAACAAATTCAAACCCCATAACTAATAAATTCAGCACATGTAGAGAAACTGAGAATTTTCAAGTGGTCTCTTAGTTTTTTCATAACTGTTTAAAAATTAAACACTGTTCTCTGCCTGAAATTCTACCTTCAGGCCATTCAAAAACCATGATAAACCAGGTAAACACCTCATTCTCTGTACGGGGAGGCACGTTTTCTAGCAGGTCAATGCCATTGACCACTCCACCCTTCTTCTCCTTCACGGGTGCCTTAAACACCAGCTTGTTGGGTCTGTTGTAGCCCTCTTTTAAGGACATGAGAACAGGGCCTGGGCGTGCAGATGAAGAAATGGGTTGGTTACAGTCTTTTCAAATATTGTCATTTTGAGAACAAGTGCAGCTCTTCACCTCTGTTGATGCCACTGAGCCACTCATCAGCAGACAGAGCCGGTTCTGTCCCAGGAGTCATGGGGTAAATGTCCTCCTGATACGTCTCCGACTGTAAAGTAAGAGGGTTTGCTTTGAAGGAAAGACACTGCAGGTGAACAGGGTTTTTGACTTGTTAGAATCAAATGTTTTTGGCCATGTCTTTTTATCACTCCAAAAAGCCAGAAAAATAACTAATTGTTGTATATAATCAGGCAGATTTTTTATGAACTGAAAGCCTTATTGATTTTAAATGCATAAAACTTTGAAGTTTGGTTTACGTAAGTGCTGCTGAAGTGGAGATTTATGATTCAGTGCTGATGACAACAAATAAACAAAATATGCATTTTGAACTAAAATCTACAAAACACAAATTGATAAAGTGTGACGAACAAGCCAAAAGCCTTAAAACAGGCAGTCTTGCCTTACATTTTTACATTATGTGTGTAATTACATTGAAGCTATTCTTTAATATTAGGTGATAGTATGAAGTATTATGTCAGTCTCCAGAGGGTCACATAATGCATACTATTATCATCTTGTTCATTGTGTGAAGCCCTTTTAAGGTTGCTTCAGGATATGTAATTAGTGCACTGCGTGAACTCTGGATGAAAAGGTAACCCAGTATCTGAGTGAAAATAATCCTAGCTATTCAGAGAGTTACTGTTAAAGCTTTGATAAATTTCAATGTGTATACTACAAATAAAGATAACTGTCAGCTGCTTTAAATATGAGTAAAACCATTTTTAATGCTTGGTTCCACCTTCCTAAATTTCAACTAAATATAAAAAAAACATATATTGTGTGGTAAAATAACTAATGTGTTGTTTATTAGAGTTCAATTACAGTATTTTTAGCTTAATTAATTGAACATAACTAATTAATATTCAAATATAATATTATTTTATTAAGTATTATATTAATACTGTATTTAAGTTCAATGTTTATTTTTCATTTCTCCAATATAACATAAATATTTTAAATACATTTATATTCTATTTATATTATAATGTCTATTTATATTGTAATTTACACAATATAGATTGGAAATAAATGATAAAACAAGCAAGTTAACAGATTAGTTCACTTTGTGAACATTAGTTCACAAAAATGTCCTGATAATTTACTCACTTCCTTGTCATCTAACAAGTCAGTTTTTCTTTTTCTTTTTTCAGTGTAAAAGAAATTCATGTTTTTAAGAACATTTTCCAGGATTTGTCTCCATACAGTGGACTTCTGTGGTGCTCGACTTCCAAATTTGCATCTTCATTGCAGCTTCAAAGAGATCTAAATCATCCCAGCCAAGGAATGAAGGTCTTACCTAGCACAATTTTCTTAAAAGAAATAAATATAATAATTGTACCTTTTTATCCACAAAAGCTTGCATTCCAAAGCAAGTGCCAGAACTTTAGTGGTTAACAAGTATACACATTTCAAGTATTTTTTCAAAGAAAATAAAATGGTTTTGTTAGGTAAGACCTTTATTCCTTGGTTATTTAATATTTTTTATCGAGCTATTTGCTGTAAAGTTGCTTTGAAATTGTAGTGTTGTACATATAGATTTTAATTAAAATGTTTAACTAATATTGTGGAAGGGAAAAAAAAAATCTACCTAAACATTAATTTAGTATATAATTAAATTAAAAATATGGTTAAAATATGTTACAAGCATACTATTGAATGTGAAGTGTAACTGTTTCCATATTTAGAGAGCAACTTCTTGTCACCGCCGAGTTGAACGGTTAGCTGCGCAACACCAGCTTTCTCAAATATCAAAAATATCAGAACTGTGTGCACTGAATTGGCATTAGATTTATTTCGGCGTGTTTTGAATTTGTGGCGTCAAGAGGATTCGGCTTGTTCCACAGGGGTTTTAAAGTGCTCTGATAACGGGCCAATCTGTCAATGCCCATTCTGTACAGGGAACAAAACACATATGCTGTGACTCACTTGGAGATTATTTGTTCATTTACATGGCTCATCACATCTGACTGAAGCACCAGTTACACCAGCAAAAGATGTTGTCCTCCAACTAAGCGGTAAATATATATTATAAATTCGTCCAACTGGCCACAAATTCTAGCACAAATTTTTCTTATCCTTCAATCTCTCCATAATGCCTAATGCAACTGTGACTGTGAGCAAATTTCCTCATGCTTACCCTTCTAGGCACGATCATAGAGATGGGCTCAATCAGGCCCTTTAGAGTCACCAACTTATAAAACCTGAAGACTTCACACGCCCCTACATCCAGTCCATGCTTCGGCATCACTCCTGTCCAAACACACGTGACAGAAGAACGCCTGAATATCTGAACATTATAAGTTATACATTATAATTATAAGTACATAATTTGATTTATTGACATTCCATAAAACACTAATAAGAACATATTCAAATATGTCCTTGGACAACAAAGCAAATCTTTTTTTTTTACATTTGAGATTTAATAAAGAAGCTTTCTTTTGATGTTTGGTTGTTTGGGATAGGACAACGTCAGATACAAATATGTGAAAATCTGGAAAATGAAGCTTAAAATAAAATCTAAATTTTAAAAGGATAGCCATAGTGTTGTGTGATCACTGAAGAATGTAGTTTTACCGAGGCCTTTTTGTGGTGCAGGGGACCTGAACTCCATGAGGTACTGCAGGTAGGGTTTCTCCAGTGTGACCTCATAGTACCGGATGTTCCCATCACCCTACAATTACACTGTCTCAGTCAGTTACAGACAATGACAGTGTGATGCAGTCTGTTTAAGCAACTCGAAATTCAGCATATGCACCAACTGATGCACCAATATGGATTTCAATATTTAACAGTGATACTATATATGGATATATTTCTAAAATTCACTATTGCTTCACAGTTCGGGGTCAGGAACTTTTTTATGAAATTCTTTTAAAATAATTTTCTATACATTAAAATTAAACACAGCGAAAAACAGCAATATAATAATAATAATAATAATAATAATAATAATAATAATAATAATAATAATAATAATAATAATAATAA